>LR991104.1:15238310-16438310 GCA_905163515.2 Lymantria monacha | reverse complement strand
CGGCCCGGACGGAATACCAATCCGGGTGTTGACGTCGCTCCTCGAGCACTTCGAGCCTCGCCTCAGGCAACTGTTCAACGCCTGTCTGACGTCTGGACAGTTCCCTGAGTGCTGGAAGGAAAGGAGGTTGGTTGTCCTGCCAAAGCCGGGACGGCCCCCGGATTCGCCGTCGGCCTACAGCCCCATTGTGCTTCTGGACGATGTGGGTAAGCTGCTGGAGCGTGTCCTCGCTGCCCGCATCGTCCGGCACCTGGAGGAGGTGGGGCCCGATCTGTCGGACACTCAATTTGGGTTTCGGAGGGGGCGTTCGACCATCGGGGCCCTGCTACGCCTGAGGCAGACGGCCGCGGAGGCTGTCGCCGGCAAAAGAGTGCTGTTGGCGGTGTCGCTGGACATCGCCAACGCATTCAATAGTCTGCCATTCAGCTGCATCAGGAAGGCGCTCCGATTCCATGGAGTGCCCCCGTACCTCAGGCGGCTGGTGGCAGACTATTTGGAGGGGCGCAGTGTTCTCTACGCGAGCCCCGCAGGGGACATTGTGCGGACGCCCATGTCGTGCGGTGTTCCGCAGGGGTCGGTTCTGGGGCCGACTCTGTGGGACATCCGTTACGACTGGGCGTTGAGAGGGAGTCTCCCCCCCGGGCTGAGCGTTATATGCTATGCTGACGACACGCTCGTCACAGCCCGGGGCAGGACACTCGAAGAGGCGGCGAGCCTGGCCACTTTCGGCACCGAGGAGATGGTCAGGCGAATCGAGGCGCTGGGGCTCAGGGTGGCCCTAAACAAGACGGAGGCCCTTTTATTCCATGGGCCCCGTGTAAGGCTGCCCATCGGCGCCTCGTTAGTCGTTAACTCCATCCACATCAGTATCCAGGCCTATATGAGGTACTTGGGTCTGGTGCTCGACGGGCGATGGTGGTTCCGGGAGCGTTTTCCGTCAAATTGCTCCCCGGCTGGTCGACGCGGCGTCCGCCCTTTCTCGGCTCATGCCGAACGTGGGCGGACCCAGTTTCGAGGGCCGACGGCTGTATGCGGGGGTGATCCGCTCAATGGCCATGTACGGCGCACCCGTGTGGGCGAGGGCTCTGAACGCCCAGCTCAGGGCTATACTGTGGAGGCCACAGCGAGCCATGGTGGTCAGAGCCATTCGAGGGTACCGCACGGTGTCTACCGAGGCGGCATGCCTATTGGCCGGGACACCCCCGTGGGACCTAGAGGCGGAGATGCTCTCCCACCTCTACCGGCGGGTTACCACAATGCGCGACGAGGGTGGCTCCCCATCGTTCAACGAGATAGCCACCTGGCGCGAGGACGCCCGCCGAGAAGTCATCGCCCATTGGGCTACGCGGCTGGAGAGGCCTAGACGCGGTATTGTTACCGTCGAGGCCCTCCGGCCCGTACTGATGGAGTGGATGGAGCGGCGGCACGGAGTGCTCTCCTTTCGGTTGGTGCAGGTCTTGTCGGGGCACGGTTGCTTCATCATTGCGACAGCGACGAGGACACGGCGCAACATACGCTGGAGGTGTGTCCGAGCTGGGACGGGCAGCGCCGTGACCTCATCGCTGTCATCGGTGCTGACCTGACGCTGCCGGCTGTTACGCGAGCGATGGTCGACAGCGTCAGGAATTGGGACGCGGTTGTCGCCTTCTGCGAGGCTGTCATCTCGCAGAAGGAGGCGGCGGAACGGGCCCGGGAGGATTCCCGTGACACGGGTCGCCACCCGCGGCCGGGGCGGCGCAGGCGCGAATACCTACGCCTGATGCCGCCCTAACCGAGGCTTCGACTGATCGGACCGGGGAATTGTCCGGTCACTCGACGTGAGGCCACCGCGTGAGGGCGACGCCTCGAGCTGTCAGGGCGTCGACGAGAGAGGAACCCGAAAGGGCATACCGCCGGGCCGACCACCGAAGACAAAGATCGGGTACCGGTGGTCCGCTCGCGCGGCGAAGAAGAGATGCTTGCAGAGTGGGTTAATGGGGTCGCGCGCCGCCTCTTCCGTCACCCCGGACCGATTTGGCAGGGAGCGACGTCCATAGCCCACCGAAAAAAAAAAAAAAAAAGGCATTGAATGTGTTAAATAAATCCATGCATAACAAATAATAACTGGGACTTGATATAGAACTGCTATTTTCGTTGGGTTTTTGACACCAAACATGAAATGCGACCAAGTAGTATTTTAAAATTTCTTAAATGACTCTAATCATGATCTCATTTTTGACAGATTGCGGATTTAAATGCTACTACTTAATTGTATGTGCGAGTTAATTTATAATTCTAAAGTTTAAAGGTCGAGTAGACCTTTAAACTTTGTCATTTACTTATCATTTATAAACTTGTTAACAATTATAATGAGCTGGTGATTGACCGTCTACCAATATTCAAGGCTACATATCGTATTGAAGGCAGACAACAGATTTAAATTCAATAGTTTTAAAGTCTAAAGCACCTGTTCATATTACTTATTAGCAAACGACTAAGCAGCATAGCTATGCTAAGTATAGTTACACTTACCATCAGGTGGCCCATGGATGGCCATGAAATTTTGCAATACCGGAGGTATAACTAGGTTACTGCATACCACCCAAACCCCACCCAAGTTTGGGCTTCTGATTCTCTTGGTCACCAAACAAAAGGAAATATTGCCACTCGTCGTCGTAGACATAAAGACGTCGATTTTCTGCGAAAGTGAAGTACTACTAAGGATGTACCGGTCCCGCGGCTATAGACAGAAAACTGTCAACAGTGTGGCCCTACCACAACAGACCTCCCACTCCATAGATCAGATATAAAATAATATTATCACACAATACATTACAGTCTCAGTCTCTCATAAATTTTCAATTTCAGTCTCAACATAGATAGATATATATCACTCGCGCGCTACGCTTCGTTGCGTCCGTACGTGTTATTTGGCTTCGTATTAAGCCGAATTTACATTACAAAATTAGTGGCATAAAATTAGTTTCAGGACACTAGTTTCATAAATAATTTCACGTGTAAACATCAAGTTTCACAGTGCATGCATTAATTTCATAACACTAATTAGTTTCGCGTCCCGCGCGATTTTTTGGTAAAACTAATGTCATGCAACTAATTTCACCGTGTAAACTTGACGTGAAATTAGTGTCGCGAAAGCGTCTGCGTGGAGTGGACGTATGTTTTTTTAGGTTATACACGTCAAAAATACTGCTAAACAAAGCTTCGATGGCGACGGAGCCATGATAACAGCAATACTGTTCATTTCACGACATTAATACTTTAACGAAACAAGTTTCACGAGTACTGCAACCAGTTTCATGAAAGTAATTTTATCCTGCATGCCACTAATTTCGTAATGTAAATGCGGCTTTATAGTTGCGATGTTAACGTATATCTACCCACATTATTAAGTTTATAAAAAAAATGAGTGATTCTGATGAGCATTTTTTACTAATTCTAAATGAGGAAGAAAAAACGCATAGTGAACAACCAGTAACAAATGAGATCAGATTTAGTGGTCAAGAAATTAGGATGGAGACCGAAGCTATTGCGTCATCTCAAAGGCAAAGAGGAGAAAGAAGAGTAAGAGAGGATAGTGAGGAGCAGTCAGAGGAAGGAGAATTTATAACAGTACGAAGGAACCCAAAGCACCTAAACCGTAGTTCTTCAGAGAATTTCGGTCATAGTCGCAAGTCACAGACTAAGGAGTTAGAACTACAGAGCATAAATGAAGTTTATATTTCATCAATGTCAAAATTAAAACTGTTTAAAGTAGGGTAGATATCACCGCGTTTCTCTGATTAATGTGATTATCTCGCGTCGTTTTAAATAAAATTATCTATAGCAATAATGTTGGACGCCAGAGACGGAGATAAGAAGGCGTGGCTCAAGCACATGTAGCGCCCGGGTGCAATCGATAACCTGGCGCCCTCTTGTACCAAAGTGGGTGAACAAAATGGAATAGGTTGATGGTTACAAGCAGCTCTCGGCGCCTCCTAACACCCGGCGCCCGGGTGCACCGCACCCTCTGCACTATAGATTCCAATATCGGCACTTTCTCCATGAATGATTGCTCCCCGACGACGATAAACTTTTTGAATGAATTGCATTATCTTCACCACTACTTGATGGCATAATCCAAAATAAACAGTTAATAAATTAACTAAAACAACTAATTACAACAATGAACGTGGAATCGACGCGAATGAAGTAAACTTGCATCTCGCTGCCCGCACCGCACATCGTATGATGGTACTTAGTTACCTACGCTCCATCGTTGAGGTCGCTAAACGCGCCAATTTGTCTTCGCCTCTTTGAACATATTGTCATTAAAATCGAAATGCGTAACGCAATGCGGCTTAGGGCGTCCCCCGGAGGCGACGCGTACCGACCCGCCCCCGTTGGTACGAACTTCGGCAGTTGCGGCGATGGGGGCCGCCACCCATCACGCCTTGCCCAGTCAGGCGAGTCGAGGAGAGCAGAGTGCCGGGTGGGCACGTGGAATGTAAGAGGTTGTGTGGAAGGTAAGTTGCACGAGCTGATATCCGTCATGGCGGACAAACAGCTAGACGTGCTGTGTGTAACAGAGACCAAGCGAAGGGGCAGCGACGCCTGCGATCTTCCTGGTGGCGGGATGGCTCTGTGGTCTGGTGTACCACAGAGCGATCGAGCCAGCATGGGGGTAGGAGTGCTGTTGTCCTCTCGCTTGGCCTCAGGTGTGAAGGATTACGGAATGTATGATCCCAGACTTCTTTGGGTCCGTATAAAACTTGGTGTCACCAAGGTATTCATGGTTGTAGCATATGCTCCCGTAGGATCCTCGGTGGCATCAGACCTAGCGAAGTTTTGGGATAATGTTAGGGAAGTTCTGGATATGGCAGAAACCAGTGAACGCGTGATTGTATGCGGAGATTTGAACGGATGGGTGGGGACAAAGCGTCCCGACTATGAGGACGTACTTGGTCCATTTGGTGATAAGAGAGTGAACGACGCAGGTAGGCTCATAGCGGATGTATGCATGGAGAGAAACCTTATGGTGTCAAACACATTTTTCCAACATAAGGACATCCATATGTATACATGGAGAAGGAATGAACAGAAAAGTATAATAGATTTAATTTTGGTAGACAGTCGCCTCCGAAGCAAAATATTGGACGCAAGAGCCTACAGGGGCCCCACAGTCGATACGGACCACTATCTCGTTATTGCGAGATTTAGTGGTCTGTTCAGAAAGTGGAGGCACTGGCGAGAGCGTGTCCACTTCGGAGGGCTTGAAAGAATAAAGGTTGAAAGGTTGCAAGAAGAGTGTGTAAGAGAAAAGTATGCAGAGGATGTCCGAGAACGGCTGACGATGGCAAGCCAGCCGCAATCGGGCATTGAAGAATGCTGGAGAGTATTGAAAGAGAGTATGGTAGACACAGCGAAAGAAGTATGTGGAAGTTCAAAGAAGCATAGAAACACATATGGTGATGCATGGTGGGATGCGGAAGTGGCAGCTTCCGTAGAGCAAAAGAAGAAAGCGTGGCTGGACTATGTCTCTTCTTTGAATCTGAATGATAGTATGACTGAACAGAAGAAAGAAATATATCGGCAATGTAAGAATGACACCAAGGCCTTAGTGAAAGAGAAACGTGATAGAGCAAGTATGAGAGCAGAAGATAGGCTGACTAAAAACTTCGAGGGGAACACCAAACTCTTTTGGAGGGAGGTGAAGAAGTCTCGGGGTGGTTGGTCAGCCTTCAGAATGAATAAAATAAGGTCTAAAGGTGGAGACATTCTTACACAAACACAAGACGTGTTAAGCCGATGGAGTGAATATTTTGGCGATATGTATGCGGATGCTACGGTTGGCGCCGGTGTCGCATGTGGTCTAGTAGATCAACATTCGGCGACGGCGTCCTCCGATGGCATCAGTATGGATGAAGTTGAATGGGCGATAAGAGGTTTGAGAAATGGTAAGGCAGCGGGCATTGACATGGTGTCTGCCGAAATGATCAAGCTTGGTGGCTCCTGTGTCCGGGAGGCGTTCCTGTTGCTCCTCAATTTATGTTGGAGCTCGGGAATGGTTCCCGGGGACTGGAATAGCGCAGTCATCGTACCTTTGTTTAAAAACAAGGGTTCACGTTATGACTGCGCAAATTACAGAGCCATAAGCTTGACCAGTTTGGCAGCAAAAGTGTATGGTAAAATTATTGAAAGGAGAATGAGAATGGTGTCCGATGGTTTACTGTGTGAGACACAAGGAGGTTTCAGGAGTGGAAGGGGATGCATGGATCAAGTGTTCTCTCTGCGCAACATTGTGGAGAAGCATCTGGCCCTAGGTCAGAGTGTTTTCTGCAGTTTTGTGGATCTGGAGAGAGCATTTGACACGATTGTACGAAAGGAACTTTGGGACATTTTACCGGAGTATGGTATTAACGGTAAACTGCTGCAGGCTGTGCAATCCAGTTACATGGGCTGTAGAGCCTGTGTGCGGCTGGATGATGGAATGTCGCCTTGATTTGACGTCAATATCGGCGTTAAGCAGGGGTGCGTTCTATCGGCCAGGCTGTTTATCATATATCTGGATAAATGTCTCCAAAGGTTGAACGATATGAATGTGGGAGTCCAGATGGGTGACTCAGTGGTCTCTGCTCTGCTTTATGCAGATGATGCAGTCCTGCTGGCACAGTCAGCGACTGACCTGCAGACCCTAGTCGACACAATGACAGAAGATTGTAAGAAAAGGGGTCTACGCGTGAATGTGAGCAAAACCAAAATAATGGTCTTTGAAAGAGATGAAGCTAGAACAGATGTAAGAGTAACAATAGGTAATGATGTACTAGAGCAAGTGGATGAATTTGTATATCTGGGATGTGGATTTAGCCGAGATGGACGGTACACCACTGATATAGAGCGAAGAGTGAATGCGGGAAATAGAGTGAACGGAGCGTTGGGGCAACTTCTCGGCAGCCACCACCTCAGCCAGAAGGCACGTGTAGCAATACATAACGCAGTGCTTGTCCCAACATTACTGTATGGAAGCGAGAGTTGGGTATGCAGAAAAGAGTATGAAAGTAGAATTAATGCGGTCGAAATGCGATCTCTTCGGAAAATCTGTGGAGTTAGGCTGACCGACCGCATTCGTAACGACGACGTAAGAGAGCGAGTAGGTATGAAAGTGAGTATTGGTGTAAAGATGCGAAAGGGAATGCTCCGATGGTTCGGACATGTGGAAAGAATGCCGAACGAACGTCTGGTTAAGAAGATATACAATGCGAAAGTGGAAGGATGTAGGTACCGAGGGAGACCGAGACTAAGCTACCTAGACCAGATCGGTCAGGTACTGAAGGAAGGTGGAGTCAAGAGTCTCCGAAACCGGCGAGCGTGTATGAAGAGAATTATGAATGTTGAGGAAGCGAGTGAAGTATGCAAAGATAGAGTTCTCTGGCACTCTGTTCTCTCTGCCTACCCTGCAAGGGATATGGCGTGATGATATGTATGTATGTATATTTCATCAAAGGAAGTATTGCCTAAACAGATTGCTATGGCATAATTTCTGAAAGCTGAAGGTATACAAGGCATTACAAAAATAACTTACAAAAATCCTTTTAGAATTCGTATTCAATTTGAAACAAGAGAACAGGCAGAAACGTTATTAACGTGTGAAAAGTGTAAGGAAATAGGTTATCGGTGTCAATTATCTGAAGAAATTAATTTATCATACGGAGTTGTTAAAAATATCGATTTGGATGTTATAGAGGACGAGTTGAATGATATGTTCACTAGTGAGTACGATATAGTTTCTGTTAAAGGATTGAAAAGACATACAGAAGAAGGTAAATGGGTTGACAGTGAAACAGTCCGTATTTGTTTTAAAAGTGCAACAGTCCCATCATTCGTTGAAACTTATGGTTGTAAATTTAAAGTGGATATGTATACAATTACTGTTACACAATGCTCTAACTGTTGGCGTTTTGGCCATCTATTACGCCAATGTACTGCCAAGAAACCTGTGTGCCCAAAATGTGTTGCACTACACGCTAACTGTAATGTAACAGAGTATCGTTGCGTTAATTGTAAAGGTGATCATATGTCTTTCAACAAGACTTGTACAATCTTCTTGAAAGAAAAAGAAATCCGTAGAATAATGTCCTTAGAAAATTGCACATTTAAAAAAGCCCTTAATACTTACCTTTCTGAAAAACCTACCTTCTGGAGAATATATTACAGTTTAAAAGAGAGAATATTGAAAATGAAAAGGAGGTATTAAGCAGTAGTGAGGAGAGTTATCAAGAGAATGAAAGACAAGAAAGACAGACTGGTACCTATAGAGATATTTTGGTTAATAAAAAAAATGCTAAGAGAAATAGAGAAGGCCATACAGCAAAAATGAAAAATAATACACAAAAGAAAATTGAATTATCAGGAAATGTTATACAAACCGAAGAACAAACTGGCAATATTGAGATTAACCAAATTCAGGTTAGCGCTGAAAGAGGTACCATTACAAATAAAAATAAGAGACTCGGCTCCAACTATCATACCCTTTGGGCAATTATTAAGAAAATGAAAGAAGTGATTTTTGCCAACAAAAGCTGGAAGAATAAGTTAAGTGAAATTTTAAACTTAGTTATTGATACATTAAAAAAAATTCTTAAGGAATCAGTAAGTGACAGTGAGTGGATGCAAAACTTGTTTAATCTTTTCTATGGCTAATGTTCATAAAGATTTTCCATTAACTATACTACAATGGAATGCACAAAGCTTAAAATTAAAATTAGTTGAAACCTTATTAATACAGTTCAGACCTTATTAATACAAGAGAAAGTTCATATTGCTATCATAAGTGAAACTTGGTTGAATTCAGGATTTACTATTCATATTAGTGGTTATAATGTTTATAGAAAAGATAGAAGTGATTCTTATGGAGGTATAGCAATAATTACTCATCTATCTCTTAAAACTCATATGGCCTCTTGTAGTATAAATAATGCTAATATAGAATTGTTGTATGTTAAAGTGTTAAACTGTTCTCAACTAGAAAATATTATAAGTGTTTATTGTCCTTCTAATGTAAGAACAACACAGTCAGATTGAGATGCTCTTTTCAGTTTGTTTAGTAAAAAAACCCTTATAGGAGGTGACTTTAATGGCCACCATAGCAATTCGTCCTATAAAAATGATACAAGGGGTATACAATTATGATTCATCAATTGACAATGGTTTCATATCGCTGAACAATATGAATTCCACTAGAATTAGATTAGTAGGTGGTGTATTGCAGAGGTCATCACCAGACATTACTTTTGTATCATCAGATATTGCTATAAATTTCTATTTGAATACAACCAATGAAACCTTAGGGAGTGATCATTTAATAATTAAAATTACATATATTTACATGCATAATAACATAAATCAAAACTATAATAAAATGCGCAACTATAGGAAAGCTGACTGGGAACTATATAAAACAAAATTAAAAGGATTATTTGCAAATGAAATATTTAATTCAGATAACCTCCAAATAAGATATGACTTTCTTATGTAGAAAATTAATTATGCGGCTGATGAATCTATCCCATTAATAAAAATTAATTCAGATCCTACAACTAAATTTAAACCTAAGCCTTATTGGTGTAAACAGCTTTCTGAATCAGTTGCCAAACGTAGATTAACATTAACTAACTTCAGGCGAACCCTACACCAATTAATCTAGATATTTTACAGCAACAAATTAGGAAAACTAAGAAATTGTTAATGCAAGCAAAGTCAAATAGTTTTAAGCAGTTTTGTACCAGCATAAATGAATCTATGACTATTTCGGATATGTGGAATCATATGCGCTGGTTGAAAGGAAAAAGTAAATGTAAATTTTATGCCTCTCAACCCCAAATTGAACAGATGTTATGTGATATTGCCCCTGACTTTGTTGCTTCTCGTATGCCCATGCTTAAATCGATAAATACAAATCTCGAAACAACGTTTTCGTATCAGGAGATGCAAAAGTGTCTTAAAAAAAAGGATACCGCACCTGGACATGACCAGATTACCTATTCAATGATATATAACCTTCCGAAATCAGCTAAAACTTTTTTGTTACAAACTTACAACCTAATTTTATAAACTGGACAAGTCCCTACTCAATGGCGAAGCATACAAATAGTGCCAATACCTAAACAGAATATGGATGCACTTATGCCCTTAAAGCTTAGACCAATTTCTTTGATTTCTTGTGTTTGCTAACTGTTTCACACACTGCTATGTAAAAGAATTGAATGGTACGTAGAAAAAAACACCATTTTATCTACGAATACTGTAGGCTTTAGACGATCACAGTCTGGATTGCTTGGTACGATTAGTTTGTCAGATACAGATAGGTTTTTCTAGAAATATACCTACATTAGGTTGTTTTCTTGATATAGAAAATGCTTATAATAATGTAGCCGTTGATAAAGTTATAACTACCTTGGATGAGATTAATGTTTCCGGTTCCATGGAGTGCCCCTGTACCTCAGGCGGCTGGTGGCAGACTATTTGGAGGGCCGCAGTATCCTCTGCGCGGGTCCCGCAGGGGACATTGTGCGGACGCCCATGTCGTGCGGCGTTCCACAGGGGTCGGTTCTGGGGCCGACTCTGTGGGACATCGGGTACGACTGGGCGTTGAGAGGGAGTCTCCCCCCTGGGCTGAGCTTGGTGTGCTATGCTGACGACACGCTCGTCACAGCCCGGGGCAGGACACTCGAAGAGGCGGCGAGCCTGGCCACTCTCGGCACCGAGGAGATGGTCAGGCGGATCGAGGCGCTGGGGCTCAGGGTGGCCCTAAACAAGACGGAGGCCCTACTTTTCCATGGGCCCCGTGTGAGGCTGCCCATCGGCGCCTCGATAGTGGTAAACTCCATCCACATCAGCATCCAGGCCCATATGAGGTACTTGGGTCTGGTGCTCGACGGGCGATGGTGGTTCCGGGAGCATTTCCGACAGATTGCTCCCCGGCTTGTCGGCGCGGCGTCCGCCCTTTCTCGACTCATGCCGAATGTGGGCGGACCCAGTTTTGAGGCCCGACGGCTGTATGCGGGGGTCATCCGCTCGATGGCCATGTACGGCGCGCCCGTGTGGGCGAGGGCTCTGAACGCCCAGCTCAGGGCGGTTCTGTGGAGGCCACAGAGAGCCATGGCGGTCAGAGCCATTCGCGGGTACCGCACGGTGTCGACAGAGGCGGCGTGCCTGTTGGCCGGGACACCCCCGTGGGACCTAGAGGCGGAGATGCTCTCCGACCTCTACCGGCGGGTTATCACAGCGCGCGAGGAAGGTGGCTCCCCATCGTTGAGCGAGATAGCCACCTGGCGCGTGGATGCCCGCCGAGACGTCATCGCCCGTTGGGCTACGCGGCTGGAGAGGCCTAGGCACGGTGTGGAGACCGTTGAGGCCCTCCGGCCCGTATTGATAGAGTGGATGGAGCGGCGGCACGGAGTCCTCACCTTTCGGCTGGTGCAGGTATTGACGGGGCACGGGTGTTTCGGGTTGTACCTGCACAGGGTCGTGTATAGGGAGTGGACTCCGGCCTGCCACCACTGCAGGAGTGACGAGGACACGGCGCAACACACGCTGGAGGTGTGTCCGGGATGGGAGCGGCAGCGCCGTGACCTCGTCGCTGTCATCGGTGCCGACCTGACGCTGCCGGCCGTCGCGAGAGCGATGGTCGACAGCATCAGGAACTGGGACGCGGTCGCCGCCTTCTGCGAGGCTGTCATCTCGCAGAAGGAAGCGGCGGAACGAGCAAGGGAGGATTCCCGCGCCCCGGGCCGCCGCCAGCGGCCGGGGCGGCGCAGGCGCGAATACCTGCGCCTGATGCCGCCCTAACCGAGGCTTCGGGTGATCGGACCGGGGAATTGTCCGGTCACCCGACGTGAGGCCACCGCGTGAGGGCGACGCCCCGACGGCGAAATCTGTTGGGGCGTCGACGAGAGGAACCCGCGAGGGTGAACCGCCGGGCGGGCCACCGAAGTTAAAAATCGGGTCCCGGTGACCCGCTCGCACGGCGAAGAGAGAGGAGTTTTACGGTGGGTCTATGGGGTCACGCGCCGCCTTTTCCGTCACCCCGGACCGATTTGGCGGGGCGAGACTAATCCATAGTCCACCAAAAAAAAAAAAAAAAAAAAAAAAGGATGAGATTAATGTTGGGAAGAAAATCTGTAAATATTTATGGGCATTCTTATCCGAAAGACATCTGAAAACTAAAATAGAACAGGGAGCAACGACCAGTCTTATGGAAAGATGGGCAGGTAGGGGTATAGCTCAAGGTGATCCTTTGTCTCCGTTGATATTTAATATTGCCACATATAAAATTTGTCACGATATCAACAACGTCATTATTTTACAATACGCAGATGATTTCGTTCTATATTCTACCTGTAATGATCTTAGGGATAGTGTTACAGAAATGCAAGCAGCAATAAATGCTAGGTTTATAATGTTGAATGAATTAGAGCTAGAACTGTCTAGCAATAAGTCTAAATTTTGCATTTTTAGCAGGGGTCATAGGAGACAACAAATAAATCTAAACACTAATGGAGCATCATTGAATTCAAGCAATAACATTAGATACCTTGGGTTATGGTTAGACATTAGCTTACGTTGGGGTTAGCACATTAATGAAACACGGGAGAAAACACAAAGATTTTTAAATTTATTAAAAGTATTAGCAGGGGCGTCTTGGGGTTGTGGATTACCTGTCCGTGGAGTTTTCCGATGCGGAGTAGTCGCAGGGCTTTACGCATTTGCGTGCCTGAGTACCTAATTTGCTGTGGTACCTGTGATGACTCGAGCTGGATCTACTTCGCTGCGGTGACGATGAACGCTCATAGCGATTGCGAGATCGTGAACGGTCGTTGGTATAGCAAGGACCCCTGGTATGCTCTTCTAGTCTGAGGGTCAATTGCTGTACCATTTTCTTGAGCTCTGTTATCTCACTTATGTAGTGGGAGTCTTGTGTGCTAGTGGATGATGCTGCAGCCACGTTACATGGTGACGTCACCTCCTTGATACGATCTGCTAGATCTGCCAATTGCTCTAGAGATTGAGTGGGCTGAGAAGCTAGCACGGTCTGGATATTGTGTGGCAGTCGGTTACTCCATATGGACCTAAGGAAGTCATCAGGGATGGACGGTCCTGCTAAGTCCTGGAGGTGTCGTAAAAACTGCGAGGGTGTTCTGTCACCAAGCTCCTCGTGAGTTAACAGCTGCTTCACTTTCTTCTCGTGTGATGCGGAGAGACGCTTAATAAGCTCAGTCTTAATTTTGTCGTAACGGTTGTCGGCTGGAGGATTGATGATAATATCCTTGACGGCCTTAGCGTACTGTATTTCTAAATTGTTCGTCACGTTAGAAAATTTTATTGAGTCATCTATAATACCGTGTGTCACGAACTGGCTTTCTAGAAACGCAAACCATAGTTCTGGATCTTCAGATGAGAATGGTGGCACTTTAATTTTCAATTTACTCACATCATTGTCATATAAGTCTGTAGAAACGCGCACTTTGCGGGTACGTCGCGTTGTGACGTTACGCGAACCTACCGTTTTTACAGAGTTACTACTATCACTCATATTTAAAAAAGTTTATGTCCTTACCGGGGTCACCAGATGTGGATTACCTGTCGGTGTTAGGTAGGCTAGTTAGGCAGAAAATGAAGTAGAAGAGATACACTGAGAAATAGTTTATTACGGATAGCACAATAGTTCAACACACAACAGATAGGCACATACAATAATATAGAAGGAGTGTAAGAGTGATAGTTATGAGAGGTGAAGCACAGAAAATAGTTCTAGATAATAAGGCGCAGAAAACAGCTGATAGGTATATGCAAGCGCGATCTTATTTGTAAGCGTTCTCAAAGCAAGCGACACAGGCTACTATGGCAATGCTCCGTATCGACTGGTGCCTGGCGATCGCATAGATCATACGATCGGTCGTCGGGTAAACAAGATACCGTTATTTCTGCGCGTACACACTGCTATTTAAGTTATTATAATATTGTAAATAATATTATATGTTTTTGTTTTGTTTAATGTATAGTAATGATGTGTATTGAAGAATGTAAATATATATATATATATATATATTTACATATAATATATATATATATATATATATATATATATATATATATATATATATATATATATATATATATATTACATAATAATGTAAATAATGTGGATGTAATTTAAATATATAATATATATATAAATATGTTTGTGTATGTGTGTGAGCACGCCACCGGGTGTTCACCCAAATCACCTCCGTAAATAATAATTGTATGTATCATTAATTAGATGTAGGATTGATTACGCAAGTTTTTTGTATCATAACAGTGCCAATACCCATGTAGCGAAACTGGACAAGGTCCAAAACCAAGCCTTGAGGATTATAGGCGGCTTTATACGTACTACACCCATACATTGCATGGAAAGCGATGTAAACATAGACAAAATTATAAAATTTCAGTTAGATAATGTTAAATTAAATAAATATGACTATAATTCTCTCGCTCGATATGCGTACCGCAGTGCGGGTTAGGGCGTCCCCCGGAGGCGACGCGTACCGACCCGCCCCCGTCAACTTCGCCAGTTGCGGCGATGGGGGCCGCCACCCATCACGCCTTGCCCAGTCAGACGAGTCGAGGAGAGCAGAGTGCCGGGTGGGCACGTGGAATGTAAGAAGTTGTGTGGAAGGTAAGTTGCACGAGCTGATATCCGTCATAGCGGACAAACAGCTAGACGTGCTCTGTGTAACAGAGACCAAGCGAAGGGGCAGCGACGCCTGCAATCTTCCTGGTGGCGGGATGGCTCTGTGGTCTGGTGTACCACAGAGCGATCGAGCCAGCATGGGGGTAGGAGTGCTGTTATCCTCTCGCTTGGCCTCAGGTGTGAAGGATTACGGAATGTATGATCCCAGACTTCTTTGGGTCCGTATAAAACTAGGTGTCACCAAGGTATTCATGGTTGTAGCATATGCTTCCGTAGGATCCTCGGTGGCATCAGATCTAGAGAAGTTTTGGGATAATGTTAGGGAAGTTCTGGATATGGCAGAAACCAGTGATTGTATGCGGAGATTTGAACGGATGGGTGGGGACCAAGCGTCCCGACTATGAGGACGTACTTGGTCCATTTGGTGATAAGAGAGTGAACGACGCAGGTAGGCTCATAGCGGATGTATGCATGGAGAGAAACCTTATTGTGTCAAACACATTTTTCCAACATTAGGACATCCATATGTATACCATACATGGAGAAGGAATGAACAGAAACGTATAATAGATTTAATTTTGGTAGACAGTCGCCTCCGAAGCAAAATATTGGACGCAAGAGCCTACAGGGGCCACACAGTCGATACGGACCACTATCTCGTTATTGCGAGATTTAGTGATCTGTTCAGAAAGTGGAGGCACTGGCGAGAGCGTGTCCACTTCGGAGGGCTTGAAAGAATAAAGGTTGAAAGGTTGCAAGAAGAGTGTGTAAGAGAAAAGTATGCAGAGGGTGTCCGAGAACGGCTGACGATGGCAAGCCAGCCGCAATCGGACATTGAAGAATGCTAGAGAGTATTGAAAGAGAGTATGGTAGATACAGCGAAAGAAGTATCTGGAAGTTCAAAGAAGCATAGAAAAACAAATGTTGATGCATGATGGGATGCGAAAGTGGCAGCTTCCGTAGAGTAAAAGAAGAAAGCGTGGCTGGACTATGTCTCTTCTTTTAATCTGAATGATAGTATGACTGAACAGAAGAAAGAAATATATCGGCAATGTAAGAATGACACCAAGGCTTTAGTGAAAGAGAAACGTGATATTGCTCTATCTATATCTATGTATGAGTGCAGAAGATAGGCTGACTAAAAACTTCGAGGGTAACACCAAACTCTTTTGGAGGGAGGTGAAGAAGTCTCAGGGTGGTTGGTCAGGCCATGTACGGCGCACCCGTGTGGGCGAGGGCTCTGAACGCCCAACTCAGGGCGGTTCTGTGGAGGCCACAGAGAGTCATGGCGGTCAGAGCCATTCGCGGGTACCGCACAGTGTCGACAGAGGCGGCGTGCCTATTGGCCGGGACACCCCCGTGGGACCTAGAGGCGGAGATGCTCTCCGACCTCTACCGGCGGGTTACCTCAATGCGCGAAGAGGGTGGCTCCCCATCGTTCAACGAGATAGCCACCTGGCGCGAGGACGCCCGCCGAGAAGTCATCGCCCGTTGGGCTACGCGGCTGGAGAGGCCTAGATACGGTGTTATTACCGTTGAGGCCCTCCGGCCCGTACTGATGGAGTGGATGGAGCGGCGGCACGGAGTCCTCTCTTTCCGGTTGGTGCAGGTCTTGTCGGGGCATGGTTGCTTCGGCAAGTACCTGCACACGGTCGTGCGGAGCGAGTGGACTCCGTCCTGCCACCATTGCAGTAGCGACGAGGACACGGCGCAACATACGCTCGAGGTATGTTCGGGCTGGGACGGGCAGCGCCATGACCTCGTCGCTGTCAACCTGACGCTGCCGGCTGTTGCGCGAGCGATGGTCGACAGCGTCAGGAATTGGGACGCGGTCGCCGCCTTCTGCGAGGCTGTCATCTCGCAGAAGGAGGCGGCGGAACGGGCCCGGGAGGATTCCCGTGACCCGGGCCGCCGCCCGCGGCCGGGGCGGCGCAGGCGCGAGTACCTGCGCCTGATGCCGCCCTAACCGAGGCTTCGGGTGATCGGACCGGGGAATTGTCCGGTTACCCGACGTGAGGCCACCGCGTGAGGTCGACGCCTCGACGGCGAAAGCTGTCGGGGCGTCGACAGAAGAGGAGCCCAAGAGGGCATACCGCCGAGCGGGCCACCGAAGACAAAGATCGGGTACCGGTGGCCCGCTCGTACGGCGAAGAAGAGGTGCTTGCAGGGTGGGTCAATGGGGTTGCGCGCCGCCTCTTCCGTCGCGACGTCCATAGCCCACCGCAAAAAAAAAAAAAAAAGGGTGGTTGGTCAGCCTTCAGAATGAATAAAATAAGGTCTAAAGGTGGAGACATTCTTACACAAACACAAGACGTGTTAAGCCGATGGAGTGAATATTTTGGCGATATGTATGCGGATGCTACGGTTGGCGCCGGTGTCGCATGTGGTTTAGTAGATCAACATTCGACGACGGCGTCCTCCGATGGCATCAGTATGGATGAAGTTGAATGGGCGATAAGAAGTTTGAAAAATGGTAAGGCAGCGGGCATTGATATGGTGTCTGTCGAGATGATCAAGCTTGGTGGCTCCTGTGTCTGGGAGGCGTTCCTGTTGCTCCTCAATTTATGTTGGAGCTCGGGAATGGTTCCCGGGGACTGGAATAGCGCAGTCATCGTGCCTTTATTTAAAAACAAGGGTTCACGTTATGACTGTGCAAATTACAGAGCCATAAGCTTGACCAGTTTGGCAGCAAAAGTGTATGGTAAAATTATTGAAAGTAGAATGAGGATGGTGTCCGATGGTTTACTGTGTGAGATACAAGGAGGTTTCAGGTGTGGAAGGGGATGCATGGATCAAGTGTTCTCTCTGAGCAACATTGTGGAGAAGCATCTGGCTCTAGGTCAGAGGGTTTTCTGCAGTTTTGTGGATCTGGAGAGAGCATTTGACACGGTTGTACGAAAGGAAATTTGGGACATTTTACCGGAGTATGGTATTAACGGTAAACTGCTACGGGCTGTGCAGTCCAGTTACATGGGCTGTAGAGCCTGTGTGCGGCTGGATGATGGAATGTCGCCTTGGTTTGACGTCAATATCGGCGTTAAGCAGGGATGCGTTCTGACAGCCAGGCTGTTTATCATATATCTGGATAAATGTCTCCAAAGGTTCAACGATATGAATGTGGGAGTCCAGATGCGCAGCTCAGTGGTCACTGCTCTGCTTTATGCAGATGATGCAGTCCTGCTGGCACAGTCAGCGACTGACACAATGACAAAAGATTGTAAGAAAAGGGGTCTACGCGTGAATGTGAGCAAAACCAAAATAATGGTCTTTGAAAGAGATGAAGCCAGAACAGATGTAAGAGTAACAATAGGTAATGATGTACTAGAGCAAGTGGATGAATTTGGATATCTTGGATGTGGATTTAGCCGAGATGGAAGGTACACTACTGATATAGAGCGAAGAGTGAATGCGAGAAATAGAGTGAACGGAGCGTTGGGGCAACTTCTCGGCAGCCACCACCTCAGCCAGAAGGCACGTGTAGCAATATATAACGCAGTGCTTGTCCCAACATTACTGTATGGAAGCGAGAGTTGGGTATGCAGAAAAGAGTATGAAAGTAAAATTAATGCGGTCGAAATGCGATCTCTGCGGAAAATCTGTGGAGTTAGGCTGACCGACCGCATTCGTAACGACGACGTAAGAGAGCGAGTAGCTATGAAAGTGAGTATTGGTGTAAAGATGCGAAAGGTAATGCTCCGATGGTTCGGACATGTGGAAAGAAAGCCGAACGAACGTCTGGTTAAGAAGATATACAATGCGAAAGTGGAAGGATGTAGGTACCGAGGCAGACCGAGACTAACCTACCTAGACCAGATAGGTCATGTACTGAAGGAAGGTGGAGTCAAGAGCCTCCGAAACCGGCGAGCGTGTATGAAGAGAATTATGAATGATGAGGAAGCGATTGAAGTATGCAGAGATAGAGTTCTCTGGCACTCTATTCTCTCTGCCTACCCTGCAAGGGATATGGCGTGATGATATGTATGTATGTATGTGTACTATAATTCTTACCTTCTTAAGGCTACTGTATTGGATGAAATTAATGTTAACTACAATGAATGGCTGAAAATATATACAGATGGATCCAAAAGCGAGGCTTGTGGAGCAGCCTTTCATGATCCTAAACATAATGTAAATCGCATGTTTAAAATTTTAAATCGTGATGTATGTGTCATGACAGTGGAGCTCATTGAAATATCAGAAGCTTTAAAGTACCTTCAAACTATACCTATTGATAAGGTTGTTATTTTAGTTGATAGTAGAAGTGCTCTACAGCATATAGCTCGATGCGCCTCTGGGTACAGAAGTGCATCGATAGCTTATGCCATAATAAAACAAATTCTCGACTTTATAACTAGAAATGTTGATTTGATGTTGCAATGGGTGCCATCACATGTTGGCTTACCGGGGAATGAGGAGGCGGACCAGTTAGCAAAGAAAGCTATGACAGATGGAATTGACATTGATGTGGTATTAAATCATTTTGAGCTGTTAACTAAATATAAGACTAAAATCTATGAAGAATGGAAAGAATATTTTAACGAAAGGTCATTATCTAAAGGTATTTGGTGTAAAACATTACAAAGTGAAACTCCCCAGATTCCCTGGTTTGCCAACACTACACTTAACAGAACAAGTATTGTAATTGCCCATAGGATTCACACTGGACATGTTCCGCTTAACGGGTTTCGACATCTTATGGGAAAAAGTTCTACTTCGAACTGTTCAGAGAGCGGCACCCCTAAGGATGTCCATCACCTGTTGGTGGAATGTCTAAAAACCATACTTTTAAGAGAAATGTTAGTCAATGATTTTGAGATATGTACCAAAGGTGTTGGCATATTTGTAAGTATACTATCAAAACCTACTTCTGAGATGGCTCTTTTAGTTTATAAGCTAGTAAATAGAATTAGTCTAAGTTAGTATAAGGCATTATGTTAAGTTTAGGGTATAATGGAGCTGGCATGGCCTTGAGGCTAAAAGCTCCTAAATAAATAAAGATTAAAAAAAAAATAGATAGATATATTATAGGAAATAAATATGATGAAGTAACGACTTACTCTTGGAAGTACATACTTAAACTTCTCAAAAAAGAGCATTAAGTAAGATATATATATATATATATATATATATATATATATATACTACATAACTAACTACACACTCTCAATTGGATTTATTTTTGTTATTGCGCTTACAATATTTTTAAGACTAACCTATCATTTATTTTGGTATTACCTAGTTATCATAATACTGATTATTTCTATAGTAGTTACTATAGTAGTTCACGGTGGTGTAAGTGGCAGCACGATTGGAACGGATTTTGTGTGGGTTCCAATCCCACTTGTGACAATCATTTTTCGCTCGTAGTCGAGTTTTCAGCCTAGAACAGTTTAGGTAAATAATCTAATCCTTAAATTTTCAGCCTTAGTCTCAACAAAGAATTTGAACGACAATTATATAACCACTTACTGCTCGTAAGCAAAAAAAAAAATTGCTACAAAATCAAATAAAAAAATAACCGAAATATTATAACTAACCTCAAATTAGTATTTTAGCAATTTTAATACTCGTAATCAAAGTCTTATATTATATAAGTAAGTCTTATAAATTACGCTAAAAAAAGAAGTTTTTCCAGCTGATTATGCCGATGATCTGAGTATATTTGACTAGCAATAATAAATGGTTGCTCACTTGGAACGCTAGTGGGTGGTACAGTAAGGTACTTTAAAACTACTTTGTCAGAGAAGGCTATGGACTGCTGTTTCAATAACCATATATGTCAGCATTGCGTTGACACGATGGCTCTGACAAATAAGATTGAATTCTTTCTTTCAAAATGGTTCCACCGTTCTGCCACAAGCCACTGCTCCGCTCTATCGCTTTTTTAACTCGGAGCGTATTAAATTGCCAAAAATAGCGATGACCTGGAGATCTGCCTATTTAGCTTCCTATGTTCGGACCAATCAGCTGAAGACGGCATCGTCATTTCTTTTATCCGCTCCATGAGGTTAGAAAGTTTTTAGGTCTATCAGCGCGGCGAGCCTTGAAAAATTTCGACGCAACCGCGTGGACAGTTTCTACGAACCTGTTGTTCATATGGTTTGGAGATTCGCACTCATCTAGACATTGGAAACGATTGTGTAGTTAGAGTTGAAAGCTTTTGAGGTTCTGGTATTGGTCAGGTGGTAGGTTGGAGGTTACACTTCATCAAGCGTGAGCACTCCACTTTTGTGTGGATATTTAATGTGCCTCGTGCTATTTGGTACTCACTCCTAGTTTTAATGCTGCTTATCACTAAGACATCATTGAATATCTGTCGTTTGTCCGACAAGATGAAGTCTATCTCGTTTTTTGTTGAACCATTAGAGCTTATCCAGGTCCATTTTCTTTGTGGCTGCTTCCTGAAGAAGGAATTCATAATGAAGAGGCTTTCCTTCGCCAAAAAATCAGTTAGCTTCTGGCCTTTCTGGTTTCTTCGTCCATATCCATGTTTCCCCACCCTTTTTGTTGTTTTTTCTTTTTTGGGGTGGGCTACGGTCGGCGCGCTCCTCGCACTACTCCATCCGGGGCGACAGAGGGGCGCAAGCACGCACACCCGTAACCCACCCGTTAAACTCGCCTTCGTCGTTGGACCGGCCACCAGAACAGCGTGAACTTGTCTTCAGTGGCCGGCCCGACGGAATACCCCCTGAGGGGTACCCTCTCCTTGAGCGACGTCAAGGGGGTTTTATTTCTAATGTTTTAAATAATAAACTTTTTGACAATATTTTTTTTAATACATTATTAGGTTATGAATGGTGGATATAGCTAATTATATCTTGGAGTAGAAGAAATAAAAGAAAATCAACACAATACTAAAGTATATATATTGCACAATATACTCAAAACGCTTATAGCTAAATAAGGTTCTAAAATTTATAAAACGTGAACCAACAAAGCAACATTTTGATATTTGAAGGATTTAAAAGAAATCCTAAATTATTTTGAATATTACGAAATTAAATGTATATAAAATACCGATCGATTTCATATAGGTATATTTTTTCTTAAAGTAAATTTTAAATGATTTGATTAGCTATATTTTGAACGTAGTTTGAACTGAAGATTGACCAAAGCATCCAACTCCAGAAAATACATAGAAGAGTAATATGCAGATAATACATTCTGTAAAAGAAAAATCACAAAATCAATTTATTTATAAAAAAAAAATATAGTAGTGTAGTGTAGTGGGTATTTGCAAATATCTTTATTTATAATCCATTATCTTATAATCCATCTTTATTACCATATAAATAAAACATTCATTCATAGAAAAAGAATTTTGTCTTACCCCCAAAAGAGCTTGCGATGCTTTGTTATGTCCTCATCTTTTTGTTTTAAAAGATATTTTCGAGCTCCATATACAACGTCGTAACAATATTGATTTTTGTCAGGTGTCTTCATGTCGAAATGAAATGACTCCAAATCTTTATCCTGACAAAGATTATATATATTAAGTAGCGACCATTTTGAATAAATAAGAGAGCAAATGAATTGATGAGCAAACTTATTATGCCAGCTGCAGAACTTGCTTTAGTTATTTATTATTTCGAGATTTGAAGTAAGTCCGCTGGCAATACATTAGTGAATAGTGCATTCAATATCATGCAGTTTTAGTTTCTGCTTATTGTTTGTACAATCATGCAGAGAAACAGAGAAGCAAAAAAACACTTTTATCAAATCTATAAAAGAACACCTTGTTCTTTTAAAATTACCTAATGAAAAATGAGAATGTATTGAGTATTATATCAAAAAGTGTATTAGAGATTGCCGACTTAGTGAAAGAAATCACATTATATAAAGTAAGAAAGGCAGTGAGAAATATTAAAAATATGTAGGGCTCGATGGAATACTAATTAAAGTATAGAAAATTTTGTGAGAGAAGCGATATGAGTGTTTGACTTTGTTCTTTAATAAGATGCTGCAGGAAGAAGTATCGCTCCAAAGCATGGTGCAATTATGTGCCAATTACTATTTTTAGAATTAGGGGTAATATTCAAATTAGCGGCAATTATGTGACAATGTTGGACTACAAAAGCGACGGAGGAGAGACAATTGCACATTGAAAAATGACTTCAAATCAATGTACTCGAGGTGAACCAAATTCGCATTATGGAGAGGATTACTTAAAAACCACTAATATTGATCAAATTTAAATAAATATTCATGGCAAATACCACCCTTGAAACAAAAATTAAAATAATCTTTACATTTGAATATTATATTATATCATGGTTCGTAGGACATTATAATGGAGCTAATACTTATAAACATGCTGTAGGCAATTTTATATAACAAAAATTAAAAAAAAAGAGAAATAGACAAATAGTTACTTGCTGGCTCTTCTAAGTGCAATCACATTTTGATCTAGTGGTGGTTATTTAGATTAATTAAAGGTCAAATTTAATAACGGACAGTATTTAAGTGTGCCCGCGGTGTTTCTGCATAATAAATGATTTCAAATTGAATTATTATCATTTTTGATATTCCATCGATATTATTCGTGTCACTAAGTATAGGTTTAACTGATGTATGGTGGTAATGCTCTTATGCAATCAATAAAGAGGTGATAATGTCTAGAAATCGTTCTTCAATCTGATATTTTTAACCTTATGTAAGAGCGCACAGAAGTATTTTAATTAAATAGAAAGGCTTGAACGCTTACCTTTCAGATATCTCACTTAGAAATCATAGATAAGATAAGATCGTAATAAGATTTAGATAAAATAAGAAAATTTCTTTAACTATGCTTGTAGCATACTTAGAAATAATTTAAAAACCATAAATACCTTTACATAAGACGGCAGCAGCATAAAGTTCTCATTGTGAAAAGTCCATTCTTGGGTGGTATAGTACATTAAGGCCATACTAGCGCTATAGACTCGTCTTTGGATTTTCACTAGCCTAGTAGATATAATATGTATTATTAATCTTTTAAAACAAGTATTACAATTTTCATGTGGTTAAGTATAATGTTATATCTTATACGAATGGAAACTGTCTGCATTGATCTATGTACCTCAATATTTGACATAGGAATTGAGTACTCTAACACTTTGAGGAGTTTTTGATTCAAAGAATACTCATTATATGTCTGTTCCTTCAATAGGTATTAGTTATTTAGTTATATTATAATGAATGTTACTTGGACTTAGATAGATAAGAAATATATTTAATGATAGGGCAATAAAATTATGAAAAAATCTATACTAATATTATAAAGCTGTAGAGTTTGTTTGTTTGTTAGAACGCCCTAATCTGAGGAACTACTGGTCCGATTTCAAAAAATCAGTGTTGGATAACCCATTTATCGAGAAAGGCTCTTGGCTAGATACCATCACACTAAGATTAATAGGTGTAGAACACCAATTAAGAATGTTTCAAAATCGGGAGCTTTATTTTCCTTTTAAGAGCGGCGGCAGCATGCGTTGCGTAAACGGTTAAAGTTTCGAAAAATCATGTATGACAGAATTATTCTCTTTTAAAGTTCTAAAAAAAAGTCAGCGACAGTATATGTCTATCTCTAAGGGTTGGCTCACTATAACTTTTTTTATGCTAACCAAATTTATACCTACTAAAATAATGCAATATTTGCGAAGATGTTTTTATAAATATAATATTAACCTTTATCTAAATAAATACGTCATTCATCACAAGTATTTAATTTAAAACTAAATTGCTCTTTCCATCATTTGATCTCAGTGAGCATCTTAGGAGATATCGCAGTTTTAAAATAACATCACAGCAAAATAATGATCAAGTACTGCGAGCGTATTTATGACTAGCTTCCGCGATTTCATCCGCGTGGAATAGTTACTTTGGGCTGGATTACGTAGAAAAAGATAATAATATGTAGAATAAGAAGCTATTATAGGTATCTATGTGACCTTGACATTAGTAATAGTGGAACATTAAAACATCAAGTAAAAATTATGTCTTATACATACATACATATCATCACGCCATATCCCTTACAGGGTAGGCAGAGAGAACAGATGTGATGATTATGTCTTATAATCTTATATAATGTAGATTGTAAGTTATTCTCAAAAAAAAACTCAAAACAAATATTAATTTAAAGAATTATATTTTAGTTTTGTTTTCTTCTCATGACCGCCCGCTTTACACAACATAAATAATAAAAATAAGCATAGAAAGTATAGACCCAATACTAATCTAACTACTTTTACCTAATGATATAACTAATAAACAGGAAGGACTAGACATTGATGAGACGCGTAAATTAAGTTTTTATGGTGTAACAATAGAAATCTTAAAATGGAATGTTGTAGCAAATTTGGAGTATTTGTCAAATCAAATCAAATCAAATCAAATCATTTATTTTGCGAAATATGGGTATAAAATATTAGTTATTACAGGTATTCAATGTATCACCATATTTGACCGTCAAGCGGCATGCAAAAGAGCTAATGCCCTCAGAACAAATACAATATGTTTAGCCAATTGAAATAAATCACTTAATTATATAGTGTCAACAATAATAATAATAATAATGTCAACAACAACAATAATAATAATGTCAACAACAATAATAATGTCAATAATAATAATATTAATAATATCAGATAATTAAATAATATAAAACAAAAACATTACAACAATAAAGCAGTAATTACATATCAGTCAATTCAATTTATCATTTAAATAATCATTAATTGAGTAATAAGCTTTCTCTAGAAGTACCTTTTTTATTTTATTTTTAAATATATTAATATTAGTAATTTCCAGAACAGATTTAGGCAAATGGTTATATAGACGCGGGGCCATGCAAAATATACTTTTATTTAACATTGCCGTCTTATTTCCTGGTGTACAAATTTCAAGGCAACGTCTTCTACTATTTAAATTCCTAAATAAATCCATATTTTTACGGATAAATACTACCACTTCCAGAATATATATGCAAGGCAGCGTTAACAGTTTTAAGTTTTTAAATATAGGTCTGCAGCTGTCTGTTTGTTTCACATGACAAAGCGCTCTTACACATCTCTTTTGGGCAAAGAATGCACTGTCCCTATCAGTAGAATTGCCCCAGAACATAACACCATATCTTAAAAGAGGGGAAACATAACCATGATAAGCTGTTACTACAGTAGGCATGCTCACACTTTTTCTGAGCATATACAGTGCATACGAATATGTATTCACTCTAGAGCAAATTGATTCAATATGTTGCTTCCAGTTTAATTGATTATCTATAATAAGACCAAGGAACTTTGCCGCTTCCGTTTCATTAATTTTTTGATTATTTAGATTAATATTCATATCATTTAATTTACTTATTCTATTTCTAAATGTCATAAAGTTAGTTTTACTAATATTAATAAGTAAATTATTTAATGTCAGCCAATTATTGATATTTTCTAATGTTGTGTTTATATCTAATTCTATTAATGATTTGTCTATACCGGTGAATATAAATGTGCTATCATCGGCGAATAATATAGTTTTATTAGTGGTTATTATTGGGAGATCATTAATATATATAATAAAGAGCAGCGGTCCGAGCACACTACCCTGTGGTACTCCAAAAGTCACCTTTCTACTTGCCGATGAATAGTCTAGTACTCTTTTTTTGTCTAAAGATAATCTAGAGATTTGTGTTACTTGTGTTCGGTTAGTAAGGTAAGATTCAACTAAGTCATATACATTGCCTCTGACTCCATAAGCATATAATTTACTTTTCAATATTTTATGATCAACATAATCGAATGCTTTAGTTAAGTCCATTAAAAGTGCACAAGCTTGTTTGCCCTTATCAATGTCACTTAAAATAGTAAACAAAAATTTGTATATTGCCATATTGATAGACTTCTTCTTTCTAAAACCGATTTGCTCGTCACTAAAAAGATGATTAATTTCAAAGTAATTATATATACAGTCATGAATAACTTTTTCAAATATTTTCGAAATAACAGGTACAAGAGCTATAGGGCGGTAGCAGGACATGTCACTTTTATCTCCCTTTTTAAAAAGTGGTTTAATAATAGTGAGTTTTAACCTGTCAGGAAATACACCATTTGAAATACATATATTAATTATATAACTTAATATGTAGGACAATTTGTGTGAAATCATTTTTATAACATTTGTAGATACACCATCGTACCCGGTACTGTTTGTACTTTTTAAATTAAGTATAACTTTTTGGATATCTTTTGGGACTGTAGGACGCATAAATATTGACTTTAGTTCGTATGAAATATTTATTTTATTTTTATATGATACCGGATTTATCTGATCCACAAAAAAGTTATTGAAGTGATTAGCTATCTGTTTTGGATCAATAATTGTATTACCATCAACGCGGATACTATCTATTTGGTCTTTTGGTATATTCGAGTTCTTATGATTAATTATTCTCCAAGTAGCTTGAGATTTATTTACAGCATTATTTATATAATTATTGTTTTGACAAGTCTGTGTTAATTTGATGATACGACTCAATCGCGACGATAGCGCTAAGAATTGGTTTTTATTATCTTCTGTGCGATTTTTTCTGTACTTCCACAATAGTTGTCGCTTACGTTTGCAACACAGTCTTAGACCTTTAGTAATCCATTTAGGTCTATTTTTGAAGGATCTTTTTATTAAAATCTTTGGAAAACAAAGGTCATAGAATAAGCAGAATTGTTCGTAAAAAATATTAAAAGCTATGTCAGGATTAGTACTTTCAAAAACGTCCGAAAAGCTAAGGGAATCTATACAATTTTTAAATGTTCTCACATTGTTCCTACTATAGTCACGTTTCTCAATATACCACGACTTGAAAGATGAACTTGGTTTCACTGGGCATGTCAGTAATTGTGCTGAATGGTCTGACAAAGCAAACTCGATTACTTCCGCTGTACATCCTTTTAAATTAAA
Organism: Lymantria monacha; assembly: GCA_905163515.2. Classification (NCBI taxonomy): domain Eukaryota; kingdom Metazoa; phylum Arthropoda; class Insecta; order Lepidoptera; family Erebidae; genus Lymantria; species Lymantria monacha. Next base: position 16,410,673 of record LR991104.1, on the reverse strand, counting down.
AATAATATTATCTATGCATGTTCCACTCGCAAGCCGTGTTGGCTTATTTATTCCTAATTGCAGATTGAAACTATTTAAAATTTGTTTGAATTCAGCAGACTCCCTGCTGTTTCTGAGAATGTTTATATTAAAATCTCCGCACAAAACAATCTTCTTCTTTTTATAAGAAAACCGATATAGAAGCGAATTTAAATTTTGCATGAAAGAATTTATATCCTCTAAACTTGAACGCGGTGGTCTATATATGCATATTATATAAAGTTGATGTTGTATTAATTCAATACCTGAGCACTCTATTACATTTTCAACCGAATATTTGTTGATGTCGCTGATTGGAACAGATTGTAGTGAATTACAAATTAAGATACAAGATCCACCACGTCTGCTTTTCCTATTAAAAACAGAAACTAATTTATAATTCTTAATTTGTAGGTATTTATTATCCGCAGAAATCATATTATGCTCAGTGATACATATCACATCTATAAATTTCCGTTCACGTTCAAGAAAATCGAGGTTTAATAAAAGGAGATCAGACTTTGACAGTAACCCATTAATATTTTGGTGAAGAATATTTATTTGGTTTTGCACGAAAAAACTCTTTTGAATTTTTGGGGGTATATACTTTATTTATATTCTCAATAGCAGTATCGGTTTGAGTAAATTTATCAATTCTCAAAGGCAAATTATGATCCGGGTTATGCAATTTAATTTCGATGTGTTGATCAAACTGTAATTTGTAGTCAATATTTAATATATCCCTTAGAAATGATCTACATTTATACAAAACTAAACTACCACGGCTTGGCAGAAACCTATAATAATCCATGTCTATGTATTTACAGTGAGGAAATTTAGAACATGCAAATCTTAGCTCATAATTCAATTTACACTCATTAAGATATTTATTATAGGGTACTTCCGAAAATACAACATTAGTATGGCATGTATTTGCGAGAAATTGTTGTAATGCAAATAACATGCTATTCGGTTCTTTGTCGTTGATACCAGCGACAATAAGAAGAAAATCATTTTTGTCTAGCGTGAGTATCTCTCTCTCTGCAATTGCAAAAATTTGGTACAGTTGTGCACCTGGTTTGAAATAATTTTTCACTATATACTTTTCACCTACAAGATATTGAAGACATTGGCGTAACCTATAACCCTGTTGATCTGCTAATATAATAATTTTCCTGCGTTTTTGTGTAGGCAGAACCTGCAAAGGTAAAACATTTGTGGCCCTTTGTACAAATTCCTTTTTTTGAGAGCTTGAAGATTTCTTAGTAGACGTATTACATGGTGGTAATGAAGAACACTCATAGCAACTGTCATTATCATGCTTTAACACTGCGTTCTGTTGTAATGAATTATTTCCTATTTGCTTACATTGGGTAGAATTTAAAAATGTTAGGGTTTTATGTGGTAATGTATTCTTGTTTTGTTTATGTACCGGTGTCATATTTTTCCTCTCGGGGGTAATACAAATTTTTTTATACGTATCAATTAATTTTAAAGCATTTTGTAAATCAGCCTTTAAACGGAAATTTTCACTATTTAAATTGGCTATTTCTTCATGCGCACTCAATAGTTCATTCGTAAGGGATTTAATTCGTTCACTATACTCATTGTCTGTGTGAATACTATCATTGGGTATGCTTAGCGTGGTAATATCAAATAAATGATCAGACTGGTTATGGCCCATATTACTTGATGTCATAGAAATATCCTCTAGCGATTTAACTCGACGAGTTCTGCGGTATGTTATATTTGCATTATTAGTTGAATCCATCTTTTATAAATATACCGTCGAAATATTTGTTAGTAAATTTCTTTACGTTATTAAATTTAAGTCAAGTAAATTTCGTGTTTTACTTGAATTATAAATATTCAATTACAAAAAGTCGCATATGTTACTGGAGGTTCGAACCGACGCCTGACTGAGCTGGCTTCGGTCAATGTTAGCACTTCTACGGTATTCTACCGTGATTACATTAGGGTAGATAACGAAATTAGATATCAGTTGTAGATGTATCAGTGTGTCAACAAAGTAATCGATCATTTGAAAAATTAAAATGACACTTCAAACGTTGTAACGATTTCTAAGCACTTTTGTTAAAATTTAGGTCACTTTTCATCTTATTTATGATGTTTAAACACTATTTTAATGTCTTCTTATACGGTAAATAACAGGTGAACACTTGTTAGCACTTTAATAGTTTAATTTGAAGATTAACAGTTAATATATTAAATGAATGTTTATTTGTTCATTTCACCAAGAATTATTAGGATAACGTTTGTGCACAGTTATAATTGTATTATATACTTAATAAATCTGTTTTTGTTGATTTATAAACACTTAGGATAATTTTAAAATGAAATTTAACATAGAACACTTTTGAATAAGTCTTTGCCACGCAGCGCCATCTGGCAAAAAAAAAAAAAAAAAAAAAAAAAAAAAAAATTTGTCGATTTAATACTTACATAGGCTTACGTCCCAGGAATTTTAGAAGTAAATCAATAAGTAAAGCAGGCAGCATATGTACTAATATCACCTAAAAAGTAACAAACAATGTCAAATATTCTAACAAATTATACATGGTTGATTGTAGGTCCAGTTAATACGCTTGTAGACGAGTTCTGTATTCTACTAGTGTCCAGTATTGGTTAAGAAGTTTTTATATGATCGTAATAAAGAAAACTAATACATATACCCACCATAACATAGTAGATAGCTTCGTGTTTAGTAGTCAGTACACCCGGGTACCATAAAAGTGGTCCCATTGGTATCTTAGTTAAAATATGGTTACTATTGTTTAATATTTCTTTAATAGACATTGTTTGTGTATTACCATTACAACAGTTGTAAATAGGCACGTCGTCTGTAAGCTTTAAACTGAAATGAAAAATTATATATATATATATATATATATATATATATATATATATATATATATATATATATATATAAATATTTTTTGTAGTAGTATACTATATCACTAAAGATTTAATTTCCTTTTGAGTTTTGGGTAGAGTTAATTGTTTAAAAGTTTCTATTTTACCGGTGATTGTTTTTAGACTTACGTCAGTAAGTCGGTTTTTGTAAGAATTTTGATTTGTTTCCTTATATTTTAAAATATATAATTTTAATATATAGCGATCGGAATCTATGGATGCCTTGTTTATATTTTTCTGTTCTTTCAGTGACGTAAAATATATTATTAAAACATCTAAATAGTTTAAAATGTCTATACTACATAAAATCTAGGTGTTTAGTATTACGCATATAATACAAGTACTCTGAAAACAAAAAGCATTCATAAGTCATAGTGAATTTCATTCTTAATTGAATTGAAGGAGATTTTTTCAATATCACCTTTGTTCATTTCAACCTGATAGTTACCAGAAGCCAGATCCAATATGGTGGAATATTGCGGGCAATAAAATTAATATACTATGTCATTTATTTCAAATGTATAATACTCGCGTAAACATCAGAATCGATTATACTTTGTCATTAATATTTGGCAACATATTTATCTTCTACGCTTATTTTATTACGTTTGCAGCAGTCTACTATGAATCTCCATTTTTGCTGTCGGGTTGCATCTATATCCTTAAGTACAATTTGTGTTACACATAACTACATTACTTAATATTCTTAATATTTTGTTGTATAAGATCGATATCAGGCTGAGTTCTGTTTTTTCTGTACAAGCGGCACAGATATGCCGAGAACAGGATCTTCTTATAAATCACGTCATGATTGCGACGTAAATGATATTACATTTTTGGGAACCACTAGAATAGACACGACCCTATCAGGAGTGAGCCGTCTAAGTCTCAAAAACAGGCGGTAAGTTTTTAAAAGGTAACGATGACGATTACTATATTTTGTGTTTGATAAAATCAGTTGATTTTATTTTGACAATAGTTCCAGAGGTGGATCATAATCGGTAATGTGAAGCCTGATTATGGTAGTGCACGTTACTTTATGCCAATGTAACTTGCATTTAGGTATAATATTTATTTCAAATACAATAAATTAACAGAATTCATCTCTTCAATTTAAGAGCTGGAGTATTATGATGATCACGATGATGATGGAAGTAGCCTCTGTTACATTACTATCAGATGCAACTTCCCGTATAGATTTTTACTATGTTATAAACATAAAATTCAAATTTAAATCACGTTATGAGATTAAATATTAATACATGGATACTGTCAATTAATTTAATCTATTTGATACAAATCTCGTAAATAAATAAAAAATACAATTTAACGAAAATCTTAAGTTTACAAATTACTACAATTTAGCATTTAATATGCTTGATTATTTATAAAAACATGATTACGAGTGAAAAATGATTGTCACAAGTGAGATTTAAATCCACACCTATTGGAAATCCGTTCCAATCGTGCTGCCACTTGAGAGTAAGTCTCAAGTATACAATGGAAGAATTTAAAAAATCACCGAGAAATTAAAAGTATCTTACAAATTGATCATTAGCATATTCGCTGAAGTTGAAAATTTATAAAGCCGTTTAATGATACAATGAAATTAAAAGAATATATATACAAGTTGTAAGAATAAACTTTACAGGTATTAAATAAAAAATGAATAATAAAAACTGATCTTTGAGAAATCGCTAAATTGTAGGCAGCCGTAAAATGTTTGTGACAGAACTTATAACCTGATCAGGATAATCAAATTGATTGATTTAAACTGCTGAAATCATACATTCTTCCAGAAATTTATAAGCGGTAATCTAGAGGTACTAATCTTTAGACTATATTATAATTTTAAATTCTTCATTTAATTTGGACCTACCTCTTAGTGCCTCTCATCCAAGCAGCAATTATTACACTCTTTATTGAGATATCTACGGGTATGTAGTCACACTTTGTTTTAGGATCCATATACAAAGTCCTAATTACACCTAAAATAAAATTATCTTTGTATTATGAAAATATTAGGCTGACCGACCGCATTCGTAACGACAACGTAAGAGAGCGAGTAGGTATGAAAGAGAGTATTGGTGTAAAGATGCGAAAGGGAATGCTCCGATGGTTGGGACATGTGGAAAGAATGCCGAACGAACGTCTGGTTAAGAAGATATACAATGCGAAAGGGGAAGGATGTAGGTACCGGGGGACATCGGGACTCACCTACCTAGAACAGATCGGTCATGTAGTGAAGGAAGGTGAAGTCAAGAGTCTCCGAAACTGGCGAGCGTGTATGAAGAGAATTATGAATGTTGAGGAAGCGAGTGAGGTATGCAAGGATAGAGTTCTCTGGCACTCTATTCTCTCTGCCTACCATTTTTTTTTTTTTTTTTTTTTTTTTTTGCGGTGGGCCATGGGCGTCGCACCCCGCCAAGTCGGTCCGGGGTGACGGAAGAGGCGGCGCGCAACCCCATTGACCCACCCTCCAAGCACCTCTTCTTCGCCATGCGAGCGGGTCACCGGTACCCGATTTTTGTCTTCGGTGGCCCGCTCGGCGGTGTGCCCTCTCGGGCTCCTCACCTGTCGATGCCCCGACAGCTTTCGCCGTCGAGGCGTCGTCCTCACGCGGTGGCCTCACGTCGGGTGACCGGACAATTCCCCGGTCCGATCACCCGAAGCCTCGGTTAGGGCGGCATCAGGCGCAGGTATTCGCGCTTGCGCCGCCCCGGCCGCTGACGGCGGCCCGGGTCACGGGAATCCTCCCAGACTCGTTCCGCCGTCTCCTTCTGCGAGATGACAGCCTCGCAGAAGGCGGCGACCGCGTCCCAGTTCCTGACGCTGTCGACCATCGCCCTCGCGACAGCCGGCAGCGTCAGGTCGGCACCGATAACAGCGACGAGGTCACGGCGCTGCCCGTCCCAACTCGGACACACCTCCAGCGTGTGTTGCGCCGTGTCCTCGTCACTGCTGCAATGGTGGCAGGCCGGAGTCCACTCCCTATACGCGACCGTGTGCAGGTACAAACCGAAACACCCGTGCCCCGATAATACCTGCACCAGCCGAAAGGAGAGGACTCCGTACCGCCGCTCCATCCATTCCATCAGTACGGGCCGGAGGGCCTCGACGGTAACGACACCGTGTCTTGGCCTCTCCAGCCGCGTAACCCAACGGGCGATGACGTCTCGGCGGGTGTCCTCGCGCCAGGTGGCTATCTCGCTCAACGATGGGGAGCCACCTTCATCGCGCACTGAGGTAACCCACCGGTAGAGGTCGGAGAGCATCTCCGCCTCTAGGTCCCACGGGGGTGTCCCGGCCAATAGGCATGCCGCCTCCGTAGACACCGTGCGGTACCCGCGAATGGCTCTGATCGCCATGGCTCGCTGTGGTCTCCACAGCACCGCCCTGAGCTGGGCGTTCAGAGCCCTCGCCCACACGGGTCCGCCGTACATGGCCATTGAGCGGATCACCCCCGCATACAGCCGTCGGCCCTCGAAACTGGGTCCGCCCATATTCGGCATGAGCCGAGAAAGGGCGGACGCCGCGCCGACCAGCCGGGGAGCAATTTGACGAAAATGCTCCCGGAACCACCATCGCCCGTCGAGCACCAGACCCAAGTACCTCATATGGGCCAGGATACTGATGTGGATGGAGTTGACGACTAATGAGGCGCCGATGGGCAGCCTCACACGGGGCCCATGGAATACTAGGGCCTCCGTCTTGTTTAGGGCCACCCTGAGCCCCAGCGCCTCAATTCGCCTGACCATCTCCTCGGTGCCGAGAGTGCCAAGGCAGACCTGCGTTAACGCACTGCGGATGCGGACAGCCTCAACGTCCACTCCGTCCGCTGGGGGTGGTGAGGACAGCCACGTGTTCACGATGGCCGCCTCCACCAGTAGGTCCCTATCTAGACGCCCCACAGCCCACCGCGGAAATGCGGGAGCCCGGTCCGCCCTGTGACCCCTGCTGGGGTCCCGGAGAGGGGAGACCTCCATCCGGATGTATCGGTGATCCGACAGGGTCTCCGCCTCCTCCAGGACACGCCAGTTCCTCACTCGTGGTGCGACAGCGGGGCTAGCGAACGACAAGTCCACTATCGACCCACCCTGCTGTCGCACACACGTGTTCACTGAGCCTCTGTTTAGGACACAGAGGCCCAGTGACGCCGCCCACTCCACGATCGCCCGCCCGCGATCGTCCGTCATCGGGGACCCCCACGCCGTGGATTTGGCGTTGAAGTCCCCCCGGACCAGGACGAGGCCCGGTGCCAGTCGCCGTATCGAAGCCTCCAAGGTGGTGAGGGAGGCCCCGAAATCGTCCATCCTCCTATTAGGGGAGAGGTATACACTGTAGAGCGTGACCCCTCCCCAATCCGCCGCGACAAATTCCTCGCCCCTATCCAAGAGGGATAAGGGCGGGAAGTGCCGCTGCGTGGAGGTGACGATTGCCGCGGTTCCGTTACGGCTGACCACCCAATTGGGGCGATCAGGCACACAGTACGGTTCCGCGACTACGGCTGCACCGATCGACCATTCCGCCATGGATTGCAGGAGGAGATCCTGCGCACCGGCGGAGTGGTTGGTGTTGGCCTACAGGAAGTGAGTGGACTGGGCTTATTGCCCGCCGCACACGCGGGGCAGTGGGGCGGGGCGGCGCAAGATGCCGCCATGTGCCCAGTCTGACCGCAACGGAAACAGAGTCCGCCGCAGTCAAAGCAATTAGTGCATGTTGGCCGGGTATGCCCGACCGCCATGCACTTGAAACACCTCGCAGGCCGGTGCTCCAGCACGGTGACTCGCGCTGAGCTCCAGCCCACGAGGAGGCCTGCCTGAGCCGGCCAGTTGCCTGACCGACTCCACTGGGCACTGCACCCAGGCGGCACCTACGCCGCCCGGACCGGGCCGGATGGCGCCAACTCGGACGGTGTCCAGGGGACACCCGGTTTTCGAGGCAATGGCCTCCCGGATGTCTTCCACCGTCACGGAGTCGTCCAGACCCGCGATGCGCACCCTCCTCGGCGAACAGACCTCGCAGCTTCGACGCCACGCTATCGGCCGTCCTGGTACCCTCGGCCCCAGGGAACTCTAAAATCCGAGCCCCTGTCCGGGCCTTGCGGGTCCTGGCTTCGACGCCTCCTATGTCGGAGACGTCGAGCTCCCGCCGGGCTTTCCTCAGAACGGCCTCATAGCTGAGGCCCCTTTCTGCCGCCTCAGGCAGCACAGTGATCACCACTGCGGCTGTCTTCGGCGACGGAGCCCCTTGCGCGGCCTCTTCCTCTTCCTCCCGCCTCCTTCGGCTCCTGCCTGGGGAGTGGCGACCTCAGCGGCGCACTTGGCCGCCGCTCTCCTTCTCTGGCCGCGACTCTTCCTACCGCGCTCAGCCACTTGCCAACCCTGTTCGGGCGCAGCGGGCGTGCCAGGCGCGGGAGGCGCGGTCGCGGGCGCGCTAGTCGTCGCTGGCGGTGTCGGTGCTGGCGACGACTGCGGTCCGGCAGGAGCCGGTGCTGTCTTCCTCTTCGGAGCAGGCCCCTTCTTCTTTGGCCCAGCCGCGGCTGCGGCGTAGCTCACCCCCACGCGGCCACCCTGACAAGGTAGCGGGGCGGGGGCTGGTGCCGCATATGGCCGCTTGTCCGCGGCGAGAGGCGGCCGAACACGTGGTTCTGGAGGCAGCCTTGCCTCCAGAACGGCCAAGCGCGCATCCACCAGATTACCGACGGTGTCGATAATGGCGCGCAAGGCCTCATCCGGCACGCCCCCCACCGCCGGCAGCGGGGTCGATGTTATCGGCTGGGCCGCTGTAGGGGCCTGCTCCACGGCGTTGGGTGGGCTGGCGCTGGTCGGCGGCGCACGCTCCGTGGTCGGAGGTGTCTTCGGCGCGGCGGCGACCACTGGGCGGCCAGCGCCTCGGGGCGGTTTCGGAGCGGCGACAGCTCGACGGCCAGCACTGGCCGGCGGCGCAGGTGGCGTAGGCGGCACGAGCCGCGCGATTTGGGCCCTCATATCGGCCACATCCTTTGAGAGGACGCGGTTGGCCCTCCTTACCGCGGCCAGCTCCGCCTCTAAGCGGCGATTCTGGGCCCGCAGGCCTGACACCTCGCCACCAAGGCGGGCGTTTTCGGCCTGCAGGGCCTCCATGTCCGGGGTGTTACCGCTCATGCGGGCACCAGCGTCCGCCACTTCTGTGGGAGGGATGCCGGACAACACCCCCAGCACCCTCGCGGCGACCGCCTCGTCGTCGGCCCGCTTGCGAGCCTCCGCCCCTCCACGCACTCCGCCGGCCGGGGAGTGGGTCGTCCTTTCCGACGCCGCAGCCCCTCGCCCTCTGCGAGAGGCCGGAACTTTGGGAGGAGGCATGATGACAGCACTCCCCTCGGAATCGGCGCCCGAGCTGTCCTCCCTGTTCAGGGGGCGCTTCCGCACCGTCGAGGGGAGGGCCTCCTCCCTTACCATCAGTGCCGCGGTTAGGGCCGCCGTCGCAGGCCGCGGCGACGACTTGGCGGCGGCGGCTTCCTCAGCCGACCCGCTGGCCTCCTTGGACGGCTCTGCGGAATTACCGCCCTCGTCCATTAAATCGGCAGATCCACTGCCCTCGTCTCTGGACGGCTCTGCGACAGTACTGTCGCCCTCGTCCATTGACGGCTCTGCAGTTGATCTGCCGCCGTCCTTCTTCAGTTTGGCGGCATCCCGCTCCTGCTTTTTTTGCCGCCGCCCGCTGCCTCTCGTGAGGGTTCGCTTTCCCCCATGTGTACCGGGTCCGGCGCTTCTTCTTCTTCGAGAGGGGGGCCTCTGTGGTCAGTGCCGGGCCCTCGGCGGACGCCTCCAGTCCTAAGGACGAGGCGTCGTTTTGGTCAGTTTTACATTGGCTTGACGAGGCCGTGATGTGGGAATCCTCTGGATTCCCGTCTAGAGTTGGTGTAGGTGCGAAAGAAGTAAAATCCATATTGATTCCCACGATTATAGGAGAAATAGAGCGTCGACCCGGGCAGAGATCCCTGTACCCGGGCAAGCCTACATTTACCAACCAGGGGGTCGGCCGGTACCCTGGCTGGAGCGTGCTAAGAACAGAACAGCCCATCTGCCATGCATCTTCTCGCCGCACGGCAGAACTTAAGATTCTGGGTGATTTCCGAATTCGAACGTCGAATTCTTTATAGAGGTTGTCTTCCTCACGGTCCGGGCGATTAAGCCAAGACCCTCGTTCCTGAAACTACACCTCACGACAATTTGTCTTGAAGCAAGATATCAGGTTTACGATATGTCGGCGGTGGCATAAGCCTGCCCAGCCCTCAAGTTAATGAGTGACCGGGCCCGTCCGAAATTTCGCGTCCTGTACCGTCTACAACTAGAGGGTCAGGAGCGAATTGGGGCTCTACCCATTGCTGGGGAACCCCCCTTCGCGCCAGAAATTCGCTACGAGCGACAATTCGGCAGAAGGATCTGGGGGACTGTCGCTCGCACCCAGGGAGGAGGACACCATGCGGAGGTTTCTGGCATCGTACCCCCTCTTTGCCTACCCTGCAAGGGATATGGCGTGATGATATGTATGTATGTTATGAAAATATTGATTTGTATCGTAAGACGTGCAATTCATCTTACATTGTGAAGTATAATGAAAGAATCATTATGAAACTTATTATCATTTTTAAATAAACCTTAAAATAAATTCATAAAAATCGTTAAATTTTCTATAGGTTTGCTTTCACTGAATTCAATTCGAGATCTTCTCATCTCTTTCTCATATGTCTTTTTCTTTTACATAATATGATCTGGAGGAATATATAAGCTAGAATAATAGTAGTAAAGGAACAAAATTAGAGTATAGACAATAGTAGAGATCTTGGCTACACCATTAGAAATTAAATACCAAATGTTCTTATCGATTTCATGTCTGCAAAAAAAATTATTCGTGTACAAGTACGAAATTGTTTGCTTTTTAATTTTCCTATTAACTGATAAAATAAATAAAAATAAACAAAATTGTAGATTATAAAATTATATACTAAAACTTTCATAATACTTTTCTAAGAAACATTATTTCTGAGATATCGCGTTTTAATAAGTTAAATTCTATGTAATATCCATGCATATGTCACATAGATTGATCAACGGACCTTTAATATAAGTCATGGTACTTATACACATTAAACATTAGTCCATCTCATGTTAGTACGTGAGGAAGTGAAATTAGTTTTGGTTTTAAAAAATATTGCTACTTTTACGACGACAGTAAAATAGATAAATAAATATTATTCACCAGTAGAATAGCTGCATATTATTCCAGTTGGTCCATTGAAATTATCTATCCAACCTGGTAACGGCTCTTCTATACTGGATGTCACTGTAAAAATCACCATATAATTTAGTTAATAATACTCAAGATTTTCGGTGTATTTATACTTTACCAATTAACTGCTTGCCCATTTCGTCTAAAGGATATAATCTCCAGATAATATCGATGTACGAAAGGAAAACTACACAAAAACCTATGGCAAAACGTTTAATCCAGGTGATACAGTAGGCCAACTTTTTGCCCACTGTGGAGAGAGCCTAAGGGAGTAATAGGACATAGACGACGGTCTAAAAAGAAAGAAAATACTTCTGGCTTATGTTACACTGAAATTTTTAAATTAGCTATATATTCCTCGACGGAATAAGAACACAATTGTCGCCATGTCTGACTTGCGCGTGAGGGTCGTAAAAATCGCCTAAGGCTCTTACCAAGAGACTAGACAGCAACTATCTCCTGTGAAACTATTGCGATAGCCAATACGCCTGCTAAGCATTGGGATTATGGCATTAATCCATCTTCAAAACATAAAGGCACTACAATCCACTCAGTCAAGGCAGTTCCGTCATTTCGTGAGCTTTTGTTGATTGATTTAGGCAAAGAAACCAAGGGTTGCCCCTTTCTGGTTAATTTTTGTAGATACTTTTGCCTATTTATGATGTATTTCTTCTTCACGAAACGGTCACAAAGGCAGTGGACATGTGTTAGACTCTTTTTTTTGCGGCGGGCTATGTTCTATTCACACCCCTCCAGGTTCGTTCGGGGCGATAGAAGAGGCGGCGCGTGACCCCATAGAGCCACCCCGCAATGCGCCTCTTTTCACTGAGCGAGCGGGCCACCGGAACCCGATCTTTGCCTTCGGTGGCAACATGTGTTAGACCCGAAGGTTTAACTAAAAATGAGATAGACTTCATTTTGACGGACAAACGACAAATATTCAGTGACGTCTCTATGATTATCAGGATTTAAACTGGGAGTGATGGTACGAGGCACATTGAATCTTTATAAAAAAGACGAGCGGTCTCATTTAATTAAGTCTACACTCCGATCTACATTTATCTAATTCTAGAACCCCAATAGCTTTCAGCTCAAATAACATAATCACTTCCTATTACAAGAAGAGTGCCAATCCTTTACCGATATGAGAAACGGACATGTGGGAACAAAGAACGAAAAAGCAACAGAATATAACGGAATTACCAAAGAGCTTCTGAAGCCAGTTTTCAAAGCCATACAGAAGCTGTTTAATTTTGTCATTCTCGGGGTCACCGTTTCATAATTGTGGAGCAGAAGTGTGGTGGTGATGTTTCTCAAAAAGGGCGATAAAACGCACTTGAGGAATTATAGATCCTTCGCCACGTGTACATATTGTTTTCAAGAGTCATTATAAACTGATACGCGTGCAAACTCGACGACTTCTTGCCGTCTAAATAAGCCACCATAAGGCTTATAATACCATAGACTACATCCACCCATTACCCTAGATTATACAGAAGACCGACGAGCATAATCGTCTTCTGTATCTAGCGCTTATGGACTACGAGAAAACCTTTGATTTTGTTGAAATTTGTAGTACTGCAGTCTCTTCAGTGATGCTGAATTGACTATCGATATATTGAAGTGCTGAAAGGTTTGTATAGAAACACTAAGTATCATGTTGATTCGTATCCAAAATAAGAGTACGAAACCGATCCAGTTGCAGAAAGGTGTGAGACAGATAGGCATCATCTCTCCGAAATTATTCATCACTGCAGTGGAAGATGTCTTCAAACCTTTAGAACTCTACATCAACATCAACGGTAACCTTCATCACACATATACATTACTCTAAATATCAGCCTCATAAAAAGGCTTAAAGACATTGATGTCCTATGGAGAATGGCTATGATCCATTTTAGGTGCTAAAATTTGAAATACGGCAATCCATAGAAAAACGTATGTAAACGACATAGTCTGAATGATTAGTAATTTGAAGTATCAACGGGCTGGCTACAGTGCTCGTCGAACTGACAACCATTGAGAAAGGAAGGCTCTTGAGTGGCGACCATGAAATGGATGACATAGCATAGGACGACATCTTACTAGATGGGCCCACGACATCATGAGAATCATAAGAAGCCACTGGATGTAGGTGACACAAGACCATGGTGGATGTCTATGGCTGAAAAATTGATCTCTATGGGCAAATTGATGGATGGATGGTACTTTAACGGACTATTGCAGAAATTTTATTCAATTACCATTTCCTAACTGAGGGTGCTAAGAATCGCCGGCCGCAATCCGGCTACCAAAAAAATCGACCCTTGGCCACGCAACATTTGGACGCCGATTTAGGACCGACGAGGGGCTCATCGAGCTGGGAGAAATTTAGCAAAACCCAATGGTAGATTGTAGGATTATCAGAAGTGTGAAGAGAGGGGGAGGGCACAATAATCCTCCAGTCTGAAAACCTGTTCTTCTACGGGGAGAGAAAATACCCATTGGAAGGCGGTGAAGGGTTTATCGCTCGTAAGTCTCTCATAGACAACGTGGAGAGGATCGAAAGTATATCGATAAGGGTAGCGTAACCTTATTCTCAGAATTACCAAACAGTCTTCGTTGAAGGTCAAACAGGTTTACACACTGACCTAAGTATACTTCGATGATATAGTGGAGGCCTTATATGAGAACATCTCGAAAGCCATCCACAAGTCCAAAACCGATGATTTTTACTGTAGTTATGGGAGACTTCAATGCAAAACTGGGCGAAAAGATAGACGATGAGTTGAGAGTGGGGTAATATTGATTGGGACAGAGAAACCCAAGGTACCACAAATTGGCCAACTCCTTGGAGAAAGAAAGCCTATTTATAATGAATTCTTTCTTCAAGAAGCGGCCACAAAGAAAGTGGATCTGGATTAGCCTTGATGGTTCAACTAAAAATGAGATAATCTTTATCTTGATGGACAAACGACAAATATTCAATGAAGAAAAATCGAATTCTGAGCAGTGGCAATGTGCTGCTGTGCTTCATTCGGTGACCGAGAGAGCTGGCATCCTAACTTTTGGGTGGGTTTGGGGTTTTTTATTGGTAGGCAGCGGTCTAGCTGTACACCTGATATTGCAAAGGTCTATGGGGCAGCAGTAACACTTACCATCAGGTGTGCTGCTTGCTTGTTTGTCACCAAGATTAATAAAGAAAAAATGTTTTTGTGATCAGCAAGATTAAAACTGAGAGCGATCACCGTTAGTACGAAGCACATTGAACCTTCGTAAGAAATTCCAGCGGTTTCGCTTGATAAAGTCTACACTCTGATCTACACTTGTTTAATACCGGAACCCCGATAGCGTTCAACAATTCAGTCTTCGGCCGATTGGTCCGAACTTAGACAGCTTAATAGAAAAATTTCGAAATCTATAGAAGACGAAGCGAGATTCGCCGATTCAATACACAGCGTCTTGAAGAGGCGATGGGGCGAAAAGGTTCGCACGAGATTTGTATATCGGGCAGAGCCAATTAACTAAGCTGAAGACCGATAACATTACTGTCATTTCATCCCAGAGTGAGATCTTGGGAGAGGTCTAAAGGTTCTTTGGGCAGTTGTACAATTCATTCCTGACCCCTGATGTCGACCAAGTTTGATCCTCTGGATCTGTATTCAAGCTAACTCGGCACTATACCAAAGAAATTCCGGACGTCAGGTAGATTAGAATGTTTCAAATTAATTACCACAGAGCTCCTAAGGGCAGGCGGCAAGTCGGTTTTAAAAGCCCTGCAAAAGCAGTTTAATACAGTCATTCTCAGGGGCGACATTCTAAAGCCGTGGATCAAGAGCTTGGTGGTGCTACGTTTCAAGAAGGGCAATTAAACACTTTTAAAGAATTAAAGACCATCTCACTCCTGAGCCACGTGTACAAACTATTTTTAAAAGTCATTACAAACCGACTCGCGCGCAAACCAGACGACTTCCAGCCGCCTGAATAAGCTGTATTCCAAAAAGGTTATAGGACCATAAACCACATCTACACGCTACGCCATATTATACATAAGACCGAGGAGTATAATGGCCCTGTGTGTCTAGCGTTTGTGTATTATAAAAAAGCTTCGGAATCAGTTGAACCTTGGGCAGAGCTGCAGTCCCTTCAACGGTGCCAAATTGACTATCGATATATAGAAGTGCTGAAGGGTTTGCGTAGAAACGCTATCATGTCGATTCATCTGCGTCATATTTGAATTTTAAAAAGTAAATATTTGAATATATAATATTGATAATATATCAATATAAATTTTCTATGACAGATTAATGAGTTCATCTATTGTATAACTAATAAATACAGATTATTAAAAAATACATTTCTACATGCCCTTCAAAATGTCCATGCTTTTTTTTTTGGTGGCGTGCTATGCAGTGGTCACGCCCCGCTAATCCGTCCGGGGCGACAGAAAAAGCGGCGCACGACCCCATAGACCCGCCCTACAAGTACTTCTCCTCGCCGTGCGAGCGGGCCACCGGAACCCGGTCTTTGACTTCGGTGGCCCGCCCGGCGGTTTACCCTCGCGGGTATCCTCTCGAGTCAACGCTCCGGCAGCTTTCGCCGTCGCTCGCCGTCGGGGCGTCGTCCTCACGCGGTGACCTCGCTTCGGGGCGACCAGACTAATCCCCGGTCCAGTCACCCGCTGCCTCGGCTAGGGCGGCATCAAGCGGAGATATCCGCGCCTGCGCCGCCCAAGGCGCTGGCGTGTCGCCGTAGAAGAGTTGACCGTCTCGCAGAAAGCGGCGACCGCATCCCAGTTCCTGACGCTGTCGACTATCGCTTTCACGACGGCCGGCAGCGTCAGGTCGGCACCGACGGTTGCAACGAGTTCACGACACTGCTGTGCCCAGGTCACGCAAACCTCGAGCGTATGCTGCGCCGTGTCTTCGCTGCAACCGCACTAGTGGCAGCACGGAGCCGGCTCGCACCTTGCGACCGTGTACAGGTATTTGCCGAAGCATCCATGCCCCGACAAAACCTGCACCAGTCGGAACGAGAGGGATCCGTGCCGCCGCTCCATCTACTCGATCAGCACCGGCCGGAGGGCCTCCACGGTACGTACACTGAATCGAGGCCTCTCCAGCCGTGCTTGCCAACGGGCGATGGCCCCTCGGCGGGCGTCTTCGCGCCAGGCGGCCAAGTCGCTGGGCGACACAATGCCGCCCTCCTCGCGTATGCTAGACACCCGCCGGTAAAGCTGGGCGAGCATCTCCGCCTCCAGGTCCCACGGGGGTGTTCCGGCCAATACGCACGCTGCTTCGGTCGCCACCGTGCGGTAGTCGCGAATAGCCCTGACCGCCATGGCCCTCTGTGGACGCCACAAGAGAGCCCTGAGTCGGACGGTCAGAGACCTCGCCCACAAGTGTGCGCCGTACAACGCCATTTAGCAGGTCACCCCCGCGTACAGCCGTCGACATTCCACGTTGGGTCCGCCCACGTTCGGCATAAGCCGTGAGAGGGCGGACGCCGCGCCAACGAGCCGGGGAGCAAGTCTGTGGCAATGCTCCCGGAAGAACCACCGTCCGTCGAGCACCAGGCCCAGATACCTCATTTGAGCCTGATTGCTGATCGGGATGGAGTTGACGACTATAGAGGCGCCAGCAGGTGGACCGTTACGGGGCCCATGAAATAACAGGGCTTCCGTTTTATTAAGGGCCACCTTAAGCGCCAACGCCTCGATTCGCCTGACCATCTCTTCGGTACCGAGAGTGGCCAGGCTTGTCGCCTCTTCTAGTGTCCTGCCCCGGGCTGAGACGAGCGTATCGTCAGCGTAGCACATTAAGCCCAGACCCCTGGGGGGAGGCGCCCTCTCAACGCCCAGTTGTAACCGATATCCCACAGAGTTGGTCCCAAGACCGACCCCTGTGGGACACCGCAAGACATGGGCGTTCGCACAATGTCCCCCGCGCGATTCACGGAACGAATCCGCGGAACGAATCCTCGCCACAGCCGCCCCCACTTCTGACTCCGTCACAGGCGGAACACTGTCATCGTCCTCCCAGTCATGATCTGGCGAAGCCATGACATGACATGGCTGCGCGCGGAGCTTTCCCAGCACCACACGATACGGGCGACCCTAGGGATCACAATCGAGACCGTTCAGCATCTCCCGCCAGCTCTCGTCTTTGGCGAGACGGATGGCCAGCCTGAAGGCGGACCGCGCACTGCGGTAAGCCTCGTACAGCTGACCCGCACAGCGTCGCGGTGACGCCGCCGGCTGCGGGTGTACGCTCTTCGGGCACTAATACACGCCGTACGAAGATCCGCCAGCCCTGGGGACCACCAGTAGACCCCCTGCCTCGGAGGTAGACGCCGCACTCTTGGCATGGCCGCATTGCAAATCTGCGTTAACGCATTGCGGATGCGGACACTCCGTCCGCTGGGGGTGGTGAAGACAGCCACGTTTGCACGATGGCCGCCTCCGCCAGTAGTGCCCGATCCAGGCGTCCCACAGCCCACCGCAGAAACGCGGGAGCTCCGCTCGCCCTGTGGCCCTGTGACCGGCCCGGTCTCGGGGTCTGATCTCCATCCGAATATAAAAGTAGTCGGACAGAGTCACGGCTTACTCCAAGACACGCCAGTTCCTCACTCGTTGTGCGAGAGCGGGGCTAGCGAACGATAAGTCCACTATCGACCCGCCCCGCTCACGCACACACGTGTTCACTGAGCCCCTGTTGAGAATATAGAGGCCCAGTGAAGCTGCCCAATCCTCGACCGCCCGCCCACGATCGTTCGTCGTAGGGGACCCCCACGCCATAGAATTGGCGTTGAAATCCCCCAGGACCAGAACGAGGCGCGGTGCCAGTCGCCGTATCGAGGCTCCCAAGTTGGTAAGGGAGACTTCGAAATCACTCCACTCTCCTCTCCACGCCACTCTCCTGTTAGGGGAGAAGTACACACCGTAAAGCATGAGCTCCCTCATTCCGCCGCGACAAACCCTTCGCCCCTGTCCTTAAGAGACAAGGTCGGGAATGCCGCAGCGTGGAGGCGACGATTGCCACAGAGTCGTCCAGGCTGACCACCCAATTAGGGCGATCAGGCACACAGTATGGCTTCGCGACTACGGCCGCTGGATTGCAGGAGAAGATCCTGAGCACCGGCGGCGTGGTTGATGTTGGCCTGCAGGAAGTGGATGGACTCAGCAGCCATTGATGGGCCGTGTCCATGCCCTCCTCTACGCCAGCGGGCAGTCGGGCCGCGCTTGGAGCGGAGGCAGCCGTGGTCGAAGCTGGAGGCCTACAGGCCTCCGAGCCCATGCAGTGCTTGGCAGGCTTATTGCCCGCCGCACACGCGGGGCAGTGGGGCGGGCCAGCGCAGGATGCCGCCATGTGCCCGGGTTGACCGTAGCGGAAACACAATCCGCCACAGTCAAAGCCGTTAGTGCACATCGTTCGGGTGTGCCCGATCGCCTTGCACTTAAAGCAGCTCGAGGGCTGTCCAGCACGGTTACCCGCGCCGAACTCCAGCCCACGAGTAGCCTGCCTGAGTCGGCAAGTTTCCTGACCGACTCCACCGGGCACTGCGCCCATGCAGCACCCACGCCACCTGGGCCGGGGCGGATGTCGCCAGCCCAGCCAGTGTCGAGGGTGCACCCGGTTCTTGAGGCAATGGCCTCCCGGATGTCCTACACCGTCACGGAATCGTCCAGACCCGTGACGCGCATTTCTGCGCACTTCACAGGCCTGGCGATTTTAACGCCGCCCTCCTCAGCGAACAGGCCCCTCAGCTTCGCAACAACGCTATCGGCCGTCCTGGCACCCTCGGCCCCAGGGAAATCGAGTACTCGAGCCCCTGTCCAGGCCTTGCGGGTCCTGGCTTCGACACCACCGATATCGGTGACGTCTAGCTCCCGCCGGCCTTTACGAAGAACGGCCTCATAGCTGAGACCCTTCTCAGCCGCCTCAGGCAGCACAGTGATTACCACTGCGGCTGTCTTCGGCGGCCGGAGCCCCTTGCGCGGCCTCCCTCTCTCCTTTCCCCCGGCTCCTGGCTGGAGAACGGAGACCACAGCGACGCGCTTGGCCTTCGTCCATCTCCTTTGGCCGCAACTCTTCCTGCCATGCTCGGCCACCTGCCAACCCTGTTCGGGCGGGGCAGATGTGCCGGGCGCAGGCAGCGCAGTCGCGGGCCCACTGGTCACCACCCGCGGCACAGCTGCAGGCGACGACTGCGGCCTGGCCTTGGCAGGAGCCAGTGCCGTCCTCTTTTTGCCTTGCGGAGCGGGCCCGTCGACCAGTTGCCCGACCGACACAAGTATGGCACGCACGGTTTCATCCGGCATACCCTCCACCGCTGGCAGCGGGAACGGCTCTACGGGCCGAACCGTCTGAGGGGCACGCTCTGCAACGCGAGGCGGCTTCCCTTTCTCTTTAGCGACGGCAACCGGGCCGGCGCCAGCCAGCGGTGCAAATTGGGCCCGCAAGTCGGTCTTGCTTGGCCAACTCGCAGTACGCCCGCTGCACCGCCGCCAGCTCCTTGCCGAGCCGGAGATTTTGACCCCGCAGTCCTGACTGTTTCGGCCTGCAGGGCCTCCATCTTGGACCGAGGAGAGCTGCTACCCGCCGCGTCCTCGGTCGCCTCGTTAACGGGCAGTGATCTTTCAGACGCCCTCACCACCGCCGTGACGACCGCTTTGGACTTGCGAGTCGCAGCCCCGCCAGTCGAACTAGTCGGCGTCGGAGCCGCCGCCCTGGTTGCTGTCACCTTCCCCCTACCGCGGCGCGATGTCGCCACCTTCGGCGGGGGAGTTTTGTAGACCCCTCTGCAAGGTCAGACGCGGAGCTCCCCTTACTGTGGGGACGCTTCCGGGACCTCAGAGAGAGGTCTTCCAGTCTCACCTCCAGTGCCGCCGTCAGACTCGCCGCGGCAGAACGCGGCGAGGAGGCAGCAGAGAGGTCTGCAGCAGATGAGCTGCTACTTACACTGCTGTGTACATAAGTGTCTACACTTATCATGTCCCTGACACTATCTACAATCTCCATATCTTCAGCACTAATATTTACAAACACCGTCCTCTTATTTACATTCTTAGAGCTATTCACATTATTTATAATATCTACACTAGGCGCAGGAGACACAGATGGACGCATCTGCTGGCCTCTAGGTGGAGGGACGCTGGTGGTCGCCGTCCCCTCCGCCTCCTTCTTCGCGAGGGCGATCTTCTGCCTCTCTAAAGACGCCGCCTTATAAAGGTGCCGCTCCGACTTCCGAAGCAGCTTGGCCGGCCTTCTCTTTTTCTTCTTCACCTTCAAACTTAAATTAGGGACCATATTAGCAGCCGGACCCCCCACGGCTGAAGCAAAAGTGGCCCCACTCCCATACGTGGAGCTGACTGAGTCGACATCGGAGCACATTCCCAAAACGTGCTCCGATGGCAACTGAGCAAGGGACTCCCCGGCGCTGCCGGGACCCTCTGGAGGATACATTATAGTTTTCTCTTTTGCCATGGGTGCTACGGGGGTTTAAAGTCCCCCCGGGAAACTGGGTACCGCTCTAGTGGCTGACTCCTCCAAAAGTAAAGCATTTCCATTCCAAAATATTGGGTTGTTACTTAGTCACGTCTAAAGAAATTTTACTTCAATAAGTTGCGAAACTCACCAATGGAAGGTCTGATAATAACAACAGGAAGCTGCCCCTTTGTTTCGTATACCGCATATTCAGCTAACTGTTTAGAGAATGCGTATGTATTGGGCATTTCACCCATGTACCTGGAAACCAAACGTACATTCATATTATTAAGGGTGTAGATCGTGAAAATCACCGAAAAGAGTGTTACGATTTTTCATATTTAACCTATTTACATATGATTGATATCAATGATAATTTGTATATGTTACAATCAAAGACCAATAAGTATGTTTATGCTTATATTAAACTCTTAAACCTAATAGTTGTTATATAATAAACGTCAACAAACGCACAAAATTGAGTAAAAATGCAAAAACATGACTTCGTATTTTTCAGATTTAACCCCATAAATCAACACAAATTGATAAAAGGAAACACTTTTTGAACACTGAAGAAACCAATAAGTATAGCTGTATACTTCTTTTTATACCTTTACAAACAAAGACTTCCTCTTTTAAAGCCCTAAAATCTAGATATATTTTAAGGTAAATTTTTCATACACAAATGTATGGGATAAAGCGTTCGTTTCATTCGTGCAATCTCGGTGGTCACTAACGGCAGTTCCTTTCTGTAAGTGAACGCGACACCACGCTTGTCGGCTGCAGACAGCAGAATTACGTATTGTGAATTTGTGTTTTTTGTAAAAAACTGTAAGTCTAACATTTTTATAATTAATTTATTTTCAGTTAGTAGAAAGTATCGATATAATGAATGTCTGAAAGAAAACCATGATGGAACTAGATATAAATCGTAAAAAATACAATATCTACACTAATAGGTATTATAAAGAGGAAAGATTTGGATTTTTGTATGTAACGAATAAACATAAAAAGTACTGGACCGATTTTAATAATTCTTTTATCATTCGAAAGCTACATTATTACTGAATAACATAGGCTATTTTTTTCGCAGGACTGATTGAATTTGAGTGTCATGCCAGGGAAAAGAAAGTTTTGTACGCATTATAAAAATATGAAAGCCAAAAGATCTCGGAATAAAATGTAAGTTCCTCCCTACTTATTTATTATCGCATTTGAACAGGGTACATTACAAAGCTAATACAATATGTCATATGATTTAGATCGCCCGATTCAGACATATACCTACAATAACATGTAAATATTGGTTTGTATTATCTATATCTATACTGATAAATAAAATTGAAGTATCTGTATGTAATATCAAAATAATAGGATTTTTTTAAAAAAAAAAGGCGATACGGAGTTCGCCGGGTCGGCTAGTATTGTCTAAATATCAAATTGTGGAAGTAGGTAGGCGACAGCGCAAATTTGTCGACATACCTATACCTATACCGCCAAACAGACGCGAGGCGCCTAGCGTCTGTCTTAGGGTTGTACAAAATAAATAAAAAGTGGATAATATTGATGAATAATATTTCCAGTATTGAAAATAAAGAAAACCTTGGGGCCGAGACTCTGAGCAACAATGCTACGCGCTGTATAGAGGTAAGTTGTTATACGTAATTCTTGTAGACTTGTTACATAAATAAACAAACTACTTAGTTAGTGATGGGCGAAGACAAAATCTCAATACCTACCTATAGATTTTTTCTTGCAATATTTATTATTTTCATCGAGAGACAAACACCTTAGTACCGAAATACTTCTCAATTACTTTCTCAAAAGAAAATTTACGTTCAAATAGGTGACGTCATAAAAAAACAATACCTAATGCGTAAAGAAATTATAATTTCTATTCATCAGGAACCTAATATTGTATTAATTCTTTTGCATTTTTTTAAATTTTTAATTATTTTTTATAAAAAAAATCAAGCCATTATCTTTCTTTACATCCATCCATCCATCAGCCCGTAAACGTCCACTGTTGGACATAGGCCTCCCCACGAGAATGCCATCTATAACGGTCCTGTGCCACCTGCATCCAATGGTTTCCTGCGACCTTGATGAGGTCATCAGTCCACCGAGTGGGGGGTCGTCCTACGCTGCTTTTTTTACAGGAACTAGTTATTGAAAACGACCAAGAGGGAAAGGTGGATGAAATGGAAGTTGGGCGTAGAGTTGTAGACGTTTCTTTTTTTTTTAAAGCTCTTCAGGCCATAGGGGACCACGGTCCAATGGATTGTAAGTTAAGTTACCTCAGTATAATAGGTGAAGTAAAAGGTGGTCTGGACTCAAAACTCATCATGAAATGTAGTATGTGTAGTATGAAATTTACTGTGTGTTTGATTGAAAAGAAAGAAGATAGAATGGAAGTGAATCATCAAATTGTATCTGGTATCATATCATCTGGTGGGAGCTACTATCAGTTAAAAACATTAACTGCCGCAGTAGCCCTACCAATCATGTCACCTTCATTATACAATGAAATTAATAATACGGTTTGCGATTGGTGGGAAAAGACAGCAGCACATTCCATGGCAGAAGCTGTCAAGGAAGAAGCGGAGTACGCAGTGTCTATAGGTAGTGTTGATAAAAATGGTACACCATTAATATCTGTTGCTGTTGACGGTTGTTGGAGCAAGAGATCTTATGGTAA
Organism: Lymantria monacha; assembly: GCA_905163515.2. Classification (NCBI taxonomy): domain Eukaryota; kingdom Metazoa; phylum Arthropoda; class Insecta; order Lepidoptera; family Erebidae; genus Lymantria; species Lymantria monacha. The sequence goes on along the minus strand of LR991104.1, from coordinate 16,387,285 downwards.
GAATTTTTCCGCCTTGTCCGGCGCAGCTGCGATAATTGGCATTAAAACTAATAAATTATTGTTTTTTGGAGTTAAAAATAAATGCTGCGTAGTTTGTGCACGAGCCGCAAAGAACGACAGTCAGCCCTCGGAACACCGTTGTTTCAAGAATTATTCGGGATCATCTACCGGTATGGAATCGACCATAATAGTTGAGGGGTTTAAACGTTCCATTGTTGATCACGGTGTAATTTATAATAAATTTGTAGCAGACGGCGATTCCAGTACTTATAAAAAAATATTAGATTCGCGACCGTACGGTAATTTAACAGTAGAGAAAATTGAATGCAAAAATCATCTTTTACGAAACTACTGCAATAGCTTGGAGAAACTGTCGAAAGACACTAAGTATCCTTGCGAATTGCGGAAATTCCTAAAAGAAAGGTATTTGCGTTTAAGAACGGGTGTAAAATGCGCTATTAAATATTGGGGCGATCAAAATCAGTCACTCGAAGAAAAAATAAAAAATCTTAGTGAAGATATCCTAAATGGTCCACAACACGTATTTGGTAATCACCAATATTGCAAGGAGTATTTTTGTAGACCTGATACTCGTCGAATAGAACCTGTTGGGTTGCTTCCAGCAATTGTTGGATGCGGATTAATGGACACGGTACACATTTTAAGTAAAAGACTGTCATATCATTCTAGAAGTTTAATTCATAATTGTACAAGTAATATAGTTGAAAGTTTTAACGCAGTGATTGCCAAATTAGTAGGGGGTAAGCGTGTAAATTATTCTTCCCGTGGTTCTTATGCGGGCCGATGCGCAGCTGCTGTTGTGTCTTTTAATACAGGATCGATTCATAGTAAAACTCATGAAGTAATATTTAAATCTAGTCCTAATCCTTTGATTGCGAAAGTGGAAAATTGTAATCGTAGAATCCGTTTAATTGCTAAACCTAAATTAAGATTGAAAAAGAGCCACAGCGCTGCATCGAAAGACGCTCACTATGGACCAAACTGCGAAAAACCTGATCTGAGTCCAGAATTATATGAGAAAGCCAAGTCATCTTTTTTAGCCGATTTAAAGTTGTCTTGTACTGAAAGAGAGGAGCTTGAAAGGTCGACCCATTTGCAAAGAAGTAGTTCTGAGTGGATGAGTACAAGGAGAAAATTACTAACCTCATCATCGTTCGGGGAAGTTTGTAAAAAACGAGAGAGCACAAGTTGTGCTGTTCTTGTTCGTAAAATCGTTTATGGTAGTAATATCTCCAGTTTGCCTGCTGTACGGTACGGTATCGAAAACGAAGAAACCGCAATTAAACAGTTAGAAATTCAAGAGAATATTAGTATACAAGGTTGCGGTTTGTTCGTCGACGATCAATATGAATTTCTTGGTACTACACCAGATGGCATTTATGCAAACGGTTTAATTGAAATTAAGTGCCCACATTCTTTAGCTGGCATGACTCTTGATAAAGCAATGGCCAAACATACCTTTTGGGTTAAGGACAAGGCTTCCAAGGGTTATGTCATAAATAAAAATCATAACTGGTATTTCCAAATTCAGGGACAGGTACATATTACTAAAAGAAACGTTTGCATGCTTGGCATCTGGTTTGGTGCTACTGTACCTATGAAAGTTTATATTATAGAAAAGGACGACAAATTTTGGGAAAATGGAGATGAAATTAGTTGGGTTTTATTACGATTGCCTACTTCCAGAATTAGTTGATCCTCGGCAGTCACGAAGCATGCCCATTCGTGACGCGCCCAGTATCATAGAGGCTATGAAAGAGAGGAAAGAAAGAGCTTTACGTGTTATGAAAGAGAAGAACGCCTAATGATTTTGAAAGATACAGGTAACTTAACTACCCAGCCAGTCGATTCACGTAAACACGCCAGTCCAAAAGTCGTTTTAACTTAGGAACTTAGAAATCGCCTTTTGGTTTTCTGTTTTAAACGCACTTACTTATCTAGTCTTGGATTGTCATAAATCTTCCAATAGCTCAATTACTATACAATTTCTGAGTTACCTGGTGTAAAGAATCATAAAAATTGGTTCAAAAATACAGCGAATTGAGAATTCTCCTTTTTTTAAGTCGGTTAAAAGTGCTAAATTTGCAAAAAACGAAGTGACGTCACTGCGCTACGGTTTTTATTACTTACGTGAATCGGACAGCTGGTAACGTTTTCATTCTGATAGGTTTTGTGATAGCCATTGATTTTATCATCAAATTAGCAGAAATTAGAACTTGATCCGTAATCGAATGAAAAAACATTAGAATTTTGAACTCATATTTCGTTATTGTTTAATTACATACTTTTAATTAGTATATTAATAATTTACAAACTTCTGTTAAAATTAGTAAATAAATGAATTATTTACTAATTTTTGTACAACCCTAGCACGCTTTTAAGATAGCGAGTAATGGCGACTCATATTTGTTATTGTGTAGTAAATAAATCATTTTTATACTTGTGTTTCATATTGACATTTTTTTTAAAACCCTAGGATTTTTTTTTAGATATCGACGAGGTGATCGTAAACAAAAAGTAAGTATTTGAGTTTACGCAATAGGCACATTTCCTTGCGTAGAGATAAACACACTTCCTACTGAATTTGCAATTATTTTATTGAATGAATATTTTACGAATTAGAATAAATTTTGGTAGTGAAATTACAAATAAATACATAGTTGGAATTTTAGGTAAGTAGAATACAAAAATGTCAGTCCGGACCTGCTCTTGATTGTATATTATATTATAAACTAGTAACCCGCCCTCGCTATCTTCGCTATCTTCGGCAATATTCACTTAAATTACATACTATAAAAAGCATATTGATCTATAATAAATGCACAATTTATTTAAGGTACTTAATTGGATAAGGATTAATGCTGTATTGTATAAAATCACTTAGTAAATAATCATTTTTTAGTAGAGGATAAAAAATGGTTATGGTGGGTTATCCCTAAGAGATAGACATATGCCATCGTGGACTTTTTTGTTGAACATTTTAAGATGGATAATACTGTAGTACATTATTTTGGTCTATCTCGTAGGGTTCAGCCAACGTTTGCAATATAAGCGCAAAAAAACGTGCTTATTTACGACATCACATTAGAAACCTCTAAATTAATCAGCGTTTCTCTACTATATTATGCATGTATTATACATATGAACCTTCCTTAAAATCATTATATTTATTTAAAAAAACTGCATCAAAATCCGTTGCGTAGTTTTAAAGATCTAAGCATACATAGGGACAGACAGACGGCGGATAGCGACTTTGTTTTATACTATGTAATGTAATGATAGAAAAACATAAAAATTGTGTCTCAACTACTCTTATTAATCTATTAAAAAGAATCAACAGCTAGTTTCCAAAAATTCAACGTTATTGTTATGCTGTAAATATTCAAGTTCAATAACAATTTCTCAACGTGGAACGTTTGTTGCAAAACATTTTGAAAATCGCGCTCTCTAGGTCATTCATCCGCCCCGTCGGATGTTACATTAAACTTTGGCGCTGCGGTCGCTTGAAATCGAGATCTCAGGCCAATAATCTACACCCTTAACTACTGTTTCTCTCTAATAGCAAACAAGCTTTTATATATTTTATGCAAGTATAAGAAGAGATAAAAAGTAAAATCAGTTTCAAGAACGCTTCTATTTTATTCAAAATATTTTTATGTGGTAAGCGGAAATATATACATATCAAGTTTACACTCACATTTATTTTATATTTCAAAATACTAATTTAGGTAAAATTGGTATTTTGAAATAAAAAAAAATTACAGATTCTATCGCGTTAGGTATTTGAGTATTAATAGTTACGTGAGGACACGGGAGGTCAGACTACCCGTGACCATGAATGCTGTACGGTGTTTGTTTTATTTCAAACTAGCTTTTACCCGCGGCTTCGCTCCCGTTGAAGCCGTTCAATAAATATCAAAGATCATACATTCCAATAGAACTGAATCAATATGATTCAGTATTTCAAAATTACTACTTACAATGAAGTTACACTCCACAAAAAGAAATATAATAAGTATCCTATGTTCTTTCTAATACCTCGAAGACTATGAGTACAAAGTTTCATGATAATCGGTTAAGTAGTTTTGGCGTGAAAGAGTAACAAACAAATTTACATTCACATTTATAATATCAGTAGGGATGTGTAATAGTCGCATAAACATCTGAAATCATTATGTTAAATTAATCTAACAATCTATATATAGAAGGTCTACGACCAGTGTGTGTTGCCAGTGATGACATACGGCTCTGAAATGTGGTCTCTAAATGCAGGCCTCATAACTAAGCTCAAAGTCGCTCAAGGTGCTATGAAGCGGGCTATACTCAGGATTTCTCTGCGAGATAGAATCCGAAACATGACAATCCGCAGAAGAACGGGGATAATCGACATAGCGCGAAGAATTACCTCGCTGAAGTGGCAATGGGTAGACCACATCGCTCGACGAACCGACAATCACTGGGGAAGAAAGGTTCTAGAGTGGTGGAGATCACAGATCGGACGACGCAGTGTAGAACGCCTCTCCAATAGGGGACAGACGACCTAGTGAAAGTTGCTGGGCGTCGTTGGATGCAGGCACCACAGGACTACACTCTGTGACGTAAAATGAGGGAGGGATTTGTACGTGGTAGGGCCATGCTGTTGACAGTTCTCTGTCTACAGCCGCGTGCCTGTTCGTCCGGGGTAGTACCACACTCTCGCAGAAGATCGACGTCTGAGTAATGGCAAAGTGCTATTGCACTTCGTTCAGTGAGCGAAAGAGCCGGAAGCCCAACTGGATGGGTTTGGGGATAGTAATGGTAGGCAGCGGCCTAGCTATATCCTTGGTATAGCAAAGGTCCATCGGTTGCAGTGACACTTACCATCAAATGTTCTGCTTGCTCGTTTGGCATCATAACATACATACATACATACATATCATCACGCCATATCCCTTGCAGGGTAGGCAGAGAGAACAGAGTGCCAGAGAACTCTATCTTTGCATACTTCACTCGCTTCCTCAACATTCATAATTCTCTTCATACACGCTCGCCGGTTTCGGAGACTCTTGACTCCACCTTCCTTCAGTACCTGACCGATCTAGTCTAGGTAGGTTAGTCTCGGTCTCCCTCGGTACTTACATCCTTCCACTTTCGCATTGTATATCTTCTTAACCAGACGTTCGTTAGGAATTCCTTCCACATGTCCGAACCATCGGAGCATTCCCTTTCGCATCTTTACACCAATACTATCTTTCATACCTACTCGCTCTCTTACGTCGTCGTTACGAATGCGGTCGGTCAGCCTAACTCCACAGATTTTCCAAAGAGATCGCATTTCGACCGCATTAATTTTACTTTCATACTCTTTTCTGCATACCCAACTCTTGCTTCCATACAGTAATGTTGGGACAAGCACTGCGTTATGTATTGCTACACGTGCCTTCTGGCTGAGGTGGTGGCTGCCGAGAAGTTGCCCCAACGCTCTGTTCACTCTGTTTCCCGCATTCACTCTTCGCTCTATATCAGTGGTGTACCTTCCATCTCGGCTAAATCCACATCCAAGATATACAAATTCATCCACTTGCTTTACCTATTGTTACTCTTACATCTGTTCTGGCTTCATCTCTTTCAAAGACCATTATTTTGGTTTTGCTCACATTCACCCTTTTCTTACAATCTTCTGTCATTGTGTCGACTAGGGTCTGCAGGTCAGTCGCTGACTGTGCCAGGAGGACTGCATCATCTGCATAAAGCAGAGCAGTGACCACTGAGTCGCCCATCTGGACTCCCACATTCATATCGTTCAACCTTTGGAGACATTTATCCAGATATATGATAAACAGCCTGGCTGACAGAACGCACCCCTGCTTAACGCCGATATTGACGTCAAACCAAGGCGACATTCCATCATCCAGCCGCACACAGGCTCTACAGTCCATGTAACTGGACTGCACAGCCTGTAGCAGTTTACCACAATGTTGCGCAGAGAGAACACTTGATCCATGCATCCCCTTCCACTCCTGAAACCTCCTTGTGTCTCACACAGTAAACCATAGGTCACCATCCTCATTCTCCTTTCAATAATTTTACCATACACTTTTGCTGCCAAACTGGTCAAGCTTATGGCTCTGTAATTTGCGCAGTCATAACGTGAACCCTTGTTTTTAAACAAAGGCACGATGACTGCGCTATTCCAGTCCCCAGGAACCATTCCCGAGCTCCAACATAAATTGAGGAGCAACAGGAACGCCTCCCAGACACAGGAGCCACCAAGCTTGATCATCTCGGCAGACACCATATCAATGCCCGCTGCCTTACCATTTTACAAATTTCTTATCGCCCATTCAACTTCATCCATACTGATGCCATCGGAGGACGCCGTCGTCGAATGTTGATCTACTAAACCACATGCGACACCGGCGCCAACCGTAGCATCCGCATACATATCGCCAAAATATTCACTCCATCGGCTTAACACGTCTTGTGTTTGTGTAAGAATGTCTCCACCTTTAGACCTTATTTTATTCATTCTGAAGGCTGACCAACCACCCCGAGACTTTTTCACCTCCCTCCAAAAGAGTTTGGTGTTACCCTCGAAGTTTTTAGTCAGCCTATCTTCTGCACTCATACTTGCTCTATCACGTTTCTCTTTTACTAAGGCCTTGATGTCATTCTTACATTGCCGATATATCTCTTTCTTCTGTTCAGTCATACTGGCATTCAGATTCAAAGAAGAGACATAGTCCAGCTACGCTTTCTTTTTTTGCTCTACGGAAGCTGCCACTTCCGCATCCCACCATGCATCACCATATGTGTTTCTATGCTTCTTTGAACTTCCACATACTTCTTTCGCTGTGTCTACCATACTCTCTTTCAATACTCTCCAGCATTCTTCAATGTCGGATTGCGGCTGGCTTGCCATCGTCAGCCGTTCTCGGACACCCTCTGCATACTTTTCTCTTACATACTCTTCTTGCAACCTTTCAACCTTTATTCTTTCAAGCCCTCCGAAGTGGACACGCTCTCGCCAGTGCCTCCACTTTCTCAACAGACCACTAAATCTCGCAATAACGAGATAGTGGTCCGTATCGACTGTGGGGCCCCTGTAGGCTCTTGCGTCCAATATTTTGCTTCGGAGGCGACTGTCTACCAAAATTAAATCTATTATACTTTTCTGTTCATTCCTTGTCTCTATGTATACATATGGATGTCCTTATGTTGGAAAAATGTGTTTGACACAATAAGGTTTCTCTCCATGCATACATCCGCTATGAGCATACCTGCGTCGTTCACTCTTTTATCACCAAATGGACCAAGGACGTCCTCATAGTCCGTAGTCCTCGTAGTCCAAATCTCCGCATACAATCACGCGTTCACTGGTTTCTGCCATATCCAGAACTTCCCTAACATTATCCCAAAACTTCTCTAGGTCTGATGCCACCGAGGATCCTACGGGAGCATATGCTATAACCATGAATACCTTGGTGACACCTAGTTTTATACGGACCCAAAGAAGTCTGGGATCATACATTCCGTAATCCTTCACACCTGAGGCCAAGCGAGAGGACAACAGCACTCCTACCCCCATGCTGGCTCGATCGCTCCGTGGTACACCAGACCACAGACCCATCCCGCCACCAGGAAGAGCGCAGGCGTCGCTGCCCCTTCGCTTGGTCTCTGTTACACAGAGCACGTCTAGCTGTTTCTCCGCCATGACGGATATCAGCTCGTGCAACTTACCTTCCAAACAACCTCTTACATTCCACGTGCCCACCCGGCACTCTGCTCTTCTCGACTCGCCTGACTGGGCAAGGCGTGATGGGTGGCAGCCCCCATCGCCGCAACTGCCGAAGTTCGTACCGACGGGGCGGGTTGGTACGCGTCGCCTCCGGGGGTCGCCCTAACCCGCACTGCGGTACGCATATCGAGCCGGATTAGCAGTGTAATTAGACTGGCAGGGGACGCGAACGAGCACGCTCCGGACTATGCCCCCCCATGCCATCATAAGCATTAAAAAAAGGCCTACGTCTAGCAGTGGATGGCGATAGGCTGAGATGATGATGTTGATGAATTTACATCTAGTAAGGAAATCAGCAGACTGGTTGCATATTATATTTTTAAATTAACTTCTTTATGTTTAAAATTGTACACAATATAAATATTTAGTCGTAAGTGTTAGTTCCAGGGCCTGGAGCAAAGAGGCGGACATAATCGCCGGACTTTACCGACGAGTGTCGACGAGACTGGCAGTCTAATGTCTCGCACCACGTGTTAGCCACCTGGTAGGGCGACGCCTGAATATCTGCGCCTGATTCCCCTCTAGCCGAGGTCGTGGGTGGATGGGTCGGGTATTAGTCAGCCTCCCGCAGACAGGCCGACCGCGTGAGAAGCGATGACCCGGCATCACCGTTGTTTGCTGCCGAGGCTTCGACAGGGATAATACCCGAAAGTGTAACCTGCCGGGTCGGCCATCAAGGAAGCGGTACCAGTGGCCGGCCCAATGGCGATATATCTGGGGGACATGGTGGGTTATGAGGCACATGCCACCCCTCCCTTGTGCCTGTTTGTGAATGTAATGGACGGGATGCGACACAGACCATATCTTACCAAAAAAAACTATGTCTTCACTTACTTAGGAGTGAGAACCTTGAGGGTATCTTCATCCAATTGTTCACAGATGGCAAGAGTATCATCCACATTGGCATGAGGGGGATATATTTTTTCTTCTATAGTATTTCTCTCAGTGTTCGTGTAGGCTGTAGATAAGTGAATGAAAGCCTGGAAGACATAAAGACAGAGCAAACAATGTCAAAAGTATTAGAACATATAAAACATAAAGAATACTTTAATGCCACTTATTCATACTTGTGTATCTATCAGATTAAGAATATCAGTTTTCAACAATACGTCCTCTACCTTTGAGTTTGTCACCAAGAGTGTATGCGGTACTTAAGACCCCATTAACGCTTCACCTTCAATCTGTAGTTACAGATCAGCTAACAAATCATGATGCGAACCGTAAACCAAATACTGAAGGGGAAATCTGATCAATAACAAATTGAATAATCCAAGGGTGTACATAATGATACATTTTCTTGTTGTTTTTTAGGGTTAGTGCAAGGTGCAAGTGACCAAATAGGTACTTATTTGAAAAATTAGTATATATAGCCGTTATTCATCATCATCATCTCAGCTCATATATGTCCCACTGTTGGGCTCGAGCCTCCTCCATAATAGGTGGGAATTGACCTACTATACTGAGCTGGTCAGACGAAAAAATAAATAAATAAATAAAAAATAAATAAATAAATCACACAGAAAGTTATTATTTAGCGTCAGTGTATATATTATATAGCTACGGAATCATTTTTATTTTCAACATAATAAATAGAGATCGCATTTCGATCGCATTTATTTTACTTAAATGCTTTTCTCTGCATACCCAACTCTCGCTTCTATTTAGCAATGGTGGGACAAGCACTGCGTTGTGTATTGCTACCCGTGCCTTCTGGCTGAGGTGGTGGCTACCGAGAAGTTGTCCCAACGCTCCGTTCACTCTATTTCCCGCATTCACTCTTCGCTCTATATCAGTGGTGTACCTTCCATCTCGGCTAAATCTACATCCAAGATATAGAAGTTCATCCACTTGCTCTAGTACGTTATTATCTATTGTTACTCTTACCTATATTCTGGCTTCATCTTTTTTAAAGACCATTATTTTGGTTTTGCTCACATTCATGCTTAGACCCCTTTTCTTACAATCTTCTGTCATTGTGCCGACTAGGGTCTGCAGGTCAGTCGCTGACTGCGCTAGCAGGAATGCATCATCTGCATAGAGCAGAGCACTGACCACTGAGTCGCCCATCTGGACTCCCACATTCATATAATTCAACCTTTGGAGACATTTATCCAGATATATGATAAACAGTCTGGCTGATAGAACGCACCCTTTTTTTTTTTTTTTTTTTTTTTTTTTTTTTTTTTTTTTTTTTTGACGCTGTCGAAACGCTTTTACGCGCTAACCCCTTCCCGCCGATGTCGAGATGGGAGGGAGTGTGGGACTCGCCGGAATACCCACTAAAACCACAGCGGCCCCCTTCCGCGTTTTTATGGGGCGCCGGAGAGATCGTCTACTGACATTCGATCCCCGACGCCCCAACGCTTGGCCTTCTGCCAGGCCACGCCCTGTCGGTCCTCAAGGCGGTGGGAGAAGGTGCGCATAACGGCGCCTCCTCCTCCCCGGTCGCCGGCGGCGAAGCGAATCAGCGGACGCAAGCGCCTCGCGTTCCCGCTCCGCAGCCTCCTTTCTCTCCATGATGGCCTCACAAAACGAGGCCATCGACGTCCAGCACCTGTCGCTGTCGAGCATCTTGGAGATGATGGTCGACAGCGACAGGTCTCTTCCAACGACATCCGACAGGGCGTTGCGCTGGGGCCCCCAGGCGGGGCAAACCTCCAAAGTGTGACGCGCATCATCTACTGGCGCGCCACACTCGTGACATCCTGGGGCCCCTTCTCTTCCAATTTTATGCAGGTACTTACCGAAGACCCCGTGTCCGGTAAGCACCTGCACCATCCTGAAGCTAAGGCTGCCGTGCCTTCTTCTGAGCCAGCGGTGTAGATGTGGCGCAACCGCCTCCACAGTCACAAGTGGCCAAGGCGGGTCGCCCGCCAGCAGTGTCGCTGCAGTCCAGGACACCGTACGGTAGCCCCTAATAGCCCTCACCGCCATGACCCTCTGCGGACGTCGCAGGAGGGCCCTATTGCGGGCAGTAAGGGACTCCGACCAAATAGGGGCACCATACAGCGCCATAGACCGCACAATTCCTGCATACAATCGCCGGCAGGACGACCCTGGACCTCCAGTATTCGGCAGAAGCCTACTTAGTGCCGCGGCCGATTTGACAAGCCGCGGGACGAGCTGGGCAAAGTGTGGCCCGAAATTCCATTTTGAATCTAGGTGCAGACCCAGATATTTCATCCGGGCCCGCACCGGCACGGCAACCCCAGATACACTGATGTGTGCTCCTCGGGGGGGACCTCGACGTGGGCCATGAAATAAGAGGGCCTCAGTTTTCTCTACCGAGACCCTCAGACCCAACATGCCAATCCGGCCCACGACGAGCGCAACTCCTTCCCGTGCCAATCGGGCAGCCCCCAGGAAGTCGGGCCTCCTCACCGTGATGAGGGTATCATCCGCGTAGCAGATGACCCCCATCCCAGAAAGAAGTCGACCCCGTAGGAGCCAGTCGAAACCGACGTTCCACAGGACCGGACCGAGGACCGATCCCTGTGGAACGCCGCACTCCACCCGATGGCGATGTATGCGCCCGTCGCCCCCCTCCCAGAGCACGTGCCTCCCCTCGAGGTACGCCTCCAACAGCCTCCGAAGATACGGAGGCACTCCATGAAAGCGAAGCGCCTCCTTCAATGTCTCGTGCGGGAGACTGTTAAAGGCGTTCTTAATGTCGAGCGAGACCGCCAGAAGAACTTCCTTATGGGCCACCGCATCGGTGGCCATGTGCTTCAGGGCGGCCAATGCGTCAATTGTTGACCGGCCGCCCCTGAACCCATATTGATTTTCTGTCAGTCCCGGTCCGACCTCCTCGAGGTGCTGGACGAGACGGTCCGCGAGCACCTTCTCGAACAATTTGGCCGTCTCGTCCAGCAGCACCAGTGGCCTGTATGCGGAAGGGGAGTCGATTGGGCGACCCTCCTTCCGCAGCAAACACAATCTTCCACATCTCCATTGCTCCGGGAACTGCCCGGACCTCAAACATGCGTTGAGCAGCTCCCGAAGTTCAGCCTCGAGGTACTCAGCAGTGACGCCGAGCACGAGTCCAGGGACGCCGTCCGGACCAGGCGCCTTCCTTTTTCCGCGAAGTCGGGAGAGAGCCACTTCTATCTCTCGGTCGGTGATGGGTGGGGCTGAGATCTCCACCTCCACCATCGACCGAGGAGCCATACTGGGAGGAGCATGTCCTACGGAACGCGGGAACAGCTCCCCCATAAGCCTCGACAGAAGATCCGAGTCCATGGATTCGATGATGGGGGCGCCACAGGCGCGGAGTTTATTCCGCGCTCGTTGATATGGGCGCCCCCACGGTTCCCCGTCGAGGCCCGCAAGCAACTCCTCACGGGCCCTCTCCTTCGCCTGGCTGATGGCCAGCTGCAGGGTCTTCTTCCTTGTCTTATATTCATCCCGCAGCTGACCCTCAAGTACTTCGTCCCGGTCGACTCTTTGACAGCACCGGACGTAGGCACGCCGCGCCCGGTTGGAGGACACCCGAAGATTCGCAATTTCGGGTGACCACCAATACACTTGACGACGCAGAGGCCTCCGCCGAGCCCTCGGCATCGCCGCATCACACACTACCTCGAGGGCACATCTCATTTGGCCCGCGAGCCCTTCTACATCTGTAGGTAGCCATCCTGTCCTACCCCAGCGCTGCACTATGGCAGACTCCCGGACCATCTCCAGGTCAAGTTGACCAATGGCCCATTTTGGGAGTCCACCTCTTCCACGCCGGGGCTCTCGTGGTCCCTGAGGGGCGGAGATCGCGAAGCGCACGTAGCGGTGATCCGAGAGAGTCTCCACCCCTTCTACTACTCTCCAGTCTTTCACCTCGCGGGCGACAGCGGGGCTGGCGAACGAAAGGTCCACCACGGACCCGCCCCGATGTCGCACGCAAGTGTGGACCGTCCCTTTATTAAGAAGGGACAGACCGGAGAGCAAGGACCACTGCTCGACGGCCGTGCCCTTAACGTTCGTGGTGAGGTTCCCCCACGCGCGAGACTTCGCGTTGAAGTCGCCGAGGACAATTATTCGTCTCGACGACTGACGAAGAACCGCGGCACCAACGGAGTCCAGGAATAACTCGAACTCCGCCAGCCCGCGGTTAGGGGAGAAATAAATACCAATGATGGCGAAGTCTCGCCACCCCACCACAACATATCCGTTGCCCCTCTCGAGAGTAGAGAGGGAAGGGCCAGCACATCCTCTTGACAGGACGGCTACGTCTTCTCTAAGATCCCCCACCCAATTGGGTGAGTGAGGGACAAAGTAGGGCTCGCAGGCCACTGCTAGGTCTATTTGCCACTCCGCCATGGACTGCAGTAGCAGGTCCTGAGCCCCGGCGCAGTGGTTTAGATTCGCCTGGAGGAAGCCTACTTTGTCTCCCATTAAGTCGACATTTCAGCTTCCTCCTGGCCTCTGCGGCTGTTCGGCGATGTAGGGGCCCAGGGTCCAGGGGCCACCTTACCTTTCTTTGAAGGGGCCTTGCAGAGTCGCCCCCCTAGCGTGTGTTCCGCTGGTCGCCCAGCGGCAGCGCACACCGCACAATGCGGCGTGGCTACACACACAGCCGATTTGTGTCCACCACCACCGCATCTGAAACAGAGTTCAGAGCGGTCAATAGCGGACGGGCACAGCGGTGCCGTATGTCCCGGTTCCAGGCACCGGAAACATCTCATCCGGAGTGTCCCCAGTACCCGGACGCCTGCAGAGCTCCAGCCGACCAGGAGCCTTCCTGCGTCGGCAAGCATTTTTGCTGCGGCGACGGGACAACGGACCTTAACCATACCCATGCCTTGGGGCCCATGTTGGATTTCTCCAACCTGAACCTCCGCAGCGTCGCAGCCGCATGTGCGGACCACTGCCGCGCGCACCTTCTCCTCGGTGGCGGAGTCATCCATCCCGGTGATCCGTAGGTCTGCCCGTTTGACCGGGCGGACGACATCCGCTACACCTGTGAGGGCAGTGCGCAGGCTTGCTGCCAATTGGTCAGCGACCTCCAGTGACTGGGACTTGGGCAGCTGCAATACGCGAGCCCCAGTCACGGAGCGCCTCACCTTAAGGCCCTCCCGTATCCCCATCGCCTGCAGATTGACCGCCTGCTCGGCACGGAGCATGGCGTCAGCATATGTTACGCCTCTCTTTTCTGCCTCCGGCTGTAGTTTCAGGATTACAGCCGGTGAGCGTGGGGGAGCAAGAGCCGACGACCTCTGCTTCCTTTTCACTGAAGCAGGTGGAGCAGGGGCCGCGGAAGGCACAGCAACCGCGTTGGGCACAGCAGTCGCGGTGGGTGGCGCAGCAGGAGAAGACTTCTTCTTCTTCTTCCCCTTCTTCACCACTGTAGCCCAGCTATCCGCGTTTGCAGTCTGGGCCGGCGGGGCAGCTACTCCCGACGGGCCGGGAACTGGCTCCACGGGGTCCGCAATAGCACTGCCGGCTGGGACTACAGTCTCTGCAGTCGTCGAAGTCCTCTTTTTGTCCGCAGCCAGTGGCGGACGCATCGTCTTGGCGGGGAGAAGGCGGTCTTCAATGCCCGCAAATCGGGCCGCCATCATCTCCCCGAGAGACTTGATTAAATAATAATAATATAATTCATTTATTCGAGTAACCAAGACTCATTGTGTTAGTATACTTAAAACTATGTTACAATACATTACTAATAAAATAAAAGAAAATACATAACTAACAACTAAAATTTTACTCGACATCACCGCAATGGCATCCCATGAGATAAAACACTGCAGTGATTCATATAAATACAATCCATACGACTAGCAATCATATTTAGGATATCGTTGGGGCTGCCCCGCACCCTGGACACCAGAGAACCACACCGCTTGCGTATTGTAGTATTAAAGAGGACTTTAAGTCCTCCATCGCGTCCACCTCTGGTGCAGAGGTAGGTATCGCTGGCTTTGAGGACCTCAATTCTTCAAATTGTCTCCTGTGAGATTTTATTTCTGTCTTGAGATCCTCATTCTCCTTCCTAAGCCGGGCAATGTCCTTGCGCAATGAGCTCAGGTCATCCGGTTCAGTACGCGCCACGAGGGCATCAATACACTTCATGAGGGCATCCGCACCCTCACAGAGGATCTTCATGTGCGTCCCTTTCAGGTGCCCAGACTTCCTCACTGCCTGCCTAATTTCAGAGACTTTACTCAGTCCCAACCCTCTTATCTGAGTCGGCCCTAATATGGCCAAGCCCTTGGGGTCAAAATCAGCAGTCGTCACTGAGTCACTGCTCACGTCAGAGAAGCCATCTCCGTCGTCCTCGTCCTCGGCCCGTTGTTCCCTGCGAGCCAACTTCCTTTGTGCCCGAGTAAGGCCAACAGCGTGGCTTTTGGCCCTTGCTTTGCCCCTCTGGGCCGTGCTAATTTTTCGCTTGGGTTCCACGTCGACGTCAGAACTCGACTTCAAAAAGTATTGCAAGCTAAGATCGCCAGCAGTACGTTTACCTCTGCGAGAGGAGGTATTACCTTCCAACGGTTGCGAGGGCGGGGGCATGATCGCCCTAGATGTCTCACCTACACCACCTATCAACATCGTTTCTGCGCTAAGCGCCTCCTTCTCATCATCTTTGGTTTTGGTTTTGGGGGTTTTTGTTTTAATAAGAGATTCCATGATTGATCCCACGAGTACGGGGTAAATAAAAGTCCATCTGAGCAGGTACCCCTTTGCCCAGGTAACCCGATTTAGTATACCACGGAGGTCGGGAAGTATCCGTGGTTTGACCTCTAGCGGGTTGAGTAACTCCCCAACCACCCACGAGGGGCGCCCCAAGGCGGTTGGTCGACGCCTTGGGACTTTGAGGTTTTTTTAGAGTGGTGTACTCCACGCGGGCCGGCCAATTAAGGCAAGCCCCTCACCTTCCGGCGAGTTCGCCGACGGTGGCCTAAGCCTGGCCGACTGGATGTGTCTCCACGACCAGTCAGCCCCGCCGCCTGAGACCTGCGTCGCCACTACTCGGAATAAGTCCAAGATGCCGACCAGACCCTGCCGCCATTTCTGGCTCCTTCCCTACGCCTACGGCTTCTGTCAAAAGACACTCGTAGACCTAACTCCATGTCAGTTATCTGCCACCAGCGAACGCTCCCGAAACAATTGGTCCAGGGGCGATCGCTGGGCACAGGGTGCACCACGGGGAGGTTACTGACATCGCACCCCATAGAACGCACCCTTGCTTAACGCCGAAATTGGCGTCAAACCAAGGCGACATTCCATCATTCAGCCGCACACAGGCTCTACAGCCCATGTAACCAGACTGCACAGCCTGCATCAGTTTATCGTTAATACCATACCTCGGTAAAATGTCCCAAAGATCCTTTCGTACAACCGTGTCGAACGCTCTCTTCAGATCCACAAAACTGCAGAATACCCTCTAACCTAGAACTAGTTGCTTCTCCGCAACGTTACGCAGGGAGAACAATTGATTCATGCATCCCCTTCCACTCCTGAAACCTCCTTTTGCCTCACACAATAAACCATCGGACACCATCCTCATTCTCCTTTCAATAATTTTACCGTACACTTTTGCTGCCAAACTGGTCAAGCTTACGGCTCTGTAATTTGTGCAGTCATAACGTGAACCCTTGTTTTTAAACAAAAGCACGATGACTACGCTATTCCAGTCCTTGGGAACCATTCTTAAGCTCTAACATAAATTTAGGAGCAACAGGAACGCCTCCGAGGCACAGAAGCCGCCAAGCTTGATCATCTCGGCAGAAACCATATCAATGCCCATTTCCTTACCATTTTTCAAACTTCTCATCCCACATTCAACTTCATCCATACTGATATCATCGGAGGTCGCCGGTGCTGAATGCTGATCTATTAGACACACACACCAATACCGGCGCCAACCCGAGTATCCGCATACATATCCCCAAAATATTCACTCCATTGCTTAACACGTCTTGTGTTCCTGTAAGAATGTCTCCACCTTTAGACCTTATTTTATTCATACTGAAGGCTGACCACCCGAGACTTCTTCACCTCCCTCTAAAAGAGTTTGGTGTTACCCTCGAAATTTTTCGTCAGCCTATCCTCTGCACTAGTATTTGCTCGATCACGTTTCTCTTTCACTAAGGCCTTGGTGTCATTCTTACATTGCCGATATATTTCTTTTTTCTGTTCAGTCATACTTTCATTCAGATTCAAAGAAGACACATAGTCCAGCCACGCTTTCTTTTTTTGCTCTACGGAAGCTGCCACTTCCGCATCCCACCATATATATTAAACTTCTTGAAAAAAATTAGTTACTACTATGAATTTGTTTAATATTTAAATACAGTGGCCATTTTTCCATGGTAATTAATATGAAAACTTACACAAAGATTTTTCATGTCCTTGCCCAGTTCCAACATTTCCTTGGTACCGTTAAGATTCATTCTAACAGCGTATTTTAAAGTATCATTGAACCTGAAAGATGATACAAGTATTTTTCATATGTAAGTTATAGCACGTGGGAATTAAAGATCAATTGTGAATTAGAGGAACGCAAATTAAAATGAGTGCAAAGGACGTCTTTGTGCTAGCTATCACCAATATGCCTTTTAAGAGCTGTATAATGTAATGAGCTGCAAATACCTCATACCAGCTTACTGTACCATTCTCTCGATGTCTCAAATCAGCCGTTAGAATAAGTAAACATTTTTACCTTACGCTAGCTGCCACATGAAAAACAATATTCACTTTGTTGATAAGTAGATTTCTGTCTGATTCAGATATATCTGTAAAAGTATTAGAAAATCGAAAATTTTGGATTTATTCTGGTCAAAGATTAATATATAATCTACTGAATATCTTTATTATTTATCATTAAATAATTAAAAAAACTAGCTAGTTTACTCTAGTATTGGACTAAATTTGATCACCAATCCTAACTGGCAAGTATTTCACCAACGACGAAAGGATTTTAGCAAATCATATCATGTAACGTTTCCTTTTTCACTACAAGCTCTAGTTAAGTTTACTCACCCAGGCCTTTTTCCATGATATCTCCAGATATAACCTGTACTTTACACTTGAAAATATTTGGTTTTTCATTTCTCAATCTGTCGAAACACTGGAAATAAAAATATCATAAGGTTTATATCTTAAATTTATGCAGTTTATTTTCAAAATTTGAACGGATGGGTGGGGACCAAGCGTCCCGACTATGAGGACGTACTTGGTCCATTTGGTGATAAGAGAGTAAACGACGCAGGTAGGCTCATTGCGGATGTATGCATGGAGAGAAACCTTATTGTGTCAAACACATTTTTCCAACATAAGGACATCCATATGTATACATGTAGAAGGAATGAACAGAAAAGTATATATATTTAATTTTGGTAGACAGTCGCCACCGAAGCAAAATATTGGACGCAAGAGCCTACAGGGGCCCCACAGTCGATACGGACCACTATCTCGTTATTGCGAGATTTAGTGGTCTGTTTAGAAAGTGGAGGCACTGGCGAGAGCGTGTCCACTTCGGAGGGCTTGAAAGAATAAAGGTTGAAAGGTTGCAAGAAGAGTGTGTAAGAGAAAAGTATGCAGAGGGTGTCCGAGAACGGCTGACGATGGCAAGCTAGCCGCATTCGAACATTGAAGAATGCTGGAGAGTATTGAAAGAGAGTATGGTAGATACAGCGAAAGAAGTATGTGGAAGTTCAAAGAAACATAGAAAAACAAATGGTGATGCATGGTGGGATGCGGAAGTGGCAGCTTCCGTAGAGCAAAAGAAGAAAGCGTGGCTGGACTATGTCTCTTCTTTGAATCTGAATGACAGTATGACTGAACAGAAGGAAGAAATATATCGGCAATGCAAGAATGACACCAAGGCCTTAGTGAAAGAGAAACGTGATAGAGCAAGTATGAGTGCAGAAGATAGGCTGACTAAAAACTTCGAGGGTAATACCAAACTCTTTTGGAGGGAGGTGAAGAAGTCTCGGCGTGGTTGGTCAGCCTTCAGGATGAATAAAATAAGGTCTAAAGATAGAGACATTCTTACACAAACACAAGACGTGTTAAGCCAATGGAGTGAATATTTTGGCGATATGTATGCGGATGCTACGGTTGGCGCCGGTGTCGCATGTGGTTTATTAGATCAACATTGGACAACGGCGTCCTCCGATGGCATCAGTATGGATGAAGTTGAATGGGCGATAAGAAGTTTGAAAAATTGTAAGGCAGCGGGCATTGATATGGTGTCTGCCGAAATGATCAAGCTTGGTGGCTCCTGTCTCTGGGAGGCGTTCCTGTTGCTCCTCAATTTATGTTGGAGCTCGGGAATGGTTCCCGGGGACTGGAATAGCGCAGTCATCGTGCCTTTGTTTAAAAACAAGGGTTCACGTTATGACTGCGCAAATTACAGAGCCATAAGCTTGACCAGTTTGGCAGCAAAAATGTACGGTAAAATTATTGAAAGGAGAATGAGGATGGTGTCCGATGGTTTACTGTGCGAGATACAAGGAGGTTTCAGGAGTAGAAGGGGATGCATGGATCAAGTGTTCTCTCTGCGCAACATTGTGGAGAAGCATCTGGCTCTAGGTCAGAGGGTTTTCTGCAGTTTTGTGGATCTGGAGAGAGCATTTGACACGGTTGTACGAAAGGAACTTTGGATTTTACCGGAGTATGGTATTAACGGTAAACTGCTGCAGGCTGTGCAGTCCAGTTACATGAACTGTAGAGCCTGTGTGCGGCTGGATGATGGAATGTCGCCTTGGTTTGACGTCAATATTGGCGTTAAGCAGGGTTGCGTTTTGTCAGCCAGGCTGTTTATCATATATCTGGATAAATGTCTCCAAAGGTTGAACGATATGAATGTGGGAGTCCAGATGGGCGACTCAGTGGTCACTGCTCTGCTTTATGCAGATGATGCAGTCCTGCTGGCGCAGTCAGCGACTGACCTGCAGACCCTAGTCGACACAATGACAGAAGATTGTAAGAAAAGGGGTCTACGCGTGAATGTGAGCAAAACCAAAATAATGGTTTTTGAACGAGGTGAAGCCCGAACAGATGTAAGAGTAACAATAGGTAATGATGTACTAGAGCAAGTGGATGAATTTGTATATCTTGGATGTGGATTTAGCCGAGATGGAAGGTACACCACTGATATAGAGCGAAGAGTGAATGCGGGAAACAGAGTGAACGGAGCGTTGGGGCAACTTCTCGGCAGCCACCACCTCAGCCAGAAGGCACGTGTAGCAATACATAACGCAGTGCTTGTCCCAACATTACTGTATGGAAGCGAGAGTTGGGTATGCAGAAAAGAGTATGAAAGTAAAATTAATGCGGTCGAAATGCGATCTCTTCGGAAAATCTGTGGAGTTAGGCTGACCGACCGCATTCGTAAAGATGACGTAAGAGAGCGAGTAGGTATGAAAGAGAGTATTGGTGTAAAGATGCGAAAGGGAATGCTCCGATGGTTCGGACATGTGGAAAGAATGCCTAACGAACGTCTGGTTAAGAAGATATACAATGCGAAAGTGGAAGGATGTAGGTACTGAGGGAGACCGAGACTAACCTACCTAGACCAGATCGGTCAGGTACTGAAGGAAGGTAGAGTCAAGAGTCTCCGAAACCGGCAAGCGTGTATGAAGAGAATTATGAATGTTGAGGAAGCGAGTGAAGTATGCAGAGATAGAGTTCTCTGGCACTCTGTTCTCTCTGCCTATCCTGCAAGGGATATGGCGTGATGATATGTATGTATATGTGTAAAACCCATTATCAAACTATTCCAATAGTGTGTTCTTTATTACACTCAACTAAAAATTACTTACAGAAGAAGAATATAACTGTTCCAATCTTCCTTTTACATCAACACCCTTCTTGCTTCTTATCAGGAGGTAGATTGTGTGAAGTTCTGAGCAGGAATACAGCAACTTTTCAATCAGTGCCTTGCCCATAAAACCTAAATATTATCATATAAACATTTAGTTGTTTTGACCAGTATAATATATTATCCTGCAAATTTGTATTCCAATTCTACATGGTGAAGAACTACTTCGTAGTCTGGTTCATTGAGTAGCTTGATGTGACTTGATCATTATAAGAAATGATCTTATACATATGAGCTAACTCGCAGATGTAGCTATCACTAATTACGTTGCCATATTGATGGACATCAATTATGATGGATATAAAAGATTTCCTTAGTCATCTTGTTAGAAACCACTGAATATATTGTATTTTATTCTATTCATCTCATATATGTTCCACCGCTAGTTTTAAGCTTCCTCAACAATAGCGGGGTAATTATGTATTTTATCAAGCCTGGTCAGTGGGGTTGCTGTAAGGTTTCATTTTTAGTTTTCTTTCAGGTGATTCCTTGTCTTCTTTCTACTTCTATGAGAAATTAAGGGATACAATATTTTCTTAACTATTTAAAATACGAGTAATTTTATTTAGTGTATGAATTTTTTCTTTAAATATAAATGGTATTGCCAAAAAGTCAAATAGCAATTTTAAATATTTACCTGAACCACCGGTAATGAAAATATATTGTCCTTTGTAAAATTCAGGAATAGTTGGCACATTAGTAAATTCAAGATCTTCTAAGAATCCCATATTAATAGTTAATTAATTTAATAACAAATTTATTATAGCTTTATATATAAAAAATTTAATAATCAAGGCAAATTGTATTTAGTTTTATAATAATCTAGCTTTATTGTAAATATCATGGAACTATCTACAGCCGTCACATTCATAGAAATGATACCTGTTTAAATAAATATTGATGTATTCTATTGTTTTTAAATCATTACATTATGTTTAACATAAAATATTCTGAATATTGCACTTTGAACGAAATAAATATATTCATACATAACTAATGATTAATGGAATTCGTTATTGAACTACTGTTTTCATAATTTCCAGCCTTGCTAGACGTAGATACTCTTTAAAAAATATTTTTAAAGAGTATCTACGTCTTTTTAAGCTATTATTAACAAAAAAATTTACATTTATAAGTTAAAATTTCACAATTCTTGGTAACAATTGTGAGCCGAAGTTAGATAAGTGCTATCATGCGTATATTTCCGTTCAAATTTGTTCTTTTATTGCAATCAGATAACCGGGATTTGTTTGGATGTATACAATACTCCTCGTTGTCTATGAGAATGGACAAAATAAGAATTATTCCTTCCTTGAACTCGAAAAAGCCGAGTTTCAATCCATCTTCCTCTTTAAAAGTAAAGTATGCTAATAATAAGTCTTTTGTTCAGTAATTTTTCTGCTGCATCTTGTCGTTGCTGAGGACATGTGGGAATTCCCACGTTAACTGGATTAATTATTATGCGGCATGGGTTGCACCTCGACAGCGAAGACGGAAGCATGGTTTTTTATTTGTTATGGGCTTCCCGAGCCGTGTATGCCGTTAACTGTGCGTTAGTGATCTCGTCGTCGGGCTCGTCGAGAATAGGTCTAGGCCGAGGGACCTACGAGATCAGGGACGGGGTGTAGTTGCTCGCGGCGAGCACTAAGGGGTTGGGATGTATCGTGGCAGAAACAAAGTATCTAGGGACGCTCTATTTCATAAACTGCCTGATAGACGGCAAGTGCAAGTCGATATGAAGATCAGCATTGCGTATGAACCACGGTGCGCCCATAGCTTTACGCATGAACCTATTCTGTAGTGTTTGTAGCCTATAGGTCCAGTGTGGCCTAATATGGGCGAATACTACACTGGCATAAGTCATAATGGGACGTATGCAGTATAATAAACGCTGTGTGCGAACGCACAGTACTTATGTGTCAAACGAAGTTGAGACGATTGTCAAGGGTAACGCCTAGGTATTTGGATTTCGCCGCCCAGGGTTGTCTTGTCAAAGATGCGGATTTGAGTGAAGCTCGTGGGAGGGTCGTGGGAGGAGGGTCGGTACATCTCCCGTGAAACATAACCACCTGACTATTTTCGAGGTTGATATCGATTCTGCACTTCCGCAACCACTTTCCAAAGGCTGTCGCTGCGGAGTGGAGACGTCGAGTGATGACATCCGTGTTAAGCCCTGATGCGAATATTGCCGTGTCGTCCGCATAGAAAGCTGACTGCACTAGCTTGATTTTGGGGGTATCGCTAGTGTAAAGCGTGAATAGAAGGGGAGAGGAACCGAGCCTTGCGGTATGCCGGCAAGCTAATTCAAGGCCAGTTTAGCCCTTATATATCGTGACCGCATAATCTGTCTTATGTCTTTTTTAACCGACTTCAAAAAAGGAGGAGGTTCTCAATTCGTCTGTATTTTTTTTATGATTGTTACTTCATAACTTTCGACTGGGCAAAGAGAGTTTAATGATTTTTTTTTTCTTTGAAAGCTGGTGCTTCCCGTGTAGTTCCATTTCAATTTGGTCCAGTTCTGACAATGGCATCCATGAGAAAAACATATAAGTCTAAAATTAGCATTAAGTATGAGTGCGACAAATGAACGAGTAACTCAAGCCCCGCTACTAATAGAACAACCTATGTGTGTCTGTAACACTAAAAAGTAAAAAAAAACCACGTTAAAAAAACCGACTTCAAAAACTGAAAAGTCCAAAATAACTTAAAACACTATCATTTGTATATGCTATCTATTGATAGGTTTGAAGTCGGTGCCGGTATCGGTATCTTTAGTGTAGGAATTTCATTACAGTAAGTACCTAAGCTGTTTATAATTTTGATTAGGGCTTAGCACCGATTTCAAACCTATCAAGATAGCACACACAAATGATAGTATTTTAAGTTATTTTGTACTTTTCAGTTTTTGAAGTCAGTTTTTGTACACGTTATGTTTGGCGTATACTGCGCAGACAGCTACATAACACCGCCGCACTGGCTATGCTACACCTTTGTGCACCAGCAATCTGCATACTTTGATAAATTCAAACATTAAACATCGTACCATCGGAGTTTGAGAGAACGTAGGCCTAAATCCCTACTGCTTAAACACCTACTGCTTAAACACCTACTGGATTTGATTTATTTCGACAGTATTGTTTAATAGCACAGATGCCAGAAAATGAAAATATGATCTCGTCTATTAAAGTATGATCTCGTAATTAATTCTAACATTAAGATCATTTTTATTGGATGGTTACGGTGATAACTGAAGCGTGCTCGCAGAACTTTGGCTTTCGTAAAACCTGGTCAGAGAGGTGTCGCCAGTGCCACATGCTTGGTGGAAGTCTTATTTTCTAGGGCGTAATTACACGACAACCACAATGCTGTGTGGGTAGCGGCTACGAATACTACTAACCCTTACTTTGCTCGTGGGTGTCGTAAACAACGACTAAGAGCCTTATATCGACCTGGGCCAACTCCATCTGATACCGTTTGGTCAACAATTACATTCCCAAGAAGGGTTGACGTCTGACAGGCGGCCGGTCATAAAACTATTGCCAATAACTTTTACAATATGTACTATGAAATAAGAGTACATATTGTATCGACCCCAAGTAATTGGGATAAGTGTAGGAGAGTGATGAATTACAGGATAATCACTGCGAGTCTTTGTTTATCGGCACCGTTTTTTAGGGATTCCATTTTGTGAGTTGGTGATTCATCATTTATCAAAGTTAAAAACTTAATGATATTCAGGACAGAAGACAGATTGATGTCAAGTATATTTACAAGTTTAAGTACCGGTCTCTTTAAAAAAAATATAAATCTCTACTATTACTACTTACTAATGGTTTTAGTATGTACTAATAGTAGAGATTTATATTTTTTTTTTATTTGATGCAACGCTTATAACAAACTAGCAAATAATCGTATACTAATATCTGTATAGCGTTGAAATGTGCTATAAATTCTTCTATTCCATCCACTGACAACCATTACTCGCCCATACACAATCCACTTGAAAACACAGCAACCTGTTTGGGCACCTAAACATACACGCGCAGGCGCATACACAAGAAAATTTCATATTATATGAAATTTACCAGCATACCCTCATATTATAATTTAATTCTTCATCTATCTTTTCATTTTCTTTATTCTTTACTTTATGTTATTTCTATTACTCTTGCTTTAATTGTTTTATTATTATTTTTTTACTCTCTAGGGGTTTGCTGAAAACCAGCCATGCATATATACTATGCCATACGGCGCTGAGCATTCCCTTGTTGACAATATAATATGTAATTAGTTAATAAAAGTGATACTTATATTATAACTGTTACCTATTTCCTCGTGTTATTATATTGCCAATAAATCTGATTCTATCCTTACTAATATTATAAATGCGAAAGTAACTCAGGCTGTCTGTCTGTCTGTCTGTCGCTCTTTCACGCCACAACTACGGAAGCAATCTAAATGAAATTTGGTACACAGACAGTCTAGAATCTGACAAAGGACATAGGCTACTTTTTAACGCAACAAAAGGATTGTAAAGGGGGATGAAAAATTTTAAGGAATTATCATCATTTTTAAAGCCAGCAGAAGCTTGAAACTTATTTTTAGGCTATTGGTTAGATATAAATAAATATGACATTAATTACCCTCAAGGGGTAAAATAAAAATAGGGAATGAAAATCTTTAGTAAAGTAACCTTTTACGCGGGCGAAGCCGCGGGTAGAAGCTAGTTCTATATACACAATGCAAGTTAATGTTAAACAAAACAAGAAATAATAAACGTAAAATAAGTGTTTATTTACAAAGTCATAGCCGAATATATAAATAATATTAGTCAAACTACCTAGCAAAATTAAAATACAACTACACATACATACATACATACATATCATCACGCCATATCCCTTGCAGGGTAGGCAGAGAGAACAGAGTGCCAGAGAACTCTATCTCTGCATACTTCACTCGCTTCCTCAACATTCATAATTCTCTTCATACACGCTCGCCGGTTTCGGAGACTCTTGACTCCACCTTCCTTCAGTACATGACCGATCTGGTCTAGGTAGGTTAGTCTCGGTCTCCCTCGGTACCTACATCCTTCCACTTTCGCATTGTATATCTTCTTAACCAGGCGTTCGTTCGGCATTCTTTCCACATGTCCGAACCATCGGAGCATTCCCTTTCGCATCTTTACACCAATACTCTCTTTCATACCTACTCGCTCTCTTACGTCGTCGTTACGAATGCGGTCGGTCAGCTTAACTCCACAGATTTTCCGCAGAGATCGCATTTCGACCGCATTAATTTTACTATCATACTCTTTTCTGCATACCCAACTCTCGCTTCCATACAGTAATGTTGGGACAAGCACTGCGTTATGTATTGCTACACGTGCCTTCTGGCTGAGGTGGTGGCTGCCGAAAAGTTGCCCCAACGCTCCGTTCACTCTATTTCCCGCATTCACTCTTCGCTCTATATCAGTGGTGTACCTTCCATCTCGGCTAAATCCACATCCAAGATATGCAAATTCATCCACTTGCTCTAGTACATCATTACCTATTGTTACTCTTACATCTTACATCTGTGTACAAATACAACTACATTATAGGCATATACAACTACATTATAGGTATATACAACTACATTATAGGTATATACTAAAAGTCAATGGAGGCGTTAAACTAGGAAATTATCAATATGTAACACCTAGTTTTGAAGGTTTAAATGAATTTTATTAGTCACACCTCATCGAAGTGATGAGTAGATGATTGCTGTATGGTAGCGGCTACGAATAATACCAACCCTTACTTTGCTCGTGGATGTCGTAAAAGACGACTAAGAGCCTTATAACGACCTGGGCCAACTCCATCTGATGCTGTTTAGTCAACAATTACATTCCCAAGGAGGGTTGACGTCTGGCAGGCGGCCGGTCATAAAGCTATTGCCAATAACTTTTATAATATGTACTATGAAAGAAGAGTACATATTGTATTGACCCCAAGTAATCGGGATAAGAGTAGGAGAATGATGATGATGATATAATTACTAAATATAAAATCAATGCTGAGACACTTCTCTAACCAACTTGACAGTATATCAGACTGCAACGGTACGTTTATCTCACAGGACATTATTTGCCGTGCAAATTCTATACTAATTGTAATAGATGAAAATTCTAATGGAGGTATTTATTGACAGAAGCTTTAATTAAAATATCATCCGTTTCCAAAAGTAATAGAAAGTTACATGCCGAATATGGGAGATACCAAATAGAATCAGAGTGGTTGTTTTGACCATTAAATCTTATTGCTTGTATATACTTGAGCTGAGTCAATACATGGCATGGAATTCTCGTTTTGTTTTCATCACCATGGGAATGAGGAGGACTGATGTATTCCCACCCATACTATCGGTCACCACTCATGGAGATGAAAGCTGGGGATGAGTTCCCGTTCATACTACATAGCACCATTTATAGGGATCACGGATTGAGATCCGTGCCCACTCATACTATTCGTTACCACTCTTGGAAATAAGTAGTGTAGTTTTCCTTATAATTTTCCTTTTCTCAACCATACTTGGAAATTTGACCATTATTTAGACAACCTTCTTCGATGAAAAAAAGTCATATTAACCCTTTGGCGCGTGAAAAATGTTGTTCGTTGTTCGTCATGTATACAGTTTTACTTAGTTTTAATTGCCGCGCATTATTTGAGAAAAGTACTATACAAGCCTTGGCCACAACTTGGAATTGATGGACTTACGTATCTATGCCTATCTATCTATGCCTCGGCTCCGCCTCGGTCCACATTTACACGTTCGTCCATTAATGGCTCTTTTGCTGGCCGCTGCAGTAATGTACTATTCAAATTGCATCGTCTGGCATAGCTGTCGTGTCACTGGTATCATTTTCTATAGTTTTAAAGTAGACCTTGGGTACTTTTGTGAATAAAGGGCACTCTGACTTTTACTGTACATCAGACGAATGCAAGATTTCATTATGCTACATAAACGAGTATTTATAATAAACAAACTCACATTAGCACATATAACTGTACATGCTGGGTGGTAGCGCCTACAAATACTACCGACTTTTACTTTGCCAGTGGATATCGTCAAAGACGTCTAATAGTTTTATATCGATCTAGGCCAACTTCACCAGATACTGTTTGGTTAACAATCACATTCCCAAGGAGGGGTTGACTTTTAATTCATTATGTCAATTTGCCACGTCTAACTGCTATTATGAACAATTGATACACCATATCCTATAGAATTGCAGTCTGGGGTAACAAGCATAAGAAAGAAATTACTAAATTAACCTCAACTTAAATGAAAATTGAGCAATATTTTTTGTTTTTTGAACCAGCTATGATCTAGGCACACCACGTCTGTACCGTCCAAAGCATCGGAATGACAACGTGCAGCCTCAATAACTTAATATATTACTTCTCCATATCATTTTAGCTGACCAATGTTACAATGCTACAAATGCAATAGAGGCGCCGTTGAATAATTTAAGGCAGCTGCGCAGGTTACATTTTTACAAATTGCTAGTAGAATTATTTCAGGCATTTGGATTTTATATTTAAAAGTAAAGCCGTGTGATGGCAGAATACAAATACGTTCGCCACTCACTTTCTTGGCCGTAGGTGTCGTAAAAGACCACTAAGGGATACAGTATGGATAAAACAAGTACAAATATGCATACAATCTAAGCAAGATATATTCCTTATATTGGAAATAAAACTTTGTAGACGAAATGGTCTTCGGTGGCTACCATAGCCACCGAAGACTAAGATCTGGTTCTAGTGGCCCGCTCGCACGGCGAAGAGAGGCGCATTGCAGGGTGGGTCTAGAGGTCGCGCGCCGCTTCTTCCCGGACCGATTTGACGGAGCGTGACCACACCATACAAAACGATATGATGATAAAGGCAGCTCGAACTGAGATATTAATGATGATTATGATCTTAAGTGACTTATTGATAAGCTTAGGTCTCATACAGTCGCTAGTTTTAAGTGCTTTTGTAGAATTTAATTATCTGGATGACCAAGCACAATTTACTAAAAAATATAAAAAGCAATTGGAATCAAATACTAAAAAATATACCAAGCAATTTTTTTTTTTACATATATTTACATAATCATTTCAGCTTGTCGCCTTCCACTGCTGAACTTAGACCTCCCTCATGTTACACCACAGAGTGTGGTCCTGTGTCGCTTGCATTCATCGACGCCCAGCAATCCGGATATTCTTCGCACCAATATAATTTACATATTAAAAAATAATTGAGAAAATAAAGTGAAAAAATCAAAAAAATTAAAAAAAAGTAGGCATAATAAAGGCAATACCAAGGATTAAGCCCAGGCTGTCCGTACCCCGCGACGGGCGGAACACACGCCTCCGGTCATGGCTCCGCCAGACACCGACCGGGAGGCCGACGATAACAGTGTTCCGCCCATCACGGATCCCGAGATGGGGGCGGCGGTGGCGCGCATGCGCGGAAAATCCACCGCCCCCGGGCCCGACGGTGTTCCCAACCGCGTGCTGGCCCTGGTCCTCGACCACCTGGGTCTCCGCCTCAGGGGGCTGTTCGACGCGTGCTTAGCGTCCGGGCGGTTCCCTGGGTGTTGGAAGGAGGGGAGGCTGGTGCTCCTGCCGAAGCCGGGACGGTCTCCAGAGTCGGCCTCGGCCTACAGGCCCATCGTGCTGCTCGACGATGCGGGCAAGCTATTGGAGAGGGTGCTGGCTGCCCGCATCGAGCGGCACCTCGTCGGCACGGGGCCCGATCTGTCGGATGCTCAGTTTGGGTTTAGGAGGGGTCGTTCGAAGATCGCGGCTCTGTTGCGCCTGAGGGCCGTGGCGACTGAGGCCGTCACCGGCGGGGGAGTGCTGTTGGTGGTGTCCCTGGACATCGCCAACGCATTCAATAGTCTGCCATTTAGCTGCGTCAGGGAGGCGCTCCGATATCACGGAGTGCCAGTTTACCTGAGGCGGCTAGTGGCAGACTATTTGGAAGGGCGCAGCGTTCTCTACACCAACCGAGTAGGGGACGTTGTGCGAACGCCCATGACGTGCGGTGTTCCGCAGGGGTCGGTCCTTGGACCCACCCTGTGGAACATCGGCTACGACTGGGCGGTTGAGGGGGAGCCTCCCGCCCGGGCTGGGCGTGATATGTTACGCCTACGACACGCTCGTCACAGCCCGTGGTGGGACGCTGGAGGAGGCGGCAAGCCTGGCGACTCTCGGCACTGAGGAGATCGTCAGGCGGATCGGGGCGCTGGGGTTGAGGGTGGCCCTGGACAAGACGGAGGCCCTCTTGTTCCATGGGCCCCGCATGGGCCCTCCCATCAGCGTCTCGATCACCGTCAATTCGGTTGATATCAGCATCCGGGCCCATATGAGGTATTTGGGCCTGGTGCTCGACGGGCGATGGTGGTTCCGGGAGCATTTCCGCAGACTCGCTCCACGGCTCGTCGGCGCGGCGTTCGCCCTATCATGGCTTATGCCGAATGTGGGCGGACCGAGCGCTACCTGCCGACAGCTGTACGCAGGGGTCATCCGGTCGATGGCCCTGTACGGCGCACCGGTGTGGGCGGGATCCCTGACCGTCCAACTCAGGGCTCTTCTGTGGCGACTACAGAGGGCTATGGCGGTCAGGGCCATACGCGGGTACCGCACGGTGTCGACGGAGGCAGCGTGTCTGTTGGCAAGGACCCCTCCATGGGACCTGGAAGCGGAAATGCTCGCCGGTTTGTATCGGCGGATGTTGGGGGTGCGAGCGGAGGGCGGTGTGGTCTCGTTGAGGGAGCACACCGCCTGGCGCGTCGACGCCCGCCGCGACGTCATTGCCCATTGGGCAGTCCGGTTGGAGAGGCCTCGGTTCGGTGTGCGGACCGTGGAGGCCTTCCGGCCGGTGCTGATGCAGTGGCTAAAACGGCGGCACGGGGTGCGCTCCTTCCGACTGGTGCAGGTTTTAACGGGGCAAGGATGCTTCGCCAAATACCTGCACACGGTCGTAAGGAAGGAGAGTACACCGTCCTGCCAACACTGCGATTGCGACGAGGACACGGCGCAGCATACGCTCGAGGTTTGTGCCGCTTGGGCAGAGCAGCGTCGTGAACTCGTCACAATCATCGGTGCATACCTGACGCTGCCGACCATCGCCAGGGCGACGCTCGACAGCGTCAGGAACTGGGACGCGGTCGCATCCTTCTGCGAGGCAGTAGTCTCGCGGAAGGAGGCGGCGGAGCGCGTGCGCGAGGAGCGTCTCCTCGACGACACAGGCCGCCGCCGGCGACTGGGGCAGCGCAGGCGCGATTACCTGCGCCTGATGCCGCCCTAGCCGAGGCCGCGGGTGACTGGATCGGGGAATTAGTCCGTCACCCGCCAAGAGGCCGACCGCGTGAGGAAAGACCGACATCCTACCCGAGGTGGGGACGTCGGTCGAGGAGAGGGTACTCCTCAGGGGTATTCCGTCGGGCCAACCACTGACGTCAAGTCACTCTGCTCCGGTGGTTGGCCCAACGACGAAGGCGACGTCACGGGTGGGTTACGGGTGCGCGTGCTTACGCCTCTCTGTCACCCCGGACGGAGTGATGCGAGGAGTGTGCCGACCGTAACTCACACCAAAAAAAAAAAAAAAAAAAGGCTGTCCGTATTAGATTGTACGTTTCGTATTTTTTCGTTCATTTTCGCTGAAAACGCTGACAAACCGATATTTTCTATACATGAGACCTAGATAGATCCATTTACCGTCGAAACTTTTTGCATACAAAATATATAATTTCATAGAAATCGGTGGTGTCGTTTTCGATATTCTGAAAACTGAGTAATACATAAATATAGAAATATATTATAAAAGAACACCTTAGCTCATTTCAAGATATTTCATCAATATTAACTTTATATTTATATGAATTAAAGCTCGAGTTTAAGTGATTAAACAAAGTTTTGTTTATATTTCATAATTACTAGTCAAGGCGAGCAAACCAAGCCTTTATATGATTCCACAACCCGAGCATTTTTGTGGTACACATTACTAAAAAACTATCACGCCTATAGATATATGCTTTGACGTAGTAATTTAACTTCATATCTAGATGTGTTATCTGTAAAAAAAATATAATTTTATGAACATTAATAATTTTGTATTCATTGGATAGAATGTTATTGTACTACTAACGCCATCTGTTAGAACACCAATGAGTTAACATCGTGGCAATTTAAAAACTTTAAAAATTATTACTCGTTAGAAAAACTACGGAATCCCTCACAAAGCTCAGCCTATTGCTACTAAAATATTTTTTCTTAAGTTATATAAGCTTCTGCTATAGCAACTAAATATAAGAACTAGATCTCTGTATCATTTTAAGTAACTAGTTTGATAATGTACAAAATATACAATATTTTTCAAACATTTATGATTGCTTTTTTTTAATGAAATGTATACTTTTAAAAGCGTTTAAGTGAAAAGCACGCTTATAACTATCTAAAAGTACAATGTTTAAAGCGTTTCCATTATTAAGCTTGTCGATACCACTGATATTCTTGCCTTAAAATGGGACGGTATGCGTCATTGTGTATTGAGAAAAATAACAGTCTGTTATTTAATGTCGTGTAATATTCATTTAATTATATTGCAAAATTATCCTGTTGTTTATTTATTACTTAAGATTTAATTGTACATAACAAACAATATTATATTGACGCTAAGTCAAAGTTACTGTTCAATTTACTTAAGCAAAAAGATTTTCATTTAATAAAATGTATAGTATTGTAATATATATGTGTTCATTTCTATTTACGACAAAGTTCACAGAAGGTTAGTGAAATTATAATGGCATATATATAAAATAATTTTTCTTTGTGCAAATTTGCTATCAATTTCTTCAACGTTACCGAAATCTAAGGCTAAAAAAGGCGCTAAATGGTTAACTACTAATAATTCTGTGTCTAGTTATTCTAGTTTAAGTGTTACAGTTTTTTTGATCCTAATTTTAATAGCCTTTTATAATCACTCCTATTTCTATTGTTATTATAATCGTGAAGCGCGTTTTGTCCGATGAATTTAGGTTTATTTATTTTTATATTGTGACTGTAGTTGCTTTTCTACTTTTTTATGTAAATTTGCTATCAATTTTGTTTCTTTAATGTCAGTGAGCTTAAAAAGGCGTTAAATGGATTACATTACGAATTATTCTCTCCGTTTTTATTATAATTTGATTGTTACAGTTTGCCAATCTTAATAGTATTTTACAATCAGTTCCATTTCTATTCTTATTATAATTAGCGTAGCGATTTTTGTCTGACGAATTCAAGTTTATTTGTTTTAATACTGCGATGATGACTGATGCTTTTCTACTTTATGATTTAATCATACTAACTAATAGGTTTCGGTTTGCGATAGCTACGTGGATTGAGATTTATCCTTCCTTTAATATGATTGAAAGTACCTGGTGAGAAGTGGTTTAATAGTTAACCTCGTCATTAGCTTTATGCCTATTATTGTATTTAATCCATTAACATTTATTGTATTATATTTAGAGAAAAATGTATTATCTGGTTTATAGAACACCATACCATTATCATCCTACTTTTATCGCAAATATAATACTTGAGCTTGACACAAAATATAATCATCTTTCATTAAACAAGTTGTATTAATAGTTTTATGAGCGACCATCTGCCTGGCATCCACTTTCTTGGGGTATGTTATTATTTATCAAATGGTTTCAGCCCATATATACCCCACTGTTGAACTCGAGTCTCCGCCGTAATGGGAGGGCAATTGAACTACTATACCACGCTGGTCAGACGTGTTGCTATAAGGTTTTGTTTCGAGTATTCCTTCTCTTCAATAGATGTTATATGCATTTAATATCCCTTAGACGGCTCTTGTGATCACCCACGGGTAAGATAAGGGGTGCTGAATTGTATTCTTACTGTGTCACCATACGGATAAGATCACGGAAAGATCGTTTAATGACATTCGTTTTCCACCACCCGAACTGATGAATGAAATGCCTTTGCAAGTTTACCTGTATCATAAATTATTTAAATTAAAAAAGAATACTCAATTTAATTTATCCGTGTGGTGACGGAGTAAGAATACTATTCACCACCCCATATCTTACCCGTGGGTGATCGTACGAGACGACTAAAGGATATAAAACGTATATAACATCTATGCGAGAGAAGGTAAACTCGAAACAAAACTGTATACCAACACGTCTGACCAGCGCGGTATAGTAGGTTATATTCCCTCCCATTACGGAGGAGGCCCGAGCCCAACAGTGGGACTTCAATGGGCTGTGATGATGATGATGACTCAATTTAAATTTGATAAATTGTGATCTAAAATGCAAAAAAGGTTTAGCTCAAACAATCCGCTCAAAAGATGGAGAATGGTGACATAGGTGATGATATACTGACGTGTGGTGATAGATTAATTTATATATGTTATGTGTAGTGATAGATATTAAAAATTTCCAAAGATATGATCTATTTCGTTACTGTCGTGTTCCAATAATAATTTTATTCCATTCTATATGAATATTACCATGTCGTTACAGTTGACTTGACCACCTTATATAAATTTGATTTTAAACGCTAGCAACTATCTTAGACATATCATAATTATTTTTAACCTTATTTAAATTTTACTACCAAAAATTACATTAAAAAAAACTGAAACGACAAAAAAAGATACTTTAAAGAATATAATTATCTTAAATTGCGCAGTTGCTTCCAAATTACTACTTGAAATTACTAAAAAAAAAGACCCAATTTACTAACTGTAATTAGTATTTTTTTTCTTCAACTACGTATATATAATTACATAATAATTTACGTTTTTATCTATAATAACCTAAATTATTATTATTGGTTTGTTTAAATGCGCTATTCTAGCTCTCGCTATTGAGTAACTATCATTATACTTCGAATACTTCACGTTTAGTGACGAAGAAATCATATAACTCATCACCAGTCATCAATCAATCATCCAGTCAGTGTAATAAAAGATGGCTGAAGGATATAAACAAGCAGAAAATAGCCGTGTGAACGGGTTGAGAACCCTCAGCGCTGATAGCCATCTGAGGCTCACAACTAAGACACACAACAAAAAAACCGCGTGGTTATGGAATAAGATTACAATTCACCACCCCCTGTCTTGCCCGTGGGTATCATAAAAGCGATACAATATGTATATAACATCTATGTAAGAGAAAGGAAACTAGAAATAAATCCCTAGACCAACACATCTCACCAGCGTGATATAGTAGCTTAACTGCCCTCCCATTGTGCAGGATACTCGAGCTCAACAATAGGATCTATATGAGCTGAAATAAACAAAGGAATGAAGCAGAGAACATCGATGCATGAGAATGAAAATTATAACCCTACTGTATAACCTTTAGACGAATGTGATGTAGTGGATAAATTAGGTCCAATTGTCAATAAGGCCGAAATCTAGCAGTGGAACGTATATCATCATTATAACCTCGGTGCACACAAACCCTACTATTCTGCTCAATTCTCCTCCGTAATTAGAGGAAATTTGTTCTGTTATGTAATCACTTACATTATTTATGAAGAAATACACAATAATGCCCGTCCATTTTGTTAGCAGGTGTCCTTTTATTCCCCGTTTTCTGGAGCTTCTTCGCTGTCATTCTGATTGTAGTTGCTGCTTGCGTTACATGCTGGCGATGCATAAAGACGAAAGTTGCCAAGGTAAGATTTATTACATTTGCTTTTATATTTACAAATGTAATTGATTGAATTTAACAGCGGGAATCCAATATTATTTTGAACCATTCCACCATTTTCACAGACTTAATCAATATGTTGCTTCCATAATAAAACTAAGGAAGGAATACAGGCAAAGTGAAAGTTTTATATTTAGGCTGGTAATAATATAGTCATAGGAAGATAGAAGATGAAATGTCTGTCAATCTTGTATTAAAAGGACTAAATCTTCTAAGCATTGCAGGCCTCTTAGAGTTGGTTCAATTTAGGTCGGCCCGACAG
This sequence comes from Lymantria monacha, assembly GCA_905163515.2. NCBI lineage: Eukaryota > Metazoa > Arthropoda > Insecta > Lepidoptera > Erebidae > Lymantria > Lymantria monacha. Next base: position 16,351,642 of record LR991104.1, on the reverse strand, counting down.
TTTTACAGAAACGACAAAAGTATATATTAGTACATATATTTCAATAGCGCTGTTCACATTATAGCGACCCAATAAAACTGTTGGCAACAACACATTTATTGAACGTTCAGTCACGATCGCATCCGACGTAATATTGGTATGCTGCTTTGTGTGGCGCTGTTCAGATTTCGGAATGTTCCAAATCCATTTCGCTCGGCAATATGCACGCAATAATTTATTTTTCTTTTCACCCGTTTTCTATTTGTATACCACATGGTAACTACAATGTCATCGTATTCCATTGTAAGCAAAAGCCACCTCAAAACTGCTTTATACAGCTGTAAATCGACGGTAACGACAGTAGTGTTTACATTTGGGCGGATTGGCAGCTGTGCAGCGGCATATTTGGATGAATTAGAAGCTGACAGTGTGAATAGTAGACCCGTCAAGCTGACTACGCTAAAAGTGTCGGATCGAGCTAATGTGAACCAGCACTTATGCGGCTTTTGTTAATAAAATACGTCATCACTAAATATATAATTACGACGTATAGTGAGTAAAAAGAAAAAAATATTACTAATGTACTATTTTTTTCTTTTTACTCACTATACGTGTTCGTACGTTGCTCGCCGCTACAGTAATCTGTAGCGGCGAGCAAAAAAGGCATTGATGGACAAAATAGCGTAAATGTGGGCCGAGACGAAGCCGAGGTACACATACGTAAGTTCATCAATGCCTCGTTGTGGCCATAGCTTGTATAGTACCTACCTCAAATAATGCGCGGCAATTAAATTTAAGTAGAAATTAGGTCAGTTTAGCAATTAGCAATTTATTTATTTTTTTAAGTTAAATACTATATTACTTTTCAAAATCAATGCACGAACGATATTTTTTACGCGCTAAAAGATTCAGCTAAAAGATTTGCTATAAAAACAGGTTATTTTTCAAGCTAGTTTGAAATTTAATTAAAACTTTGATAAGTTGCCTAATTGGTTACCATGTTTTGGAGTAACAAATCGTTCCATTTATAAAATACACGATAGATATGAATTTACATGTATATTTATTTGGTCGCTAAAACACGACAGATATGGGTTTTCTTAATTTTTTTTTTCGGCCGCTGCTCACATGTAGGTGTTTGTTCAGTACAGCAATTTCGATTTATCTCGAAGGTTGTCAAAATAATGCTCAAATTTCCAAGCGTGTTTAAGAAAAATATGTTTTTGTTGAAAATAAGATGAAAAATCTCGAAGATAGATTTAATAGCCATAAACGTTTGAATTCGTGATTGAACACGTGTTACGTGTAGTCGTGTATGATGCCAAAGAGAGCGAGATTCATCATTAATTACGTTGCACAAAAATTGTAATTGAGGAAATTTAAATTTATCAGGAGGGGGTGGAATGTTGCGCGCTCCGATATATTTTCTAAAATAATCCATTACGTTTGTACTAGGTACCTACACTTAAGCTATTTTTATTCTAATAATTTGGTATTTATATATATGTATTTGGTCCGTTGCCTACAAAAACTATAATTAAAGAATTATCAACTTATCTCTGTCTTTTGAGTTTGACAATAAAAATAATAAAGACTAAGATAAAGTTAAAGATAAAGGTTTTTTTTTTATGAATTACTTGTATGATAACGTCGCTCGTAATGACACGCAGGCGTACAAACGGATAGTGTAATTAAATATAGATAGGTATAAAAATATAATATTTTTTCAAATATTAAAAATATCTATCACACAATTTTTAATTATCTTTCTGTATTCGTGTGGCAATGGAGTAAAAATATAATTTACCATCCCCCTCTCTCATTTGTGGCAGAGCAGAAAAACTGGTCATAAAACAATTCTGGTTTAAAAAAATTTATCGATATTTATTTATATACAAGAAATTTATTTATATTGAACACTTCTGGCATTATAATATTTCAAGCGAAAACGATATTGATGGATACTCACGCTTTACGTGCTATGGTACCGCAGGAGCTGTAATTTTTTATGATATTCTAGTTCTGTAGTAAGACGTGTTGGGCCTGATTTTATTATCATCAATCCATCAACCCGTAAACGTCCAATGTTGGACATAGGACATACTCCTCTGAGAATGCCATTTAAAACGGTCCTGTGCCACCTGCATCCAGCGGTTTCCTGTGACCTTCATAATGTCGTCCATCCACCTAGTGGGGAGTTATTTTACTACGTTTTTCATCAGCATGTCAGCTCATATACGTCCCATTGCTGGGTTTGAGCTTCCTTCACAATAGACAGAAAATTGAATTATATCATTCTCATTAGGCAGGTTGGTATAAGGGGTTTTCCTTCTTTGGAATATATGTTTTTATGCATATTATGTCCCTTAATCGTCTTTTATGATATCTATGGTTAACAAAGAGAATTATATTCTTTTTCCGTCATCACACTTAGGTAATAATAAACCTGTAGATTTATAATAATTTATTTTATTACAGAATAAAAATGTCTACGTAGATCTAGAAGATATTGATTCTTCTGTATCACATAACCAAATAATTGAAAGAAACCAGGCGCTTGAGCAAAATTCTCTACAAGTTATTTACGAAGAAGTGCATAATGAGGTAATGATTTTAGAAGAATAAATGTACTTACATACATACATATTATCACGCCATATCCCTTGCAGGGTAGGCAGAGAACAGAGTGCCAGAGAACTCTATCCTTGCATACTTCACTCGCTTCCTCAACATTCATAATTCTCTTCATACACGCTCGCCGGTTTCGGAGACTCTTGACTCCATCTTCCTTCAGTACGTGACCAATCTGGTCTAGGTAGGTTAGTCTCGGTCTCCCCCGGTACCTAAGAATAAATGTCAGTTGTGAAATAGAGAATTTTATTTATTAATGAATAGTCAGGTTACAAAGAATTGTTGGTGGTAGTTTCTTAGTTTAAATTTAAATGTAAAAAATGACAATATGTAAGTGCCCTCGCAGGGTTACATACATAATAAATGAATTTGAATTTGTCCAGCGCGGCAGTTAAAAATTGAAGTTTAAGTTTTAAATTTCTAATTTATGTGTATTGCCCATTGTATGTTGTTGTAAAAATCAACTATCATCATGGATCTATCATCAGGATCACCTAGAGAATAGGATGCAGTACTCTCTTGGGAAGCGTATAATACCAATTTAGGCCGTATAATCACTTGTCAAATGTGGCAATTATGATCTTGTTCCCTTCATATATGAATGATTATCATCACCATTGTTCTACACTTATCCCAATTGCTTCTAGGCAACGAAATATGTAATCTTCTTTCATTGCACATATCACAAAATTTTCTGGTAATAGTTTTTTTGCTTGGCCGCCATACTTTTTTTTGCGGTAGACTGTGGAGTTGGTCACGCCCCGCCAAATCGGTCCGGGGTGACAGAAGAGACGGCGCGCGACCTCATAGACCCACCCTGCAAAGCGCCTCTATCCACCGGTTCCCGATCTTTGTCTTCGGTAGCCGTCGCCATACTAACGTTAACTTTCCTTGAGAAGGTAACTGTTCACCAGACGAAATCAGATGAAGTTGGCTTAGGTCGATGGATGATTATATCAAAATAAAATCGTTTTTTTAGTGGTAGGACCACGCTGTTGACAGTTTTCTGTCTATAGCCGCGGACCGGTCCGTCCGGGGTAGTACCACGCTCTCGTAGAAGATCGACGTCTGAGTAATGGCCATGTGCTATTGCGTTTCGTTCGGTGAGCGAGAGAGCCGGAAGTCCAACTAGGTGGGTTTGGGGTTTGTATTGGTAGGCAGCGGCCTAGCTATACCTTTCGTATTGCAAAGGTCCATGGGCGGCAGTAACACTCACCATGAGGTATGCTGCGTGCTTGTTTGCCACCATAAGTAATAAAAAAAAAGTTTATTATGTATGTATAGATAAGCCCTTATCCTTCCTTATAAAGGGTTTATACATAATTTTGTATAACATTTGCATATAGCCTAATTTATATTTGGTTTTAAATTAATGTATTAATCTATCAACGGATTGGAATGTGAATGCAAGCTGAAGCGATCCGGCAAAAAACTTAGCGGGGTCGTAATTTCTCTCAGTTAGTTTTTTTAAAATTAAATTATGTGCCACATGTTTAATAAGTGCTAGCTTCAGCTCTGTTTTTATTTTGTTACAGTATGAATATGACTACGTCGCATCTACATATGATCCGAAAGCAGTACCAAAACTCCAAGTTATACAACAGAATCAAGTGCTCGAGCTAGTCTATGATGTACCTCAGGAATAAAAAAAACAATGATATAAAAATTGACAATAGTGCCACCTATTGAAACGAGAACGAAACTATGATTATATAAAATGCTAGATCTCTAAATTTGCATGAAAAATAATAAAGTATAATGAATTGTACTTAATTTTGACACGGTGTAATTTTTGACAAGGTGGTTAGAGTTTAATAAGAAGATAGATGGTTTTATAACTATATTTAGTCAAAACTATTATTCATTTTACACAATTATTAAATTTCCATGTGGTGATGGAGTAAGAATACACTTGACTAATACTTAACTTGCCACGTAGATCCATGATGATGCCATGTAGATCCCTTAATCTTCTTACAAGATAGCCACGGGGCTATCATATAAGAAGATTAAGGATCTACATATTATGTGCAGATAACATCCTAGAGAAGGAAAACTTGAGTTAACCACTATGTCCAAACACCTTTATTTTTTTTGTTCACGCTGTGGAAATACATTTACGAATTACGCCCCGCCGGTGACAGATGGAGGGGTGTGCTGAACTCGCTAGCCACTCGCTCGACCGAAATTCCCACTAAAACTACAGCGGCCCTTTCCGCGCTTTTACGTGGTGCCGGAGAGATCCTTTACTGATTTCGTTTCAATCCCCGACACCCCAACGCTTAGCTTGACCACATCCTGTCGTCATTCAGGGCAGTAGGTATAAATGCGCATAGCGGCGCCTCCTCCTCCCTGGTCCCTGCCGGCGGAATGAGTCAGCGAAATGAGTTTGTTATCTGTACAGGATCGTAGATCGTGACCAGAGATATAGAGGCTATTAAATTTCGGATATGGATATAAGAATAACATAATATCGATTTCATATACAGTTACGAATATGAAATTATTTTGGAGTATTCGCAAGCTTAGGATAGTTTCAATTACGGAAATTGGAAATTGTACGGAATTGTAAAAAGCAAATACTGAACGTGGATATATTATTATTATTATTCCATTTTGTTCCACTATAGTATTATTCCATTTTGGAAGAGCTTATATGCGAATATTATATTCACTCTTGGTTCGGCCGATGAAAAAAATAGCTATCGTAACTTGCCTCATATAGACCACCATGACATCGGAAATTATTTGAAACTTTTATATCAGCAGATTCAATTATGGTTTTGGATATATATTCATTTCGGATATTCGAATTTTTCGATTCATCATTCATCATCATTTCAGCCCATCACCGTCCACTGCTGAACATAGGCCTCCCTCATGGTACGCCACAGAGTGCGGTCCTGTGCCGTTTGCATCCATCGACGCCCAGCAACTTTCACTAGATCGTCTGTCCACCTAGTTTGGCAACACTGCATCGTCTGGTACGTGGTCGCCACTCTAGAACCTTTTTCCCCCAGCGGTTGTCGGTTCTTCGAGCGATGTGGCCAGCCCATTCCCACTTCAGCGTGCTAATTCTTCGTGCTATGTCGGTTACACCCGTTCTTCTGCGGATTTCCGTATTACGAAATAATAATTTTTCGATTACGGTTACGAAACTCCATAACATCTTTGATCGTGATACCTGCTGGGCTGAGCTTCCTTCACAATTAGAGGTAAATTGCACAAATGGCACACTGGTTAAGATATAACTGCATAGATGGCATAATGGTTAAGGTACCGACCTTCCGTGCCAGTGCCGTGGGTTTGATTCCCACGTGGGACAATACTTTGTGCGCTCCACAAAGTATTCTTTTGAGTCTGGGTGTAATTTGTCTGCGTTAATTGCATGTTTGTAAAGACCCCCCGCAATACAAGGATTATTTCCTTAGTGCAGGGTGGTGTTTAAACTCTCCACCGAAGACAAAGATCGGGTACCGGTGGTCCGCTCGCACGGCGAAGAGAGAGGAGTTTTACGGTGGGTCTATGGGGTCACGCGCCGCCTTCTCCGTCACCCCGGACCGATTTGGCGGTGCGAGACGCACCCATAGCCCACCAATAAAAAAAAAAAAAAAAACAGGATGGTGTTTAAACAAAAAAAATAAGTATATTACCAACGTGGTGTTGGTCAGATGAGTAAGTTTAAAATGTTATTTCAAGTTTTTGTTCTCTTGCACAAATGTTATTTGCATAGTGCATATTACCTTACATTTATTTTATGATACCTACTGCTCGTAGGGGGAAATGAGAACGAAAGGTCTATCGTTATGTTTACCAAACAGACCCCGATGCCATTTGAATTTATTCAAAATTTTCGATTCGATTATGATTTCATATATTATATATTAATTTCGGATATCCGATAATTTAAGTTAATAATAGTTAAAAAGAATTTGGTACTGAACTATTCAGAATCAAACCCTTAGGCACCCATGGTTCGATTATCACCAACTGAGTAGGAAACAGATAGTAACGATTATAAGGCTACGTTCTGCGTGTATGAAGAAAATTATTAATGTTGAGGAAGCGAGTGAAGTATGCAAAGATAGAGTTCTCTGGCACTCTGTTCTCTCTGCCTACCCTGCAAGGGATATGGCGTGATGATATGTATGTATGTATGTTCCGGACATATTCCATCACAAAAGTTTAAATTTTTAATGGGAATTTCTAATTAACCCAACTGTTCAATTTGCAACATAATAGAAGACGTGTATGACGTGCTCGTGGAATGTGTTCGTAACGAGGCTGTGAAACAGAAAATAAAATCTCAAAGTGATCAAAATGTGGGTATCTGCAATAGTATCCTTGCATACCCACTATCTGATGAATCTAGTACACTTGTGCAACTATACATTAGAGTAAGCTAAAATTGTTAAGTAATTTAGATATTATATAGTTAAATAAGTGAAAATATATTGCTATATATTTTATTTATATACATACGGAGGTGACATAGTCACTGAGTGAGCCCCTTTTCAAAAATAAAGATAAATAATAATAATAATAATAGTTATTGTTAAATTGTTTAACAATTAAACAACAAATTTAACAATAGTTATGGCTTTCCGTGTGGTGACGGAGTAAGAATACTATTCACCACCCCATATCTTACACGTGGGTGATCGTAAGAGACGACTAAGGGATATAAAACCCAGATAACATTTATGCGAGAGAAGGAAAACTCGAAACAAAACCCTATAACAATACGTTTGACCAGCGTGGTATAATAGGCTAATTTCCCTTCCATTACGGAGGAGGCCCGAGCCCAACAGTGGGACGTTTATGGGCTGTGATGATGATGATGATGATGAATAGTTATGGTTATAGAGTAAAATTAATAACCGTGACACCTCATATTACTAAATCGTCACCATATATATACTCATGGTTTTAAAATATATTTTCTATTGTTTTAAGGTTATGGTAAGTGTGTAGGTAGTTATATAATTACTTTTACGTAATTCTATTTGCGCAGTTGTTTTTAAAAGTAAACTATACTTAGGAAAATATTGTTTTTGAATAGATTTTAATGTTTCTTTTTTTTAAGATGGCAACCCTTTTTTTTCTCTATTATGGGTGGACTATGGATGCGTCTCGCCCCGCCAAATCGGTCTGGGGTGACGGAAAGGCGGCGCGTGACCCCATAGACCCACCGTAAAACTCCTCTCTCTTCGCCGTGCGAGCGGACCACCGGTACCCGATCTTTGTCTTCGGTGGTCCGCCCGGCGGAAGATGGCAACCCTGCAGTAAGTAAATAATCCTTTTACAGCTTTAAAATACATAAACACGCAGATAAATCACATCCAGACTCATAATAATAGTTTGTGGATCGCAAAAAACATTGTCTTGCATAGGAATCATACCCACGACACGGAAGGTCTTATCTTAACCACTCCGCCATGTGTACAGTCAACATTTGGAAGGTTTTAACTCTAAAATTAGATTCATAGAATTAACCCTAAAAATCTCTGGTGGTCAGAACCGGCATTAATCCAATAATCGCAGGTGAACACATGAATAAAATGATCTCGACGAGGTAGACTAGTCTGCCAGGTGGGCCTACTAAAGTCAAAGAATCGATTCCATTTGCCTATTTATCAGAGAGAAAAAAATGGTAATTTATGAAATCACACTCCGGCATTTCGTCGACCCAGATGCATTGACCGTGCAGGTGTGGAAAATAGTTTTATTCCAAATGTGTAAACATTAGAAAACATTATTCTAATTCTGAGTTCAAAAAAAAATGTATAATCGAGAATATTCTCAGATATTCTCTATAGCACTTACAGTTTGAAACTGTCTCTGGTTAGTGGCAATAGACTTAAGTTCTCATCATCGTCTTCCTTTTATTTCAATTACTGGGGATTAACGAAATATGTAGGTACTTCATTAAAAATTACTTTAGTTTTAATACCGGCCACCTGCCTGATGTGAACCCACTTTAGGGCTGTAATCGTTGACTAGACGGTATCAAATGGAATTGGTTTGTGCCGATATTAACCTTCTATTCGTCTCTTATGACATCCGCGAGCAATGTAAGGGCTGGTTTTATTCGTAGCCGCTACCACACAGCATAATAACTTAGGACTTAAGTTAAAATACAAATTACATTTAATAATAAGTATGGCATGAGTGCTAACATCTTCAGGGATAAAGGTACGAGACTAAAATAAAAAATAGATGACATCTAGTCGCCGGGCCACATTCAAAATTCATTACACTGCAGCGCTGTTACAATAAACCCAATAAAGCTGGGTTACATAGATTATGAACTGGTTAGGATACCGACCTATCATGCCACTTATCATACGTTGAATTCCCACGCAAGACAATCATCATCATCATCACAGCCCATAAATGTCCCACTGCTGGGGTCGGGCCTCCTCCGTAATTGGGGAAATTAACCTACTACATCACGCTGGTCAGACGTGTTGATATAGGGTTTTGTTTCGAGTTTTCCTTCTCTCGCGTAGATGTTATATGCGTTTTATATCCCTTAGTCGTCTCGTACGATCACCCACGGGTAAGATATGGGGTGGTGAATAGTATTCTTACTCCGTCACCACACGGATAAGACAATACTTTATGATTCAAAAATAATATATATGTATATATAATAATAAAAATATAAATAGACAATACTTTATGATTCAAAAATAGTTTTCCTGAATTTGGGTGTAATTTGTGTCTGTTAATTTCCTTAGTGCACTAAGTTAGGAGATAAAAAAAAACGCATCAAGATCATTAGTGTCAAGATGTTATAGAGCTTCGTAATCATAACCAAAACTTTCGGATATCCGAAAGGATTATCTATCGAAACCGTAACCGATTATGACATAAATTTCGAATAATTGCCGAAAGGCCAAACTGCAAGGTCTTGTATTTAAAAACTAAAGAAAATAATTATATCTATATTATTAATTACACTTATCAAACCATTTAGTGCAATATTTCATATAATTAACAGTAATTAATATGATAAATGATTAATTACTTCATTTAATATTAAATTTATCTTCATTCAATTGCCACGGTCACACTTTACAACTTGTAATTCTTATCTGTGGCAACGAATGAACTTCCTCAAACAAAACTATAAATAAATTCTTATTTATAATATAATACAAACTGATGGCATTGTATCTATATATACAAGCTCGCTAGTTTATCGCGACAAGCGGCTGAACACGAACGTTCCGCGCCGTAAAATTAAATAAAAAAATAAAATCAAACACTATTCGCGCCATTTTCGTGTGTTAGCTGTCAAAAATATTCTTTCGTAAAATAATTATTAGATAAAACTTTTTGAGTGTTCTGTGTTTAATATTATTGGTGTTTTCATCAAATATATATATATTAATAGTTATTAATATTTCTTTTTCATTCATTGACTTTTGGATTATAATCAAATGAAGTTCTTGTGTTTCTCAAGGTTACAAACATAAGCGTAATATAGTATTAAATATACATTTTCCTATTAGAATTTGTTTCACTGATAACGAGATAAGCAATTTTAGCGTCTGTGAATATGTATAAATACATCGGTATGTGTGTGTGAAGTGGTAGGGTCGGTTTTCTGTATTAAGACGCGGTTCGGCCAATTGGGGGGTAGTGTTGCCCAAATGCAAGACCAAGACTCGCTGCAAGAGTCTTTCAGTGCTCCCTCAAATAGCATTTTACGATTCCTTTGGAAAAGAAAGGATTTGAATGTGTAATACTCGCGTAAACATTAGAAGTCATTAAAGAAAGGATTGTCAACATTTTTTATTCTTAATAGACGGGGAAATAATTTGATGTTATTTTAAATAGTCTCATGATAGATAAGTGTGATTATAGCGCACTCCCGTTAAGTGGTATGTACCTAATTATTGATAGTTTTACAGTTAGTACCACTAGATGAATGGAATTTCATTAATTTAGTTGGATTTTACATTTCTATGTAGATTTTTCATTTCCATCAAAAGAAGTGACTCAAGTGTTAATCTAACGGCTAGAGTTGCAAGACTTACGAGACTCTCAAGAGTCTTGTATTTGGACAACACTAATTGGGGGTAGTATTAAACTCTCGAAGAAAATTGACATGAGCAGTGCATATGCATTGATGCGCTTCTTTTGATGAGCGAAATAGCCGAATAGGTGGGTTAAGGTTGGTAGGCAGCGGTATGCTGTACTCCAGGTAAAGCAAAGGTCAGTGACCGGGAGTAACACTTATAATCAAATGACCCGCTTGCTGATTTACTACAATAAGCAATAAAAAAGCATGTTAAGTATACCAATTATCAACTAACTTATACCTACCTTCCAAAGCCAGGCGAATCATCTCCACAATAGGAGTGATATATAATAGTCATCTCATCTCAGCTCATATATGTCCCACTGTTGGGCTCGAGCCTCCTCCATAATCAGAGGGTAATTGATCTACTACACCACGCTGGTCAGACGTGTTGATATAGAGTTTTGTTTCGAGTTTTTCTTCTCTCACATAGATATTAATGCGTTTTATATCCCTTAGTCGTCTTGTACGATCACCCACGGGTAAGATAGGGGTTGGTGAATTGTATTTTTACTCCGTCAACACACGGAAAGATTATATTAGTTATTGACTTACAATACTACCCTGGTCAGATAAGTTGGTATAGGTTTTTATTATGAATTTTCCTTTTTCCTGTATAAATATTATCAGCATTTTTTTCCCTTAATCGTCTTTCACAACTCTCAAAAAGGGAAGGGGTAGTAAATATTATTTAACACCTTCGCCACCAGTGTATCAAAAATGATACACCGTGTCCATTGCGTTTAAGTCGTTCTGTATCACAAATGTTCACAATTTTCATACATTTCTTTAAAGATAAAACAAGCTTTGGCCTGGACGAATCTTTTGGTCTATTTGGGTTTGGGGTACCATAAAATTAATAAAAAAAAAAAAAATATGTATGATTTTAGAAATCATTCTTGGCGCCGAAGGTGTTAAACTCCATAATAATACGTAAATATTAATTTTTAATCTCTGTTTAAAATAAATTTAATATTGTAGGTAATTCAAATTACTTAGCGACGAGGACACGGCGCAACATACGCTCGAGTTATGTTCGGGCTGGGACGGGCAGCGCCGTGACCTCGTCGCTGTCATCGGTACCGACCTGACGCTGCCGGCTGTTGCGCGAGCGATGGTCGACAGTGTCAGGAATTGGGACGCGGTCGCCGCCTTCTGCGAGGCTATCATCTCGCAGAAGGAGGCGGCGGAACGGGCCCAGGAGGATTCCCGTCCCTCGGGCCGCCGTCCGCGGCCGGGGCGGCGCAGGCGCGAGTACCTGCGCCTGATGCCGCCCTAACCGAGGCTTCGGGTGATCGGACCGGGGAATTGTCCGGTCACCCGACGTGAGGCCACCACGTGAGGACGACGCCTCGACGGCGAAAGCTGGCGGGGCGTCGACAGGAGAGGAGCCCGAGAGGGCATACCGCCGAGCGGGCCACCGAAGACAAAGATCGGGTACCGGTGGCCCGCTCGCATGGCGAAGAAGAGGTGCTTGCAGGGTGGGTCAATGGGGTTGCGCGCCGCCTCTTCCGTCACCCCGGGCGACGTCTATAGCCCACCGCAAAAAAAAAAAAGGTAATTCAAATTACTGAAATTTAGCATTAACATCATCATTCTCCTACTCTTATCCCAATTACTTGGGGTCGATACAATATGTACTCTTCTTTCATAGTACATATTGTAAAAGTTTTTGGCAATAGTTTTATGACCGGCCGCCTGCCAGACGTCAACCCTCCTTGGCAATGTAATTGTTGACCAAACGGCATCAGATGGAGTTGGCCCAGGTCGTTATAAGGCTCTTAGTCGTCTTTTACGACATCTACGAACAAAGTAAGGGTTGGTAGTGTTCGTAGCCGCTACCACATAGCTTACTTTGAAGTTTAGCATTACCATGCTAGGTTATTTATAAAAAAACAATTACGAGCGAAAAATGAATGTCACACGTGGGACTCGAACCCACTCCTATTAGAATATCGTTTCAATCATACTACCATTTAGACAAGTGTGAGCTGTATAAAATTCTATTTTTGGCTTATTTTCGTCTTTATTGGAACGGTATTCCAATAGGTGTTGGTTCGAGTCCCACGTGTGACATTCATTTTTCGCTCGTAATCAAGTTTTTATTGTAGGTAATTTAAAAGACTATCAAGTACCCTCGTAAAAGTGGTGCGTATGATCACGGACCCCATGTGTTTTGGCTAAGATGGTAATTTGGACAGTAGCAATCATTTGGAAGTCTCAAGCGTATGATGATATGAATACATAAAAATGTATTGACAATTAACATTTCGTAAGCTGAGAATGAATATGACCACTTTTATTTTTCTTTTTTTTTTGTTGCGGTGGACTATGGACGTGGTCTCGGCCCGCCAATTCGGTCCGGGGTGACAGAAGAAGCGGCGCGTGATCCCATAGACCCACCATGCAACTGTCTTCTCTTTGCCGTGCGAGCGGGCTACCGGTACCCGATCATTGTCTTCGGTGTCGGAATGAATATGACCCAAGTGAAAAAATTAAGATATAAAATTGAATATAAATAATGATTTAAAAACGAATATCACTTAATGATTACAGAAATGGCGATATCTAGTTATGATATAACATCTTTTCGACCCTTACAATTCTAGCTTTGCCTGCACGTGCATTTACTGCATTATGCATATTTATATAGTGGCCACGCTCTGGACAGTTCTCTGTCTACAGCCGCGGGCCGGTCCATCCGGGTTTTTACCACACTCTCGCAGAAGATCGACGTCTGAGTAATAGCTATATGCTATTGCCCTTCGTTCAGTGAGCGAGAGAGCCGGAGGCCCAACAGGGTGAGTTTGGGGATTGTAATGGTAGGCAGCGACTTAGCTATAGCCTTGGTTAAAGGTTCATGGGCGGCAGTGACACTTACAACCAGGTGTGCTGCTTGCTCGTTTGACACCATAAGCAATAAAAAAAAAAAATGTAATAATCATCATTCTACTCTTATCCTAATCAGTTTGGGTCGACCCAATATGTACTCTTTCATAGTAAATATTGCCAAAGTTATTGTCAAGTTATTATTAAGTTAGTTCTATGATCGGCTTGTCTGACATCAATCCTACTTGGGAATCCAATTATTGGCCACTTGAATTTAGATAAAATTGGTCCAGTTCAATTTAAAGCTATCAGTTTTCCGTGTGGTGACGGATTAAGAATACAATTCACTACCCCCTATCTTACCTATAGGTGATCGTACGAGACGACTAAAGGATATAAAATGTAGTGCGAGGAAAGGAAAACTCGAAACAAAACCCTATACCGTTGGTATAGGGTAAAAACTCGAAACAAAACCCTATACCAACACGTCTGAACAGCGTGGTGTAGTAGGTCAATTACCCTCACATTATGGAGTAGGCTCGAGCCCAACAGTGGGACACATTTGAGCTGAGATTATGATGATGATGATGATTTAAAGCTAATAAGGTTCTATCATGTTTCTTTAAGGCACATAATAATGACAAACGAAATAGAAATAAAATTTATAGGTAGGTATATACCTATATGAAACGTGAATACCTCCGCCACATGCCGCTCTAGTCGAGGCAGCGGGTGACCGGACCGGGGATTAGTCTGGTCGCCCTTCGTTCGCTCGTCGACATTAGAGAGGATACCCGTGAGGGTAGACCGCCGGGTGGGTCTCTGAAGAAAAAGACCGCGTACCAGTGACCCACCCGCACGGCGTCGAGAGGTATATTGTAGGGCGGGTCTACGGGGTCTTGCGCCGCTTTTCCTGTCGCCTCGGACTGATTGGCGTGGTTTGACGTACCGTAGCAAGCTGCCAAAAAAAAAAAGTACATACCTATATATCATAGTTGGCCTTTATTTTTTTTTTTTCGTAAGGTGGGACCATGGATGTGGTCGCGCCCCGGCAAATCGGCCCGGGGCGACGGAAGCGGCGGCGCGCAACCCCATGGACCCACCCTGCAAACACCTCTCTTCGCCGTGCGAGCGGACCACCGGTACCCGATCTTTGTCTTCGGTGGCCAATAGTTGGCCCACAACTATAATATATAGGTATGTACTTTTTTTTTTTATTACAGGTGGCCAACTTGGCCACCTATAATATTATAGTAGGCCACCGAAGACAAAGATCGGGTACCGGTGGCCCGCTCGCACGGCGAAGAGAGGTGTTTGCATGGTGGGTCTATGGGATTGCGCGCTGCCTGTACCGTCGCCCCGGACGGATTTGGCAGGGCGCGACCTACTCCATAGTCCACCGCAAAAAAAAAGATATATTATAGTTAAATATTTTAATTATTCATTAATCTCTTTTCAATGTCAGCCCGCATCTTTATCCGCCTTTAAATTTGCGAAATAAAATTGGCGGAACAAAGATACCAATTATTTTGTGATTACTAATAAGTCTTGAAATACTTATTTACTCGTATTTAACTAGTAACGTTGCTGTGCAATCTAATATGATTTCTAAGTATGACATTGACGTGACATTATCAGGATAAATACTGGTCAAATTATCAGTGTAACGCTAATTGAAATAGAAAACATAGATACAGAATTAATGGTATACATATAAGTCTTTGAGAATAATTAACACATTTTTAATGGTGGGCACTAACATCTGACGATTTTTGCAGATACAAAAAAAGTATATATCAAACATCTAGAAAAAATACTCCCAATGGAAAAAAAAAAACAAGACAGGTTGTGTGATAAAGACTACGACTACGTCTAAGGATAAAAGTGAATTTTTAGAATTTCAGAGAAAACAACAAACACTTTTCTATAGCATAGATTGTGTTTATCTCACTATTTATATCCAAGGAGGGTTGACGTCTGGTGGGCAGGCCGGTCATAAAACTATTGCCAATAACTTTGACAATGTGTACTATGAAACAAGTGTACATATTGTATCGAATTGGGATAAGCGTAGGAGAATGACGATAATCAAGATTAATGTGTTATCAAGTCTATAAAAATTAATTTCATGTTAAACTGTATGATTATTTTAAAATTATGTAATATAGCAGTTGCAGAAAATTGGGATAAGAGCAAGTTGATGATGGTGCTCGGTCAAATAGTTTCTGTATTTAGCGATGTCAAATTGCAGTATGCGATAGGACCACCTAATTGTGTCAAATATTATTCTTTTATTATTGTAAATCTTCATCATTATTATTATCACGGCTCAAACACAGCAGCTGGGCTCGAGTCTCCTTCTTATTAAGAAGGAAATAGACCTACTATATCACGCTGGTAAGACTTATTGGTACAACGTATTGTTTTGAGTTTTCCTTCTCTTGTGTAGATGTTAATATGCATTTTATGGGATATAGTCATCTCTTACGATCGTAAAGTATGTTTTTTTCTTTCTTTATATTTCTTAATTTACCACCTTTTTTTTTTTTTTGCGGTGGGCTAAGGACGTGGTCGCGCACTGCCAAATTGGTCCGGGGTGACGGAAAAGGCGGCGCGCAAAACCCCAGATCCACCCTGCAAACACCTCTCTTCGCCGTGCGAGCGGGCCACCGGTACGCGATCTTTGTCTTCGGTGGCCCGTCCAGCGGTCACTATCTCACCCATGGGTGAATTGTATTATTACTCCGTCACCAGACAATTGTTTTTTTTAGACATAGGTAAATGTAATGAAAAAGCCTCTTAGAATTTTGAATTAATGAGCATATTTTCAAATAATGTATTGGAATGCGGATAGCGACAAATTATTATCGCAATTACAATCGGACATTAAACTTACGCAATTAATATTATCATAATTTCTGACCTTAGGATTACAAATTTGAAACGTTAAAATATTAAAACAATCTTCACTGATAAAAAAAACTTGATTACGAGCGAAAAATGATTATCATTTTTCGCTCGTAATCAAGTTTTTATAAATAATCACACATGTTAAATCATCATCATCATCATAGCCCATATATGTCCCACTGTTGGGATCGGGGCTCCTCCGTAATGGGAAGGAAATTAACCTACTATACCGCGCTGGTCAGACGTGTTGGTATAGGATTTTGTTTCGAGTTTTTCTTCTTTTGCATATATGTTATATGCGTTTTATATCCCTTAATTGTCTCTTACGATTAACCCCGGGTAAGATAGGGGGTGGTGAATTATATTCTTACTCCGTCACCATACGGATATTTAAATTGTCATACTTGTAAATTATTTAAAAATATTTATGTTATGTACTAGGCAAGTGAAAACCCAAAGACGAGTCTATAGCGCTAGTATGGCCTTGAGTGTTCAATACCACACACGAATGGACTTTTCACAATGAGAACTTCGTAGTGCTACCGTCTTATCTAAAGGTATTTATGGGTTTTAAGTAAAATCTCGAAAAAAAAATCTCTATCCAAGATTATCTTACCTAATTTTTTTTTACGATCTTATCTAAGATTTCTAAGTAAGGCTTTCGGCATGCTATGGAGTGGTCACGCCCCGCTAATCCATCCGGTGTGACAGAAGAAGCAGCGCACGACCCCATAAACCCACCCTACAAGTACCTCATTGACTATGGGTAGTATCTTATCAGTAGTTTTGTAGGAAGACGCAATAAATTTTTGTACCATGACGATGACTAAAGTACTTTATTATCGGCAACGGCTAAGCAATATTGAAAATGTCACTTGCGATCTTTGTTTCATTAGCGAAAGGGACAGAGCAATAAATTCAATGTGAAGCTATAGCTTTGTCTTGTTCTTACATATAGCAGTATTAGGTATTACTATCTATAGTATATTATTATAAAGTTGAAGAGTTTGTTTTTTTTTTAATATCAGGTTAATCTCAGGTTATTACAACTTTTGGGACGCGGTCGCCGCCTTCTGCGAGGCTGTCATCTCGCAGAAGGAGGCGGCGGAACGGGCCCGGGAGGATTCCCGTGACCCGGGCCGCCGCCCGCGGCCGGGGCGGCGCAGGCGCGAGTACCTGCGCCTGATGCCGCCCTAACCGAAGCTTCGGGTGATCGGACCGGGGAATTGTCCGGTCACCCGACGTGAGGCCACCGCGTGAGGACGACGCCTCGACGGCGCCTCGAAGGGGGGGTTGCTGGGGTGTAAAAATTACATTTTTAAATATAGCTCCTACAGACTTGAATTTCGATAGGCATATTTGTTTTACGATACAGAGGTAAACTAAGAACGACTTTTTAATTAGAGATTAACCCAAGAAATCCACATTTTTTAATACTGCCCTTACAGGCTTGGAATTATTTTGCCTTTTATTATTTCTGCCCTGTAAAGGTCAGATGAAGTAGGGTTTTAAGAAATTCCTTCTCCGAAAGGAATTCTATGTAGGGAAAGTAAACTGCACTACTGAACTGACGTAACCGAAGCGAAGCGAGTCGCTAGTTTACTATATGTATCGTTATCATGATATTTTAAAGGAATTTGATTTTTGTCAGATTGTCAGATCCAGATTGACATTGATAAGGCTTATGTTTACATAATTAATTTATTTTTTTAATATAAAACAGATACACTAATACCCCAATATTATACCATAGGTCGAGAACCTAAGTCGAAAAAAATACATAAGTTGGTCAGAGTTCTATCAATGTTTATGTGGTAGAGTTTTCTATGTGGTGACAGAGTAAGAATACAATGCACTACCTCTTTTCTTACCCGTTACCCATGGGTACCGCATAAGATGGTGAAATGGATATATTAAGCAAATAACATCTATGCAAGGAAAGGAAAACTCGATTTAAAATATTATGTCAACCCGTCTTAACTGGACTTTGGTGTTGCTAAAGTCCATGGACAACAGTATCACTTACCATCAGGTGTGCTGCTTGCTCATTTGCCACCATTGGCAATAAAATTAAAAGACTGATTAAACTAGTTCATTGACTGAAACTAGTAACATACAATTTTGGCAGTAGTTTCTTTTTGAGTTGCAGAGACAGAGTAGGATAGACAGAGAGAGACAGACAGAGTAGGATAATTGTACAAAATGCAATCTCAAAGAGGATGTAACGTAAGTCTGTATTCTGTATGGAAAAAAAGGGAAGGGAAACTAAGACAAGGGATAATCCGATGTACGGTTAACTTGTCTTAAAATTAATCATATCTACACACATAAACAATGAAAATAAATAAAAAGTGAGTCAGTATTTCTTACTTTGTAATGTCTAAAATAGAGGAGCATTTGCAGTGAAGTAATAGACTTGATTTTGTATTCATGCTTCATTTAAAATTAGCACAAATAAGTAATTTATTTATAATATTTATCTTACTTTTGTGATGTGGAGGACTTACTAAGAAGGAAAAATACAGAAAAACAATCTTTTAGAGTTAAATTTGCTCTTTTATTTGTCACTCTATAACAATAGCAATGCAAATATTTAACGAGAACCTCACACATGATTTCTACGGGGACGTAGTCGCGGACAAAAGCTGGTATATTTAGAAATCAATGGTGTGAAAAATTCGAGTAAAACGAAAGGGGAACAATGGCGTAACTGCGAGTTGACGTAATTCGGAGTATTATTGTGTAACAGATAGCTGTAACAAAGTTAAATTTTTGAATAACTCAATTTTTTTTATTGCTTATAGTGGCAAACGAGCAAATAGCGGACCTAATGGTTATTGTTTTTACCGCTCTTGGATCTACGATACCTAATGTACAGCTAGACTCCTGTCTACCTGCACATTACTACTATTCAGACATCAATTTTCTACGAACAGTACTGCTTCAGACGAACCGATCCGCAGCAGTAGACAGAAAACTGTCAATAGTGTGTCCTAACACAAGCGTAAGAAGAATTCTTACCGTAACGTGAAAAAATAGTAACGTTTCATCTATCTTATTTCAAACAATACTTACATTTATTTATAAAGATAAGACAAACGGAGACCTTATCTAGATCAGTTATGACACAATAAAAACATTTAATAACTTGCAGTCACCTTGATAAGTTATCGTATATGCAATTGCTTATGTAAATAATAATCTATATCTATATTTTCTTTATTACCATATATCTTATCCGTCATGTCTCTCTATCGACGTTGCTGGTAATTTTGGATTTTAAGACAGATAATTTTAAAGTGGAAGAGTTGTACTGCTAACATATTTCTGCCAGCAGCCGACGTGGTCGAGATAATACCACACTTTTGCTAAAAGAACAGTGTAGTGGTAAGATACCGATCTACCGTCGCAGTATCGTGATATCAATTCCCCCGCAGATACTTTGCATGATTCACGAATAATTGTTCTAAATCTGGGTGTAATTTGTGTACGTTAATTGTATGTTCGTAAAATCCCCCGCAATACTATCATTATTTCCTTTGCAATAGACGCTTGGTTTAGTGAGCGAGAAATCCGTAGACCATAATCAAATCTTCTGCCTTTCATTCTTATCCTCATTCCTTTCCATTCCCTGATGAGATTCATTAGCGGCCTGTACCAATTGCTGAGAGAAGGACTGATGTGGCTCGTTTACCATAATAGGTATTAAAATAACATACACAAGTTTCGCCACAAAAGGAAAATGATTCAAGCCCGTAGCTTGGCAAGCGGATTGACTAACTTAATTAGTATTATAAGTTAACTAGAAGAGTGTTGTTGACCATTCTCTGCTGTGATCGCCGTTTTTAAGACTTTCTTGGGCCGGTACTGGATATATAATACACAGATCTTGTACAAACTTGAAAAAAACTGATATGTTTCTGCTATTTTATATTGCTTGTGGTGGCAGACAAACAAGCAGCACACTTGATGGTAAGTGTTACTGCCGTGAGCCGTCCATAAATCTTTGCAGTACTAGGAATACAGCCCACCCCGAAAGTTGGACTGCTGGCTCTCTTGCTCATTGAACGAAGCACATTGCCACTGCTCAGGCTTCGATTTTCTGCGTCGAGGCTCTCCGGCCCGTACTGATGGAGTGGATGGAGCGGCGGCACGGAGTCCTCTCCTTTCGACTGGTGCAGGTGTTGTCGGGGCACGGATGCTTCGGCTTTTACCTGCACACGGTCGCGCAAAGGGAGTGGACTTCGTTCTGCCACCATTGCAGCAGTGACGAGGACACAGCGCAACACACGCTGGAGGCGTGTCCGGGCTTTGACCGGCAGCGCCGTGACCTCGTCGCTGTTATCGGTGCCGACCTGGCACTGCCGGCTGTCGCGAGAGCGATGGTCGACAGCGTCAGGAATTGGGACGCGGTCGCCGCCTTCTGCGAGGCTGTCATCTTGCAGAAGGAGGCGGCGGAACGAGTCCGGAAGGAGTCCCGCGACCCGGGCCGCCGTCAGCGGCCGGGGCGGCGCAGGCGCGAATACCTGCGCCTGATGCCGCCCTAACCGAGGCCTCGGGTGATCGGACCGGGGAATTGTCCGGTCACCCGACGTGAGGCCACCGCGTGAGGGCGACGCCCCGACGGCGAAATCTGTCGGGGCGTCGACGAGAGGAACCCGCGAGGGTAAACCGCCGGGCGGGCCACCGAAGTTAAAATCGAGTACCGGTGGTCCGCTCGCACGGCGAAGAGAGGAGGTTTTACGGTGGGTCTATGGGGTCACGCGCCGCCTTTCCGTCACCCCGGACCGATTCAGCGGGGCGAGACGCACCCATAGCCCACCAAAAAAAAAAAAAAAAAAAAAAAAAGGCCTTGGTTGGATCGGCCCGCGGCTGTAGACATAAAACTGTCAACAGTGTGTCCTTCCTAACTAGCGTACTATCTATCTATTATTATCAATCTTAAGGCTCACATATTGGCTCTTTAAGCTTTGTCATATTCATGTCGCAAAACTGATGCACTTCTATTATTTGCAAAGATGCTCTTATTTACTGGCCTATTAGTAAATCTTGCTTCTAATCTCCCACTTTGCCTAGAATTTGCCAACTCCTCTAATTTTTCTTTTGTAACTACTTTTGTGGGTCCAAGACAATTAAAATCGTTTCCCGGGACCTTGGTGTTATCTATTTGTGGATTTTTTTTAGTATAGACATCTTATCTATATTGCTATTACAAATCTAAAAAATGTTATTTTAATGTGTTAATCTTAAAAACTATGGTTTATATAAAACAGTGTCTTATATTTATAATGTGCATGTTTTTAAACTCCAGTGCAAATAAAGGATTTTGATTTAGGTTTATATCTGTATATGTGACATCTTATCTCCTGTATCGTTGAACCAAAATTGAGTATTACGTTTGTAATGAGGTTATTTATTACAATTTCTTATTTGATGAGCAGATTTGACTGCGATTTATTTGTTCTTAAAGTAAATTGGACTGTAAATGATTGCACAGATGGCAGAGTGGTCAACTTTAACAAACACAAATCGCATCTTAAATTAGGACAAAAATTTCTGGATCTCACAAAGTATTATCCAGCCTAAGAACTGTACACGCGACACTTGGAATCGTAGTTCGATATCTTTTCAACCACAAGTTCAGTCGTAATTCATATAATTTAAAATATAAATACACCTGCAAATTAAATTAACTAATGGCTTAAAAGGATATAGAACATAATGGAATTCCTTCAAGATCAAAGTTTTATGTGCATTTTATCATGACATATAGAACTATTTAAAAATAAGTGCTACCAATGGAGTATTTAGTTAAAAGATTGAGGACTTGGCGTGATGGTTCTAATAATTGTGAAGATTTGTCACGGAGTCAGTATTCGCTTGTGTCTAGTGCTGATTTAACTGCTGGAGCTCTTCAGCTGTGGCTCGGGCTACCAGATGAAATCAAGTATGATCCAGCACTTGAACAATTCAAACAGTATTATGAAAAAGAACACGGTAAGTAAAGGTCTATAGGCATTTATTCTTTTCGTACATCAGCCTATTGACATTCAATGCTAGCCATAGATCTCCCCATGTGAATGCCACACAATAGAAGGAATAGTGTCTTACTATACCAGGCTGATAGACAGGTTAGTAAAGTGTATTATTTTGAGATTTTCTTCTCTTTCATAGGTGTAATTTCAATAACCCTTAATAGGCTTTTACGATACCAATGAGCAAGAAATAGAATGGTGAATTCTTACTCTATCACCGCTTGTTTTACGATTATAATGGTTGTTACTACATTTTTATGCTTACAAATATATAAAACTTATAATATTCTAAAATGAGAGTAGATTTTTTTTCTGATTTCCTTCGATGATTTTTTTTTCAAATTCCTTTGCTTATATTCTATGCAGACATAGAATCTTGTAGACTAGTGTTAACTTTGTTGGTTGAGTAATTTCATTTTAACATTTAGATCTCCAAAACACAAATAAATAATAAAGAAGTTTATGATAATATTCCAGGTGTGATCGATGATAGATTAAGAAGCATTAGCAGCAAACGTCTTCCGTCTGTTAACTCGGCTCCCCATCTTAGCAACGAAGTTAATGAGCTTAAAGAAGATGCAGTCTGTCTTAAAGATGTTAAATCGCAAGAGAAAGATGAAACCCAGAGTAAAAAGTTAGTACATAGATATATCATTAAGGATTCTTCAACATCTATATCAGGCAACATGCATCCTACTATTGTTATGTGGTGGCGACTTCGAATACTACTAACACTGATATTTCTCGCGGGAATTGTAAAAGACGACTAAGAGATATACACCAACCTAAGTCAGCTTCATCTGTTACCGTCTAATTCACAATTGCATTCCCAAGGAAGATTTATGACAGGCAGGCGGCCGATCTTAATATTATTTCCAAAACTTTTGCGATGTGTAAGATAGTAGAAGAATACGTATTATATTGACCCCAAGTAAATGAGATAAGAGTAGCATAACACTTTCCAATATTGGATACATGACTTTTCAACAGTCGAAGGGAATTAACCCAATATACTGCAATAGTTTGGAATATTGGTATGAGGTTTTGTTTCGAGTTTTCTCATAGTTATGTTATCTGCTTATATCCTTTTGTCATCTCTTAGGGGATTCGTATCATCATCTCCTGCTTACCCAATTTCCTAAGGAGGGATCATGGATATGGGATTATGACATAAACACGCTTGGCAGACAAATTTACGGAGGGTGAGTAAATTTCTCAATAAAGTACACCTGCCTATATTTTTAGTGATGCCTCAGGTGACTTTTGCAACTGTCAGGACAAAATAAGGGACGGTTATGCAGTATATTCTTGACCTATCAGAGAACTCAGGCTTCTTTTATCCCTATCAGTGTCATCATCATCATCATTTCAGCCTATTGCCGTCCACTGCTGAACGTAGGCCTCCCTCATTTTACGCCACAGAGTGCGGTCCTGTGCCGCCTGTATCCAACGACGCCCAGCAACCTTCACTAGGTCGTCTGTCCACCTAGTGGGGGGGCGTCCCACACTGCGTCGTCCGGTACGTGGTCGCCACTCTAGAACCTTTCTTCCCCAGCGGTTGTCAGTTCTTCGAGCGATGTGGCCTGCCCATTGCCACTTCAGCGTGCTAATTCTTCGTGCTATGTCGGTTACACCCGTTCGTCTGCGGATTTCTGTATTTCGGATTCTATCTCGCAGAGAAATCCCGAGCATAGCCCGCTCCATAGCACGCTGAGCGACTTTGAGCCTGGTTATGAGGCCTACATTTAGGGACCACGTTTCCGTGCCGTAAGTCATCACTGGTAACACACACTGGTCATAGACCTGTGTTTTCAAATACTGAGGTATGTTGGATGAGAAGATCTTCTTAAGTTTCCCGAACGCTGCCCAACCGAGTTGGATTCGTCGGCTGACCTCTTTCTCGAAATTGGATCTACCTAACTGGACTGTTTGTCCAAGGTAAACATAATGATCGACAATTTCGAGAATCGCATTGCCAGCTAGGACCGGAACAGGAATGACATGGGCATTTGACATAACTTTCGTCTTGTCCATGTTCATTCGTAAACCCACTAGTTGGGATACCCTGCTGAGATCGTTGAGCATGGTGCCCAGGTCCTCCATGGATTCTGCCATGACGACAATATCGTCTGCGAATCGAAGGTGAGTGATGTATTCGCCATTGATGTTGATGCCGAGTCCGGTCCAGTCTAAAAGCTTGAAGACATCTTCCAGTGCAGTGGTGAACAGTTTCGGAGAGATGACGTCTCCCTGTCTCACGCCTTTCTGCAACTGGATCGGTTTCGTACTCTTATCCCGAATACGGACTGACATTGTGGCGTTCCTATACAAACACTTCAGCACTTCGATATAACGATGGTCGATTTGGCACCGCTGAAGGGACTGCAGCACCGCCCAAGTTTCGACTGAATCAAAGGCTTTCTCATAGTCCACAAACGCTATACACAGAGGCCGATTGTACTCCTCGGTCTTCTGGATAATCTGCCGAAGCGTGAGGATATGGTCTATGGTGCTATAGCCTTTTCGGAAGCCAGCTTGTTCGGGCGGCTGGAAGTCATTAAGCTTGCACGTGAGTCGATTGGTAATGACTCTTGAAAACAACTTGTAGACGTGGCTCAAGAGTGAGATGGGTCTGTAGTTCTTTAGAAGAGCTTTGTCGCCCTTCTTGAAGAACAGCACCACCACACTCCTGGTCCACGACTCTGGAACGTCACCCCCGAGGATAACGGAATTAAATAGCTTCTGAAGGGCTTTTAAGACCGGCTTGCCGCCTGGCTTCAGGAGCTCTGCCGTAATTCCGTCATCTCCCGGTGCCTTACCGTTTCTTAGTTGTTGGAGAGCCATTCTGATCTCGCACAAGCTAATGTCTGGGATTTCTTCGGTATAGTGCCGAGTTAGCTTGGATCTGGGATCTTGGACCAAGCCGACAACAGGATTTCGGGATGTTTTATATAACTGTCCATAGAACCTTTCGACCTATCAGTGTATTTCGATAAAATATTGTTTAGTCATGTAATTGACATGGGATAATTAACTTTTTTTTTTTACTTTTTTATTTACTTTTTTTTCAAAGGACACCAGATCCTGTAAAAAATAAGTATGGTAATACTTAGGCAAAAGTACAGCATATTCTGCCTTTTCCTCACCTGTCTTAAAGGAAGTTGATATACTGTGCTGGTCATGTACATATAACTATGATAATTATGATGATTATTTAATTTCATAATTATATATCTTTGTTGTAGATTTGGAGCTGATGTAACGGTCCGAAGAAAGAAAACCAAAGTAAATATGTATTATTATTTATTTTTAAACATTGTTTACATTTTTTGTTAATTTTTAACCGGTTACATGTAAACATTCCTATTTACTGATGGATTACGAATACAATATGATACCCTTAACTGATTTTACCGTGGAAAGAATAAAAATGGCAGGAAAAACCAGAAAAATGAGCAGCAAAACTCTTGCGAAAATCTTATAGCAATTGGGATCACCGATAATCATTGTGATTATGGCATGATCTCGTCTTAGAGATATTCAGACAGACTATATTTAACAATGGACGCTGATAGATGGATAAGGAACAGAGAGACGAATACTTTAAATTATGGTCAAGCTTTCTCCAATTGCTTGGTAGGTATGCTAACGATCTCAGTTAATGCTGTTGCCCAGGACCACGCTACTGCCTATTCTGTCATATCTTCATCTCAGCTACGTTCCACTGCTCCAGTCTCTTCATAAATGGGGAAGAAATTGGCTTTCATGCTAGTCAAACAAGTTGGTATAAGGCTTTATTTCGAGATTTTCTTCTCTTGCATAGTATATAATATTATATACATAATATATAACTTAATCGCAATTTAGTACACTCGCAGGCAAAGCAGGCGGTCGTGGATTTTATAACACCTCCGTTACCGTACGGCAAACACACCGGTGATCCGTTAGCAGTTTTAATATTTCACTTTTATCATCAAAACTATAAAGATGTTTCTTTCTTTTCAGAAAACACTTTTCTTCGAAGCAAAACACATAGTCAAAATAACTCTACTCATCGGAGTTTGGATATATTTTACAATAGTATTCTTAATGCACAATGAGAAGTCAGAAATATTTAGACATTCGTCTGTAGCACCTGGTGAAATAAAAGGTGAGATTTTCTCCTCCACTTTTTTTGTCGACATGTGAACAATGCCACGACTTAGTCAACCTCGCATGCTTTTAGATCTCGGAAGTAACAAGTTCAAGTATTTTTATCGTACCTAATGACTTCAAAATAAAAAAAATGATCCGTGTGGTGACGGAGTAAGAATATAATTCACCACCCCTTATCTTACCCGTGGATGATCGTAACAGACGACTAAGGGATATAAAACATCTATGATAATATAACATTTATGCAAGAGATGGAAAACTCGAAACAAAACCCTATACCAACACGTTTGACCAGCGTGGTTTAGTAGGTAGGTTAATTTCCCTCCCGTTACGGAGGAGGCCCGAGTCCAACAGTGGAACATATATGGGCTGTGATGATGATGATGATGACTTCAAAATTACAATGATCAAATCGCATTACATCTGGCCGTTCCTATTGATGCAGCTATGTTTATTTTAATCTTCATCTTTTAAACAAATCTTTAGTGCCATGTTTATTCACCTGCTATGATCCGTTCAGCAGCTATTCCTTTCGGGTATTAAGCTTTTCAGCATTTTAGGACTCTTTGCGATGGAATTTATTGTTGATAGTGGATATCCCCAGTAAGTTTGCCAATCTGAGTCTCAGAACTGAGGTTACGGCAAATAATCACAGGCTTACCAAAAAATAAAATATTTCTCATAACAAGCGTTATTCTTTAGACTACATACTCCGAACAAACCAGCACCAAATGTCAGTTCTTCTGAAGTTAACTGGTCCCTTTATATCGGAACAGTATGAAAAGAAATTGAGTGAAAACGAGAAGAATAACATGACTTTAATGCGAGTGTGGCTCGAGAAGTGGCGTTTGAAAGACAACGTGGAACAGTATCTTCATAATGATGATGTAGATATTTTACAGGTGAGCACATAAATGAATTATAATAGAACCATAAAAAAAATATAGTCTAGAAATATTTGAGGTACCTGCCATTGTTAGACTCAATCCTCGTTCACAATAGCATAGTAATTATGTTCAAATCTGTATGTACATCCCGTGTATTACTTTTTGTGAAATAAACTATTATTATTATAACAGCATAGTAAATAAGCTACTAAACCACATTGGTCAGACGGGTAAGAGCAGTCGTTTGCTTAATTTCTTTATAGTTATCTCTACGTTGAGTGTAATTTATACTGGCTTAAGTGTTATTTAGAATTTAGGAGACATTTTTGAAAATAGTAATGAGATCACCATGTATCACTACCCATTACTTATTTTTCATGGGTGTTCTAAAAGTCTAATAAGGAAATAAGTCGTTGATTGGGAACAGATTTAATTCCATCTTATCTAATGAGAGATTTCTGCTGGGGTTTTATATTACTCCACTAATAATGTATATCACCATATATATGAGCATGTGTAACTTATGTGCGTGTCATTTAAATCATATTTCCACTTATAGCCGAAAGGAAAGTTGTCATTAATTTATCTTCAATAAAATGTTATGCCGCGTGGTAGCGGCTACGAATACTACCAACCCTTACTTTGCTCGTGGATGTCGTAAAAGACGATTAAGAGACCTATAATGACCTGAACCAACTCCACCTGATGTCGTTTGGTCAACAATTACATTCTCTAGGAGGGTTGACGTCTAGCAGGCGGCCGGTCATAAAACTATTGCCAATAACTTTTACAATATGTACTATGAAAGAAGAGTACATATTGTATCGACCCCAAGTAATTGGGATGAGAGTATGAGAATGTAGAATGAAAAAGTATGTTACTCGATACGAAACTTTGTTGTAGCATCTGACGGTGGTATAGATAGCCATTACTCTCGATCATGCAGAAAGCTCAACGCCTCTATTTAAAAATATGGGCTGTTAATATTAATATATTAAAAATTGATTACACAGCCGGAGTGATCTAAGTATGGACCTCCCATGTCGAGTGTTATAAGTTCGATCAGGATAATTTTACGTGTGATCCTCAAATGACCGATTTAAGTCTGTTATGTCCGTTAAGTAGGATTACGCGATACTATATATTCCCAGTTATCATCATCATCATCATCATCATCATGACTATCGTCATCATCATTTCGATTCAAATACGATCCATCTATAGTCCAAAGCCTAAGTTGATCTTTTAAATCATGGCGGTCAGATAGATTAGTTTAAGGTTTTATTTTAAGTTACAACTCCCTTTTATGAGAAACTTTTCATATTATACAATATTAAGTATAACACCATAGATATTTTTAAAGAAACTCTTAGTACTTTTAGATCTCAACTTTCCAAATTTGCGGCATAACTTGTAATTTCATGTATTTCTTTACCTACTTCTTTACTTTTCCTTTTATTTTATATAACATCTAATACTTATCTCTTTTAATTACTTATCGCTTAATTAATATTAGAAACTTCATTGGTGACAGTGTTAATTATTATTTATTTTTTATTGTAATTAATTATAATACCGTATGTTTCTTTGATGTAATAAATAAATAAATTATAATATGAGAAGGATCTTATGAAATGATATTATCTTCTTGCGTCACTTTAGTTGTCTTTTACAATCATCCACTTGAAAATAAGGTATCATTGTACACATTCATCACCTCAGGAATAGTATTTTTATTAGTAGGTACTGGTACCTACCAGTACCTATAGTAGTCACACATCAGTATTATTTTCATCAGCACTGTACCTACAGTGCTGATGAAAATAGTACTCTAAAAAAAATTAATTGAATCTAAAGCAAATATATACTGAAACAATTATTCGATTTAGTAATTTAGATTACTAAAACTAGAATGTCAGAAAGATGAAATACTAACAGGAAATGTTTTTCTATTTCAGACATCATCATATTGGACAATAGTTATAGAAGACCAAAATCAAATAGACTTCCAAGAAAGTGAATTGCGTTCTGCCGTTCTTGAATTGGAAACTTTTCATGACAATCGGAGTATGTATGCCGTTAGAATGAGTACTAGCGCAAATGTCACCACACCATTCACTTTTAGTTATACAGTGGACCCCTTGGATCCCACAGCTGGAATTATATATGCATTGATATTGCTGTGCACTTTATATGCCCTTATTGTATTTGAGGTATGTTCAATTGTGTCTTTATTTTCACTTACCTTTTTTATTAATTTTCCTATTAGCCTATCAACGACTTTCTATTGAATATAGGACACCCTATTTTATTGCTTATTATGTTATATATTATTATATTGCAAATGAAGAAGCACAACTGTTGTTAAGTGTTATTGCCACTCATGGACGTTTGCAATACCAACGGTACAGCTATTGCCTACCAAAAATAAATCTTCCCAGAAAGTTGGATTTCCGGCACACACATATTGCTACGGCTCAGAAGCACAACAGCATATTGCTACTACTCAGACATCGATTTTCTGTGAGAGTGCGGTACTATCCGGGATGGACCGGCGGCTGTAGACTGAAAATTGTCAACATTGTGGCCCTCCATTAAAAAAATTAATGGCAGGCCATGGTCTAGTCACACTCTGTCCTATAAATCCGAAATAGCGAAAGTGTGGCGTTCAGCCTCATAGCTGTATCACCATTCTATCCCCATTAGGCCGATCATCGGTACCGACTTGGCATCGGTGATAGTTCCATTCCTACTGTCAGTTTTTGTGCCTGCTATGAGAAAAAAGAGACGATGACACATTATACTTTAACCTATCATAATATAAGAAACGTGGAATGATTTATCTGATTTTTAAATTCATTTACTGATTGAAAGTTACATTATATAATTATCAATCTTTTATTGTCAAATATATATACAATTTCTGTAAAAATGAGAAAACCATGCGTGATGCCAAAGATACAATAAAAAATTACTTTAACTTTTGTCTTTATATTCTAGATAATAAATAGAACTATGGCAGCTTTATTACTCTCCACGACATCTTTAGCCGTATTATCCATGGCCGGGGAAAGGCCCACATTGGTTGAATTAGTGACGTGGCTAGATGTGGAAACCTTGCTGTTATTATTTAGTATGATGGTACTTGTTGCTATCATGACAGAGACTGGACTATTTGATTATATCGCAGTTCTCACTTTCAAGGTATGAGATAATTGTTTTGCTGGTCTATTGACGTTATTAACCCGCTTTAAAGTGATATCGTTGGACTTTTTTTTTTATTATGGAGGGGTCTCAAACCCAGCAGTAGGATGCATATTAGCTGAGATAGTGATGATGATGACAAAAAGACTTGGTATAAATATATGATATGACAATATTAATTTCATATTGTGAAGAAAGTTTTAAGTACCTATGAATGTTGACTTTAGAAGTGAGGGAAGGTCAAAAAAATGGATTTACTGCATGAAGCATGACATAGATAGATAAGCAGTGATCACAGAGATGACGTGTGATAAAGTTGTATGGAAGAACATACATAGCGTTGGCCTCTATTAATTGGGATAAGAGCAGGATCATGATGATAATGACGAAAATAATCTATTAGCTTGAACGTGCTAATTTCGAAAACTGCAAGTGAGATTAAAAATATCTTATTATTATAGATAATTTATGGTTGGAGAGGTTATATGTTATAAAACATAACCCTGTAGCAAATGGGAGCGGAACAGTTTAAATGTTATTAAACCGGACAAGTATGTTAACAAAGGCCACTAAGCGTTCTGCGCAGGCATCATTGTCATAGCAACTGTTGGGATTTGAAATAAAACAATGTTTTTTTTGTTTCTAGTAACATTTGAATACTACAACGTTCGTGGTAACGGGGTATTCTTCTGAAACTTCAAAGACAAACGCGATAAAATCAAAGGTTTTATTTCAAATACTAG
The DNA here is from genome assembly GCA_905163515.2 of Lymantria monacha. Classification (NCBI taxonomy): domain Eukaryota; kingdom Metazoa; phylum Arthropoda; class Insecta; order Lepidoptera; family Erebidae; genus Lymantria; species Lymantria monacha. The sequence continues at coordinate 16,320,177 of LR991104.1, read as the reverse complement.
TTAGAAAACAACTGCGGGGATAGCAAAAAAAAATGTGAATGATGTATTGTAGATATTATTAATAACGACCTTAGTGGTCAAATATAATAACAGTATTAAATAAGTAGTCTACGTTATTGAAGCTCCTAACATTGCAGCTAATAACATATATTTTCAGTTGGCGAAAGGCAATATTTGGCCTTTGATCACAATACTATGTTTGGTTACCACAATAGTATCGTTACTTCTCGACAATGTTACCACAGTCCTATTTATGACACCAGTTACTATACGGTATGTATTGTCTTCCTTTAATTTAGATTTTATTACTGAGAAATTAATTGCTATATTTTATATAATTAATATTCGTGTGCCATCAATCCTTACTTCCTTATTAATATTATAAATGCGAAAGTAACTCTGTCTGTATGTCTGTCGCTCTTTCACGCCAAAACTACTGAACCGATCTAAATGAAATTTGGTACACAGGTAGTCTAGAGCCTGATAAAGGACATAGGCTACTTTTTAATACAAAAGGGTTTGTAAAGGGGGATGAAAAGTTGTAAGGAAGTATCATCATTTTGGAAGCCAGAAGAGAAGAAGTATCATAATTTTTGAAGCTTGAAACTTATTTTTAGGCTATTGATTAGATGTAAATAAATATGACATTACAATTTTGTAAAAAAATTACCCTTAAGGAGAAAATAAAAATAGCAGATGAAAAAATTTAAGAAAGTAAACTTTTGCGCGAGCGAAGCCGCGGGCAGCGGCTAGTATTTTATCTATTACTCTACAGAAAGAATACAATACTAACGACTAAATGAGTACTTCAGTGGTTTTTAATTGTAACAATTTTAAACTAGCAACTAAATGATGATTATCTTGGCGTCCTTTTTATTTCTTCTTCTTATTCTTAGTTTCTTCTTTTTAGCCTACATACGTTACTGCGACATCGTAAGGAATAACTTTCATCTTTCAGATTATTCTAAGACTATTTTCAATGATCATCAAGTAAAGTATCTTAGGTACCCATTCTGACTGGTTGACTGGACTTTTGACTATGGAGTAACTTGTTTTGTCACGCAGTCTGCTAATTATCATATTTTTATAAATTAGCCAAATGACAGCCTAAGAGGTTGATGCATAGAAGAAAACTTAAAAAAAATGTCTACGCCATCTCATCTCCCTGGTGTCAGATAGTAAGCCACTTCCTTTTGGAAATTGAAGTACGCCATTTACGATAGTGTAAAAGAGCTGAATAATAAAAGAAGAAAATATATATCTCATAAAAATATGTCAGAGATGTATCATGATTCGTCTACTAATTCCAGGCTCTGTGAAGTAATGGACCTAGATCCAATTCCAGTGCTGATGTCGATGGTTCTGTTCTGCAATCTTGGAGGTACTGCAACTCCTGTAGGCGACCCGCCTAACGTGATCATAGCTTCTAACAAATTGGTCATTCAAGCTGTGAGTATACCATTGTATTTAAATAGTGGACTGCTTTGTTTTCCTTGTCGCATTGCCGATTCTAAAGATTAAATTTGTATCAAGTTCTTTATACCTTTGGTAACAAACAGCCTGTCTGATGCTAAACGTTAAATGCTGGTCATGGAAGCAATATCACAAACATAGCTGAGTCACTGCCTACCTTAACAAGGAAGAAGGAAACAAAAATAAAGACAGAAAAAGAAGGGGGCACTTTCTTTGCATCTGCGAAGCATGATGATAGTATTATACCTCTTTTGTAGAGATATTTACGTCCAGCAGAAGACCTCAATAGGCTGAAGGGTAGATGGATGTAATAGTTTTCACTATAAATAGATATTAGAATACTTATAATTGCGTTCTTGTTAAATTATTTAATATACATTTTAAGAGAAAGAAATCTCGAAATAAAACCGTCGGACAAGCGTGGTATATCGTTTATTAATTACTCTCTTATTGTGAAGGAGAAGGCTCACCATTTGTTAGAAGAAAGTTAAAATACAATTCATCACGATATTACCGTGGCTGTAGTAAGAGATGACTAACGATAACGATACACAAGGTGTATGCATATAACATCACGCAAAAAAAGGAAACTTCGAAACAAAATCCTATACCAAACCATCTGACCAGCGTGGTATTGTAGATCAATTTCTTTCATATTTTAGAAGAGGCTTGAGCCTAGCAGTTTTTAAGATATATAAGCTGAGACAATGATATATTCATATTACATATTACATTTACCAGGGAATCAACTTCACCAACTTTACGCTGCATATGACGATTGGCATCCTATTTGTATGTATCCAAACTTACTGCCAATTGAGATTTATATATAGAGATATCAACAGATTCAGACTAACAGAACCAAGAGATATTCAAGGTATGTTTTGCCATAAAACTTTTTTCTCGATAGACAATTCTGAAATTGATTTACATATGATACTTTTTTTAGTCCATAAAGAAAATAAATTCATTTATTTACAAAATTGGAAATAAAATTTCAAAATAATCCAATACTTCTGAGCATTGGATTATTTTGAAATTTTATTTCTGGCATGGCAAATTACTCAAGTTACTGCAAGGTCCTTATGATATACCACTCCAGACGTAACCTGCAAACTGTCTAACAAGGTCGTACTCGTTACGCCAGGAATCGCACTCTAAAAGAATGTGGTATGCTGATTTTTCGCACTCTTGGTCAGATGTAGAATTACATTTCATTATTGGGAAAATACCAAGCGAAAAAATCAAATAACATACACTTCAAATACAAAAGTTCGTAGTCCAAAAATCTACTCAATATGTTACCGGACAGCAGACTGACTCTTTCTTGATAGGACCTACAAATTTACATCTGCTTATGAATTCAAGAATTAGTTGACGATCGAATGTTATCAATTTATTGTGACATTCATTGTGTGAGTACTCGGAATAAGAACAAATTAGTTGTACACAGTACGCATCTTGAAAGAATTAATAGGTCATTCTTGGGGCAATGTATACGCTTCTATAATAAATTACCAAAAGATATCCGAGATATGACTGTGAACAAGTTTAAAAGGGCTGTCAAGAACAGACTCTGTAATCTCGGATTATCTAAGCGATAGTTCAGACTGGCTATGAGCAGTTCCTCTTTCAACAATTACATTATTTTTTTTAAACTGTTTAGTTACTATTTCTTTTTAATAATTGTACATACTTGTAAAGCGTAGTGTGTCAGGCAACACCTGACGAATTTTGACTTTTTTGCATTTATAGTAGGTACATGGTATTGGTCATGCTCACTGAAAGGTCCGCTTGCGGTAGCTGCGTGGAGCGGGTCTCTCCCTTGCCTCCAAGGTGGTTGAGGAGAGTGATGGATGCTCTAGTAGTTAACTCGTGATCGGGTGTCGCTTGTGGGATCCGGTCCAGCCATGGTCTTTTTTTATTGTATTTTAACTATTGCGTTCGAAGGGCATCGCACTGAAGCTAATTAAATAATAAACATGTACTATTTTTTTTATATAAAAAATGAAAAAAATTATAATAACATAGATAAAATATAAATATACAAACCCACTGAGTTTCTTACCAGATCTTCTCAGTAGCGGTCTGATTCCGATCCGGTGGTAGTTTATTAGATTAACTTTAAATGTAAAAAAATGACAATATGTAAGTGCCCTCGCAGGGTTTATGCATAATAAATGAATTTGAATTTGAATTATTGTTCCTGATCACTCACAGTCAGTTTTTTTTTATGAATAATTGTATCGGGGGGCATAGTCCGGAGCGTGCTCGTTCGCGTCCCCTGCCAGTCTAATTAGACTGCTAATCCGGCTCGAAATGCGTACCGCAATGCGGGTTAGGGCGTCCCCCGGAGGCGACGCGTACCGACCCGCCCCCGTCGGTACGAACATCGGCAGTTGCGGCGATGGGGGCCGCCACCCATCACGCCTTGCCCAGTTAGGCGAGTCGAGGAGAACGGAGTGCCGGGTGGGCACGTGGAATGTAAGAGGTTGTGTGGAAGGTAAGTTGCACGAGCTGATATCCGTCATGGCGGACAAACAGCTAGACGTGCTCTGTGTAACAGAGACCAAGCGAAGGGGCAGCGACGCCTGCGATCTTCCTGGTGGCGGGATGGCTCTGTGGTCTGGTGTACCACAGAGCGATCGAGCCAGCATGGGGGTAGGAGTGCTGTTGTCCTCTCGCTTGGCCTCAGGTGTGAAGGATTACGGAATGTATGATCCCAGACTTCTCTGGGTCCGTATAAAACTAGGTGTCACGAAGGTATTCATGGTTGTAGCATATGCTCCCGTAGGATCCTCGGTGGCATCAGACCTAGAGAAGTTTTGGGACAATGTTAGGGAAGTTCTGGATATGGCAGAAACCAGTGAACGCGTGATTGTATGCGGAGATTTGAACGGATGGGTGGGGACCAAGCGTCCCGACTATGAGGACGTACTTGGTCCATTTGGTGATAAGAGAGTGAACGACGCAGGTAGGCTCATAGCGGATGTATGCATGGAGAGAAACCTTATTGTGTCAAACACATTTTTCCAACATAAGGACATCCATATGTATACATGGAGAAGGAATGAACAGAAAAGCATAATAGATTTAATTTTGGTAGACAGTCGCCTCCGAAGCAAAATATTGGACGCAAGAGCCTACAGGGGCCCCACAGTCGACACGGACCACTATCTCGTTATTGCGAGATTTAGTGGTCTGTTCAGAAAGTGGAGGCACTGGCGAGAGCGTGTCCACTTCGGAGGGCTTGAAAGAATAAAGGTTGAAAGGTTGCAAGAAGAGTGTGTAAGAGAAAAGTATGCAGAGGGTGTCCGAGAACGGCTGACGATGGCAAGCCAGCCGCAATCGGACATTGAAGAATGCTGGAGAGTATTGAAAGAGAGTATGGTAGATACAGCGAAAGAAGTATGTGGAAGTTCAAAGAAGCATAGAAAAACAAATGGTGATGCATGGTGGGATGCGGAAGTGGCAGCTTCCGTAGAGCAAAAGAAGAAAGCGTGGCTGGACTATGTCTCTTCTTTGAATCTGAATGACAGTATGACTGAACAGAAGAAAGAAATATATCGGCAATGTAAGAATGACACCAAGGCCTTAGTGAAAGAGAAACGTGATAGAGCAAGTATGAGTGCAGAAGATAGGCTGACTAAAAACTTCGAGGGTAACACCAAACTCTTTTGGAGGGAGGTGAAGAAGTCTCGGGGTGGTTGGTCAGCCTTCAGAATGAATAAAATAAGGTCTAAAGGTGGAGACATTCTTACACAAACACAAGACGTGTTAAGCCGATGGAGTGAATATTTTGGCGATATGTATGCGGATGCTACGGTTGGCGCCGGTGTTGGATGTGGTTTAGTAGATCAACATTCGACAACGGCGTCCTCCGATGGCATCAGTATGGATGAAGTTGAATGGGCGATAAGAAGTTTGAAAAATGGTAAGGCAGCGGGCATTGATATGGTGTCTGCCGAGATGATCAAGCTTGGTGGCTCTTGTGTCTGGGAGGCGTTCCTGTTGCTCCTCAATTTATGTTGGAGCTCGGGAATGGTTCCCAGGGACTGGAATAGCGCAGTCATCGTGCCTTTGTTTAAAAACAAGGGTTCACGTTATGACTGCGCAAATTACAGAGCCATAAGCTTGACCAGTTTGGCAGCAAAAGTGTATGGAAAAATTATTGAAAGGAGAATGAGGATGGTGTCCGATGGTTTACTGTGTGAGACACAAGGAGGTTTCAGGAGTGGAAGGGGATGCATGGATCAAGTGTTCTCTCTGCGCAACATTGTGGAGAAGCATCTGGCTCTAGGTCAGAGGGTTTTCTGCAGTTTTGTGGATCTGGAGAGAGCATTTGACACGGTTGTACGAAAGGAACTTTGGGACATTTTACCGGAGTATGGTATTAACGGTAAACTGCTACAGGCTGTGCAGTCCAGTTACATGGGCTGTAGAGCCTGTGTGCGGCTGGATGATGGAATGTCGCCTTGGTTTGACGTCAATATCGGCGTTAAGCAGGGGTGCGTTCTGTCAGCCAGGCTGTTTATCATATATCTGGATAAATGTCTCCAAAGGTTGAACGATATGAATGTGGGAGTCCAGATGGGCGACTCAGTGGTCACTGCTCTGCTTTATGCAGATGATGCAGTCCTGCTGGCACAGTCAGCGATTGACCTGCAGACCCTAGTCGACACAATGACAGAAGATTGTAAGAAAAGGGGTCTACGCGTGAATGTGAGCAAAACCAAAATAATGGTCTTTGAAAGAGATAAAACCAGAACAGATGTAAGAGTAACAATAGGTAATGATGTACTAGAGCAAGTGGATGAATTTGTATATCTTGGATGTGGATTTAGCCGAGATGTAAGGTACACCACTGATATAGAGCGAAGAGTGAATGCGGGAAATAGAGTGAACGGAGCGTTGGGGCAACTTCTCGGCAGCCACCACCTCAGCCAGAAGGCACGTGTAGCAATACATAACGCAGTGCTTGTCCCAACATTACTGTATGGAAGCGAGAGTTGGGTATGCAGAAAAGAGTATGATAGTAAAATTAATGCGGTCGAAATGCGATCTCTGCGGAAAATCTGTGGAGTTAGGCTGACCGACCGCATTCGTAACGACGACGTAAGAGAGCGAGTAGGTATGAAAGAGAGTATTGGTGTAAAGATGCGAAAGGGAATGCTCCGATGGTTCGGACATGTGGAAAGAATGCCGAACGAACGCCTGGTTAAGAAGATATACAATGCGAAAGTGGAAGGATGTAGGTACCGAGGGAGACCGAGACTAACCTACCTAGACCAGATCGGTCATGTACTGAAGGAAGGTGGAGTCAAGAGTCTCCGAAACCGGCGAGCGTGTATGAAGAGAATTATGAATGTTGAGGAAGCGAGTGAAGTATGCAGAGATAGAGTTCTCTGGCACTCTGTTCTCTCTGCCTACCCTGCAAGGGATATGGCGTGATGATATGTATGTGTATGTATGTGTAATAATTGTATTAATTAAGGAATTTTGTCACTTTTCATTATTTACCCGTTACCACGAGGAGGGTTGATCCCATCTCTATATAAATGTAGTAATTTGAACTTGTTTGTGTTCAGATCTTCGTCGTCAGATCTCTATTTGGCGTCGTGCAGCAGATTCTCTTTTACATCTCTCGCGTGATGAGCTGGTGGTACGCGAAAAGCTGGAACGAAAGATACGGAAACTTACAGTACGTCTAAATACCCTCATATCCGAGTCAAAGAGTAAGGGTTGCTCTGAAGATTATTTTAACACTACATTAGCTGATATGCAAGCTAAGGTAAGATTATAACACTGAATAGTCATATTTGGTAAATTAATGCTCACAGCAAAATGTTGTAAAATTATTTTATTTTAAGTTGATACTGTCACCGCAGTATTAGAGTATCCTATCTTACTAGTAGTATAATAATCAGCAAACTACATTCTTTGATAGTAAGCCTGTAGTGTAATGAGAATAACCTTATTTTACTGCTATCAATAAACTTATTAAATAACATGAATCTCTTAGCAACTTAGAACCAACCACGAAGACTCAATCGCTTTTACGTTTCAGAAATATATATTAAGCTTCAGTTCAGAAACATGTTAAATCTACTTTTGGCAGTTTTCCTGTTCGCACCTAGGTTACTCCTCAAAAATAGAGATTGAAAGGGTAATCATAGATTACCCTTTCAATAGTATCCATATGATACGGGTAAAGAATGCAATGATTCCTCCTTTATCCGCAAAAGTCATTAAAACTGGTCTGATCACCATGGACAGCAAGATTTTCTTAGATAATAAGCATCAACTAATATTGCCAACCCGCTTGTCGGGTGTAAACATTATGGTTCAAGAGTAGACATTAATAGGGATAAATAGATAAATCATGAATTTGTTAATTTTTTATTATTTTTTTTTATTTAACAGTACAAAATTCGAGATAAAGGCCTTTTGGTGAAATGTTCAGTCACTATATTGTTCGTGGTGGTGGCATTTTTTCTACACTCCATACCAGAATTCAGTAAGTATAGCGTTTGATCACTCATCATTATTTGTTCTTATTCAAAATATATACCTACTTCAATGAAATATTTTTACCCTCAATAATGTACTGTTGTAATGTATGTAATGTATGTTTGAAATAGTAAATATGGCAGAGTTTTGGACTAGTAGCGTCTTGACTTTTAAAATGTCATGAATAAGTAAATAATGTAAGGTAGGTAAATATATTACAAATAATACTACTTTATAACGATAATTATGTTTTTTGATTTATTTAGATTAATTAAAAGGTAGGCAAATTATTAGCACCATTTTAAGACTCTTTTTTTGGCGGCGGGCTACGGTGCGGTCACCCCTCTAATCCATCTGGGGCGACAGGAGATGCGGCGCATGACCTTTTAGTCCCGCCCAACAATATACCTCTTGACCCCGTGTGGGTGGGTCACCGGAACGCGATCTTTTTCTTCGATGGCCCACCCGGCGGTCTAACCTCGCAGGTCCTGAGATTTATTTGAGTCGAAACTTGACAAGACCTCCTTTTTAAAGAAATTCAAACACTTGGTATTTAATAATTATTATTTTGGTTAAGCAATTTATTGCAAGGCGCGCTTCAGTGGCAGCAACGTACATAGAAAGCTATAAGTCTGCTCGAATAAGATCTGACTTACAGTCAAGATACCGAGCCCAACACTTGCAAAATTTCGCCCTATCCGAGCATAGCCTTGGTTGCGGTTGAATTAACTGGATTCAGTCTGCTATTAACTAACTATTAAAATAGCACCTAGCACTTTGTGGTAAAACCATAAAGAGATAAATGTACTGCATAAAGAATGATATACATCTCTATTGAGAGGAAGTGAAACACAGAGATGATATCTGATGGGGTTGTGTGGAAATACAGCTATCTATTGCGTTCGATTCTAAGTAATAATGCAGAATAGAAATAGAATCATCATCATCATCAACATTGTCTTACAGTTATCCCAATTACTTGCGGTCAACGTAGTATATATTCGTTCATTTTGTAAGTTGTTGGTAATAGTTTCATGACCAGCCTGCCTGACGTTATCCTTCTTTGGGATTGTAATTGTTGACCAAACGCCATCAGGATAGGAAAAGTATGATGATGATATTTCTCTGCAATGAACCCGTTATAATTTTATTTTACAGATCGTGTATCATTGGGCTGGACAGCGCTTTTGGGTGCTTTACTTATATTAACATTAGCAGATCGAGATGACCTGGAACCAATAATGCACAGGATCGAGTGGTCTACTCTGCTGTTTTTTGCAGCACTATTTGTACTTATGGAGGTAAATTGTTGTTTGTGTTGAGTAGATCGACAGACTTTGCGTACTGTAGTCACGTGTTTTAGGCTTCATCATTCATTTTCCTTTCACCATCTATAGCTGGACGTGGGCCGCTCTGTATTAGATACTGCAATATTTGCCGCACTTGGCAGGCGAGTTGACAAATATACGTTTATCATGAAAGAGCTACTGCCCACTCTCCTGATGAAAACCTTAACCAAATTGTAGGATTGTTATAAGAAAGTAAAAGATGGCAATAACTGTATTCTTATTCCATCACTGCATGCAGACCGTATAGCGATGGAATGCCATCGCTTTACGGGGAACAAAATTTCAAAGTTTATGATGTTACAGAAATATATACCTACACAGATTTTATATCATTCCAAATCTTTTTACACTTTTGTTAGTGTAAAATAGAACTACACAACCTACGTAATTGGTATGTTTTTGACCATAAAATTCAAATTTAAAGTCTTAGATGACAGAAACGAAAAGAATCTTTGATTACGATTTTAAAGGTATTGCAACTCTGAGACTAGCAGGTATCAAAATAATGAAGACATGTTTGATGCCTTCTGATAATCCGACATTTATGATTCCTCGTAACAGGAACAAGTTTACTATCTATCTGGCATACTTTACAACTTTATGCTGATACGGCTTAGTAAATACTTGGATAAAAATATATTGCGGCATCATAACTCAGAGTTTCTCCTCCTCTTTTTGGACTCACTTTTAAATCACTAGTATGTGCGGTCGACTTATCGTTGACTACAACTATTTCTTAAGATTTTCACTACAGTTTAGTTCTCGGCTCCCTAGGCCACCCCACACTACATTATCCGAAACATGGTCGCTCCTTGCTCGCATGGTCACTCGAGTGGCCGCTCGATAACTTATTTCCCAGTGGGTGCCAGTTTGTCGAGAATTGTAGATTACCCATTGCTACTATAGCTTACTAATTTTTCGTGCTATGTTTGACAAAGGAATAATATGATCACCGATTTATCAAGCAGTTTAATACTTACAAAAATGTGTTTTTACAGGCTCTAGCGAAATTAGGTCTAATAGACTACGTAGGAGGATGGACAGAGGCACTTATACTGAGAGTAGATGAAAGCGATCGTTTAGCGGTCGCACTAGTACTCATGATCTGGGTACGTATTCATAACTAAATATATTTTTTTGCGATATATTTTTACATTATCAAGTTTTTGAGTAGACTGTGGTTAGAATATTTACCAATATTTTAATTAAAAAAAGGAAAATTCGGAATATAACCAAATCGTTTGGCCAACGTGGTTTAGTAGCCTAGTTTACCTCATTTGGAAGAAGCCTTTATATCTAACAGCGGGACATAATATATGACTGGAAAAGAAAAAGAATATAAGACCTCTATTCTGTACATAGACGTTGTTTAAAAAATTGATAAGTGTTTATTATACCATAAGGCTACTAAGGCTATATTCTGTCCCATTACGAAGGATTCTTAACCCAATTTTCACCAATGACCCCTAAATTTAAGTGTCATTTTGGTAATATAAATGACACATAAAATCAATTAATTACGTGTCAAATGTGTGCTTGCGCTTGTTTTGCTCTTGTTCTTGCCTCAACAATAAAACTTAATTTTTATTTAGCTTAAATTCAATTATTATCAAAGGATAAAATAAAAACCTAAAAAAAGAACCTAATCTATAAAAATAAAACAAAATTAATTTATGTATCATTTATATTGCTGTTGCTTAAAATTAAAGGGTCGTTGGTGTCATAATATTCCAATTAAAACTGTAAAAAATGTACAAAATACAGTATCTGTACACTCCATGAGTTAATCCAACTATGGGTTCGAGTACAAGTTCTTGATAATGATACATATAAAAAAAGATCTTTATATCTTTAGGTATCCGGTATCACGTCTGCATTTGTAGACAACGTTCCTCTGACGACTATGATGGTCAGGGTTGTAACATCACTTGGAACTAACCCCGCCCTCAACTTACCTATGCAGCCGTTAATTTGGGCACTCTCTTTCGGAGTTTGTTTAGGAGGTAGGTGTTCTTTTCTTTTAATTTTTACCATCATTTAGGTTTTTACGGTCTCCTACGGGTGAGGACTTCTCTTACAAATCGCTACAAAGAGAAGTTCTGTGCCACTTGATCCAATGATTCTCAGCAACTTACTTTACTTATCTAGGCTTAGCAGCAACTTACTTTAATTGTAGTGCCGGAGTAAAAAAATATTTTACCACGCCCTATCTTACTCGTGAGTATCGTAAAAGACAACTAAAGGATATGTCGATAACATTGTAAGACATTTTTACACAAGAAATTATTTAACAATGCAAGAAATTTCAAACATGAAATTTCTTGCATTGTTAAATAATGTCTTGTGTAAAGTTTTAATTCGAATTGTCCTTCTTTTGCAACAGCAAGAGAAAGAAAGACAATTCGAATTAAAACTTTACTGATCATCTTGATAGATCAATTGCCCGCCGATAATCTAGGAGCTCAGTAATGAGAGATATATAAGCTGAGACGATGATGATGTTTATGAATAAATCTTAATTGCAACATTAACTATTCATAATTTTGTTACCAAGTCCTGACTTTAAGTGTGAGATACATGTTGGATGCCTGTGAATAAAATCTCATATATAGATTTTTCTGTTTTAGGTAACGGGACTTTAATAGGTGCAAGTTCCAACGTGGTATGCGCTGGTGTATCTGAACAGCACGGCTATAGGATAAGCTTTATGCAGTTCTTCAAGATTGGTTTTCCCGTTATGTTGGGACACCTTGTCATCGCTACCGGATATCTTCTACTATGTCATTGTGTCTTTGAGTGGCATTAGAATATCAAATATATTAATATAATATCAAATGTGTATATATTATTCATCGTCTCAGTTCATGTACGTGTATGCCACAATAGGAGGCAGCTCATCTCCACAATAAAACGGATCATTATAATCACCATCATTATCATCACCATCATCATCATCATCATCGTCGTCAATTAAATCATCACTATAATTCAGACTATCACTGTCCTCCATTGTACGTAGGCCTCCTCCATAAGAGAGAGAATAGTGGCACAATCTTCACGATTGGTAGACAGGTTGGCAATCATAGTGAGGTGTTATTCGATTCCCAAAGTGGCGCCGCCGCTTTCCTGGTGACATCCGTAGCTAATTTTTAAGACTTCCACAGGTAAGCAGGGAGTGGCGACATTTGTATTTTTATCTCATCGCTACAGAACTCCACATGTGAGGAATGGAATAGAGACTTACTAATCTTACTATATAGTAAGTCTAGTATATACTAGGCTGGACATTCGTGTATATAGTTTTATTTCGAGTTTTCTTTCTTTTACATAAATATCATATCATATTATATCACTTAGCCGTATTTCGTAATATCCACAGTCAAGAAAAGAGTAGCGAGTTGTATTCTTACTGCGTAACCATAGGTAATTCGTGTGAAAATTTAAATATTTTTATATCACTAATATAATTCTAATTCCATATAAAGTTTTACCACCTTTCCTCCGTTCTCGTGGAACTAGTAGGAGATAACTAAGGTAGTATTACCCGCAAGGGAAAGAAATTTTAAAATCGAATTATTTACCAACCTATCTTGCCAGTTTATTTTAATGGCTTCCATAAATGACACCGAGGCTTGATTCTTAACTAATCCTGTGAAATGATTTTAGTTATTTAGGTCTGAATAATTTTAATAGAAAAAAGATAAAATGATAAGAGTTTGAAAAATTCCATTTCGTTGTATGTACAGTCAAAATCTGTTATAACGACATCGAAGGGACTGCTCATATTCAGTCGTAAAAACCGATAGTCGTAACAACCACATCACAAACAAATCGATAGGTAATTATTGGAAAAGTATATTCATTCAACTATGTACATTTTGTTTATTACACATAAGTACAATGCATATTATTTTTCTGTGTGCATAAAATTGGTAATTTTAGTCTGTTTGGAACACTTTTGTGCAAAGATAAGTAACAAAGTAACTGAAGAGTTAAGAAGAAGCGGACTTTGACTCTACTACACGCACGTGTTTTGTTTCTAAGAATTAGAAAAGACCCTATACTAAACTAAATCCTATTGTTTTCTTGCCTGATTTTAATAGCAATTGAAGACAGATGTGGATACCTATTCAAATTGTTTACAATACAGCTTAGCCGGTCGTTCTAACAGATCTAATTCTCCGAAATATTAGTTAATTGTGGTCGTTTTATGCGGTATGTCGTTATTAGCAATGTTTTTCATAAGGCGGTCATATAGCATTCAGCCGGGACCTTTGTTCTAGGTTATTATAACCGGCATGTTGTTCTAAACGATGTCGCAGTAAACGGTTTTGACTGTATGTAAATTGTGAGACATTCAACAAAAATTAATAATTCAATAAATAAGAAGATATATATGCCTACGTTAATCGCATCAGTCGAGCACCGCAAAGACGAAAATGTTTTATGAGGCATATATAGATCTAAGATTGATGCAAAAGTAACTATAGCAGAAACGCATGAAATTTTCTCTAATTACTACAGTACAAACAAACTGACCAAAAAGCTAGCTTGTTTATACCAAACAAAAGAGTAGAATGTAGCGTATGCTGGTAAACTTATAATTCCACCTGTGATTATTAACTCGCTTGCCACGATCAGTGATTATAAAGAACCTCCTTTTGGAAAAGTTTATATCACTCTTATTATGGCACTTCTTTATGGAGAAGCCTATGTATGAAGCCTATATTAATAGTGGACATCGATAGACAGATGGATAAATGGATAACTGAGTTAAAATAATGGTCTTGCCTTTTTTTTGCGGTGGGCTATGGATCCGTCTCGCCCCGCCAAATTGGTCTGGGGTGACGGAAGAGATGGCGCGTGACCTCATAGACCCACCATGCAAACTCCTCTCTTCGCCGTACGAGCGGGCCACCGGTACCTGATCTTTGTCTTCGGTGGCCCGCCCGGCTAAAACAATGGTCTTGCCTGCACTACAATAGAACTGATGAAGAATTCTACTAATATTATGGATGTGAAATGTTGTGAAGATGTTTGTTATTCAATCACTCGTAAACCGGCTCACAGGCTTGGAGGAAAATCAGCAAATAGATAACCCAGTTTAAATATTAATACATAGCATACTGTTGATCCCGATAATATGTTGCTTTGGTATAATAGTTGGAGTTTGGAATAGTTAATTTTTATGCGGGTGAAGGCAGAAGTTAGTTAAACATAAGAAACAAGGTCTCTTATTTAAATAACTCTCATAAATCGTTTTATCCTTGCTTATCCATTTATTATTAAAGACGATTAAATTAATTACAGTAGCGATATATAGATTTGAGAGAATTTAGAAATAATAAATCGTGTCCCTGACATGTGAATGCGATCGAAAATTTAGTTACTACACTGCTAAATGGTAAAATGGTTGGAATGAATTTCCAATAAGCATGGATTTCAATCCTGTGCGTGGTTTTATATTTTTTGGTATGCAATTGAGTTTTTTTTTTGTACAAGCTCTATGCTTACAAAATACAAATAAAACCTCTTTCTAATTAAATTTATTATTAAATTTATTTATTTATTTTTAAAATATTAAATAATCGTCACTAATATTATAATTGCGAAAGTAACTCCGTCTGTCTGTCTGTCGCTCTTTCACGCCAAAACTACTGAACCGATCTAAATTAAATTTGGTACATAGATAGTCTAGAGCCTGATAAAGGACATAGGCTATTTTTTAATGCAAAAAAAGGGTTATAAAATGGGATGAAAAGTTGTAAGGAAGTACCGTCATTTTTAAAGCCAGAAGTTTGAAACTTATTCTTAGGCTATTGATTAGATATAAATAAATATGACATTGACATGTTGTAAAAATTTACCCTTAAGGGGTAAAATAAAAATGGGGGATGAAAAACTTTAGGAAAGTAACCTTTTACGCGGGCGAAGCCGCGGGCAGAAGCTAGTCAATAATAGATTTAAAATTAAGAATCTTTTAATATTTGTACCTAACAAATGATGTCATATATATTTATTGTTTTCTAAATTTCATTTATTTAATCTTTCAAATTTAAACTGACTTATTGACTGTGTTGACTGTTCTTTTCCAGTCCTTTTATTATTTTATTGTAATTAATTATTTGTATGCAATTAAAAACAATTTTTAATGATGCCAAAGAAGTATAACTTCTCACACGCGTACATAAATACACGCACCCTTTCTTTTTTTTTTTATAAAATTATAAACCAGTCATACAAAACAAAGGAAGCACACTGATAGATGATTTTTTATCATTTCGAATTTATTATCCCAATTGGCTAGCCATAATCTAGACGCACGCTGTCCATTCCGTCCAGTGTGGCGATAAGGCGGCGTGCGGTCTTTTGACTCACCGTATAAAGCGATGGGGGAGGGCCCCATCGCCTTTGGGCCAACCACTGATATTGATTTCTTAATATCCTTGGTCAGCCCGCCGGGTTATCCTTTCGGGTACCATCCCTGTCGATGGACCAGCAACAATAATACTGTTCCAGGGGCGTTGCCCTCACGTGAGCGGCCTCTCTGCGGGTGATGAACTAATCCCAGTCCGTCTAACCGCGACTTCAGCTAGGCTGGTATTATGAGCAGATAGTCGCGCCTGCGCCACCCGACGCCTTGGCGGGCTGGATTCGTGTTGAATACCGTGAAGAATAGAGTAGAGGCATCAGTAAAAGCAACACCAACGGGGCTCTTGGTTGGTATTGATTCGTCGTGATAAACCCTGATAGAGCATGTACAATTGTACATGTAAGGTTAACTCTCATTTAGGTTCGGGCTTCCCTACTCTATATTTTCATACGAGTATATTGTCCATGTTAAGTACATTGAACTAAATAACTTTATACTTTTTTCCAAACAAAAAAAACCGATCGTCAATTTTCTCGGGTGAAATATCGATTCACTGGATCGATTAACGGCTTCATATCGATTAAAATTCGATTTTTTTACACCCTAAAAATCGATTCTTCGATTAATCGATCTCAGATCGCCAACCCTAGCACCCACTACGTTTATAAATGGTTGGGCACTCGCTGCGTATGGTGCGTCCGTTCCGTGCGGAGCGTTACAGTTGGGGCTCTATGTGTCCCGAGCGGCTCTCGGCGCCCCTTAACATCCGGCGCCCGGGTGTACCGCACCCTCTGCACTATAGGTAAAGCCGCCCCTGCGTGGTCCACTGTTAAATGTATGCCTCGCCTATAAATAACGAGTTAACGCTGTAATTGCCACGTTTGCTAAATGAATTATACCAGCTTCTGCCCACGAGTTCACACACAAAGAAATCATGTGTGATGTCCATATTGAATATCATTTTCAATTTTTCACCCTTATACATTCTCTAAGGGTTCTCTGAGGGTCTGACTTTCAGAATATCCTTTTTCCCTGAGTTTCTATATCACAAAACTAAGATCCTGTATAGTACTTTTTGTCTGCTTTTAATTCATTAATTATCATCATCATCACTCTGTTCTTATCCCACTTACTTGGGGTCGACGCAATTCGTACTTTTCCTCCATCTTGAATACAGCATTAAGTTTATAACAATAGTTTTATGACCAGCCGCCTGCTTTGATGTCAACCCTCCTCGGGAATGTAATAATTAACCAAACGGCATTACACTGAGCTGACCTAGATCTATCTTTAGTTTTTAGTCGTCTAAAGTTAACAAAATACACGAAAAATATAAGGGTTAGTGGTAGCCGTAGCCATCACAGAAAAAAAATACTTCTCAATATTTAATAACCCCAATTAAAACACCCGTTTTGTGGGCTATGGTGTAGTCACGCCCCGTTAGATCAGTCCGGGGCGACAGAAGAGGCGGCGCGCGTCGCCATAGAGCCACCCTGCAATGCGTCTCTCTTCGCCGTGCGAGTGGGCCACCGGAAACCGATCTTTGTCTTGTGGCTGTGTTGTTTCTTTGGTGGCCCGCCCTGCGGTTTACCCTCGCAGGTTCTTCTCGAGTCGATGCCCCGGCAGTTTTCGCCGTCAGGGCATCGTCCTCACGCGGTGGCCTCACTCCGGGTGACCGGACTAACCCCCGGTGCAGTCACCCGATGGCTCGGCTCAATTATACACCCTTAGAAAATGAAAACGATCAAATATTGTAACGTGTTTATTTATTTTTACTTCATTTGAAAATAATGGATAAAGTTTTAAAAATAAACTACTGTTAAAATTTCATATTTTTAGTTTAAATAGTTTCGGTTCTGCATTAATGTGTAGTCGGGGAGATAGGCCTCGTTAGCATTGGGCTGCAACCTATCTAAGAGAAGGAATACTCCGAAATATAACCCGGGGAGATGAGCCTCGTTAGCATTGTGCTGCAACTCATCTAGGAGAAGGAAAACACCGAAATATAACCCGGGGAGATAGGCCTCGTTAGCACTGATCTGCAATCTATCTATCCATCCATCCATCCATCAGCCCGTAAACGTCCACTGTTGGACATAGGCCTCCCCACGAGAATGCCATCTATAACGGTCCTGTGCCACCTGCAGCCAAAGGTTGTCAATCTATCTAGGAGAAGGAAAACTCCGAAATATAACCCCCGATCCAAGGTGTAAACCGACCCGTGCTGAGGGATTCGCGGCCAGAGGGTAAGCTGGTCGAAAACGGAGGGTGCATGTGTTGGTGGTCACAGGGCACAGCAGAAATTCCATCTTACCTCTACACAAGGGCACTGTGGGGGTGGACCGTTTAATACCCTAATACTCGTGGGAATGCTATGAATTGTACTAAAAATTTTAAAATTCCAAATGACGGCGATGCGGCTCGAAACCCTTCACGTCTCGTTCCTAATGAGAGCGAAAAGCGGTCTACGGAGTGCCGCTTTGCCACGCTAAATGTAGGAGGAGGAATGAAAGAGAAATTAAATGAGGTATGTCAAATGATGGATGATAAAAAGATTGATATTCTCTGTGTGAATGAGACGAAGCGAAAGGGATGTGAGATTACTAGTCATGGACCTTACACGGCATACTGGTCCGGGGTACCAATGACTAGAGCCTGCCAGGTAATTGGTCTCCTACTTTCTGCTCGAATGGCTCAATGTGTGAAAGAGTATGATTGTGTGAATGCTAGATTAGTATGGATAAGGATGAAAGTAGGTCTGACTCGTATTTTTATTGTGGGAGTATATGCTCCTGTGAACGTGGGATTACATAACAATAAATGTGAACAGGATGCAAGAGAGAAATTTTGGGAGGAACTGCGGGATGTTTTGAGATTATGTAATTTGAATGAAAGGTTGATTTTCTTAGGGGATTTTAATGGATGGGTAGGAGTAAGCAAAGAAGGATTTGAAAAGGTTTTAGGAAGGTTTGGTGATGAAAGCGTGAATGAAAATGGTCGAAGCCTACTAGAAGTGTGCTTGGAATGGAATCTTTGTGTTACAAACACTATGTTTGAACACAAAAAGATCCATATGTTTACACGTGAAGCAAAGAATGTAAGAAAGAGTATAATTGATTTTGTAATAGTAGATGAAAGGCTCAGAAAGAAAGTACTAGACACTAGGGTATATCGCGGTATTGGTATTCATACAGACCACTTTCTAGTAATGACTAGAATAAATGGTCTTATGAAAACGTGGCGAAACCGGATACATAACCCGAAAAGTGTGCTAGAAAGAATAAAAGTAGAAAATTTGCAAGATATGTGATGATATATGAGTGTATGTATGTATGTATGTATGTACTTTTAAAAAACAGGTGGTAAATGTTGCTACAGAAATATGTGGTGTGACTAGAAGAATGAAAGCAAACAAGGTGAAGTATATATGGTGGGATAAAGATGTGCAGAGTGTAGTTCGTGAGAAGAAGAAAGCTTGGGTAGATTGGCTTGCTGTCAGAGCCAATGAGAGAATGAAGAAAGCAACGAATGAAGACATAGATATAGCCAAAGAAGAATATAAGAGAAAAAAAGAGATGTGAAAGAAATTGTTAGAAGAAAGAAAGAAGATCAAAAAGACGAGTACGATAGAAGATTATCGAAGGATTTCCAAACTAACTCGAAGATTTTCTGGAAGTCCATAAGATCGGCTCGAGGCAAAGCGCAAAATACAGAGCTAGTCTCGATCAGCGATAAATGTGGAAGGACAGTGTATGGAGAAGAATGTATACTAGAGAGATGGAAGGAATACTTTGAAAGCTTATTTGAAAGATAAGAGCCACAAAAATTATCATTTGTGAATGAAAGAGATCTGGAGGAAGGAGAATGCATAAGTATGATAGAAATTACAAATGCATTGAAAGGTATGAGAGCGGGTAAGTCTGCAGGATACGACAGGATTACAGTTGAAATGCTGACGGCTGGAGAAGATATTACAACTAACATCCTATACCAGCTCTTCAATTTTTGCTGGACTAATGGCCGAGTACCTATAGACTGGTGTCAGGCGGTAATCGTACCTCTCTACAAAGGGAAAGGTTCACGGCAAGATTGTAGAAACTACAGGGGCATAAGCCTCCTTAGCATTGTTGGCAAACTGTATGCGAAAGTGTTGATTGAAAGAGTAGTGAAAGTGACCGAAAAGAAAATATGGGATGCACAAGCGGGTTTTCGAAAGAGTATGGGTTGCACGGATCAAGTTTTCTCTTTACGATGCATGGCGCAAAAATTTTTGGCTAAAGGTCAGAAAGTCTTTTGCGCTTTCATTGATTTAGAGAAGGCTTATGACAAAGTGAGGAGGAATGAACTGTGGTCGGTACTATCTATGTATGGGGTAAATGGCCATCTTATTCAGGCACTGAAATCCATTTATAAGGATTCCAGAGCCTGCGTAAGAATAAACGGGTCCTATACTGAATGGTTTAACATTGATAAAGGTGTCAGACAGGGATGTGTAGCGTCACCGTGGCTGTTTAACCTATTTATGGATAGCTGTTTGCAAGATTTGAAAAATAATGAATGTGGTTTAAGAATGAATGAGTTACTCGTCAAATGTCTTCTTTATGCCGATGATCAGGTTTTACTTGCATCGTCGGCTGAAGACTTACAGGCGATGGTAACTACTATGCATGATGCTTTTGAAAGAAAAGGTATGAAAGTAAATGTAAGTAAGACGAAAGTAATGGTCTTTGAAAAGGATAAATGTATGACGGAATGTAATATTTTTATAAATGGTGAGGGATTGGAACAGGTGAAAGAATTTGTATACTTGGGTGTACTGTTTACTAGTGATGGTAAAAATGATGAAGATGTTGAAAGACGGGTAAATGCTGGTAATAAAGTGAATGGAGCATTGTACGCTTTTATGAAAAGTAGGAATGTATCTAACAAGGCACGCCTAGCTGTACATAAGGGAGTATTAGTTCCCACTCTCATGTATGGCAGTGAAAGTTGGATTTGGCAGGGAAGACATGAAAGTAGTATAAATGCTGTAGAGATGAGAGCTCTTCGTAGTATGTGTGGTGTAAGTCTGAAAGATAAAATTAGGAATAGTGTTATAAGAGAGCGCTGTGGTATGAATGAAGAAGTAGTGACAAAGATAAAAAAGGGTATGCTGAGGTGGTTTGGACACGTGGAAAGAATGAGTGAAGAAAGGTTGACTAAACAAGTATACAAAGCGAGTGTGAGTGGGACGGTTACAAGGGGAAGACCACGTCGTACTTTCCTGGATCAAATTGAAGATGTGTTAGTGAAAGGTCAGATTAAGAGTACGCGTAATCGTAGGGCATGCATGAAGACTGTGATGAGCGTGAATGACGCGATGGAGGTATGTCAGGATCGTGGTTTGTGGCAATCCGTAGTCTCTGCCTACCCCTCTGGGAAACAGGCGTGAGGCTATGTATGTATGTATGTATGTATTAATGTGTGTACTACACAGCGTAACTTTGCCCGCATAGAATTAATAATGTGCACAAAATGGGAAAGTTAGGACAACTAAGGGCCCTATTCCTTATATACCACCTTAGGTACCAAGGAAGGGATATAGGAATAAGAATCCCTATATCCCTTCCTTGGTACCATGGAGTGCCTCCGTATCTCTGGAGGCTGTTGGAGGCGTACCTTGAGGGGCGACACGTGCTCTGGGAGGGAGACGACGGGCGCACACACTGCCATCGGGGAGAGTGCGACGTCCCACAGGGCTCGGCCCTCGGTCCGGGTCTGTGGAGCGTTGGATTCGACTAGCTTTTATGGGGTCGGCTTCTTCCCGGATTTGGGGTGATCTGCTATGCGAATGATACCCTCGTCATGGTCAGGATACCCGGGGAGCTGACTGATTGTCAGAGGAGGGGGTTGCTCTCGTCGTGGGCCGAATCGGCATGTTGGGCCTCAGGGTCTCGGTGGAGAAAACCGAGGCCCTCCTATTTCATGGCCCTGGTCGAGGTCCACCCCGAGGAGCACACGTCGATGTATCTGGGGTCACCTTGCCGGTGCAGGCCCAGGTGAAATATCTGGGTCTGCACCTAGATTCTAGATGGAAATTCAGGTCACATTTTGCCTAGCTCATCTCGAGGCTCTTCAAGACGGCCGCGGCGTTAGGTAGGCTTCTTTCAAACACTGGCAGTCCCGGGCCATCTGCCAGCATATTTACGCAGGATTCGTGCGGTCCATGTCGCTGTACATTGGAAGTGACCCGAAGGGGAGTCATTCGGCAGTGGAGAGAAGAACTGGAGTCCTCCGTAGCAGAGCAAGGAACTGTAGAGGCGGTTGGGCCGCATTTCCACCGCTGGATGATCATAAGGCACGGCAGCCTAAACTTCATAGTGGTGCAGGTGGTTACCGGATACGGGGTCTTCGGTAAGTACCTGCACAGAATTGGAAGAGAAGGGACCTCCAGGATTATCATAAGTGTGGCGCACTAGTGGACCGTGTGCGCCACACACTGGAGGTATACCCCGCCTGGGGGAGCTAACTCCACTTCCTGTCGGCGGTCATTGGAGGGGATCTGTCGCCGTCGACCATCAGCTCGAAGATGCTCGTCACTGACAGGTGCTGGTCGTCGATGGTCTCCTTCTGCGAGGAGGTCATCTCTATAAAGGATGCTGCGGAGTGGAAATGCGTTGCAATTACATCTGCAGACTCACTCTGCCGGCGGCGATCAGGAAGGAGGAAGCGCCGATAACTGTACTATAAACGCAACTCCTCCCGCCGCCTTGAATGACGACAGGGTGTGGCCTGATGGCCAAGTGTTGGGGTTTCGGGGATCGAATGTCAGTAGAAGATCTCTCTGGCACCCTGTAAAAGAGCGGAAGAGGCCACTGTAGTTTTAGCGGGTATTCCGGCCAGGCAGCTGACCGGCGAGTTAATTGTCCTAACATTATTTGTGAAATAAATTAACATTAAGTAACATTTAATAATTTATTCATTTCATTAGCAATGCAGTAGCCAAAGATAGCATCAAGGTCTTTTCGGAATTGTTCAGTGGTCTGTCATTTAGGTACACATCAGGTCTGTCATTTACATATATTTTAAATCATCAACTTAAAGGTAGACTCTACTACAATTTATACGATAAATATTCTAGAAAGCCAAAGTCCTTGCCCGTATAAGGACAGCATAAAAGTATAATTGTCGCCACCATTTACTTGCCCATAGAAATCGTAAATATCGACGGAGGATTCACAAGGAGAGTGAACAGCAGCTCTTACCTGAAATTCGTATAACACATTATTGTAATCCCTAATTCACCTGCCAAGTGTAACGATTGCGGCACTATTGCCTTATTTTAGTGCCATAAATATAGGAATGGCCCCCAGTCACGGTAGCTACGCTATCCTACGATTTGATTTTGGTAGTAGACCTAGTAGCAGTGAAATATTGATCAAAAATCTCCAGCTACTGCTGGTTACCATATGTAATGTATAAATGTATGTACCTTTGGCTCTCATAACGATTAACATTCCGACACTCATGACTGATGAAAGAGTCATCGAGCTAGAAGAGAAATTGGGCAAAATCCGATGGAACATTCTAGGATTATCAGAATTGTGAACAGAGGGTATGAGATCTACTCCAGTCCGGCAATTTGCTCTTCTACTGGAGGATGATCAACCATGCCAAACTGGTATAGGGTATATCATTCGGCAATCTTTGGTTGACAACATGGAGATGATTGAGAGCGTGTGATGATTGTGAATAAGGATAAGGAAAAACAAGGGTAACTAAATTTTTAGCCAACTCAAATATAGAGTATTAGGGTGGGTCATAAATTTATCTTTTAGTAATCAAAATCTTATTGGAAAAACATGTTGAAGTGATGAGTCGTTATCAACTCTTAAAGATTATTAAATTATTTGAATTGTACGCGCCGTTGAAAAAAAAATCAAGTGGATATTTTTATATTTCGATTTACTCGTTTATGGTTCGTTGGTTTATTTTATTTATGGTTGGGTGTAGTTTATTGATCAAATTAGAATTCACTCAAATACATGTCGATGTTGACTAAATGTTGCTGTTTTCTAAAAAAAAACATTTTTGATGTATGAGTAAGTAACTACATTCAGAAAATTCTTGTGAAAATATAACTATATAGATATTTTCTTGTGAAATGATGTTAAACTGTTATTTTTGTTGTAGGACTAAGTGTTAAAATTATCCATTACGTTGATAAATAGATAGTAAAACAAGTGTTCTATATTTGGAATTAGACGCAGACAAGATATGAAAGGATAATATGTTACAATCATAGCAGATTGTCATGAAGTATTACAAGTGAAACAGAACACAAGTGAAAGTTTGGAACATATTCAAATCATTTAAAGGATTGTCACATGAAAAAAAAATAGGCTCTAGTAGCAAAATTTAATTATTTCTTTTTGCAAATGCAAGATAGTAGGTCAGTGTAATTGTTTCAGAGAAGTCAAAGTTCCTAAAAAATAGCATGACTTTTTAATTGATCAATAAGAGTAAAAAAATTAATGGATTGCATCGATCGCAATCGAACAATTGCGTTACAGAAAAATTTAGTTCGAAATTATGCTTCAACAAAAATCGGTCCGAAGAGTAATAACAATTATTCATCCAAAATGTCAGAATAAGAAACAGTCTAGTAAGCAAGTAGTAATTCTGATATAAGTATTTCATTTCCGAAAAAGCTACACAATAATAGTAGGTATACATAACTTTTTTTTATTTTTTTTTTATTTTTTTTTGTGGTGGGCCATGGACGTCGCACCCCGCCAAATCGGTCCGGGGTGACGGAAGAGGCGGCGCGCAACCCCATTGACCCACCCTGCAAGCACCTCTTCTTCGCCGTGCGAGCGGGCCACCGGTACCCGATCTTTGTCTTTGGTGGCCCGCTCGGCGGTATGCCCTCTCGGGCTCCTCTCCTGTCGACGCCCCGACAGATTTCGCCGTCGAGGCGTCGTCCTCACGCGGTGGCCTCGCGTCGGGTGACCGGACAATTCCCCGGTCC
The DNA here is from genome assembly GCA_905163515.2 of Lymantria monacha. Lineage (NCBI taxonomy): Eukaryota > Metazoa > Arthropoda > Insecta > Lepidoptera > Erebidae > Lymantria > Lymantria monacha. Next base: position 16,295,462 of record LR991104.1, on the reverse strand, counting down.
GATCACCCGAAGCCTCGGTTAGGGCGGCATCAGGCGCAGGTATTCGCGCCTGCGCCGCCCCGGCCGCGGGCGGCGGCCCGGGTCACGGGAATCCTCCCGGGCCCGTTCCGCCGCCTCCTTCTGCGAGATGACAGCCTCGCAGAAGGCGGCGACCGCGTCCCAATTCCTGACGCTGTCGACCATCGCCCTCGCGACAGCCGGCAGCGTCAGGTCGGCACCGATAATAGCGACGAGGTCGCGGCGCTGCCCGTCCCAGCCCGAGCATTCCTCGAGCGTATGTTGCGCCGTGTCCTCGTCACTACTGCAATGATGGCAGCCCGGAGTCCATTCCCTGTACACGACCGTGTGCAGGTATTTCCCGAAACACCCGTGCCCCGTTAACACCTGCACCAGTCGGAAGGTGAGGACCCCGTGCCGCCGCTCCATCCATTCCATCAGTACGGGCCGGAGGGCCTCGACGGTAGTGACACCGTGTCTAGGCCTCTCCAGCCGCGTAGCCCAACGGGCGATGACTTCTCGGCGGGCGTCCTCGCGCCAGGTGGCTATCTCGTTAAACGATGGGGAGCCACCCTCTTCGCGCATTGAGGCAACCCGCCGGTAGAGGTCGGAGAGCATCTCCGCCTCTAGGTCCCACGGGGGTGTCCCGGCCAATAGGCACGCCGCCTCTGTCGACACCGTGCGGTACCCGCGAATGGCTCTGAACGCCATGGCTCGCTGTGGCCTCCACAGCACCGCCCTGAGCTGGGCGTTCAGAGCCCTCGCCCACACGGGTGCGCCGTACATGGCCATTGAGCGGATCACCCCCGCATACAGCCGTCGGCCCTCGAAACTGGGTCCGCCCACATTCGGCATGAGCCCAGAAAGGGCGGACGCCGCGCCGACCAGCCGGGGAGCAATTTGGCGAAAATGCTCCCGGAACCACCATCGCCCGTCGAGCACCAGACCCAAGTACCTCATATGGGCCTGGATACTGATGTGGATGGAGTTGACGACTAACGAGGCGCCGATGGGCAGCCTCACACGGGGCCCATGGAATAGCAGGGCCTCCGTCTTGTTTAGGGCCACCCTGAGCCCCAACGCCTCGATTCGCCTGACCATCTCCTCGGTGCCGAGAGTGGCCAGGCTCGCCGCCTCTTCGAATGTCCTGCCCCGGGCTGTGACGAGCGTGTCGTCAGCATAGCAAATGACGCTCAGCCCGGGGGGGAGACTCCCTCTCAAAGGTATACATAACTAGGGAAAATAAAATATGCATCAAATGTTTTCCGATGTTTTCCCAAATATGTGAACGTATTAATAAATAACATGTGTAAAAGAAACAATATACAAACGCCTTTTACCTTTCATCGGATATTCATCATTCTCCTACTCTTACCCCAATTACTTGGGGTCGATACAATTTATAGGGTAGAGTGAGTACGGTTGAAACATTTTCACATTTATCGTCTATTGCACCGGGATTAGTTAAGCTAGCGATAACTAAAATATATTAAATGAAAGACCGTATATTACTCATAGACAATGTTATTTGAGATAACTGTATTATATTTTCTGAGAAAAATCCTACTTAATAACACAATGCAATTTGTTTCAACCGTCCCCATGCCAAGTGTAACGATTACTAATTCACCTGCCAAGTGTAACGATTGCGGCACTATTGCCTTATTTTAGTGCCATAAATATAGGAATGGCCCCCAGTCACGGTAGCTACGCTATCCTACGATTTGATTTTGGTAGTAGACCTAGTAGCAGTGAAATATTGATCAAAAATCTCCAGCTACTGCTGGTTACCATATGTAATGTATAAATGTATGTACCTTTGGCTCTCATAACGATTAACATTCCGACACTCATGACTGATGAAAGAGTCATCGAGCTAGAAGAGAAATTGGGCAAAATCCGATGGAACATTCTAGGATTATCAGAATTGTGAACAGAGGGTATGAGATCTACTCCAGTCCGGCAATTTGCTCTTCTACTGGAGGATGATCAACCATGCCAAACTGGTATAGGGTATATCATTCGGCAATCTTTGGTTGACAACATGGAGATGATTGAGAGCGTGTGATGATTGTGAATAAGGATAAGGAAAAACAAGGGTAACTAAATTTTTAGCCAACTCAAATATAGAGTATTAGGGTGGGTCATAAATATATCTTTTAGTAATCAAAATCTTATTGGAAAAACATGTTGAAGTGATGAGTCGTTATCAACTCTTAAAGATTATTAAATTATTTGAATTGTACGCGCCGTTGAAAAAAAAATCAAGTGGATATTTTTATATTTCGATTTACTCGTTTATGGTTCGTTGGTTTATTTTATTTATGGTTGGGTGTAGTTTATTGATCAAATTAGAATTCACTCAAATACATGTCGATGTTGACTAAATGTTGCTGTTTTCTAAAAAAAAACATTTTTGATGTATGAGTAAGTAACTACATTCAGAAAATTCTTGTGAAAATATAACTATATAGATATTTTCTTGTGAAATGATGTTAAACTGTTATTTTTGTTGTAGGACTAAGTGTTAAAATTATCCATTACGTTGATAAATAGATAGTAAAACAAGTGTTCTATATTTGGAATTAGACGCAGACAAGATATGAAAGGATAATATGTTACAATCATAGCAGATTGTCATGAAGTATTACAAGTGAAACAGAACACAAGTGAAAGTTTGGAACATATTCAAATCATTTAAAGGATTGTCACATGAAAAAAAAATAGGCTCTAGTAGCAAAATTTAATTATTTCTTTTTGCAAATGCAAGATAGTAGGTCAGTGTAATTGTTTCAGAGAAGTCAAAGTTCCTAAAAAATAGCATGACTTTTTAATTGATCAATAAGAGTAAAAAAATTAATGGATTGCATCGATCGCAATCGAACAATTGCGTTACAGAAAAATTTAGTTCGAAATTATGCTTCAACAAAAATCGGTCAGAAGAGTAATAACAATTATTCATCCAAAATGTCAGAATAAGAAACAGTCTAGTAAGCAAGTAGTAATTCTGATATAAGTATTTCATTTCCGAAAAAGCTACACAATAATAGTAGGTATACATAACTTTTTTTTATTTTTTTTTTATTTTTTTTTGTGGTGGGCCATGGACGTCGCACCCCGCCAAATCGGTCCGGGGTGACGGAAGAGGCGGCGCGCAACCCCATTGACCCACCCTGCAAGCACCTCTTCTTCGCCGTGCGAGCGGGCCACCGGTACCCGATCTTTGTCTTTGGTGGCCCGCTCGGCGGTATGCCCTCTCGGGCTCCTCTCCTGTCGACGCCCCGACAGATTTCGCCGTCGAGGCGTCGTCCTCACGCGGTGGCCTCGCGTCGGGTGACCGGACAATTCCCCGGTCCGATCACCCGAAGCCTCGGTTAGGGCGGCATCAGGCGCAGGTATTCGCGCCTGCGCCGCCCCGGCCGCGGGCGGCGGCCCGGGTCACGGGAATCCTCCCGGGCCCGTTCCGCCGCCTCCTTCTGCGAGATGACAGCCTCGCAGAAGGCGGCGACCGCGTCCCAATTCCTGACGCTGTCGACCATCGCCCTCGCGACAGCCGGCAGCGTCAGGTCGGCACCGATAATAGCGACGAGGTCGCGGCGCTGCCCGTCCCAGCCCGAGCATTCCTCGAGCGTATGTTGCGCCGTGTCCTCGTCACTACTGCAATGATGGCAGCCCGGAGTCCATTCCCTGTACACGACCGTGTGCAGGTATTTCCCGAAACACCCGTGCCCCGTTAACACCTGCACCAGTCGGAAGGTGAGGACCCCGTGCCGCCGCTCCATCCATTCCATCAGTACGGGCCGGAGGGCCTCGACGGTAGTGACACCGTGTCTAGGCCTCTCCAGCTGCGTAGCCCAAACGGCGGACTTCTCGGCGGGCGTCCTCGCGCCAGGTGGCTATCTCGTTAAACGATGGGGAGCCACCCTCTTCGCGCATTGAGGCAACCCGCCGGTAGAGGTCGGAGAGCATCTCCGCCTCTAGGTCCCACGGGGGTGTCCCGGCCAATAGGCACGCCGCCTCTGTCGACACCGTGCGGTACCCGCGAATGGCTCTGAACGCCATGGCTCGCTGTGGCCTCCACAGCACCGCCCTGAGCTGGGCGTTCAGAGCCCTCGCCCACACGGGTGCGCCGTACATGGCCATTGAGCGGATCACCCCCGCATACAGCCGTCGGCCCTCGAAACTGGGTCCGCCCACATTCGGCATGAGCCCAGAAAGGGCGGACGCCGCGCCGACCAGCCGGGGAGCAATTTGGCGAAAATGCTCCCGGAACCACCATCGCCCGTCGAGCACCAGACCCAAGTACCTCATATGGGCCTGGATACTGATGTGGATGGAGTTGACGACTAACGAGGCGCCGATGGGCAGCCTCACACGGGGCCCATGGAATAGCAGGGCCTCCGTCTTGTTTAGGGCCACCCTGAGCCCCAACGCCTCGATTCGCCTGACCATCTCCTCGGTGCCGAGAGTGGCCAGGCTCGCCGCCTCTTCGAATGTCCTGCCCCGGGCTGTGACGAGCGTGTCGTCAGCATAGCAAATGACGCTCAGCCCGGGGGGGAGACTCCCTCTCAAAGGTATACATAACTAGGGAAAATAAAATATCCATCAAATGTTTTCCGATGTTTTCCCAAATATGTGAACGTATTAATAAATAACATGTGTAAAAGAAACAATATACAAACGCCTTTTACCTTTCATCGGATATTCATCATTCTCCTACTCTTACCCCAATTACTTGGGGTCGATACAATTTATAGGGTAGAGTGAGTACGGTTGAAACATTTTCACATTTATCGTCTATTGCACCGGGATTAGTTAAGCTAGCGATAACTAAAATATATTAAATGAAAGACCGTATATTACTCATAGACAATGTTATTTGAGATAACTGTATTATATTTTCTGAGAAAAATCCTACTTAATAACACAATGCAATTTGTTTCAACCGTCCCCATGCCAGGATGGTTGAAACAGTGCCTGGGGTCGATTGAACCACATGCAAATAATACTAAATATAATAAATTATCATGTTTTATTAATCATGTAAATAACATTTTATCACTCGTAATGGCACGGTAGAATATCACAATTATTGTTTTATCAATATTCAAGTCTTAGACGATATTTATAATTTAACATTATTTTTAATCAGCCTTCAATGGTTTATATTAAGCATAAATCAAAATTAAAAACGATCTGATGACTGTAACATGTATCAGCAATACACATACATATCATCACGCCATATCCCTTGCAGGGTAGGCAGAGAGAACAGAGTGCCAGAGAACTCTATCTCTGCATACTTCACTCGCTTCCTCAACATTCATAATTCTCTTCATACACGCTCGCCGGTTTCGGAGACTCTTGACTCCACCTTCCTTCAGTACATGACCGATCTGGTCTAGGTAGGTTAGTCTCGGTCTCCCTCGGTACCTACATCCTTCCACTTCCGCATTGTATATCTTCTTAACACGTTCGCTGCTGAGCCCTTTTACGTGGACTTTCAGCCAGGGCGTATGAGGTCTTTTAGAGGCAAAGTTAAACTACTTTGCAGTGCGTATGAGACCTTTTCAGCCTCACAAAATTTTGATTCTAAAAAACTACTTAATATAGCACAAATATGACAATAATTGCTTGAAATTCTACCATTATATACTTAAACAAATGCGAAAATTGAATCCAGCTTCGCCCACAGTTACAGCTTTTTAGTATTGAATAAAATAAATAAATATATATGACATCCATTTTGCCTCACATCGCACTGAAAGAAGGTTCTATTTGTGTCTCGACTAGGGATGGGAATAAAAGAGAGGTGCAGTTACTTTAATATTAAAATATTTATTTAATGAGTTCGGTCAAAATGTTTTTCGTTAAAACAGAGCAAGCAAAACGATTTCGCACACTGGACATAAAAAGTAAACAATCTTTTTAGTCAAATGTTGCTCATCCTGCGTCAGATGTTCCTCTTCCTGCGCTTCATATACTTCTTCCTGCTCTCGATATTTTCCTTCCTTTCCTCGGTGGATTTCTCCCTGCTCTTGGTGTTCTTCTTCATGTTCTTGATGTAAATGTTTCTGTTCTTTTTGCTGTTTTGCTTGCTCTTGTTCTTGATGTTCTTTTAGCTACCTTTTTTGCTGGTGTTTTTGTTGTTGTTTTTGGCATTCTTCTTCATTTATTATATATGTTTCTCGTTGTTCCTTTTGCTTTTCTGCTAATTGTAGTATAGAGTCATCTTGATGCCATTTTTGATGTCCTTCTTTTTGTACTCTTTGCTTTTCTAGATTGCGTTTCTTGGGTTTTACATTCTTTATTTGTGAATTGGGTATATTAGCGTCTCCTGTATTTTCATCTTCAAATGAATGTATAAAGACATAGTTTTTGTTTGCTAACTCCTGTTTTCTTGATTTAGCATATTTCGACGAAGTTGATTTTATTAATTCCTGCATATTTTCTTCACTTAACTGTACGGGTAACAAGTTCGAATATGATATGTTACTCAAAGATGAACACCTGCTTATTTCACCAAAAATATTCAAATTATCAGGTGAGGACGTCCGCGATCTGGTCGCAGTTACTCACCGCCTCCAATAAAGCCTTACTACGCAAGGCGCAGAGGGCTATGGCGGTGAGGACAATACGGGGGTACCGTACGGTGTCCTGGACTGCAGCTACATTGTTGGCGGGCGATCCGCCCTGGTCACTTCAGGCTAGGGCTCAGGCGGAAGCCTACCAGTTCTGCGCTGCGGCGCGGGCAAATGGTGAACGCATCACCACGAGGGGACTGAGCAGGGCGAAAGAAGTGGCTCAAAGGGCACTAGTCCAGCGGTGGAGGGAGGAACTAGAGTCCCCCGTAGCAGGACGGGGGACCGTTGAGGCGGTAGCGCCCCACCTTCACCGCTGGACGACACGAAGGCACGGCAACCTGTCCTTCAGGCTGACGCAGGTACTTACCGGACACGGGGTCTTCGGTAAGTACCTGCACCGAATTGGACGTGAAGAGGCCCCTGGATGCCATGAGTGTGGCGCGCAAATCGATGACGCGCGTCACACCCTGGAGGTATGTCCCGCCTGGGGGCCTCAGCGCCGCGACCTCGCGACCTGTCGGCGGTCATTGGAGCGGACCTGTCGTTGTCAACCGTCATCAACAAGATGCTTGACAGCGACAGGCACTGGACGTCGATGGCCTCCTTTTGCGAGGAAGTCATCTCTGCAAAGGAGGCTGCGGAGCGAGAACGCGAAGCACTCGCGTCTGCGAACTCGCTCCGCCGGCGGCGACCAGAGAGAGGGAGGCGCCGCTACGCGCACCTCCTCCCACCGCCTTGACGGCTGACTGGTCGTGGCCAGATGGCTAAGCGTAGGGGTGTCGGGGATAGAATGTCAATAGACGATCTCTCCGGCATCCCGTAAAAGCGCGGAAGGGACCGCTGTTAGGTTTTAGTGGGTATTCCGGCCGTCAATCTCATGGCCGGCGAGTCCCACACACCCCTTCGTCTGTCACTGGCGGGGGATGTGCGCAAAAGCATTTCCACAGCGTAAACAAAAAAAAAAAAAAAAAAAGGTGAGGACGTCCGACTTTGATTGCAGTTATTCTCTCGTTTCAACTTTTGAGTTGGTGTGAGTAAAAGGGAGTTACAAGAAACGCCTGGATTTTGTACTTCTGTATTTTCAAGGACACTATATTGTTTACCAGTACGTGGGCTAACGAACAATTTGTTGTCTTGTTTAGTCTGGCGACTTGTTTTCCTGTATTTTTTAATGGGAATTAAAGTATCCAATTCATAATCACTATCTATCTCATTCTTTGACTTTGCAGAAGACAAGGGGAAAATTTGAACGTTTTCCAAAATAATTAGATTTTTTACAGGAGAATTTCTGGTTGGAGTAATCTTCTTTAATACTTTTCTATATTTGAATTGTTTAACTTCATCCGATCCACTTGATGAATCTGAATCAAATAATATAAGTTTCTTTTTGTAACGTTTACGGCTTGATGGATCCATAATAGGAAAACTAATTATATTTTAGGTATACTTATAAATCGTAAAAATGTGAGCGTGCCGGCTGGTAACGTGCTTTTGTATCGTAACTTGTCACAACACTAAGCTAGGATGCGTTGCGCCCGCGCCTCATTCCGTGCGGCTATGAGGCCTGCAATTTTTGAGGCAGATTAGACCTCCCACCGCACTATACGGAACTAATTTTTATTCAGTGCTTATGAGGTCTATTCAACCTTATATAGTATTACCTGCTCCGTTAGGCTAAGCTTCGTGAGAGAATCAATTTTATATATTTGTCTTTGTTATACTCATAGAAATGTTAACATTGTTGTCCCCCGCACAGAGTGAAAGAAAGCGATTTTGACTGCCGCACGTGCGAGAAGTCACTAATGTGGCTTATTCGACCTCATAATGCAGTGAGCGTGTTAACCAGACGTTCGTTCGGCATTCTTTCCACGTGTCCGAACCATCGGAGCATTCCCTTTCGTATCTTTACACCAATACTCTCTTTCATACCTACTCGCTCTCTTACGTCGTTGTTACGAATGCGGTCGGTCAGCTTAACTCCACAGACTTTCCGCAGAGATCGCATTTCGACCGCATTAATTTTACTTTCATACTCTTTTCTGCATACCCAACTCTCGCTTCCATACAGTAATGTTGGGACAAGCACTGCGTTATGTATTGCTACACGTGCCTTCTGGTTGAGGTGGTGGCTGCCGAGAAGTTGCCCCAACGCTCCGTTCACTCTATTTTCCGCATTCACTCTTCGCTCTATATCAGTGGTGTACCTTCCATCTCGGCTAAATCCACATCCAAGATATACAAATTCATCCACTTGCTCTAGTATATCATTACCTATTGTTACTCTTACATCTGTTCTGGCTTCGTCTCTTTCAAAGACCATTATTTTGGTTTTGCTCACATTCACGCATAGACCCCTTTTCTTACAATCTTCTGTCATTGTGTCGACTAGGGTCTGCAGGTCAGTCGCTGACTGTGCCAGCAGGACTGCATCATCTGCATATAGCAGAGCAGTGACCACTGAGTCGCTCATCTGGACTCCCACATTCATATCGTTCAACCTTTGGAGACATTTATCCAGATATATGATAAACAACCTGGCTGACAGAACGCACCCCTGCTTAACGCCGATACTGACGTAAAACCAAGGCGACATTCCATCACCCAGCCGCACACAGGCTCTACAGCCCATGTAACTGGACTGCACAGCCTGTAGCAGTTTACCGTTAATACCATACTCCGGTAAAATGTCCCAAAGTTCCTTTCGTACAACTGTCTTAAATGCTCTCTCCAGATCCACAAAACTGCAGAAAATCCTCTGACCTAAAGCCAGATGCTTCTCCACAATGTTGCGCAGAGAGAACACTTGACTATGCATCCCCTTCCACTCCTGAAACCTCCTTGTGTCTCACACAGTAAACCATCGGACACCATCCTCATTCTCCTTTCAATAATTTTACCATACACTTTTGCTGCCAAACTGGTCAAGCTTATGGCTTTGTAATTTGCGCAGTCATAACGTGAACCCTAGTTTTTAAACAAAGGCACGATGACTATGCTATTCCAGTCCCCGGGAACCATTCCCGAGCTCCAACATAAATTGAGGAGCAACAGGAACGCCTCCCAGACACAGGAGCCACCAAGCTTGATCATCTCGGCAGACACCATATCAATACCCGCTGCCTTACCATTTTTCAAACTTCTTATCGCCCATTCAACTTCATCCATACTGATGCCACCGGAGGACGCCGTTGTCGAATGTTGATCTACTAAACCACATGCGACACCGGCGCCAACCGTAGCATCCGCATACATATCGCTAAAATATTCACTCATCGACTTAACACGTCTTGTGTTTGTGTAAAAATGTCTCCACCTTTAGACCTTATTTTATTCATTCTGAAGGCTGACCAACCACCCCGAGACTTCTTAACCTCCCTCCAAAAGAGTTTGGTGTTAACCTCAAAGTTTTTAGTCGGCCTATCTTCTGCACTCATACTTGCTCTATCACGTTTCTCTTTCACTAAGGCCTTGGTGTCATTCTTACATTGTCGATATATTTCTTTCTTCTGTTCAGTCATACTGTCATTCAGATTAAAAAAAGAGACATAGTCCAGCCACGCTTTCTTCTTTTGCTCTACGGAAGCGGCCACTTCCGCATCCCACCATGCATCACCATTTGTTTTTCTATGCTTCTTTGAACTTCCACATACTTCTTTTGCTGTATCTACCATACTCTCTTTCAATACTCTGCAGCATTTTTCAATGTCCGATTGCGGCTGGCTTGCCATCGTCAGCCGTTCTCGGACACCCTCTGCATACTTTTCTCTTACACACTCTTCTTGCAACCTTTCAACCTTTATTCTTTCAAGCCCTCCGAAGTGGACACGCTCTCGCCAGTGCCTCCACTTTCTGAACAGACCACTAAATCTCGCAATAACGAGATAGTGGTCCGTATCGACTGTGGGGCCCCTGAAGGCTCTTGCTTCCAATATTTTGTTTCGGAGGCGACTGTCTACCAAAATTAAATCTATTATACTTTTCTGTTCATTCCTTCTCCATGTATACATATGGATGTCCTTATGTTGGAAAAATGTGTTTGACACAATAAGGTTTCTCTCCATGCATTCATCCGCTATGAGCCTACCTGCGTCGTTCACTCTTTTATCACCAAATGGACCGAGTACGTCCTCATAGTCGGGACGCTTGGTCCCCACCCATCCGTTCAAATCTCCGCATACAATCACGCGTTCACTGGTTTGTGCCATATCCAGAATTTCCCTAACATTATCCCAAAACTTCTCTAGGTCTGATGCCACCGAGGATCCTACGGGAGCATATGCTACAACCATGAATACCTTGGTGACACCAAGTTTTATACGGACCCAAAGAAGTCTGTGATCATACATTCCGTAATCCTTCACACCTGAGGCCAAGCGAGAGGACATGTATCAACAATATTAATCATGAAATATATTTTCGAATACACTAAAGACTTCATCATCATCATCAACTCAGCTCATATATGTCCCACTGTTGGGCTCGAGCCTCCTCTATAATTGGGAGGGTAATTCACTTACTATACCACGCTGGTGAGACGTGTTGGTATAGGGTTTTGTTTCGAATTTTCCTTCTCTCACATAGATATTATATGCATTTTATATCCAATTATAATTGTCTCGTACGATCATCCACGGGTAAGATAGGGGATGGTGAACTGTATTCTTACTCCGTCACCATACGGAAGACTAAAGACTTGTTTCAATCGTACCCATAAAAATGTTTCAACCGTCCCCAACACCCTTCTCGGTATAAAATGGCTCACAGTAAGAATGATAATAAATTTAAATGAAAACTAATCATACTTCCATATTCTATAAACTTCAATTAAAACGATACAAAACTCTCTATACTGTAACTCTAAACAAAACCATAATAACTACAAAAATATACACATAAAAAAAACTTACTTTTCCGTCAAAAAACACAATAGAGCCTCCTGCACTCCAGCAGAGCGCGCCAAGAGCGATGCAACACTATAATTCGTGTTCGGACTTGTTACCCGCTTCATACTCTCATTGTCACGCACTCATCACGTTATCACGCACTGTTCACGAGATATTCGCTTTGTTTCAACCGTCCTGTGTTTCCACCGTACTCACTGTACCCTACTCTTCTTTCATAGTACATATTGGAAAAATTATTAGCAATAGTTTTATGACCGACCGTCTGCCAGACGTAAACCCTCCTTGGATTGAATTAGCGCAGGGATACATATTTCAACAATAGAGGAAATAATATATAGAATGTAAGTAGTCAGTGATTAACAATGTAAGTATTACAGTCCCAGATAGTGTCTCTACACCATTTTAAAAAAAAATCTATTGATACAGCATGCCTTATTTCTTTCGGCAGATCATTCCACAAACTGGCAGTTACGGTAAATGATTTACCGCTGTAACATGTAAAATATTTCGTGCTTTTAGTGATGACCTTAAACCTTTGTCGTGAAGGTATATAAAACTACTTTTTAAGTAGAAATGAGTGGAAGGATGAAACAGTATATTATAGAGTAAAGAGAGAATATGTGACTTCCGGCGAAGGCGAATTGGTAACCACTTGAGTTTTGGACGAAATTGGGAAACATGATCATATTTGCGAAGGCCAAATGTGAATCGGATACAAATATTTTGGAGACGCTCAAGTTTATTCAGTTGCCCCTCGGTGAGATTTAAATAGCTGACATCTGCGTAATCAAGTATGGGTAGAAGTAAGGAAGTATCAAGAGCAATTTTAGTCGTAGTTGGCAAGAAATTATGTAATCTCCTAAGAGATCCAGCAGAGGCAAATACTTTACGGTTTACTTCTTGTAGTTGAGAACCCCAAGTTAGGTGACTATCAATAATTAGGCCTAAATCCTTGACTTTGTCGTTGAAAGGGATAGTAACACCTTCAAACTTTACTTTAGGTAATTTAGACCAATTAATTTTCGAGGTCAGTTTCGTACTACATATGATGGCAATCTGCGTTTTTGATGGGTTCATAGTGATACCATGAGACGAATTCCAGGCCCTTATCTTGTCAAGGTCTTTATTAAAAATAGACACAACATGCGATAGTTGGATTGGTGAGGTTTGGAAATAGATTTGAAGATCGTCTACGTAAAGATGATAGGAAGAAGATAGGTTATTGGAAATGGAATTTATAAAGATAGAAAAAAGCAGAGATAAAATGCTACCCTTTTTTTTTTTTTTTTTTTTTGTGGACTATGGATGCGTCTCGCCCCGCCAAATCGATCTGGGGTGACGGAAAGGCGGCGCGTGACCCCATAGATCCACCGTAAAAACTCCTCTCTCTTCGCCGTGCGAGCGGGCCACCGGTACCCGATTTTTGTCTTCGGTGGACCGTGGTTCCTCTCGTCGACGCCCCGAAGATTGTCGGGGCGTTGCCCTCACGCGGTGGCCTCACGTCGGGTAACCGGACAATTCCCCGGTCCGATCACCCGAAGCCTCGGTTAGGGCGGCATCAGGCGCACGTATTCGCGCCTGCGCCGCCCCGGCCGCTGGCGGCGGCCCGGGTCACGGGAATCCTCCCGGACTCGTTCCGCCGCCTCCTTCTGCGAGATGACAGCCTCGCAGAAGGCGGCGACCGCGTCCCAGTTCCTGACGCTGTCGACCATCGCCCTCGCGACAGCCGGCAGCGTCAGGTCGGCACCGATAACAGCGACGAGGTCACGGCGCTGCCCGTCCCAGACGACAATACCTACACCAGCCGAAAGTAGAGGACTCCGTGCCGCCGCTCCATCCACTCCATCAGTACGGGCCGGAGGGCCTCAACGGTAACAACACCGTGTCTAGGCCTCTCCAGCCGTGTAGCCCAACGGGTGATGACTTCTCGGCGAGCGTCCTCGCGCCAGGTGGCTATCTCGTTGAACAATGGGGAGCCACCCTCTTCGCGCATTGAGGTAACCCGCCGGTAGAGGTCGGAGAGCATCTCCGCCTATAGGTCCCACGGGAGTGTCCCGGCCAATAGGCATGCCGCCTCGGTAGTGATAAAATGCTACCCTGGGGCACGCCGGCTGTAGTAGTACACCAAGAGGCATTAGTACTTTCAATGCAAATACTTTGCCGATGGCCGCACAGGTAACTGTGAAACCAATCTATGGCTATTTGAGATATATTGATAGAGTAAAGGAGACTGAGTAATATGCCGCAATCAAGCGTATTAAACGCGTTACTAAAATCTAATAGCGCCAGTACCGTTAGCTTTCCACAGTCCATGCCAGATCTGATATCATCCGTAATGTTGACTAGTGCTGTTGTGGTACTGTGACCAGGACGAAAACCAGATTGGAATGGATCAAGGAGGCTTTTAGGCAACGGAGTTATTTCGGCGTCTTTCAACATGGATGGAAACACACTATTTGTTACAGAAAAATTAAGGATACAACAGATAGTTGGGAGGATTTCATTGAGGATAGGAAGGATCATATTACGGCTGATACATTCAGATCCGACAGCATTGGATGTTATTGTCATTATAGATTTTTTAACGTCACAACTAGTGAAAAGGTTAAAGACGAACTGTGGATGGCTGCGAGAAGGCATCGAAGAGAGATAATTAATAGTAGCAGAGTTATCGAAGTTGGAAGAAGCTGAAAAATGTCTGTTAAGCAAGTGGATATTGAACACATTGGTGTTTATTTCTAGATATACAAATTCATCCACTTGCTCTAGTACATCATTACCTATTGTTATATATATTTACGCGTAGACCTCCTTTCTTACAATCTTCTGTCATTGTGTCGACTAGGGTCTGCAGGTCAGGTCAGGTCTAAAATATTTTAATGGCCGGAAAGATAAAACCCTGAAGATAGTCTGTAGATAACAAAGGGAACCAAAAGGTGCAAAAAAGTAGTTATTGAAGAATTCTAATACCAATTATTTGGGGTCGACGCAGTATATACGAGTACATATCGTAAAAGTTATTTTATTACAATACTTTTATGATCGGCAACCTGCTTGACGTTATCTTTCTGGGGATGGGAATGTAATTATTGACCAAACGGCATGAGCTGAAGCTGGACCCGCACCCACGAGCAAAGTAAGAGTTAGTACCTACTATTAATGGCAGTAGCGGATACACAGAGCATATCTATACATATAATAAAAATGTAACGGGTCGCTGTCTGTACATGGAAGATATATGAAAAAAAATATTACTGGGACCTTTATCAACACTAATAGAACCCAAAACAATAATTTTTAAAATTTTTGTCTGTTTATCTGTGTGTTTGTGCACGCTAATCTCAGAAACGGCTTATCTGATTTAGACGCGGTTTTCATTAATATATTGTGGTAAGCTTCACTTAACATTTAAGCTTTATTTTATGTCAATTAGTTTATAAAAAAAAAGTTATATCACTTTAAAAAATGTTCGGAGAAAAAAATCTTTATAGATTTTTTTCAAATTACGTAAAAATATTCTTCAGTAAAAATAAATAAACACGTGTTTCAGCATTAATTGATTTTCACCCTCTGGGGGTGTAAATTAGGCCTACAAAGCGGGTTGGACGACTTATTAAATCATTAGCGCCAAGCCGATATTATTGAAGCTGGCAACTTGAAATATTGACAGTACATACATACATACATATCATCACGCCATATCCCTTGCAGGGTAGGCAGAGAGAACAGAGTGCCAGAGAACTCTATCTCTGCATACTTCACTCGCTTCCTCAACATTCATAATTCTCTTCATACACGCTCGCCGGTTTCGGAGACTCTTGACTCCACCTTCCTTCAGTACATGACCGATCTGGTCTAGGTAGGTTAGTCTCGGTCTCCCTCGGTACCTACATCCTTCCACTTTCGCATTGTATATCTTCTTAACCAGGCGTTCGTTCGGCATTCTTTCCACATGTCCGAACCATCGGAGCATTCCCTTTCGCATCTTTACACCAATACTCTCTTTCATACCTACTCGCTCTCTTACGTCGTCGTTACGAATGCGGTCGGTCAGCCTAACTCCACAGATTTTCCGCAGAGATCGCATTTCGACCGCATTAATTTTACTATCATACTCTTTTCTGCATACCCCACTCTCGCTTCAATACAGTAATGTTGGGACAAGCACTGCGTTATGTATTGCTACACGTGCCTTCTGGCTGAGGTGGTGGCTGCCGAAAAGTTGCCCCAACGCTCCGTTCACTCTATTTCCCGCATTCACTCTTCGCTCTATATCAGTGGTGTACCTTCCATCTCGGCTAAATCCACATCCAAGATATACAAATTCATCCACTTGCTCTAGTACATCATTACCTATTGTTACTCTTACATCTGTTCTGGTTTTATCTCTTTCAAAGACCATTATTTTGGTTTTGCTCACATTCACGCGTAGACACCATATTGACAGTGGTTTCTTTATATGACGTAGAGATTCACTAAGAAAGGGTTTTACGAAATTATACCCCTAAGGGGATGGAGCAGAGTGGTAAAGTTTGTATGAAGAGAAAAAAATCTTTATTGATTCTTTTCAAATTACGAGTCGAATCAAATATTCTAGGGTAATATCCGGCATTTGTCAATTTTCACCCTCTGGTTGTGTAAATTAGGCCTGTGAAGCGGGTTGAACGACTCATTACCGCCAAGCCGAAACTATTAAAGCTAGAAACATTAAATTTTGAAGCTCGTTTTTATTGACATAGAGATTCAATATGAAAAGATTTTATGAATTCCGCCCCTAAGTGGGAGTAACAAAGCGGCAAAGTGTGTATGGGGAGAAAATTTCTCTATCGATTCTTTTCACATTACGTACAAATATTCTTCGGTAAAAATAAATAAACACTTCTCTCTCCCTCTCCATCAACCCCGCACCAGTGCCGTTGTGGCGACCAGTTCCGGCGTGAGAGCTCACACGATACACATAGTAGATGATAATAGGTTTTTGCCTAATAGTTTAAGATACAGGTTAAGTTTAGCTTCAAAAATGTTCATTAAAAAAATAAATAATAAATCATATCTAACGAGATCGCAACTCTGCTGGTGAAACAAAACAGTCAAATAATGGGTGGCGATAATTATATTTTTATCCCATGGTCATACCGTAAATAGTATATTAATGGCAATATAATTTGTAGAATGAATAGAACTTTGAACCACCTTTTTCTTTAGTGACCGGCTATGGTATATAGACACACGCGCGCCGTACACGTACATCTACGTTGTGCGGGCGGGCAACCGCAACCGGGTATCATCTCGAGTCGAAGCCCTCATGCAGTGAACCTAAATACAGGTACTCACGCTTGCGCCGCCCAAAGCACCGACGGTAGAGCGTGTCAACGTAGAGTATTTTCTCTCAGACCCACCCTATTGCCTAATTCCGTTAGACAACTAACTCGCAGAATCAACACCTCAACGCATCCCAGTTTCTGACGCTGTTGATTATCATCCTAGCGACAAACCTTCAACACCTTGCATTGCTTTTTCTATTTAACTCTGTCAGAGATGACTTCTGCGTGGACGAAGTCGCGGGCAAAAGCTATATATATATATATATATATATATGAAATGAATTTCAAGGTCACCTTGGTATATCTAATTGAAAATCTCTCCTACCGTGTTTTTGTGTATTTCGAGATCTGAGACCCTTAGTCTGTACTTTTTCCTCAACCTGTATATCTATATATTTGGGTTCGCAACTGAATTAGTTTTCAAAACGATAAATATGTAATTTATGTTAAAGGTGTATAAATAAAAGTTCAGCTTTAGAATCGTTACATGTTATTTGCCGCTCAGCTAGAGTATTTTAAAATTAAATTAATTTACTTTGATTATATTATTAAAAGTCAAAAGTATAAAGATATCAAAGTTGTTATTAAACTATTTAAACATTAATATGGAATTCTTACAAGACCGCGACTTCACTAGTATGCCAACTATTCCTGAATTTTATAAAGGAAAACATATTTTCATCACCGGTGGTTCTGGTAAATTCTAAAAACTATTATTTGATTTTTTGACAATGTATATTGCGTTACAGAGCATTCGACACGGTTGTACGAAAGGAACTTTGGAACATTTTACCGGAGTATGGTATTAACGGTAAACTGCTACAGGCTGTGCAGTCCAGTTACATGGGCTGTAGAGCCTGTGTGCGGCTGGATGATGGAATGTCGCCTTGGTTTGACGTCAATATCGGCGTTAAGCAGGGTTGCGTTCTATCAGCCAGGCTGTTTATCATATATCTGGATAAATGTCTCCAAAGGTTGAACGATATGAATGTGGGGGTCCAGATGGGCGACTCAGTGGTCACTGCTCTGCTCTATGCAGATGATGCAATCCTGCTGGCACAGTCAGCGACTGATCTGCAGTACCTAGTCGACACAATGACAGAACATTGTAAGAAAAGGGTAGATCCCTTTTCTTACAAAGAGATGGAAGGTGTACCTTGTAGTGGTGTACCACTGATATAGAGCGAAGAGTGAACGCGGGAAATAGAGTGAACGGAGCGTTGGGGCAACTTCTCGGCAGCCACCACCTCAACCAGAAGGCACGTGTAGCAGCAATATATAACGCAGTGCTTGTCCCAACATTACTGTATGGAAGCGAGAGTTGGGTATGCAGAAAAGAGTATGAAAGTAAAATTAATGCGGTCGAAATGCGATCTCTGCGGAAAATCTGTGGAGTTAGGCTGATTGTTTGCATTCGTAACGACGACGTAAGGGAGCGAGTAGGTATGAAAGAGAGTATTGGCGTAAAGATGCGAAAGGGAATGCTCCGATGGTTCGGACATGTGGAAAGAATGCCGAACGAACGTCTGGTTAAGAAGATATACAATGCGAAAATGAAAGGATGTAGGTACCGCGGGAAACCGAGACTAACCTACCTAGACCAGATCGGTCATGTACTGAAGGAAGGTGGAGTCAAGAGTCTCCGAAACCGGCGAGCATGTATGAAGAGAATTATGAATGTTGAGGAAGCGAGTTAAGTATGCAAGGATAGAGTTCTCTGGCACTCTGTACTCTCTGCCTACCCTACAAGGGACATGGCGTGATGGTATGTATGTATGTACATTGCGTTAAAAGAAGAACTTTCACGATTTTAGCAAAATTCTTTGTATGGTAAATAGTGAAGGATACAGTGTTAACTCTCCCTAATTGACCATGAGCCGTAGAAGCCAATTGCTGGATCACCACGAGAGTGCGGGAGAAAATGCACTTACATGGAAAACTTATAAAACTGACCGAGATCGCCAACTCGCCCATTAAGCATGGCGATTTGGGTATTCTTTTTTTAGGAGATCTATATCCAATGGATGAAAATACAAAATTATCTTATAGCTAGTAACATGATTATTATGTTTTCAACTACTAATGGAATAAGATGGTTACTTAAAAGGCGACTAAGGGATTAGGCCATTTATCTTGTGCACATCTCTCTCATATATATTAATAAAATAAAAGTGGAAAATGATCCAAGTCATATCACAGTAGTTAAAGAATCTGACAACGAAATTCTACTTAATCATTTATTTTCCGTGTGGTAACGGAGTAAGAATACAATTCACCATATCTTACCCGTGGGTGATCATAAGAGATGTCTAAGGGATATAAAACGCATAACATCTATGCAAGAGAGATAAAACTCGAAACATATCCCTATACCAACACGTCAGACCAGCTTGGCATAGTGAGTCAATTTCCCTCCTATTATGGAGGTGGCTCGAGCCCAGATATGAGTTGAACTGATTTAGAACTGAGAGAATACAAAATACATATTAATGAAAATTTCGTCAATATTTTAGGTTTTATGGGCAAGGTGCTGATTGAAAAGTTGCTGTACTCCTGCTCAGATCTCCATACGATCTATATCCTCATAAGAAGCAAGAAAGGTGTTAATGTTGAAGACAGACTGGCGAAGTTATATTCTTCTGCTGTAAGTAATTATGAATAGACTCCGTTAAAGAATATCTTAGTAAAATCCTCTGGTAATGGGTTTTTGTCATCATTGATACTTTTACTATTCAAGAACGCACTATGATGACACGTGTACGAGTTTCCTGCAACTTTCATAATGTCGTCAGTCTATTTAGTGGGCGTCGTCCTACGCTGTGTCATCCGATTCATGGTCACTACTCAAGAACCTTTCTTCCCCAACGGTTGTCGATTTGACGAGCGATTTAGCTTGCCCATTACCACTTCCACGTGCTAATTCTTTAGGCTATGTCGGTTATACTCGTTTTTCTACGGATTGCCGTATTCCGGTTTTTATCACGTAGAAAAATACCAAGCATAGCTCTCTCCATAGCACGCAGAGCGACTTTGAGCCTTTTTATGAGGCCGATAGTTAGAGACTGTTACTAATTAATCAAAATTAATTTATTTCCTCTGTGATCTGAAAATTTTAATCTAAAACTTTGTACAGCGTGATGTATGTGTATTTAAAATGGTAAACATTTATTTATATATTTAATAGCTGTAGGTTAATTAAAAACCTTTTGTAATGGCCTTAACACATGACTTAATGCTAATCGTGACTTTATTTATGTATTAGTACTTATATACGTTATTGATTCTGAATATGAGAAAATTTTTAATGTAATTTGTTTTTGATTTAGGCTGTCTAACTTATTGATCTTCTCTAACTCTGTTCATTTCATTACGTGATTAAATCTGGATTACAGAAACTCGTCAAAAAATAGACCTGACTGATATTTTTTTGGCGAAAAATTAGCACGCTGGAGTGAAACTGGGCAGGTCGGGTTGGTTAGTTGTCGTCAAACTGACTACCATTGTGAATGGAAAGTTCTCGAGTGACGATCATAACTCAAACGACGACAGGTAAAATGTTCTTCTACCAGATAGATGACTGTGCCAGCAGGATTGGATCATCTGCATAGAGCAGAGCAGTGACCACTGAGTCGCCCATCTGGACTCCCACATTCATATCGTTCAACCTTTGGAGACATTTATCCAGATATATGATAACAGCCTGGCTGACAGAACGCACCCCTGCTTAACGCCAATATTGACGTCAAACCAAGGCGACATTCCATCATCCAGCCGAACACAGGCTCTACAGCCCATGTAACTGGACTACACAGCCCGTAGCAGTTTACCGTTAATACCATACTCCGGTAAAATTTCCCAAAGTTCCTTTCGTACAACCGTGTCAAATGCTCTCTCCAGATCCACAAAACTGCAGAAAACCCTCTGACCTAGAGCCAGATGCTTCTCCACAATGTTGCGCAGAGAGAACACTTAATCCATGCATCCCCTTCCACTCCTGAAACCTCCTTGTGTCTCACACAGTAAACCATCGGACACCATCCTCATTCTCCTTTCAATAATTTTACCATACACTTTTGCTGCCAAACTGGTCAAGCTTACGGCTCTGTAATTTGCGCAGTCATAACGTGAACCCTTGTTTTTAAACAAAGGCACGATGACTGCGCTATTCCAGTCCCCGGGAACTATTCCCGAGCTCCAACATACATTGAGGAGCAACAGGAACGCCTCCCAGACACAAGAGCCACCAAGCTTGATCATCTCGGCAGACACCATATCAATGCCCGCTGCCTTACCATTTTTCAAACTTCTTATCGCCCATTCAACTTCATCCATACTGATGCCATCGGAGGACGCCGCTGTCGAATGTTGATCTACTAAACCACATGCGACACCGGCACCAACCGTAGCATCCGCATACATATCGCCAAAATATTCATTCCATCGGCTTAACACGTCTTGTGTTTGTGTAAGAATGTCTCCACCTTTAGACCTTATTTTATTCATTCTGAAGGCTGACCAACCACACCGAGACTTCTTCACCTCCCTCCAAAAGAGTTTGGTGTTACCCTCGAAGATTTTAGTCAGCCTTATTTAAAAAATATATGTTTCCTAAATATTTCACATTCAAACCTTGAAATATTTTTGTTCGCAGTGTTTTGATAGATTGCGGAATGATAAACCTAATATTTTCAAGTCCAAAGTTTGTATTATACCTGGAGATGTTATGGAAAATGGCCTGGGTAAGTGAAATATATATATATATATATCTAGAATCTCTTTTCAACGTTAGGTAATTAATAGTACTTACTTGATGTTTTGGTAAAGAATATATATTTCATCTCTACGGAATATCTACGGATAATGCGATCTTTACGGAGAATCTGTGGAGTTAGGCTGACCGATCGCATTCGTAATGACGACGTAAGAGAGCGAGTAGGTATAAAAGAGAGTTTTGGTGTAAAGATGCGAAAGGGAATGCTCCGATGTTTCGGACATGTGGAAAGAATGCCGAACGAACGTCTGGTTAAGAAGATATACAATGCAAAAGTGGAAGGATATAGGCGCCGGGGGAGACCTAGACTAATCTACCAAGACCAGATTGGTCACGTACTGAAGGAAGGTGGAGTCAAGAGTCTCCGAAACCAGCGAGCGTGTATAAGGAGAATTATGAATGTTGAGGAAGCGAGTGAAGTATCCAAGGATAGAGTTCTCTGGCACTCTGTTCTCTCTGCTTACCCTGCAAGGGATATGGCATGATGATATGTATGTATTTATATATCATTGGGCTCCCTGATATCAAAAACTCGAACCAAAATCGTGTGATCGAACATTCCACCTAGTCATGATTTGTAAATTTTTCAGGTCTTATTATTCCATAGATCTACAAAAAAGAACTTGAAATCAATCTCATGTCACCTGTATCCAATTTCACTAGATTACTTTTAATTGTACACTCCATTTGAAGACCCTCTTCTTAGAATTATACTCGCAAATCTTGGATTCCCAAGGTATATCGATTTGTAAATCGATATAATCTACTCATTGATGCTTCAGCATGTTAAATTCTCCTTCTACAAACAAAAACTTAAGAATAATCGACACCGATATTGTTGATTTTTACTCTTCTTTAAATAATGTTTTAATTATCTTTGATAGTACATGAGCAAGCAACCCTACCAATGACAGCTGATAACCACTGCTTATGAATTTCTGTACAGCCTAGTCACTGTTTATTGTAAAGTTAAAGACTTGGGCCTATTGCTCTCTTGGTGAAAGAACCGCAAGTGGCCAACGAAACGCAATAGCAAATTGTTAATATTCAAACGTTGATTTTTGCGAGAACAGCATCGTATGACTCCGGATAAACCAGTCTATTTATGACTTTATTTTACTATAAGGCCGCACAGTTTTTAGGTTCCAACTTAAAAAACTGTCAACAGTTGTGCCTTATACATAATCGTTTCATAGTAGTGTTTATTTTTTCTCTTAATGAATAGGGTATATAGAAATTAAATCTGGTCACCCAAGGAATATAAAATGACATCTTGTCCAAAATATTTACGTTATTGAGCTTACTGCTGACGGGATTGAGGACGTTTTATTAAATGTATGGAAAAAATACCAAATCTAGAAATCGAAAATAAAATATTCAATTTTTTTTTTCAGTAGTTTAATATCTACAAGCTTCTTAACTCTACCCGAAAGAGTCTATAATTTTATTTTGTCTTCTATTTTTACCCAACTGCGCAACGCAAAGGAGTGGTATTGTGTTTAACAGTCTTTGTATGTATGTATGTATGTTTGTATGTTCCTTTGAAGCACTATATAGACCAAACGCCTGGGCCGATTTTTATGATTCACACGTCAATCCATTCCTCTTAGTCCAGCGAGTGTCACTAAAGACATGACGTTAGTGAAAATTGAAAATTGCGACTACTGGATGCCATATTGTGAAAATGAAAAAAATTAAAGTCAACAAACTATGTCAAGTGGGGTATCGTTGAATAGGTATTTAAAAATTATTTTTAGTTTTCTCTAAACATTTTTCGATTCGACAGTCCGTTTAGAATCTATATTGATTTAAAGTTTCGTAACAACCATTTTCACATACAGGTTTTTAGACAGTAGAAATTTACGATGAAAAGATGAAAAAATCGTATGACTATGCATGTGAATGTGGATGGACATATACTAAAGTATCTAGTAGGTATATTGGACTACTTAAATTATCTTATGTCTGACGCGGTCGCCCATCTTCAACTTCTAACGATCTAGTATTCAACTTCAGTCGAAAAACTATATATAGTTAGATACCTACTTACTAATAAATAAAATAACTGTAGCCACCTAGGTATTCATAACTAAAAAGTATGAAATAAAAAAAAATAATTAAAAAAATTAAAAAACCCAACTGCGTAAAAAGTGAAGGTGAGTTCCTTTCAGTTTTTTTTATTGTGTACGTAATTTGGTTCACTTTTTACGCAGTTAGGTTTTTTAATTTTTTAATTTTTTTTTTTATTGCAGGTATATCTGAAGTAGACAGAAATCTAATTATAAACCATGTGAATATTGTATTTCATGTGGCAGCTAGCGTAAGGTAAGAATGTTTATTTACCCTGACTACCAAACTTCCTCCGCGGGAGAATACTACAGTGAGAAGCTTTAGGATATTTTCAGTTGATTACAATTTACTATTTTTATATAATACCTACCTAGTACAAAGGCATCTTATGCATCCATTATCCACCAGGCTATTGACGATTCCTTTTAAAACTCCATAAAAAAATTATATCCGTAATTGGAACTTTTGAAATAAATCAAATCTGTATAATGTTATTTTAAGATCCACACATGGATAATAAAATAACATTCTCTTACAAATATAGATTCGTAGTACGTACATTATTAGAAACATCTAAATGTATAACTTGAAATACTATCATTTGTACCTATGTGCTATCTATTGATAGGTTTGAAATCGGTGCCAAGCCTTAAACAAAATTATAAACAGCTTACTTACTGAAATTAAATTACACTTAAGATACCGACACCGGCACCAACTTTAAACCTATCAATAGATAGTACATACAAATGATAGTATTTTAAGTTATTTTGTACTTTTAAGTTTTTGAAGTCGGTTTTTTTAAAACGTAGTTTTTTTTTTATATTTTACTTTTTAGGGTTACAGACACACATAGGTAGTCCTATTCGTAGCGGGGCTTGAGTTACTCATTCATTTGTCGCACACATACTTAATGCTAATTTTAGACTTATATGGTTTTCTCATGGGTGCCATTGTCAGAACTGGCCCAAATTAAAATGGGACCATACGGGAAGCACCAATCGCTTAAAATCGCTTCGCCCAGTCGAAAGTTATGAGGTAACAAACATAAAAAAAAATACAGACGAATTGAGAACTGCCTCCTTTTCGAAGTCGGTTAATAAAACAAAATCGTGCTACATAACTATCACGACTTTGTAGTTTTAGACTTTGTACTTTGTTGACCACTTAACTAACTCAAGAATGAATAAAGAGGGACCAATTTTTATGATTTTATGTTTTTGGGATTGTCTTCGTTGGGAATATGAAAATAATTAAAATATGATTAATACAAAAAAAAACAGCTAAAAGCATCAGCCTTAACCTCTGTCTAAATATTAATTTGTTCATGGTATAACAAAACGTAACTGACAGCTCACGTAATGCTCTCTATGGTTTATTTTTAATAAAAAAGAAATAACGTAGTAATTTTGAAATAATCGAAATCTTCTCATTTTATTATCAAGTTTTATTATCTTTCAGGTTTAATGATAGTCTAAAATATGCTGTCAGGATGAATGTTGGTGGTACCAAGGAAATGTTGGAACTGGCCAAAGACATGAAAAATCTTTGTGTGAGTTTTGCCTCATATTTACTATCTAAGACTTATATACTTGCTATACTTATTATTATTATTATCTAAACACACTGTAGCGTGCCAAGCCAAGCTTAAGGAACGAAAACTGGCAAGTCGTAGTATTTTACACTAATCATTTCGAGCCACTATTGACAACTTCATAATTTAAAAACTATTCAACATAAATGTACTAAATTCGGCATACTTATTAAGACCCACTATATAAATCCCAAATTTTTAAAATACAGCTTAAGCAGTTAATTAGATCTTATCGTTCAAAAACAGTCACTTTTTTATTGACTTACTGACATTCATGTAAATCGAAAACCTAACCCAATTCCAGATTACCTAGAAATTCAAATTTCAAATCTAGCTGGCTAGTTATAGGTATATATACAAGGAAAAAATCTAAAAAGAGTTTATAGCTATTTTCATTCCAATTATAAATAAAATTTAACACATATTTAAAAACTAAGTGACGCGCTCAACCCATGAATAGTCTTGATATTCGAGGATATTTCAAGAGCCTATAAGATTACGATTTATACTTGGTAGCTTGGGTAAATAAATCTTTCGATACAGCTGAAGTAGCCTATCAATACAATGTAGGGAATACTGCTAAATAAAAATAAACCTATACATTTTAAACTCATGCAAATAATTATTTTCATGGTAACATTTAGTTTTGTATTTTCGCAAGCGATGACTTGTACTCACTGAATAGATCTCCCAAACGGTGGCCAAAAATACACAAGCCATTCGGGCAACAGGGGTTAACATTGGTTAAGGCTATCGAGCACTGTAGCGCCGGTATCACTATTGAGC
Source organism: Lymantria monacha (assembly GCA_905163515.2). Taxonomy (NCBI): domain Eukaryota; kingdom Metazoa; phylum Arthropoda; class Insecta; order Lepidoptera; family Erebidae; genus Lymantria; species Lymantria monacha. Next base: position 16,269,432 of record LR991104.1, on the reverse strand, counting down.
ATCACTGGTAAACAGAGACCCACTATGGCTACCCCGTATTTATGTTCATGAAAATCTCACTTTCACCTCCGAGCATATAGTTTTGACGACTCCACTCTGACCAGCCGTTTAAGGCAAGCCAGATTTGAGAGTCCTACGTGCACTCTTCGTTTTCCACTCCAGCTAGTCAATGAAGGCAAGCTAGATACGAGGCGCTAATCGACTCTTTGGAGCATTCAGGACCGCAGTCTTGCCACTCACATTTAGCTCACCACATACTTTCTGCGGTTTTTTTGGTTGCCTATAAATGTTAAAAATGTTGTGTACGATGACAGAATAGCACATATTGTCTCCAAATAATTAAGAAAAAATGATATAAAAATAATAATTGTGATAATGACAATTAAAAGGGCAAGTACCTAAGATATTTTGATTTGCGTTTTAAAATTTTCTACAGTTTTGAAGGTTAAAGAAAATTTCTCTTTAGACTTTATAATATATACTATGTTGAATTTGAAAGACCCTAAGTAATAAATACTCGTATACCGTAATCATTGAGAATTATTATAGTATAGGCGCTCGTTAAACTAGTACGCCTCCCGCCGCGAAGCGTTGAGGTCCATATGAAAGTCAAGGACTTTTCAAACTTAAAAATGATTGTATTTTCTCATATTGCACTTATAGGGAAATATTATTATAAATCTGTCAAGAAAAACATTCATTTAAACGTATTTGATATTTTTAAAAAAGCAATTATACTGTTTTAAGTAAGAAAATAATTGATTAAAAAAATATTCGAGGACGTCCGAATAAATAGTCTGGATCTGGCACGATTACGACTGTAAAAATTAATGTATCAAAATATTACTTTTTTTAAAAGATTCATAATCTCAACGCGCTGTATCATTTCGAAAATGGCTTGGTAATTCTTTGTCGTTTAATTGTAATTAATAAAATACCAAACTGCTTAGTCATTAGTGTATGTATACCTTATTAAAATTGTGTTCGTTTACATTTTTTTGTTCGTTCATTCGGACAGGCAAAGGAAACAAATTTCCTACAGCCTATTGTAAACGAACAGCTATGTTTAGCACTACGTCGAGAATGGCATGAAATTTCAAAAGTATTTTTCATTTATGGCATTGACTAATAGTAAATGATAAATAATATAAAAATTATAAGGCATGCACTTTTGGATTTTTCAAATTATTCTACTAATTATGTACAATTAATGATTTAAATGTGATACTTTGTGAGAAAATCTGGATGTGAATTCAACTTACATGTAAAATCTACAAAATAGATAGCAATAAAACCGTATAGTAACATAGGCTTTATTTACATAAGCTAATTGTAACCAATATAATCGTAAGTGTCAAAAGAGTTAGAAAAATAAAGTAACGCCTCGTTGTAATTTTACAACGTGTACGAACGTCGACTAGCACAAAAATTAGATCGAATGCTACTAAACGATGATAACTAAAACAGTGAAGACAGTATGACTATTCCTAACTAGGTCTTTAAAATATTATAATACAAAATAGACAAACACAAAAAACACTAGGTTTAAAAAAAACGACTTCAAAAACTGAAAAGTACAAAATAACTTAAAATACTATCATTTGTATGTGCTCTCTATTGATAGGTTTGAAATCGGTGCCAAGCCTTAAACAAAATTATAAACAGCTTAGGTACTTACCGTAATGAAATTCTACACTAAAGATACCGATACCAGCACCGACTTCAAACCTATCAACAGATAGCATATACATGTGATAGTATTTTAAGTTATTTTGTACTTTTCAGTTTTTGAAGTCGGTTTTTTAAACGTAGTTTTTTTTTTTACTTTTTAGTGTTACAGACACACATAGGTTGTTCCATTAGAAGCGGGGCTTGAGCTACTTGTTCATTTGTCACACTCATACTCAATGCTAATTTTAGACTTATATAGTTTTCTCATGGATCCCATTGTCAGAACTGGACCAAATTAAAATGGGACCACACGGGAAGCACCAGCTTTCAAATAAAAAAGAATCATTAAAATCGCTTCGCCCAGTCGAAAGTTATGAGGTAACAAACATAAAAAAAAATACAGACGAATTGAGAACCTCCTCCTTTTTTGAAGTCGGTTAAAAATGACTGTTGGTCTGCAATGTGACATTTCTAGAAAGGTTGCTACGCATTTTATTTCCATCCAAACATTCATCAGCGCGTAAATGTTGTTGGACATAGGCCTCTCCCCGAGAGTGCCACTCCAAACGGTTTCGAAACTTTGTTAAGATCATGAGCATGGTGACAAGGTCCTTCAGTCCTTCCTGAAAATCAAAGGTGAGTGATATATTCGCCATTGATATTGATGTCCGAGTCCGGTCCAGTCTAGTCCAGGCAATGGAAGCGATAATGTAATTCAATTTGAAAGCTATCTATATATTTATCAAGATGAAGTATAGACTTCATCTTGATAAATATATATTTTTAGTTGAACCATCACAGCTAACACAGGTCATCTTCTATTGTGGCCGCTTCTTGATGAAAGAATTCATCACAAAGAGGCATTGCTTCTCAAAAAAGTCGGCCAGTCTTTGGCTCCTTTGGTTTCTCTGTCCAATTCCATATTGCCTCACTTTCAGCTTATCGACTGTCCTTTTGTCTAGTTTTGCGTTGAAGTCTCCCATAACTACTGTGAAGTGGGTTTTGGGCGCGTGTGTGGCTTTTGAGATGTCCTCGTATAAGGCTTCCGTGAAGTCGTCGGAGTATGTTGAGGTCGGTGTGTTAACCTATATGGCCTTCAACGAATACTTAAAACTTTTGACTATTCTTAATCTTATTTTATGCCTTTCAGGCTTTCATTCACTTTTCTACGGCCTACACTAATACTGACAGAAATCCTATAGAAGAGAAAATATATCCACCACATGCCAACGTGGATGACACTCTAGCCATTTGTGAGCAAATTGATGAAGATACTCTCAAAACTCTCACTCAGAAGTAAGTGTTTAATAAACTTTAATTCTACAAAATCTGGCATTATAAATAAATATTTAAGAAACTACATAGATCACGTCACGATCACGAATTTCTGCAAATATATGAATTAGTCCGACTCAGGGCTCTTCTGTGGCGACCACAGAGGGCCATGGCGGTCAGGGCTGTACGCGGGTACCGCACGGTGGCGACGGAGGCAGCGTGCCTGTTGGCCGGGAGTCCCCCGTGGGACCTGGAGGCGGAAATGCTCGCCGATTTGTATCGGCGGGTGTCGGGGGTGCGCGCGGAGGGCGGTGTGGTCTCTTTGAGGGAACTCACCGCCTGGCGCGTTGACGCCCGCCTAGATGTCATTGCCCGTTGGGCAGTCCGGCTGGAGAGGCCTCGGTTCGGTGTGCGGACCGTAGAGGCCTTCCGGCCGGTGCTGATGCAGTGGTTGGAACGGCGGCGCGGGGTGCTCTCCTTCCGACTGGTGCAGGTTTTGACGGGGCATGGATGCTTCGCCAAATACCTGCACAAGGTCGTCAGGAGGGAGAGTACACCGTCCTGCCACCACTGCGATTGCGACGAAGACACGGCGCAGCATACGCTCGAGGTTTGTGCCGCTTGGGCAGAGCAGCGTCGTGAACTCGTCGCAATCATCGGTGCCGACCTGACGCTGCCGACCATCGCCAGGGCGATGCTCGACAGCGTCAGGAACTGGGACGCGGTCGCAACCTTCTGCGAGGCAGTAGTCTCGCGGAAGGAGGCGGCGGAGCGCGTGCGCGAGGAGCGTCTCCTCGACGGCGCGAGCCGCCGCCGGCGACTGGGGCGGCGCAGGCGCGATTACCTGCGCCTAATGCCGCCCTAGCCGAGGCCGCGGGTGACTGGATCGGGGAATTAGTCCGTCACCCGCCGAGAGGCCGACCGCGTGAGGAAAGACCGACATCCTACCCGAGGGGGGGATGTCGGTCGAGGAGAGGGTACTCCTCAGGGGTATTCCGTCGGGCCGACCACTGACGTCAAGTCACTCTGCTCCGGTGGTCGGCCCAACGACGAAGGCGACGTCACGGGTGGGTTACGGGTGTGCGCGCTTACGCCCCTCTGTCACCCCGGATGGAGTGGTGCGAGGAGTGCGCCGACCGTAGCCCACCCCCCAAAAAAAAAAAAAAAAAAAAAATATATGAATTAAAAAAATATTTGAAACCAAAATTGTAGAGGTAATTTTTAAAAGGTATCATCATAATCTTGCCTCGTATGTACATGCCAGATAGCTTATAGATTAATTTGAATATTGATTGACTTCTTAAGTGCTATAAAAAGCAAATCGTGTAATAGTAGGAGAATAGTTGTGCACACAAAAAGATTTGAAAATGTTTACAAATAGATAAACAAGTTGAAGAAGTCCTAAGACATTTCTTATGATTTCATTATTTTTTTTATATATTCTTTTTTTCGCAAAAAAGAGGTTTTGCATATATATAAACTTAGATTTGCTACGACTTTCTGTGACACTTTTTATTAGAGGATTTTATTTGACTGTAAATATATTTTGTATACACAATCTCTAATACTGTGCCTGCGCTTGCGCCGTGTGATGACGGAGTAAGAATACAAGTCACCATCCCCTATCTTATCCGTGGGTGATCGTAGGAGAAGATTAAGGTATATAAAATGCATATAACATCTATGCAAGAGAAAGAAAACTTGAAACAAAACCGTATACCAACACATTTGACCAACATGGTATAGTAGGTCAATTTCCTTCCCATTATGGACGAGGCTCGATCCCATCAGTGAGATATATATGAGCTGAGATGATGAAGATGAAGCTAATACTGCCACTTTTGTACTTTATGTAGTAAGTACAATATAAAGAAGGGGTTTGCCAAATACTAAATGATGTTTGTACGAGTACATATATGTATGCATATCTAATGAAAAAATTGCGGACAATCTATAATTTGTATAATTTTTTCGATGGATGCGGTGAACAAATTCGAAATCAGAAGATCATTCGGATGTTGTCTAGTTTATTGTCAATTAAAATGTTCAAAGATGAATGTTTATTATATTATTATACCTTATATTCGCGTAATAAATATAGCTTCGCTGTTAGCCCATAACTTAATATTATAAATATACTTTTGGTTTCCAGGTATATAGGCAAAATGCCAAATACATACGCTTTCTCTAAACAGTTGGCTGAATATGCGGTATATGAAAAGAAGGGCCAGCTTCCTGCTGTTATCATCAGACCTTCTATTGGTGAGTTATGTACCTTAGTGAAGTAAAATGTACGTTCCAAAGTAACTGATTTTTTTGAAACTGAAATGCATCACAACGAAAGTAACATTCAAAGCCACCAGCAGTCAAAAGCATACTGGCGCGAGCACCTAGTGCCGATAAAATTAAATATGTTTCGCTTTATCTTTACTCTATCGTCGCTTTCGTCGTTTTCATTTTTCATTATTTTGTCATACGGACAAATAATGATTTCTAATGGTTACGCGAGTATTACACATTTGAAATAAAACTAGTTTTACGGATTCTATCGCGTTTGTATTCGATTTTTAATATCCCGACGTTTCGGGGTCCCCCCGTGGTCATGATCACTGTAAAGTGTTGGGAAATTAAAAATCAAATACAAACGCAACAGAATCCGTAGAACTTTTTCAAATAACGAACAATGACTTGAAAATACTAAACACGAACATGAAAAACAATGTATGATGAAATGAAACATGTTTTAGTACATCCAGTAATATAATTTGAACTCGCATCTAAAAGAAATTTGTTTCTAACATTTTACTATTTAAGATACTGTTTCAGCTACATATGTGTAGTCAATTATATAATAATATAATGTATTTGTGATCTTCCCTTTCTGAAGATTTTTTTCTGATTTGTATTACAGTGCTACTTATGGTAGTCTCTTTTACCCTATTTACTTTTGTAACAGAATCTATAAACGATAGCTTGGAGATTGATTCAAGGATAAATGAGAATACAATAATTTTATATATCACATTATTCTGTACTATCCCACTTTGTATTTTTTTTTTCATTCTATTACCTACATATATTTTTAATACAAACTCATTGCCAGTACAAAAAGATTCGATATATAACATTTTATATTATAGTATGATCAGTTATTATTAAATATTTAATTTATTATAAGTGTTATATTGTAATTATAAGTATTATAACAATTTACAAGTTTAAGCTACTACCGGATCGGAACAAATCCACACTGAGAAGGTGCGCCAAAAAAACTCAGAAAGCATAATACTAATTATTGACTTATGGGAGGCAGCTCTTTTACTTAACACGCGAGCAGAAAGGGGGTGATGGATTATATTCCTACTCCTATTTACCACAAAGAACAATATCTGTACCTGTGTACCTGTTAACTTAATAATATTGTGATTTTTGTTAGTGATATCTAGTCTCGAAGAACCGTTCCCAGGTTGGGTAGATAATTTCAACGGACTAATTGGAGTATTATATGGCTGTAGTACCGGTAAGTTACAAACTTTATTTTCTATAACACATGAAACTATAGCAATAGCATTGTAAGCTACGCAATGTATAAGCAAAGCCAAATTGCCTTTTCGTAGAATTTCTTTTCATATATATATATATATATATATATATATATATATATATATATATATATATATATATATATATATCGATTCCCGTCGCCCCTGTGTGGTTCTCCCGGGAAACTTAATAACATCTACCGCGATCACGGCAGTTCCGATGTTCTACGGGCTCATTTTGGTAGCGGGCCTGTTGGTGGTGGGGCAGGGTGTGCTAGGAATCTCCGGCCGCGATACGGCTACCAAAAAAATCGACCCTTGGCCCTGGTAACACACAACGTTCGGACGCTTTGGACCGACGAGAGGGTCATCGAGCTGGAAGAGGAATTGAGCAGAATCCGATGGGACATTGTAGGATTGTCAGAAGTGCGAAGAAGGGGGAGGGCACGGTAATCCTCCGGTCTGGAAATCTGCTCTTCTACCGGGAGGGAGATCAACCATCCCAAGGCGGTGTAGGGTTTATCGTTCGTAAGTCTCTCGTAGAGAATGTGGAGAGGATCGAAAGTGTGTCAACAAACCACTTGTTGACACACTTTCGATACTCAGAATTACCAAACGGTATTCGTTGAAGGTCATACAGGTTTACGCACTGACTTCGACATACTCCGACGACGTAGTGGAGGCCTTATACGAGGATATCTCAAAAGCCATCCACATGTCCAAAACCCACTTCACGGTAGTTATGGGAGACTTCAACGCAAAACTATGCAAAAGGACAGACGATGAGTTGAGAGTGGGGCAATATGGATTTGGACAGAGAAACCAAAGGGGCCAAAAACTGGCCGACTTTTTGGAGAAGGAAGGCCTCTTCATGATGAATTCCTTCTTCAAGAAGCGGCCACAAAGGAAGTGGACCTGGATTAGCCCTGATGGATCCACTAAAAATGAGATAGACTGCATTTGGACGGATAAACGACAAATATTCAATGAATTCTGTGATCAGCAGGATTAAAACTGGGAGTGATCACCGAATAGTTCGAGGCACGTTGAATCTTCGTACGAAAGTCGAGCGGTCCCGCTTGATGAAGTCTACACTCCAACCTACACCTGTCCAATACCAGAACCCCGATAGCTTTCAACTTTAATAACATAATCGCTTCCAATGCCTGGACGAGTGCGAATCTTCGAACGATGTGAACAATAGGTTCGTGGAAACTGTCTACGCCACCATACCATTAGACCACATCCACACGCTACGCCAGATTATACAGAATACCGAGGAGTATAATCGGCCTCTATGTCTAGCGTTTGTGGACTATGAGAAAACCTTTGATTCTGTCGAAACTTGGGCAGTGCTGCAGTCCCTTCAGAGGTGGCAAATTGACTACCTATCGATATATCGAAATACTGAAGTGTTTGTATAAAAACGCTACTATGTCGGTCCGCATCCAGGATAAGAGTACGAAACCGATTCAGTTGCAGAAAGGCGTGAGACAGGGAGACGTTATCTCTCCGAAACTGTTCACCACTGCGCTGGAAGGTGTCTTCAAGCTCTTAAACTGGACTGGACTCGGCATCAACATCAATGGCGAATACATCACTCACCTTCGATTCGCAGATGATATTGTAGTCATGGCAGAATCCCTGGAGGACCTTGGCACCATGCTCAATGACCTCAGCAAGGTCTCCCAACTAGTAGGGCTGCAAATGAACATAGACAAGACGAAAATCATGTCTAATGCCCATGTCATTTCTGTACCGGTCCTGGTTGAGAATGCGATTCTCGAAGTTGTCGATCACTATGTTTACCTAGGACAAACAGTCCAATTAGGTAGATCCAATTTCGAGAAAGAGGTCAGCCGACGAATCCATCTCGGTTGAGCAGCATTCGGGAAACTTAGGAGGATCATCTTGACTAATATTCCGCAGTGTCTGAAAACAAAGGTTTATAACCAGTGTGTGTTACCAGCGATGACTTACCTCACTAAAACGTGGTCTCTAAATGTCGGCCTCATAAAAAGGCTCAAAGTCACTCAGCGTGCTATGGAGAGGGCTATGCTCGGTATTTCTCTACGTGATAAAATCCGGAATACGGAAATCCGTAGAAGAACGGGTGTAACCGACATAGCACGTTGCAGTAGCACTGGGCAGGCCACATCGCTAGACGAACCGACAACCGTTGGGGAAGAAAGGTTCTCGAGTGGCAACCACGAATTGAACGACGTAGCATAGGACGACCCGCCACTCGGTGGACTGATGACCTCATCAAGGTCGCAGGAAACCGTTGGATGCAGGTGGCACAGGACCGTTACAGATGGCATTCTTGTGGGGAGGCCTATGTCCAACGTGAGTGGACGTTTAGGGCTGATGGATGCCATGTCCCTTGCAGGGTAGGCAGAGAGAACAGAGTGCCAGAGAACTCTATCCTTGCATACTTCACTCGCTTCCTCAACATTCATAATTCTCTTCATACACGCTCGCCAGTTTCGGAGACTCTTGACTCCACCTTCCTTCAGTACGTGACCAATCTGATCTAGGTAGGTTAGTCTCGGTCTCCCCCGATATCTACATCCTTTCACTTTCGTATTGTATATCTTCTTAACTAGACGTTCGTTCGGCATTCTTTCCACATGTCCGAGCCATCGGAGCATTCCCTTTCACATCTGTACACCAATACTCTCTTTCATACCTACACGCTCTCTTACGTCGCGCGTCGTCGTTACGAATGCGATCGGTCAGCCTAGCTCCACAGATTTTCCGTAGAGATCGTATTTTGACCACATTAAGTTTACTTTCATGCTCTTTTCTGCATACCCAACTCTCGCTTCCATATAGTAATGTTGGGACAAGCACTGCGTTACACGTGCCTTCTAGCTGAGGTAGTGGTTACCGAGAAATTGCCCCAACGTTCCGTTCACTCTATTTCCCGCATTCACTTTTCGCTCTATATCAGTGGTGTACCTTTCATCTCTACTAAAAATAAGATTTATTAAAAATAAGTAGACCAGGAATAAGATTTATTAAAAATAAGTAGACCAGATATAAGATTTATTAAAAATAAGTAGATGTTACGATGTCGCGGTGGGATAGTATACAATTGTCGTCACCCCTTTCTTACCCGTGGGATTCGTAAAAATCGGTTGAGTATATCACAAGGGCAGCATATATCTTCTGGGAAACGTATAACTCCCCATTGCGGAGCCTAAGTTCAGAATTAGACGGTGAAAGACTGAATCATGATGGTGATAAAGTAGACACTTGATTGAATTACATTTTACTTTTTACCTACAAAAGTTTGGTTAAACTATAACTCCAACATATACATATTATGTAAAACACACACACACACGTGATGAGGTAAGTAGATATAAATTAACGTCACACTTAGGTGCTTTAAGAGAAAGCCTCATCATGCCATATTTTTGAAATCGCTATAACTACTATGTTTTATTGTTTTTATTATTGTTTATTTTAATGTATATACATTGTAATTATGATCTACGACTATGAAACTACAACCTGTTCAAACGATTGCTTCATAATCTGATATATTCTGTATATATATAACTTTATTTTAGGTGTAATTAGGACTTTTTACATAGATTCTAATATAAAGTGTGACTACATTCCCGTGGATATTCCAATCAAGAGTGTAATAATTGCTGCTTGGATGAGAGGCACTAAAGGGTACGTACCAATTATCAGAATTTAAAATTTTAATATAATTACAATTCTATTAGGTATTACGTGCGTGATTTACCAATTTGGACGCTGATTAACTTTTCTTTTTAAAGTAGCTTAGACAGGGGGTAGCTCATTCATATAAAACTCGAACAATTTTTTTTTCGGTATTTGAAAATAATCGAATTTCTCCTAAACCACTGTTTGAGCAAATTTACAAATTTTCAAAGCGCTAAACTTCAAATCTAAAATTTTTAGAGTATTCTGTATTTTTAGAGTATTATTTTTAAGGAAGTAAGACCTTTAATTTTATATTTCACATATACATTCTTTGGAATGATTATTACCAGAAACACTATGCCTTATAACTGAGTAACGCTTCAACTATAAAATCCTATCATCATTTAATTGTTTATATATCATTCTTTATTTCAGTTTGCAGCCTGCCGATGACATTCCCATATACAACTGTTGTAACGGAAATACACAAACATTGAGTATTGAAGAAATCGCTACCAATGGCTACCAGCTTTTACCTAAGGTGCCATTGGGTCCCAGTTTATGGCACCCTTACACGCTGTATACTAAATCCAAAACTATCTTCTATGTTATGGTGGGTGTAATATTTTTTTTTTATATGATTGCAAGCAAGAGAGCATTTGACACGGTTGTACGAAAGGAACTTTGGGACATTTTACCGGAGTATGGTATTAACGGTAAACTGCTACAGGCTGTGCAGTCCAGTTACATGGGCTGTAGAGCCTGTGTGCGGCTGGATGATGGAATGTCGCCTTGGTATGACGTCAATATCGGCGTTAAGCAGGGGTGCGTTCTGTCAGCCAGGCTGTTTATCATATATCTGGATAAATGTCTCCAAAGGTTAAACGATATGAATGTGGGAGTCCAGATGGGCGACTCAGTGGTCACTGCTCTGCTTTATGCAGATGATGCAGTCCTGCTGGCACAGTCAGCGACTGACCTGCAGACCCTAGTCGACACAATGACAGAAGATTGTAAGAAAAGGGATCTACGCGTGAATGTGAGCAAAACCAAAATAATGGTCTTTGAAAGAGATAAAACCAGAACAGATGTAAGAGTAACAATAGGTAATGATGTACTAGAGCAAGTGGATGAATTTGTATATCTTGGATGTGGATTTAGCCGAGATGGAAGGTACACCACTGACATAGAGCGAAGAGTGAATGCGGGAAATAGAGTGAACGGAGCGTTGGGGCAACTTCTCGGCAGCCACCACCTCAGCCAGAAGGCACGTGTAGCAATACATAACGCAGTGCTTGTCCCAACATTACTGTATGGAAGCGAGAGTTGGGTATGCAGAAAAGAGTATGATAGTAAAATTAATGCGGTCGAAATGCGATCTCTGCGGAAAATATGTGGAGTTAGGCTGACCGACCGCATTCGTAACGACGACGTAAGAGAGCGAGTAGGTATAAAAGAGAGTATTGGTGTAAAGATGCGAAAGGGAATGCTCCGATGGTTCGGACATGTGGAAAGAATGCCGAACGAACGTCTGGTTAAGAAGATATACAATGCGAAAGTGGAAGGATGTAGGTACCGAGGGAGACCGAGACTAACCTACCTAGACCAGATCGGTCATGTGCTGAAGGAAGGTGGAGTCAAGAGTCTTCGAAACCGGCGAGCGTGTATGAAGAGAATTATGAATGTTGAGGAAGCGAGTGAAGTATGCAGAGATAGAGTTCTCTGGCACTCTGTTTTCTCTGCCTACCCTGCAAGGGATATGGCGTGATGATATGTATGTATGTATATATTGCAAGCATGTCGTGCCGTTGGGCATGAAAAAAATTTTAAAATGATATTAACCTGACCCCATAATTAACTTCATACATATATTAAATGACAATTGTGAGCTATTTTGGTCAAACGGTTCGGAGATCAGAGACCTCGCCCACACGGGGGCGCCGTACAAAACTGTGAACCGAACTACCTCCCGTACAACGTATATATGTAGTTGGTTTGTAGCGCTAGGTCCGCTCACATTCAATATGAGCCAAGATAGGCAAAAATGCTGTGTAACTAAGCAAGTTGATAGAAATGCTCCCGGCACCACCAATGCTCCTCGAGCGCCAAACCTAAGTACTTAAAATGGGTCAGGATGCTGATGGGGACTGAATTTACGTGAGTTGCCATGTATTCTTCGTCCTCTAGCGTTCCACTTTGGACTGCGGTGAAAATTTCATCGACGTAGCAGTTTAAATGGGGAGTGACCCCGGTGGAATACCGCACTAAATGGACGTTCACACATCGTACTCTATTCACGGGGTAGACGCTACGCCTCTCCAATTAATCTGCCACTTCCCGCTTCGGGTATAGAGTCACCCCGCAATAACAAAGCGCTTTCCTGATGCAACTGATGGGCAGACTATTGAATGCGTTGGCTAAGTCTAAAGACATCAACAGTATCTCTCCGCTGGTAAGTGCCTCCAAGGCCACGGCCCTCAGGCACAGCAAGGCCGCAAATGTTGAACGCCCCTTCTGGAAACCAAACTGGACGCATTTCGTGTCCAATCTTGCTAAGGTGCTGGGTGATATTGACAGGCAAGATTCTCTGCAACAACTTTCCGGAATTGTCCAGCAGCATGACTGACCGCCCTGCAGGTCAGGGCTGAATCCAGAAACTATCTCAACTTGAATAGGAGTACCAGCCTCTACTCCTTCCAATACTCAGGATACTGCCGCACCCAACTGCAGCCTGGCAGAGTTTGAGCTTTTCTTAGACTCCGTCAGTGCTGCGGTCCGTCGCCAGTCGCCGAGGAGAATTGTAGTTCTCGGCGACTTCAACGCGAAGTCTCGGGAATGGGGGAACCCCGCCGCAAACGCGAAGGGGAGGGCCGTTGAAGAGTGGTCCATTCTCTCCAACCTATCCCTCCTCAATAGAGGGACAATTCACACTTGCGTGCGATATAACGGAGGGTCCGTGGTGGATCTTCTTTCACCACTCCTGGTGTCGCTCGCGAGGTAAATGGTTGGAGAGTCGAGGAAGGGGTGGAGACCCTCTCAGATCACCGGTATACAGTGTATTCCAGTGCTCGACCACGCGCAGGTGTGAACGTACATGCCACTAATAGAGCTTATAAGTACCCGTTTTGACTTGGTGCAATAATGTCAGATATAATATAATATGCAAGGTGGTATAATAATAGTGCAAGGTGGAAACTATAATACAGTGAAAATGAGCTACTAGCTTTTATACAGAATAAGATAGATACTATAGAAGAAGTCTAGTTCGAATATGCAGAAATACTTTTACGGACAGTGAAATTCATCATTATTCTCCTACTCTTATCCCAATTACTTGGGGTCGACACAATATGTACTCTTCTTTCACAGTACATGTTGTAAAAGTTATTGGCAATAGTTTTATGACCGGCCGCCTGCCTGACGTCAACCCTCCTTGAGAATGTAATTGTTGACCAAACGGCATCAGATGGACCAGATCGTGACAGTGAAATTGTGACCGTGAAAAAACTGGTTTACATTGGTAAAGTAGCTTTCAATACCAAATTCAAATTAATTTTTCGTAAAAGTATTGAAGATTGTGTTATTAAAATGACGATATTATAGGAGTTTTGTTAAGCATTAATATAGAAATTATACCTATTTTCATGGCTGGTGGTGATCTTCAAAAATTACCACCAATTGCGTTTGATATGAACAGAGAAACGGGTTAGAAACTGGCTAACTGTCTGGAGAGAGAAAGCCTCTTTATGGTGAATTCCTTCTTCAGAAAGCAGACACAAAGGAAATGGATCTGGATTAGCCCTGATGGTTCAACAAAAAACGAGACAGATTTCACCTTGTCAGATAGGCAACAGTTGTTCAATGATATCTCAGTAATCAGCAGGATTAAAACTGGAAGTGATCACCGCATGGCATATTAAATATCTATACAAAAGTCAAGCTGTCGCGTTTGATGTAGTTTACACCCGACCTAAACCTGCCCCATACCAGAGTTCTGAAAACTTTTAGCTCGAGCTACATAGTCATTTCCCATGTATAGATAGATGACTGCGAATCACCGAACGATATGAACAACAGATTCATGCAGACTGTCCACGGGGTCAGGTCCAATTTTTCAACACTAGACCTAAAAGCTTTCTGACCAGACTCTCAGGCTCATGGCGAAAGGATAAGAAATAACGGTGCAGTCTTCAGCCGATTGTTCCGAATATAAGCAGCTAAATAGATAGATCTCTAGGTCCGTGCGACACTATATTCATAGATTTAATACACTATGATCAGAATGGCTCTTAAACAATTAAGAAATGATAAGGCATCAAAAGACGATGGAATTACTGCAGAAATTCTGAAGGCAAGTAGAAAACCGAACTCAAAAGTCCTTCAGAAGTTATTTAGTGTTGTCGTAAACCAAGAGTGTGTTGGTGCTATTCTTCAAGAAGGGTGAAACTCACTCTTGAGCCACATCCACAAGTTATTTTCGAGGGTTATTACAAACTAAGTCACGCTCAAGCTCGATGAATTCCAGCCGCCTGAAGATGACTTCCAAAAATGTTATAGTAATATAAACCATAACCACACGCTTCTTTATTTTTTTTTATTAAAATGCTCTGATGATTTAATTGAGCACGCAAATATTAAAAAAATAAGATTTTATTTTATTCCACCTTTCGCCTCATTTTAATGGTATTTGGAAGGCTGAATATAAATCGTGCAAGTATCATTTTTAATAGTGGTTGGCAACGCACGCAACATTTTAATATTTAAAGAATACCACATGGCGTTATCATAAATCGAAGCAGTTCCTACTTACTTTGTCCGCAGTTCTAACTTTTGCTATTGTGTCCATCTCACTCCTAGTTGGACGTGTTTTAACATCACTGGCGATTGATAGACCGCCTATGTTCTTGATCACCGTTTAACGGGCTTTAATTGTAATTATACTTAAATCATAATAAGTAATACTATAAAAGTATATAATAGTTCGGATTAAATACCAATAGTATATGTAAGATTATAATGTAATAAAATGATAATTGAACCTAACAAATTATTATAAAAACTAAGCAATATTGATGGTCTAAATCAGCAGCAATCTTCGACGTTTTTTGTGCCATCTGAAATTTAAATACTATGCACTTTTGAATAAAGCTAAAAATGTAGGTATTTCAACACTGTTTGTTCTTTTTCAGATGATACTGCAACAGCTGCTGCCTGCTATGCTTCTAGATTTAGTTTTAAAGACCGCGGGACGTAAGCCTATGTATGTAAGCGTTAGATAGAAACTTAATTTTTTCTTCTCTTATTGTTATACCGTACAAACTTAGTTTACGCATATTATCTTTAAAAAGTTCATCTTATTTGTTAGTTATTTTAGTCAGATTAAGAGAAAATCAATATAATGCATAAAATTTATAAAAAGCAGTCACATAATTTTATAGCCTTATAATTAAAGACATTTCTTATAGATCAAAATCTATTAAAATAACATCAGTAATAATATACCTAACTACTACCTACTTGTAATTTTTTCTCTTTCTACTCCTTTTGGAGCCATATGTATTTTTATGCCACTATTGAGTAACTACCTACACACTATTGAGTAACTACCTACATGCTTCATCTACAATGAAAACCAATTGATCTGTTATACCGCGTTGGTTATTGAAATTTGAATAAGCTTTTGCTCCAAGATTAATTTTCTTTGGAGTAATATTTTACCCGTTAGTTTTTTCTTTCCAATCATGAAAAGGATAGGCAATTGTGGCAAGAGTCACCATATGGAAATTGTGATTGTTTACGTAAACTAAAATATATTTGACATATCTTGAGACTGTCAAAAAGTAAAAATCATTAATCCTTGTAGATCACAGTGTGTAATTTCTACCAGTGAGTTGTACTGTATAATATGTAATGACATGCAACTTGTGTTATTTATTTTTAAAATTAAAAAATACATACCTTGTGTTCCAGGCTAGTGAAAATCCAAAGGCGTATCTATACCGCCCTCATGGCCCTAGCGTACTACACCAATCAGGAATGGACTTTTGACAACAAAAAATTCGTACTGCTTCCGTCTTATGTAAAGGTATTTATGATTTTGGCGTTAAATTTCTTGAACTCTGTCTATAAGATTTAAATTAAATAAAGTAGATAAATAGTGCTTCTATGAAATTACAATACTTCTGTGCAGGTTAATTTATTTTTGATAAAAGTATCAAAAATAATAAGAAATTGGACAATACACACAATTATCACTCATTAACACATTATCACTCAATTTCCTGGATCGATCAAGCCGCTCGGTCACACTAATTGGACAAACAAATTGGCCAAAAAAATTTGAGACAAAAATGTACATACATATCATCACGCCATATCCCTTGCAGGGTAGGCAGAAGTGTAATAAAAGTAGACAAAAATGTGAAATAATAAATAAAAAAATATAATTAATTAAAGAAGTTACAGGTTTTTGAAGTGGCACATTCAATTTCTATCCCTATAAAAATTTTGCTTAAGGAAGTTGCTGATGATGCTGAACATAGAAATTGCGACGTTAATATCACATATTTGTTTACTCTCTCTAATATGATCATTCTCCTACTCTTATCCCAATTACTTGGGGTTGATACAATATGTAGGTTCTATTCTTTCATAGTACATATTGTAAAAGTTATTGACAATAGTTTTATGACCAGCCGCCTGCGAGACGTCAACCCTTCTTAGGAATATAATTGTTGACCAAACGGCAGCAGATGGAGTTGACCCAGGCCGTTATAAGACTCTTAGTCGTCTTCTACGACATCCACGAGCAAAGTAAGGGTTGGTAGTATTCGTAGCCGCTACCACAGAGCAACTCTCTCTGATATATAAATTTAAAATGTACAAGCATTTTATTAGCTTAATTAATACATTGCCTTTAGTGGCAGATAAAAAAGTAACCCATCTGATCGTGATCAGCTCAATTGATTACGCTGACTTAATGTCCTATCATAAAGACTTGTCTAATGTCGGCTGAAAAGTCATGGTTGAATGAGATGTTAGTCATCTGAATACATAAAAGTTTCATCCGTCTTCTTTCGTAATTATTTATTTGGTTTGCTAACAAATGTAACAGAATAACTTATTTCTAGTTTTACACATTTGTAGAAAAGGTTACATTCGAATAAACAAACACCACATGCACATATGAATCTATAGATAGTTTAAAAACAAAGAAAATACAAAGAGTTGTCATAATATGCCTAAAGATACATATATACACATACATATCATCATGCCATATCACTTGCAGGGTAGGCAGAGAGAACAGAGTGCCAGAGAACTCTATCCTTGCATACTTCACTCGCTTCCTCAACATTCATAATTCTCTTCATACACGCTCGCCGGTTTCGGAGACTCTTGAATCCACCTTCCTTCAGTACGTGACCAATCTGGTCTAGGTAGGTTAGTCTCGGTCTCCCCCGGTACCTACATCCTTCTACATTCGCATTGTATATCTTCTTAACCAGACGATCATTCGGCATTATTTCCATGCCTAATGATAAAACTACATTACACTTAAAAAAAATGTTTGCACAATTTTGCGAAAATGATTAAAAGAATCTGAAAATATATCAACAGAGTCACAATATTGATATAAAAGCTTGCACCAACGAGGAATTAGAGATTTCGCAACATAATAAAAATATATCCAAATGGCTATTCAACAGGAGTCTATGCTTCGCGGTGCTTTTAATAATACTGCTCTAATAATACTTTTTGTTTCCAAAGATATTCAATACATGCTCACAGAACATTTGGTATACTATGTCTATGATGGGCTGATATCTGTATAGTTTAGATATCAAAGAGAAACCAAGGAGATCATTATTAGAGCAACAGAAACAAAATAACAATTTTTGAAATGCCTCCCATTCTATCTGCGTATATGTAGATTCAGCATACAAATACTACTTCATGTAATTGAATACAGTTTTCATTGGTGTATTGCTAGAAGTCTTACTTTAAACAAAGTATCATTAAGAATAAAAATAACAACAAATCTTAAAATATTAAATATCAAAGTATTTCATTATCACCGTCATCTCAGCCTACATATGCCATTCTGTTGGACTTAGACCTCCTCCGCAATGCGGGCCAATTGACCTATATCACGCTGATCAGAACTGTTCGTACAGGGTTTTATTTCGAGATCTTCTTCACCTTCACAGATAGTGGTAGGACCACCCTCTGAACAATTCTGTCTACAGTCGCGGGCCGGTCCGTCCGGTGTAGTATTACACTCTCACAGAAGATCAACATCTGAGTAATGGCAATATGCTATTACGCTTCGTTTGGAAAGCGAGAGAGTCGGAAGCCCAACTGGAATGGGTTTGGAGTTTGTAGACAGCGGCCTAGCTATACCCTTAGTATCGCAAAGGTCCATGGGTGGCAGTGACACTTACCATCAGGTGTGCTGTCTGCTCGTTTGCCACCATAAGAAATAAAAAATAAAAAAGATGCCATATGCATATCATATGCCTTAATCGTCTTTTATAATGCCCACGGGCAAAAAAGAGGGTGGCGAATTGTAATCTTACTCCGTCACTACACGCATATAAAACAGCGGGTATAAATAAGTCTACATAAAACTTAAAAATCAATAGCTCTCTTATTGATACACCGTTTAATATTAAACTAAATCTTTGCCAGGATGAAGACTTGAAGTCATTCTATTTCGACCTGGAAACACTCGATAAAGATCGATATATTAACGACTTCGTCAAAGGGGCTCGAAAATATCTTTTGAAATTAAAAGATGAGGACTTACCTAAGCATCGCAAATTATATTGGAGGTAAGATAAAACTCTTTTTACGTGGTAAAATATTTTATTTACATATAATAATATTTTAGCGGATAGTTTTTAACATAAAGATGTTACATTACTGTACATGTCTAGCCACGTCGATATGTGTATCGGAAGCATATACTCATAACTTAAATGCAACATAATATTTAAAATTTTACATTAAAATTATTAAATAATTGTTGAGCTTGCTAATAATATTCTAAAAATAAAATAAAACTTACAATTATCTTAATACACCTGATAATCTATATTCATCTCTTTCTCTTATAGGCTTTACTTTTCTGAGGTTTCATTTCTGTCATATGCGAATTGTAAACACACACTTTATTTAACTATTTTTATAATTAAATTGATGATATGAATGTTTTTTTTACAGAATGTATTATCTACATATTAGTGTCCTATGCCTTTTCTGGAGTTACGTGATATTGTCAATCTACAGTTCAAACTACATTCAAAATATAGCTATAGTTCATCTAATCTAAGAAGTGCATGACGTTTCGCATTTTTTTAATACACAATAACCTTCGTCAAATGTATAAGCAAGATTGCAAACAATAAATATGAAATTTTAAAGAACTATTAAATTATTTACATAATTAACGTTGCGGGTGACTTTCTTGCATAATAATCTAATGTTGAAACTCGTAAAACTAATTTAAAATAAAAATATAATGGTAGATAGTAATTATTGTTATTAACGATCTACAGTAGTGCTTGACAACTTCCAATTCACGATTATCCAAATAATCGGTAAAAATATTCGAGTAATATAATTAATCGAATATATATTTTGACAGAGATGTAAATTTCGAGAATTTTATTGATAAGGAAATAATTATTAATGTTCGCGACGATGATAATTCAAGTAATAGTAGCGATTCTAAATAAATAGCTTTTTTCAAGTCCAGTTTTTGTTTTTACTTAACCTAATCCTACTAAATATGATGAATAGATTTAATGCTGAAATAATTAAATTTGTTTAGTATTAATTTAGCACTTAATTTATTCATCTTTTTGAAAAATAAACCGATTATTAATTAAAAAGAATCAATATCGATTTCTCACTAAAATCGGATATTTTCGAAAGCGATTATTTAGTTCACATACCTAGACAACTTACTCCGACAGCTGTCAAAGTGCACTTCTTAGATTAGATAGACAATTAGATTAGATAGTCAAATTATTTAACATTTGCTATTAGAAGAAAATTTATTTGAAATCAATATATTCTAAGTAGATTTTTTTATTTTTTTATTTAGATTTTTTTAAAGTTTGTAATGATCAGATTGGGTATTTTAAAAATATAGATGAAACTGTTGTTAATTTAACAAACAATCTTTTAAAATACAATCAGCCTAAATATATTGTTTAATGTGATCCTTTAAAAAACCGAATTGACCATATTACTACGGTATATTATATTACATATAGTATATATTTTTTTTTTATTTTTTTTTTATTTTATTACTAAACTATATAACGAATAGGTGTTAGTCGAAGTTTTGTACTGTGCACTTTTAGTTCCTTTTTAAGATTTTATCTGATTAATATTCTCATCTGTTAGAAAAAAATGCGAGAAATTATCACTTTGTTGTTACACAACTGTTTAAAGTAAGATGAAAACTAACTTTATAAACAAAATTAAGTTTGATTTTATCGCTAGAATCAAAGTTAGGTATTGAAAATGTTTAAATATTTTATTTAATTACCTACATGTAACGCCTGCAAAAACTACCTACCCATGATTACGTGATTTCTACCAGATTCTAAAAATGTGCCTGAACAGAATAAATTTGATATCGTGTATAGTTTACAGAGGCTCCTTGTACATGTTGAATTAAATGGCCTCTATGAATTCAACCATCCTCTATTAAAGAGGATGGTTGAATTTTATTGGCCACAGCCTCGAATAATTTTGCAGCCTACCCTCCATTAGTAAGCAATATTATTAGACTGTTGAGAAAATATCAAGTGTTGAGAAAATATCACAAACAGCCGCGCTGTGCGCTTAAGTGAAATACATCGTAATCAGGATGTTCCTTGATCTACGTATAGACTCTGTCAGTTTCGTGAACTAAGTTATCTTAAGACTTTATATCCGTGCTGTGACGTGAGTATAGATTCTGCACGCATATCTGCTGACCCCCTTGTAATTGGCGCGTTAAGGCTTATAGGTAATTTTTGATTTATTCACCTCTTCATCTAGATGCGGGATTTATCATCGTCCAACTTCCATTCTTCCTAACCATACTATATAGTCCAATAAAATCAATTACCACCATTTCTGAGGTGTGATTTTATTGCACAGTACTAAACATCACTTTTTTTTTTTGGCGGCGGGCTACGGTATGTCAAACCCCGCTATTCCGTCCGGGGCGACAGGAAAAGCGGCGCAAGACCACGTAGACCCGCCCTACAATATACCTCTCGACGCCGTGCTGGTGAGTCATTGGTACGCGGTCTTTTTCTTCAGTGGCCCATCCGGCGGTCTACCCTCAGGGGTATCCTCGCTGATGTCGACGCCCGGACAGTTTGCACCGTCGGGGCGTCGTCTTCACGCGGTAGCCTCGCTCCCTGGGCGACCAGACTAATCCCTGATCCGGTCACCCGCTGCCTCGGCTAGGGCGGCATGAGGCGGAGGTATTCACGCCTCCGCCGCCCCAGTCGCCGGTCGCGGCGCGAATCCTCGAAGAGAAGTTCCTCTCGGATTCGCTCCGCCACTTCTGCGAGATGACGTCCTCGCAGAAGGAGGCGACCGCGGCCCAATTCCTCTCGCTGTCGACCATCACTTTCACGACGGCCGGCAGCGATAGGTCGGCACCGATAGCAGCGACAAGGGCACGGCGCTGCAGTGCCCAGGTCACGCAGACCTCGAGCGTATGCTGCGCCGTGTCCCGGTCGCTGCCGAGTACTAAACATCACTAGGGGTATGTTAAAAAAAAAAAAAACGCCTGCGTAAAGGTGGACTACAACACGTACCATTGAATTGGTTCGTAATGTTATTTGGTCAGTTAAGCTTTTAAAAATGTTTATTCTCTTAGTACTGCTGTAAAAAAATCTCTATACAATGTCGTTTTAATGTCATTAGTAAGTAACATTCTACAATTTATACAAATCCATAATGATTTCTAACATATGCGAGTATTACACATTTGAAATAAAACTACTTTTACGGATT
Source organism: Lymantria monacha (assembly GCA_905163515.2). Classification (NCBI taxonomy): domain Eukaryota; kingdom Metazoa; phylum Arthropoda; class Insecta; order Lepidoptera; family Erebidae; genus Lymantria; species Lymantria monacha. The sequence continues at coordinate 16,247,233 of LR991104.1, read as the reverse complement.
CTATCGCGTTTGTATTTGATTTTTAATTTCCCGGACCCATACAAATCCCCCATAGGGTATAATATAAACCACTAAAAGTTTGTTTACAAACTGTTGACAGTAACATTAGCAGTTCATGTAATATATTTAATATATTGTAGCGCCTTTTATTTATTTTGATGTTGATTTTCATTTAAAATGGATGAAGATGGTGGAAATGGATAAAGAATTACAAATGTGTTTGGACAACAACAATTGTGAAATTATATTTTTATAAAACCTGTCAAATACCCAATTCTTAGTTTTTTTTTTTGAGAAATATGTTTTATAATTTATAAAATCCGATTACGAAATGAAAAATGATGTCGCAAGCGGGATTCGAACCCGCGCCTATTGGGATTCCGGCCCAATCGTGCTGCCACTACACCACCGCGACTAATTGTAGGACATGCAAATTTCACTTCGTATTATATTTACGTCTTAAGGTGACGGTATGCTATCTACCCGACAATGTTTACACATTGTTATAGGCTTAATACTTCAAACTTTACAGTTAGAATTGTATTAAACGATGACACAACCTTGTTATTTAAATTACTGAAATTTTCGTAATCGGATTTTATAAATAATTAAGCATATTAAATGCTAAATTTCAGTAATTTAAATAACAAGGTTGTGTCATCGTTTAATACAATTCTAACTGTAAAGTTTGAAGTATTAAGCCTATAACAATGTGTAAACATTGTCGGGTAGATAGCATACCGTCACCTTAAGACGTAAATATAATACGAAGTGAAATTTGCATGTCCTACAATTAGTCGCGGTGGTGTAGTGGCAGCACGATTGGGCCGGAATCCAAATAGGCGCGGGTTCGAATCCCGCTTGCGACATCATTTTTCATTTCGTAATCGGATTTTATAAATAATTAAGCATATTAAATGCTAAATTTCAGTAATTTAAATGTTTTATAATTATTAAAAGATTGTTAAATTTAAGATTTTTGATGTCATTTTAAATATATTTTTTTACTCTTGTGCATCTGTAGCGTTTTCATTTATTTTTATTAGTAAAGGTACCCAACCATTTACCTTAATAAGATACAAATGTAATTTCATATAATGAAAAGTACTGGGTTTCTTTAAAACTATTGCAAATTATTTTTAATATCAAAAGTATCATCGTCATCAATCATCCCACAGAGAAGGGCAACGTGAAAGATCTCAGCTAATATTCATTCCTATTTTGAGACCAAATCTTTTATAACACTATCGACGACCACTGTTGCAAACGAGTTTCCCCATGGAAGGAATGTCAAAATAACAATGCTTGGTTTGTTATTTTATTTTGATTATATTATAAATATACCCTAAATCTGTATTATTTATAAATATAGGGGGTACATAGAGATTGTGATAATGACCGACACGCCACATTTGGTATGGTAATACACTACCATGCCTAGTGACGAGTCGAACGTAAGAATACGTAGTCTGAATAGTGCGTGACCGGACAATGCCTATGCCACGCGCTTAAAATACAGTTGTCACCACACCATATTATTACCTAAGAGTTAGGGTTTTCCGTGTGGTGACGGAGTAAGAATACAATTCACCACCCCCTATATTACCCGTGGGTGACCGCAAGAGACGACTTAGTGATGTAAAACGCATATAATATCTAGACAAGAAACCTCGAAATAAAATCCTATACCAACACGTTTGACCAGCATGGGATAGTAGGTCAATTTCCCTCCCATTATGGAGAAGGCTCGAGCCCAACAGTGGAATATATGAGCTATATGAGCTGAGATGATAATGGTGATGAAGGGCTAGGAATACAAGTTAGGTTATCTGGAGATTATCTGGCAGAAAACATTGGACTATTAGTTCAGGGACCTCTTATAGAAGTAGTTACTGCACTCCTAGGAAAATTTCGCCGGTAAAAGTATGGAATAGAAATACACATAATAAAAATGCAAGATACATTTTATCATAAATGGCTGGCTGCACAGATGGCGTAGTGGTTAAGATACCGACCTTCCGTGCCAGTGCCGTGGGTTCGATTCCCACGCAGGACAATACTTTGTGCGATCCACAAAGTATTGTTCTGAGTCTGGGTGTAATTTGTCTGCGTTAATTGCATGTTTGTAAAGTCCCCCGCGATACAAGGATTTCCTTAGTGCAGGGAGGTGTCTTTAAAAAAAAAAAAAAAAAAAAAAGAAATGATGATTCCCTACTCTTATTCCAGTTACTTGGAGTCGATACAATGTGTGCTCTTCTTTTATAGTACATATTATAGAAGTTATCGGCAATAGTTTTATGACCGGCCGCCTGCCAGACGTCAACCCTCTTCGGGAATGTATTTTTTGACTAAACGGCATCAGATGGAGTTGGCCGAGGTCGTTATAAGGCTCTTAGTCGTCTTTTACGAGATCCATGAGCAAAGTAAGGGTTGGTAGTATTCGTAGCCGCTACCACGCAGCACTAACTAGTTTACCCAAATATTCCACCTTAGTCACAAGAAAAGAGCACTTACGTAAAAACTGGCTGAAGTAAGGGTCTTTAACACTTTCTTTCTGTTCAATCCCTTTAATTACGATGTTGCTCAGAAGGACCACATCGTCGAAATAAACTAAAACATTGCCCGTATTAATATGGCTACTTAGGGTATCGTTAATTATAGGTTGGTATACTATAGGGGAATTGGCTGAGCCTTATGGTATTTTAATATGTATATTCGAAATTTTCTTCAAACAACACAACCGAGTGTAACAAAACCGGTGAATTGAATGCTCTCGTCCTTCAAAGGGATTTGATGAAATGCCGTAGCCATGACAAGACTCGATAAAATCTGGAATCCACCAAGTCTATCTATATGATCGTCAATAAGGGAAAGAGGGTATCGATCTTTAACTGTAATTCGCGGTAATAAACTACGGGACCGGGTTAGGCAATTCTTATCCCCTTTTCGCCCTATATAACTTATTTATAATTGACATAAGATTTTACAACTCTTCACCCTGCAGGGGTGTATTCACCTCAAACTAGTGGATTGATTGAACGGTATTAATATGCACGAAGTTATACGATAGCAATTACCTACGTAATTTCGATTCGGTTTAGAACGTCCGTGTCTGTTATAATAGGTGAACTCAGGAGGGATGAAGAAACTGCAACTAGGTCAGCCTTAATAAATATGTCACTGATGGCAATCGGTAATATAATGTAGGATGTGGCAACTATTTCTCTATCACTCAGGCCTTTCAATACGCAGCGTGTCAATTTCGGTTGACATCCGATATATTTAAAAAGATCAGATGAAATAAGAGACACCCTGAGGACACCACTAGCAATGAGTACATCTACGAATACCGTCTACCACTACTGAGATTATGTCATTGGCTTGAGTAAAGTTAGGACTATAAAAACAACGATTAACATTAGGCACATTTCGATGACTCGACCGTGCCTAGACAAAACACACTTCCTCAGTATGGCCCGGTATCTTACAGAACATTTTTGAAAGACATTTTGGATTTAGAGTATTTGCAATCACGACTAATATCCTCCTTCTTCCTTCCTTGTTATATTTGAAGCGTTTTTGACCTAACAGTTTGTCCATCTTTGACAATATGTACTTTTTAGAATGGCCTACCTTATCTCGTTTCATCCTAATGGGTTTCATATAAATCGACAAAAGTGAAACTATAGTTTCAGGTGTCAAATTTGAATTGGCAGTGGCTGCGTGCACTTGGGCATTGTCTATAATGCGAATAAGAATAAGAGTTCTTAAATCATCACTTAATCACTGACCTATCCTTAAACGTACGTACGAACGTAATAACAACGCGCGTATTGTGCTTAAGTTGGGTATTTATCGGACGCAGTGTTCATAGTGTTAAACAAAATATTTGCGTAAAGTAAAATTTATTTGTAAAACGTGTATAGATACATATATTACAGTGAATGCAAAATGTTATAGTTAAGGTGTTCAGACATGATTGTTGACCGTGTAGCATACAAATGTAGGTACTTATATGATAATATTTTGCCTAGTTACTAAAAATGGAATTTAAAAAAGTGATCAAATAAGCAGCAGCCGATATGAGAATCAATAAAAGCACAATAATCAACGCAAACAGAATAATAATATTAAACAATCGTCAAGTAATATAATGGCATAATCAAAATAATATAAATGAAAAACAATCATAATATAAGGTCAATTAGTAATATATGTATAAATCCAAATAAGTTAATTTATAGGTATAAGCAAAAACAGTAATACAGCAATGTTTAATTTAAATCTGGATCGCTCAGAAATTTCGTTATGTCATAGTACGCTTAGCCAGCTAAATACAATTTTAACCTTATTTTAAATTTGTTGGCACTCCACTTTCGTAATCTATTAAAATTATAGTAGCCATACAGAAGATACTCTTGCCCATAAATGCAGTTAAGTTATGTTAAGTTAAGTTAACGAATGCAATCGTAGTTTTGTGTTATCTCGTCTATTTCGGACTGCGACGTCATCTAAGTGAGGGAATAGGTTTGTATTGCTTTTAACAAAAATTACCATTTACAATATATAAAGCGACGACAAAGCAAGAATTTTGTACTATTTTAAAAAGGTACGCAGCTTTCAGTTCCTTTTTAATAAAAACATGCTTCTAAGGCATCTTTTCTGGCCTTTAAAGATGATTTTTCTATCAGTCGAGTTATCCCAAACTATCACGCCGTATACAGATGCGATGCTTGCTGCTTATTATGGCTTAATGGAATCCACACTCAGGGTGTGGATTCCATTAAGCCATAATAAGCAGCAAGCATCGCATCTGTATGTATTACTCGTGATAATGTGTACAAGGCACTACTACAAATTTTATTACTTTCGATTTCTATAAAGGATTTACAATTCAATTTTTAGTCGCTTGTAAGTCCTGAATGGTAGGATTTCTGTGTTTAATCTCAATTTCAATTCAGCGTAATCTAATTTAGTAGTTCAAAAAGGCTTAAATTCAGATTTGAAATTCAACTACTTTCTATTGTTAGTGATCTACTCGCTATAAAGCCAAAATTTAGCATCAATCATTAACCAACAAATTAATAAGAACTCACGCAAAACAGGCACTCGTGATCATTCCCACCATTTGTTTCCATGCTGCAATCTACTTTTTCACACTATGCTTCAATAATATTGATCGAAGAATCAAAATTGGACACAATAATATTGTGAATTCGTAGGTTTCATCGTTTTAATTACTTGAATTAAAGCATGTACAAGAGTAGACGCATCAGAGCAAGGAGCACCGAACTCTACCGAATGTTGTCGGATGTGGGTATTAGAAAGCACATGGGCTACGACGACGCTACGGACGACGAATCTATCAATAGATAGCACATACAAATGATATTATTTTAAGTTATTTTGTACTTTTCAGTTTTAGAAGTCGGTTTTTTTAAAGGTAGTGTTTTTTTTGTGTTACAGACAAACATAGGTTGTTCTATTAATAGCGGAGCTTGAGCTACTCGTTCATTTGTCGCACTCATACTTAATGCTAATTTTAGACTTATACCATATAAGTCAAGTTTCTTATGGATGCCATTGTCAGAACTGGATCTAATTGAAATGGGACCACACGGGAAGCCCTAGCTTTCAAATAACAATCATTAAAATCGCTTTACCCAGTCATGAGGTAACGAACATAAAAAAAAATACAGACGAATTGAGAACCTCCTCCTTTTTGAAGTCGGTTAAAAAACAAATTAATAAAAAATCATAAAGCGTGCAATTTCCACAAATAGTTTTTTTTTATGAATAACGGTATTCTTATTATTGAAATTTAGCATTTAACATGCTTGATTATGAGTGAAAAATGTATATAAACATTGTCGGGTATATGGCACACGTCTCCTTTAAAGATGACAATATATTACGAACCGAAGGTTGAATGTCATACTGTTCTATGACATTCTCATTCATTCACTAGCTCACGCTGGTGTAAGTTATAGCATGATTGGAACAGATTTCCAAAGGTGTGGGTTCCCCTAGTCCCATATCTGACAATAATTTTTCACTCGTAATCAGGCTTTTATAAATAATGAAACATGTTAGGTCGTAGGTAGGTTGTAAGGTCAATTATAAGGTCACCACGAGATTTCTCGAGAGACCTCCAAGGTAGAGTTTCATGTCACAGCCGAGACAGGGTGTGAACAGCCCGGTATTACTCTGGTCTGCCGGGCCTTCGACTCGAGAATACCTGTGAGGATAGACCGCTGGGCGGGCCACTGAAGATATTAATTGGGTAGCGGTGGCCCGATCGCACAGAGTCGGTAGGTACATGTAGGACGGATATATGGGGTCGCGCGCCGTTCTTTCTGTCGCTCCGGACGGAATTAACGAGGTGAGATGATTATCTTATTGTGGTAGGACCACGCTGTGGACAGTTCTCTGTCTACAGCCGCGGGCCGGTCCGTCCGGGGTAGTACCACACTCTCGCAGAAGATCGACGTCTGAGTAATGGCAATGTGCTATTGCGCTTCGTTCGGTGAGCGAGAGAGCCGGAAGCCTAACTGGGGTGGGTTCAGGGTTGTATTGGTAGGCAGCGGCCTAGCTATACCATTGGCAAAGGTCCATGGGCGGCAGTGACACTTACCATCAGGTGTGCTGTCTGCTCGTTTGCCGCCATAAGCAATAAAAAAAAAAAAAAAAAAAAAAAAGAGATGACCATGGCTCGCCACTAAAAAAAAGCTAATTCTTTCATACACGTGACGTAAATATTACCGTTATTTTGATATCCGCTATCAAAAATAGATTCTCATGTCACTAAACAAAATCAACCTTAAAATAACCTTGAAAATTTAGTTCAAGGTCACCACGAGATTCCTAATGGAAAATCTTAATGTGTTTTTACACATTTCATTCCTAAATGTTTAGGAATTTCTACTTTTTTCTCCCTCTATATACATTTGCAATTCAATTAATATAAAAAAAAAAACCGGAGGTGTCAAGGGACACCCGGATGGAACGAAGTTCTATTTTAATTATATATTTTTTTTCTGCCTTAAGCGATTTTTATCGTTATATTTTAGCCAATTTGCATAATATCTTTATAAATTATAGCCTATGTGTTATTCTGATGTGCAAGCTATATTACTATAAATTTCATCAAAATCCATTCAGTAGTTTTTACGTGAAAGAGCAACAAACATGTTCACATCCATACATTATTACAAACTTTCACGTTTATAATATTAATAATAGGATATACAATTCCACTAGACTACCAAAACTTTTCGGCCCCGAGCTCGAACGCGAGCCGGCCACGCGGCCCGGTCACGGGCGAAATTAATTTCGTTGCGCATTATTTTGATTTTGCTATATCTCTTAAGGTATTGATTTAATTTGCATGGTCTGAAGGAGAAAAATTATCTTCATGAAATGCTCAAGCCAACTAATGTATTTAAAATGATAAGGATTAATACAGTATTTGTGTAAATAGCTTTTCAATTACCGTTTTATAATAGAAGATTTTTTAAAGTATTAAAATGGATATAGTATGTTATCCTTAAGAGATAGATATATACCATCGCGGACTTTTTTGTAGGCCTTTTTAAGCTGTATAATACTGTAGTACTTTATTTTGATCTATTTCGTAGGGTTCAGCCAGCGTTTGCAATGTAAGCGCAAAATAATGTGTTTATTTACGACATCACATTAGAAACCTCTAAAATTATCAGTGTTTCTCTAGTACATTATGCATATATTATACATATAAACCTTCCTTTTGAATCACTCTATCTATAAAAAAAATCGTCGCGACACCACACTGTTCAATGCGAAATAGAAATGAAAATATCTGGCTTGCTTTCTATAAGAGAACCGACGAGCGACGCCGCACAGCTTACAATAGCTTACTATAGCAAAAAGTGTCGTGACAACTTTTCGTAAGAATTTTTTCCGTCTAGCCCCCTTTCACAACGCGCGATAAGGAACTTCGTTCCAAAAACATAAATGTTTATTTATTATTTCAAAGTACGACATATAAACTAAAGGAGCAGGTTTAGCAATGTTACTCGTATATACTAATCGCAACACTTTTAGAGTGTTGTAAATTTAAATGAAATTTGCCTCAATTATTTTATTATAAATTAATACACGTATAGTTAAGATAAAAACTACATAAAAAAGTTGTTAAACAATTTAAACATTAAAATGGAATTCTTAGAAGATCGTGACTTCACTAGTATGCCAAATATTCCTGAATTTTACAAAGGAAAACATATATTTATCACCGGTGGTTCAGGTAAGCTCTATAAATTACTATTTATTTGCCAATATAATATACATTGAAAGAAGAATATTCAAGTACTAAATTTTTTTTTTTGCCAATGGTCTTATAAAATTAACTGTGATATCCAAATCACCCATCAAACGTGGTGATTATCGCATTCTGCTTAGAAGAGACCTATGTTCAACAGTGAGCGTTCAAAGGCTAATGGGTGGATGGCTAAACTAATTTATCTTATAAATAGTAACATGGTTATTATATATCCGACTAGTAATAGAATAAAAAAGTTACCTATGAACTGATTAAGAGCATGGAACATTTATCTTGAACGCCTCATACTAATTAATTGATAAAACATCAACAGGAAGAGTTACTAGTTTAAAAAAAATATATATATAAGAATTATTAATATTGTCAATATTTTAGGTTTTATGGGCAAAGTTCTGATCGAAAAGTTACTTTACTCCTGCTCAGAACTCCACACGATCTACCTTCTTATAAGAAGCAAGAGGAGTGTTAATGTAGAAGATAGACTGGCAAAGATATATTCTTCTGCTGTAAGTAATTTTATGTTAAGTGGAAAAAAAAAAATTGCAGTGAAATCCATTGTATGTGAGACATAATCGTCACTGAAATTTTTACAACAGCAATTCAGGAACGCAGACATCCCTGCTGTCTTGAACACTTTCTAATTTTATTTTGATGCAAGCAGCTATTAGCAGTGCTTTTCACATTATGTGAATCCTCTTACAAGGCGGAAAAATGTATGATAACTTTTACTGTAGAAACGGTCAATAATAAAATAGGTGATCTTTCAGATATAAACTGCTACTAGCTTATATCTTTGACTATCCCACCAATCATCTTAATTTTTGATATGTTCATATGATATAAAACGCTGCTCAGATAGGCCATGTACCATTGCTTGGAATATGTAAATGACAGCCGAATAGCTCAATACCTAGTGACGATGACTGGATACAACGTCGCAGTCATTTCTCATATGCAGACGAGCATATTATTATCCTACCAAAAACATAAATGTAAAAAAGGAGAGCCAAGTTCAATACAAAAATTATGCTTAGCTGTGGGCTTCACCGCAAAAAGTATGGTGATCTAAATGAGTTGGTACAATTAAAAAATAAAATTGTATGGGGACCACCCCTATTTTTTAACTTTTTTTTATTTTTAGATTTTTCCTATGCTTGCACACTATTACCGAGCTGGATTCCAAATTTCCTCCTTCTAGGTCATCTGGAAGTAGGTTAGATTTAGGTACTACTAGGTTATGGTTCGGACATGTGGAAAGAATGCCGAACGAACGTCTGGTTAAGAAGATATACAATGCGAAAGTGGAAGGATGTAGGTACCGAGGGAGACCGAGACTAACCTACCTAGACCAGATCAGTCAGGTACTGAAGGAAGGTGGAGTCAAGAGTCTCCGAAACCGGCGAGCGTGTATGAAGAGAATTATGAATGTTGAGGAAGCGAGTGAAGTATGCAGAGATAGAGTTCTCTGGCACTCTGTTCTCTCTGCCTACCCTGCAAGGGATATGGCGTGATGATATGTATGTATGTATGTACTATATGTCAATCAGTCAGTGCTAAAAAATACGACTTTCTGACCCTCATATCTTTATAACCGTTTGAGCTAGCTTCATGAAATATTGGGCTTCTAGATGTCCTTATGATTTATCCATTAAACACACGTAGTTTTATGTGTTTACGTTGAAGAGGTATTGAGTTATAGAAGGGTCAAAAGTAGCACCAAGTGGTTCGTGTAATATTACACTCGGCGCTGGCTAAACAGTTCCTTTGCTTGAACTTGGCTTGACACGCTGCTGCGTGTCTAGATGTAAGAGAATAATTTCGTCGTGTCTGGAATAAAAGAGAGTTAGGCTTAGTCTTAATAATTTCATTCAGTGGAGCGTCAGTAATGATTTTATCTGGATTAAGTAACTTGAAATATAGAACACTCAATCGATCGATCTATGTTTTGGATTATCATAATATATCTACTTTTTCACGCCAATGACAATACGATTTAAAAATTATTTTTTTATACCTACCAAGGAGCATTACCCTCGTGCATAAGCGACTTTCTTCTCCGCTTCAGTATGCAAAGAATACAATCAATTTGTTTTCGAACCTAGAGTAGATTAACCTAACGATCTTTAAAAATATGAAACTGTTTGATATACACTTTTTAAATAAGTTCTGCACTTTTTGCATTTTTGTATTTGAGACGTATATTTGTTCAAGTAGAAGCATATCCACTTCCATATTACTGTATTTTTTCTGTTTTTCAAATGCGACGTTGCCTTCTAAGTTATAGTCGCAGATTCTGAAATATTTTGTTTGTAGTGTTTCGACAGGTTGAGAAAAGAAAAACCAAATATTTTCAAGTCCAAAGTTTGCATTATACCTGGAGATATCATGGGAGATGGCCTGGGTGAGTAATGTATTAATCTAGTCGCTATTTAAGGATAGACAGAACTTATATATTTTTTGTGATGAAGTATAGTTGGACCTACTGATATCGTAGAAATGAGTATAGGTTGTATGGACATATATTCCACTGGACCAAGGTATATTATTATTATCATACATTTGTCAGGTCATATTTCATAGGCTTATCAAAGAAAATTTAAATTGGTGTCGTATCATTTGTATTTAATGAATTCATTTGAAGACCTTTAGTTCCTCATTTGAAACTTCACTTGAAAGTCCCTCATTGCCGATATTAATGTCGATTCGTAAACTGATTTGATATAGCTTGCTCATTATCACTTCAGCGTGTCAAGTCTTGGTCTACAACAAACAGCGAGTGCTGACTATTCTTATTTTTGAGAATAGTTCTAGTGCCTTCTATAATAGACTAGCGATCAACCCTCGGTTCTCTTCGATATTATGACGCTTTGGCCTCGCTTTTTAAATCTCTGATAACCAACCATAACTAAAGTTAGTTAAAGCGTTTGCAATGTAAGCGCATAAAAATAGATATGGATCAATGAAGTTCCTTCTGATTGGTATAAGGTTTTATTTCGACTAAATCTTATTTTATTCTTCTTATGATGTTACCTGTTGAAATCCTTTTGTCGTCGCTGCAGTATCTGCTGCAAGATTAGAGTAAATATCGTACATCGTCGTACGTAAAGTAGCTTATTTTGTATTTGATCAAGAATAAAAATTATGAATAGATTTAACTTTTTCAATTTTATAATCTATAAAAATTTCTTAATTTACTTTAAAAAATTCAAAAATATAGATTTTCTTTTACTTTTACAGGCATATCTGAAGTAGACAGAACTCTACTCATTAACAATGTGAATATTGTTTTCCATGTGGCAGCTAGTGTGAGGTAAGAGTGTTATCTAACGCCAATCTACCTCCGTAAGCAAATGCTAGAGCTGTTCAAGGTTTAAGAAATTTGCAGTTAATTATACTTTATAGTTTTTAATAGTAATATATGTAATATTAGCAGTACTTGGACAAAGGCGTCTTATGCATCTATATATTATTCCATTAGACTATTGACGTCTAATGTAGGCCTTCCTAATTACCAAGCTCGGCAAACGGGTGGAGGATCACAGCTAGTATTTAATTTTTTTCTATTAGAATGCTGATTCCCATTTTCCAGGTTTTTATAATTCCTACCAAATAAAGACTGTTAATACATTAATTTCTTTATCCATTAATAGAGGAACCTATATTATTTGCTGTTCTATAATCCATTGTATCTTCTGTAATTTATAGGTGTGAGTAAGTTCATATATTATCAAACATAGGTTTATTATATTTCAGGTTTAATGATACTCTAAAGTACGCTGTTAGAATGAATGTTAGCGGTACCAAGGAAATGTTGGAATTGGCCAAACATATGAAAAATCTTTATGTAAGTTTTGTTTCATATTTATTACCTTAAATAAACTCATATAGTATACAAACACGTTGTACTTTGCTTTAAATCCGTTTCTATGTCATGGACATTTTGACAGTATACCATGAATATATTGCCCCCGTACTAAATTACAATTGTCTTTTGAAATTATTCTAATAACAAAAATAATATATATATATTTTTGTTATTATATATCCACAGACTTCTCTCCGTGCCTTTTTTATGTTTATCTATTAATTGTTATGTTGATATTATATAAATCTAATTCTGCGGAAAATCTGTGGAGTTAGGCTGACCGACTGCATTCGTAACGACGACGTAAGAGAGCGAGTAGGTATGAGAGAGAGTATTGGTGTAAAGATGCGAAAGGGAATGCTCCGATGGTTCGGACATGTGGAAAGAATGCCGAACGAACGTCTGGTTAAGAAGATATACAATGCGAAAGTGGAAGGATGTAGGTACCGAGGGAGACTGAGACTAACCTACCTAGACCAGATCGGTCATGTACTGAAGGAAGGTGGAGTCAACAGTCTCCGAAACCGGCGAGCATGTATGAAGAGAATTATGAATGTTGAAGAAGCGAGTGAAGTATGCAGAGATAGAGTTCTCTGGCACTCTGTTCTCTCTGCCTACCCTGCAAGGGATATGGCGTGATGATATGTATGTATGTATGTATGTATATAATTCTATTTTGTTATTGAAGTGGCGTTATTACATTAAGATAATATCTTTAATAAGTATCTTGCAAAAGAAATGCATAAGAGCTTTGTAAATTAAAACAAATGGTTAACTGAAAATCTTTCTGTATTAAGCTAAAGAAATTGATATTAGCATTCTACATAAATAAACTGGCTACACTCTTGAATAAATATAAAAGAAATGACATTTATTTAATAAAACGTGCAAGATATTGTTTGAAAATGTGTGGTACATATGTTAAATCACTTTGTAACAAAAGCATTAATATTCAGAGCATTAAAATTAGTAAATTATAACATGATGATAATGATATTAGTTTATAATGAATTTAGTAGAATTCATTATAATTTAGATGATAATCATATCAATTTAAATACGTTCCACTGCTGGAGTCGAGCCTCCTTCCTAAAAGGAGAGGAAATTGATCTACTACACGCTGATCAGACGTGTTAATACAAGGTTTTCAAGTTTCTTTCTCTGGAACAGATGTTATAAGAAGTAGTGATTATGCTGTGTGGTAGCGGCTACGAATACTACCAAAGCTTACTTTGCTCGTGGATGTCGTAAAGACGACTAAGAGCCTTATAACGACCTGGACAAGTCGGCCCAGGTCGTTATAAGGCTCTTAGTCGTCTATGAAAACTCTCGTAGATGAAGTTTCATCTGATGTTGTTTAGTCAACAATTACATTCCCAAGGAGGGTTGACGTCTGGCAAGCGGCCGGTCATAAAACTATTGCCAATAACTTTTACAATATTTACTATGAAAGAAGATTACCTATTGTATCGACCCCAAGCAATTGGGATAAGAGTAGGAGAGTGATGATGATGAGGAAGTAGTGATTATTGTATTCTGTTACGTCACCATACGAAATAATCACAATTGACAAACATATACGTTCAACGTCATCATTAACGTTCTTTTTGGTGTTAACCTAGCTTGACATTTACATATAAATTTGACCTACACTAACCCAACTAATATTTACATATAAATTTGAAATTCATTCCTAGTTATAAGTGTAAATTATTTAAATATTAATTAACATTAAAAACTTTCATTTAAATTAATTTGTATTTACTAGAATTTTTCAATCAATATTTCATCTGTTACACTAATTCTATGGATTGAAAATTGACACTAATATACGTTTCACATGATGTAGAATTATTCAAATTAATTAGTGGAGTATAAAAAACAAGGAACCCTTTAAAATATCTTGATATATTCAAATATTTATGTTTAACGTTATTTTTTATATTTACTACGTTTAAGTTCAAAATGTGACCACGTGTATAAAATATACACTTGAGTTAATTATGACTAAAAAATTTTATATAACAAAGATATAAAAAATAATAATAATAGATAAACCCGCTGAGTTTCTTGTCGGATTTTCTCAATAGACGTAAAGTTTCGATTCAGTGGTAATTTATTGGATTAGTTCAAAATATTAAAATATATGTAAGTGCCTTATAAGTTTATATATAACTAGCTTTTGCCCGCGACTTTGTCTACGCTGAAGTCATCTCTGACAGAGGTGAACCTAAAAAGCAACGCAAGGTGTTGAAAATTTGTCGCTAGGGTCGGCCTTGGAGCCGACAGCGTCGGAAACTGGGATGTGGTCGCCGCCTTCTATAAGGTAGTTGTTTCACGGAATTAGGTGATAGCGCGGATCCAAGAGACAAACCTGTATGCTGACATGCTTTGCCGCCGATGACGTAGGCGTGAGTACCTACGCCAAATGCTGCCCTAGCCAAGGCTGTAGATGATTGGACCGGCGATTAGGCCGTCAGAGTAAAGTTCACTGAGTGAGGCGCCGCCGTCTTCACAGCGAGAGCTTCCAGGGTTTCGGCTCAAGATGATACTCGAAAGAGTAACCCGCTGGATGTGCTACAGCTGACAAACATCCAATTGCCCTGGCTGGCACGCACGACATAGAAGTACGCGTACGGCACGTTATGGTTTCCTGCGTCACCTCTTTCTTCGCCCCGAAGGGATTAGGTGAGGTGTGACTATATAACATCGCCTGTCACCAAAGAAAAATTTAGTTTAAGGTAGATTGAACCATATCAACTCAGTGCAATTTTGTATTTCTGTTCATTACACAAATTACACTGACTTTAATATTCTACTGACCGTATGGCGATAGAGTAAGAACTATCACCACCCCTTATTTGACTAATTATCACCATCAAATCACATCTTTAATTATCACCACCCCTTATTTGACCATTTTGCATTTGGTCTCACCAACAGAATGTGCTGCAACCTCCACCTGGGAAATGTATAACTTTTTTCACTCTTATTTCACCTTACCTGCTATGTTAACCTGCATGCCAAGCGTAGTGATTACGGCACTCGTCTTATCTATAGGCTTAGTTCAATAGTGAACGGAATATATTCTGTTTCTGTTGTCATAGTTAGTTAAGAATCTCTTTATATTCTTTATATTCACAGTATTATCTCTTGGTGCAAGAATCATACTGCTGGTGGAATTTAATTTGAAACAGGCTAGGAAGAGTTTCCCGTATAAGAAACAGCCCACTCTTAACTGACTCAAACTATTGTGCGACGCCGTTAGATATGATTCATTGTTTATGTTCTAGAGTGAAAATTATCAAAGTAAAATACATACATACATACATAGATATCATCACGCCATATACCTTGCAGGGTAGGCAGAGAGAACAGAGTGCCAGAGAACTCTATCTCTGCATACTTCACTCGCTTCCTCAACATTCATAATTCTCTTCATACACGCTCGCCGGTTTCGGAGACTCTTGACTCCACCTTCCTTCAGTACATGACCGATCTGGTCTAGGTAGGTTATTCTCGGTCTCCCTCGGTACCTACATCCTTCCACTTTCGCATTGTATATCTTCTTAACCAGGCGTTCGTTCGGCATTCTTTCCACATGTCCGAACCATCGGAGCATTCCCTTTCGCATCTTTACACCAATACTCTCTTTCATACCTACTCGCTCTCTTACGTCGTCGTTACGAATACGGTCGGTCAGCCTAACTCCACAGATTTTCCGCAGAGATCGCATTTCGACCGCATTAATTTTACTATCAAACTCTTTTCTGCATACCCAACTCTCGCTTCCATACAGTAATGTTGGGACAAGCACTGCGTTATGTATTGCTACACGTGCCTTCTGGCTGAGGTGGTGGCTGCCGAGAAGTTGCCCCAACGCTCTGTTCACTCTATTTCCCGCATTTACTCTTCGCTCTATATCAGTGGTGTACCTTTCATCTCGGCTAAATCCACATCCAAGATATACAAATTCATCCACTTGCTCTAGTACATCATTACCGAGAGTAACAATATACTCTTACATCTGTTCTGGTTTTATCTCTTTCAAAGACCATTATTTTGGTTTTGCTCACATTCACGCGTAGACCCCTTTTCTTACAATCTTCTGTCATTGTGTCGACTAGGGTCTGCTGGTCAGTCGCTGACTGTGCCAGCAGGACTGCATAATCTACATAAAGCAAAGCAGTGACCACTGAGTCGCCCATCTGGACTCCCACATTCATATCGTTCAACCTTTGGAGACATTTATCCAGATATATGATAAACAGCCTGGCTGACAGAACGCACCCCTGCTTAACGCCGATATTGACGTCAAACCAAGGCGACATTCCATCATCCAGCCGCACACAGGCTCTACAGCCCATGTAACTGGACTACACAGCCTGTAGCAGTTTACCGCTAATACCATACTCCGGTAAAATGTCCCAAAGTTCCTTTCGTACAACCGTGTCAAATGCTCTCTCCAGATCCACAAAACTGCAGAAAATCCTCTGACCTAGAGCCAGATGCTTCTCCACAATGTTGCGCAGAGAGAACACTTGATCCATGCATCCCCTTCCACTCCTGAAACCTCCTTGTGTCTCACAGTAAACCATCGGACACCATCCTCATTAAAAGCAAAATTTAACCCATATTTTAAATCCAAGAAAGAATTGAACCCCGAGTGTTATGAGATGCTACGGTGCTACATTTTAAATGGTGAAAGTTTACGTGGCGCGCAAAGATGTTATTAACGTGACTCTTTACCGCGTTTAGAGAGATAAGGTATTAATTCAAGAGTACCTAATCCGAGGACGATTTTGGCAGGCAACCAAAGATTATTGGATTTTGGACACCGGCGCATACAACATCTCTAGGAGGTCATGCCGTGATTATTTCTGATTGTATTAATCATGAGCAGGACCAATACGAGTAACATATAGTATTACAATAAAACGTATAATATAATAACGTTAAACACATTAAAAAGTAAAATAATACGTACTATTTAGTAAATACGGAAATGCACAAGTATAACATAATGTATAATGGATTAAATAAGTACATATATGTATATAAAATAAATAAATAAACTGAAATATATATATAAAGATACAATGTATTAATATAATATAAATAAATAATAATTATCAATGATATTGTAAATTAGAAATATTTATATATAAAACTTTATTATTATAAAAATATTTTGAATAAATTAAGGTAGTGATCATCATATAGAGAAAATAAAATAAAATATTTATATTATAAAAATTATGAAGTATTATAATTATTAGGCGAGCTCAGTGCGGCGAGAGATTGCGCATAGTCGCTCGTGCACGACATCGCGTCGCTACGTCTCACACACTACTACGTATAGTACATATATTCTATCATATAGCGTGGCGATGCGTCGTCACGGCCTGTATCGCCACGCCATTAATCAGGTTTACCCCTCCTCTATAGATGTTTCACATCAAAAAATCACCATGAGGAATGTAAAAGAACCATAATGATATAAATAGCGGAAAACTGGGTATTCTTTAACACAAGAATGAATCACCAATCAAATTCAAATTATATGTTTAAAAGTATCACCTAGTTTAATATATGTAGCATTTCTTAACTAATGGTTGTTATTAATTTTTTATACATTTTTTTATACATTTCGTACTAACTAACCTATCTAGACCAGATCGGTCATGTACTGAAGGAATGTGGAGTCAAGAGTCTCCGAAAGCGGCGAGCGTGTATGAAGAGAATTATGAATGTTGAGGAAGCGAGTGAAGTATGCAAAGATAGAGTTCTCTGGCACTCTGTTCTCTCTGCCTACCCTGCAAGGGATATGGCGTGATGATATGTATGTATGTATGTAGCATTTCTTAATCTGTCCTTCTTAACTTGTCTTTCAGGCTTTCATTCACTTGTCTACGGCCTACACGAACACTGACAAAAATCCTATACAAGAAATAATTTATCCACCGCATGCCAACGTAGACGAAACTCTAGCCATTTGTAAGCAAGTTGATGACGATACCCTCAAGGTTCTAACTCCGAAGTAAGTATTTCATCATCATCCTTCTCTTATCCCAATTACTTGTGATTGACACAATATGTACTCTTTTTTTTATAATAAATATTGCAATTCATAGCACAGAATATTAAAAATTATGAGAAAGAATATAAAAAATACAAAGATTTATTTAGGTGTTATTTGTTGCGAAACCTTTTACGATGTTGTTTGTTGATGTTACAATGTTTTTGGTACTATAATAAATGATTTTGAATTCGTTTAAAGCCTCATTTAAATTAATTTTCTTTAAGTTTAAATTTAAAGACTAAAATCCTAACTTACATAAGCGTAAAAATAACTCCTTTGCCATTAAGACATCGGGTTGAGAGCCCTCAGTGCTCACCCATGGTCCGCGTAAAGCTGTCAAAGCCATCTGCGGCTAACAACTAAAAACACACAAAAAAAAAAGCCATTAAGAAAAAAATAGTTGATTATTGAGTAATAAATAAATATGTTTGGTTTCCAGATATTTAGGTGAAATGCCCAATACATACGCTTTCTCTAAACAGTTGGCTGAATTTATAGTATACGAAACGAAGGGGCAGCTTCCCATTGTCATCATCAGACCTTCCATTGGTGAGTTATGTTACATTTCATTTATCATCATCATCATCATGCATATGATGTAAGGCTTAAGCCCAACGCTCGATCCTCCTCCATAATGGAAGAGATATTGACCTACTATACCACGCTGGTCAGACGTGTATAGGGTTTTGTTTCCCGTTTTCCTTCTCTTGCATAAATGTTTTATTCGTTTTACATCCCTTAGTCGTCTCTTGAGATCACCCACAGGTAAGATAGGGGTGGTGAATTGTATTTTTACTCCGTCACCGCACGGCATATTTCTTTAGACTTGAGGCGGAGGACTCTGCGCCGGTTTAAATAGTTTCCCACTAGCCGCCTCAGATACAAGGACACCCCGTGATACCGGAGTGCCTCCCTGATGCAGCTGAATGGCAGATTATTAAATGCATTGGCAACGTCCAAAGACAACGCCAACGGCACCTCTGGCCATTGACCACATCCGTGACCGTAGCCATCAGACGCAGAAGAGCCATAATGGTCGAACCCCCCTTTGAAAACCGAATTGAGCATCTAACAGATCGAGCCCCATCTCGCCTAGATGCTGGACAATGCGGGTAGCGAGGATACGTTCCAATAGCTTGCCCACATCGTCCAGCAACACGATAGGCCTGGCATGGCTTGGCCAGATGATGACCGGGGGCGTGCGTTCTGGCTGTTGCGGAAATACCCCGTCGACCACTGTTGAGGAGATGGGGCTGAAGAGTTTCGGTGAGGGAAGCTCTACATGCGGCGTTTATTCAGCGCCAAGAGATACGGGCATCCCCAGGGATCACAGTCGAGACCGTTCAGCATCTCCTGCCAACTCTCGACTTTGGCAGAATGGATGGCCAGCCTGAAGGCAGACTGCACACTATGTTAAGCCTCATACAGCTGATCCTCCCACTCAGCGTCGTTACGATGCCATTGGTTGCGGGTGTAGGGCCTTCGGGCACAAATGCACGTCGCGTAAAGATCCATCAGCCTTGGGGACCACTAGACTTTATGTCTCACTAAACTTTATGTCTCAGTGGTAGACGTTGTACTCAGGTCTTGGCCGCATCGCAGATCTGCGTTAATACTCTGCGGATACGAACAGCCTCAGCGTCCACTCCGCCCGCTGGGGGTGGTGAGGACAGTCACGTTTTTGGGATGGCCGCCTCCGTTAGTAGGTTCCAATTCAGGGGTGCTACAGCCCACCGCGGAAACGCAGGAGTTCCTTTCGGCCTATCACCTCTACTAGGGTCCCAGAGACCTCTTCCCGAAAATTTAGGGTTGGCGGGCTCTGCATCCTCCTACATCGCTGGGTGAGTTTACGGTAAGGCCCTCTTTTAACGAGGACTTTTACCCTGACCACCCAAATAAGGTAGGGGGCTGTTTCCCGCAAGGAGTGATACAGTTGTTTGCAATTATGGCCCTGCCAATCAATAACCCGAGGACCGCATAAATAAAATGGAAACGAGGTCTCTCAGAGTTTAATATATAAAAAATGGATAGATCTTCAAATGTCTTATGATCGGCTAAGTAATTTAAAATTATTTTGCTAAATCATAAAAATAGAAAATAGCGCTAAGGCAGGAATTCCCAAAGTGGTCCTAGTAGATCCCAGAGGACAGATTTTTTTCTCTGACTTCGATATTATCTGTACATTATATCTCCTAGAGGTCTATTAATGTACCTACGAGCACGAAGCAAGGTAATAAACTATATCCCTACTCTATCGCCATATGGAACAACTTGGGTACCTACTTACTTAACTTTATTGTTAATTTTTACAGTGATATCCAGTGTTAAAGAACCTTTTCCAGGTTGGACTGATAGTTTTAATGGACCGATTGGCTTATTATGCGCCTGTATTTCTGGTGAGTTACAAGTTTCTTTTATAATAGAAGAGTGCACATCACTATTACCATTGCCACTTACTACAGCATACTAATTTTTCGGTCTTCTGTATCATCATCCAGGTTTTAAAGCGTAGAGTAATACCGAGCATAGCCCTCTTCGTAGCATAGACTTCGAGCCTTGTTATGAAGCTGATATTTGGAGAACACATTTCAGTATCAAATATTAATTCAATATCAAATGCTCTTTGTGTAGTTGTCTGAAATGTTTTCACTTAAAACGTAAATTAGAATGCTATAAGTGTAAAGGGGAAATTATATCATGTCTTAGTATAATTATATGAAGCAGATGAAGAGGTGTCAATCGTTCGATTCAATTAAACCAATCATGGGATATTCATAAAATTTTGTTTTTAAAATGATTAATTTAGTGCGTTTTAAAGCAATTTGATTTTATCTTTTAAATATTTTAAAGTTTAGTATCAAAAAGAAATATGAATAAATTTTCGGATTCGCTTTGTAAGACAGGCAATAAATTAATATTTTAAAAGAATTAAGTAATTTTATTTCAGGTCTTATTAGGACTACGAACATAGATCCTAATTTAA
This sequence comes from Lymantria monacha, assembly GCA_905163515.2. NCBI lineage: Eukaryota > Metazoa > Arthropoda > Insecta > Lepidoptera > Erebidae > Lymantria > Lymantria monacha. Next base: position 16,225,983 of record LR991104.1, on the reverse strand, counting down.
TATGTGACTATATACCCGTGGATGTTTCTATCAAGAATATAATAATTGCTGCTTGGATGAGAGGTACTAAACGGTAGGTACAGATTCCATCCATCTATAATCCCGGCTATGTCCACTGTTGAACATAGACAAGGGACATAGGTGGAAGGCCCACGATGGTCTTATTCAGAACGGTCCTATGCCACCTGCATTCAAACGCTTTCTGCGACTTTTGAGATATAGTTAGTCCACTAAATGGGGTGGTCGCCCTAAGTTGCATCCTCTGATACGTGGTTGCCACGGGAGAATCCTTCTTCCTGAACGGAAGTCTGTTCGATGAGCAATGTGGCATATCTACTGCCACTTTGTGCTAATTTTTCGGGAAATATCTGTTGCATCCGTTTTTATATGGATTTACGTATTTCGGGTTTTATCACATTGAAAAATACCGTGATTAGCCTTGTCTATGAGCTGAGCGACTTTGAGCCTTTCAAAATGTCACCACTGGTAACATCAGTATGTAAACCATTATAACCGTTTTATATGTTGTAAACCTATGTTTTCAGACACTACGGAATATTGGACTAGAAGATTCACCTAAGTTTTCTACCTAATTTGATTGTTTGTCATAGGTAAATATAGAGATCGACAACGTCGAGAATCGCATTACCAACTAGGACTAGTACAGAAATGACATGAGCATTAGACACGACTTTTGTATTGTTAATGTTCATAAGTAAACTCATCAGTTAAACCCTGCTTAGGTCGATGAGCATAGTGCCAAGGTTTTCCAGGGATTCTGCCATGACTACAATATCATCTGCATACCGAAAGTGAGTGATGCGTTCGCCGTTAATATTAATGTCGTATCTGGTCTAGTGCAAGAGTTTGAAGATATCTTCCTGCACAATGTTGACCAGTTTCCGACAGATGATATTTCCCTGTCTCACACCTTTCTGGAACTGGATTGATGATATATTCGTACTCTGAGCTGGATGTGGACTGACAAAGTGGCGTTTTTGTAGAAACACTTCAGCACTTTAATGTATCGATGATAAATTTGGTACCGCTGAAGGATTTTGCAGTACTGCCCAAGTTTCAACAGAATCAAAGGCTTTCTCATAGTCCACAAACGCTAGACACAGAGGCCGATTATTCTCCTCGGTCTTCAATATAATATAGCATAACCTGTGGATGTGTCCTATGGTACTATAACCTTGTCGGAATCTGGCTTGTACAAGTGGCTAGAAATCATCCAGCTTGCGCATGACTTGGTTCGTAGTGACTCTTAAAAATAATTTGTACACATGTGCGACGCAAAAGTAAGATGGATCTTCAATTATTTAGGTGTGTTTAATCGCCCTTCTTAAATAATAGTTCCATCACACTTTTGGTTTGCTACTCTGAAATTTCGCCCCTTAGAATTATAGAATTAAAGCCGGCTTCTAAAGACTTTAAGATCGGCTTACCTCCTACCCTCGAAAGCTCTGAGGTGATTCCATCATTGCCTGGTGCCTTTACATTATTTAATTGATTCAGAGCCATTGTGATTTTAACTCAAACAAACTAACACATAAGATTTCTTTGGTCCAATTGTGTTAGTTTGGATCTTTCCTTGGTTATCCTATCTTTCTTTGGTTTGGTTTTAAACCAAATCGACAACAGAATTCTGGAATGATTTTTACAACTATTCATAGAACTTTCCGACCTTTCCTGAGATTTTACTCTGAGATGAAATGACAGTGTCTTCATGGGTCTTCAACTTGGTCATCTCAGCCCTATAGAACAATTTTATGGAAACTCTTTAGAGGTACGGTTCCCTTTTATCGCTTTTTCCGGTAATGTGCTGGCGGCATTACCACGTTGAATGGCAATGCTACTTTTGAGCAAAATATAGGCCAGCCCTCTGATCACGTGAAGTGATTAATCTTTTTGCTGTGATTAATATTTGCTGCTATATTACAGTTTTTATTATCACAATCATCAATCTTGGCGAGTAGGTTGTTGATTATAGTAAAGCGTTATACATTTCTCAGGAGAGCAGGAGAAAAAGAAAGTAATAAGTACTTCATTATGACACGCTACAGAATGTCATTACTCGATGTTGTCTTTGCATTATTATTTATATTTTAATGATGGATATCTTGGTTAGCGATTATTAAGTGAATATAATAAGTTCTCTCCTCTGCTGGGCGTCTAATATATGTTCAATTTAATTATTTACAATTAATTCTTCATTACAGTTTAGAGCCTTCAGATGACATTCCCATTTACAACTGTTGTAACGGTAATACAAAACCAATGACTTTTGATGAGATATTTAACACTGGTTATCGGGTTCTAAGTGAGGTACCATTGGGTCTAAATTTATGGCATCCTCATATACTGTTCACTAAATCAAATACTATCAACTACGTTTTGGTGGGTATATATATTATTTTCTTTTTTATCACATGTATGTATATTACATACATTCTTCATTCTTTTTTATTCTATATACGTCCTATATGATTGATGATGGGCGAAAACACGTGTTTCATTTCAAAACCACTTTCAGTTTCATTTCAAATATAAAATAAGTAAAATATAATAGTTCTCTAAAATGTTAATTTAAATAATAATATGTAGTATTTATTTAAAATTAAAATGATATAATCAAGTTATCTAGAGTATGCATCTTGTCGAAATTTTATAAAAATATGTACAAAATCTTCCGACAAATGTTGAATTTTATTTCTTTAGACTAAATTCTAGTTAAGGCTCAATTGAAATATCGAGCAATCACTTATTCCAGTCAGACACATTTACTAAAAAAAAATACTAAGATCATCCATATACCGGTCATCCAGATATTTGTTATTTAGTTATGTATAAAATTTTTCGTATTTGCCAAATTTAGTTGTATTTTTAATATTTATTCCCGCCCTAGGGATAGAAGCAATTATTATATTTTTTCCCGTCCAAAGATTGAGAATAGTCTTTTTACCCGCTACTCAGTTAAACTAAGACTACTTGCAGGGAATGAGAAATGAAAATGGAATTTTCTTCATATTATTGTTTTGACCCTCTATCCACAATGGAAAGATAATTACTACTACTATAATCTATATTTGTCAGAATATACTATATTTGTCAGACTATTTAGTGCATGCTTTTATTTCTTTTCCGTTTTATTTCCTTTACTTCAAATTAGAATTTGAAATCATCAGAAAATGTATTGATCTATTAAATAATTATACACCGTCTGATACTCACACAGATGATTGTGCTACAGTTACTGCCTGCTGTACTTATTGATTTATTTCTAAGAGCCGTGGGACGTAAACCTATGTAAGTATTAGAATAATAGACACCCAAGCTTTACTATAGCATGCACATATTGTATATGATTTCAATCCCTCATTGCTTCATCATAAAACTTATTTTATGCATCTAATTTTCGCAAAATTCTTAGTTCATACTATTTATTACTTATTTAGTAACTTTTAATAAATCTACTTTCTTACTTTAATGGTCGTATTACTACATTAGTACATTTTTTACCTATTTACCAACCTTTTTTTTAATTGCTTATGATGGCAAACGAGCAAGCAGCACACCTGATGATAAGTGTCACTGCTGCCCATGGATTTTTGCTATACTAAGAGTACAACTAGGCCGCTGCCTACTATTACAATCCCAAAACCCACCCAGTTGGGCTGCTGGCGCTCTCGCTCACCGAACAAAGCGCAACAGCACATCGCCATTACTCAGACGTCAATCTTCTGCGAATGTGGACCCCAGACGGACCGGCCCGCGGTTGTAGACAAAGAACTGTCAACAGCGTGGTCCTACCACTATTAAAACCTTTTCATAAGTCAGTAATAATATAACTTTTTTTTTTTTTTTTGGCGGCGGGCTACCGTACGTCAAACCCCGTTAATCCGTCCGGGGCGACTGCAAATAGTCTGCCACTAGCCGCCTCAGGTATAAGGGCACTCCGTGATACCGGAGCGCCTCCCTGATGCAGCTGAATGGCAGACTATTGAATGCGTTGGCGATGTCCAAAGACACCGCCAACAGCACTCCTCCGCCAGTGACGACCTCCCTCGCCGTCTGCCTCAGGCGCAGTATAGGCGTAATAGTCGAACGCCCCCTTCGAAAACCGAATTGAGCGTCCGACAAATTGGGCCCCACCTCGTCTAGGTGCTGGACGATGCGGGCAGCGAGGATACGCTCCAGCAGCTTGCCCACATCATCCAGCAGCACGATAGGCCTGTAGGCCGACGGCAAATCCGGGGACCGCCCCGGCTTTGGCACCAACTTCCCCTCTTTCCAGCACTCAGGGAACTGTCCAGCCGCTAGACAGGCGTTGTACAGTTGCCTAAGGCGTGGCTCCAGGTGTTCGAGGAACATCATCAACACCCGGGCGGGTACTCCGTCCGGGCCGGGTGCAGTGTTGGCGGAACGAATCTTCGCCACTACCGCCCCCACCTCTGATTCCGTCACAGGCGGAACACTATGTTCATCAGCCTCCCGGTCATTATCTGGCCATGAAGCCATAACCGGGGACGTGTGTTCCGGCTGTTGCGGAAAGAGTCCCTCGTCCACCCTGCGGAGGAGGTCGGTTTGAAGGGTCTCGGTGAGGGGGCGGCCCTGCGCGCGGGGCTTACACAGCGCCGCACGATACGGGCGACCCCAGGGATCACGGTCGAGACCGTTCAACAACTCCCGCCAACGCTCGTCCTTGGCGAAACGGATGGCCATTCTGAAGGCAGACCGCGCACTGCGATAAGCCTCATACAGTTGACCCTCCCGCTCAACATCGCGGCGACGCCGCCGACTGCGAGTGTAGGTTCTTCGGGCACTGTTACAGGCCGCACGAAGATCCGCCAGCCTCGGGGACCACCAGTAAACCCCCTGCCTCGGAGGTAGACGACGTGCTCGGGGCATGACACTGCGAATGCGGACAGCCTCGGCGTCCACTCCTCTGTCCGCTGGGGGCGGTGAGGACAGCCATGAATGCCTCACTCGTTGTGCGAGCGCGGGGCTAGCGAACGATAAGTCCACTATCGACCTGCCCTGCGGTCGCACACACGTGTTCACTGAGCCCCTGTTGAGAATGCAGAGGCCCAATGAAGCTGCCCAGTCAACAACCACCTGCCCGCGATGGTCCGTCGTAGGGGACCCCCACGCAGTGGAATGTGCGTTGAAGTCCCCCAGGGCAAGAACGAGGCGCGGTGCCAGTCGCCGTATCGAGGCCCCCAAGTTGTTAAGGGAGACCCCGAGATCTATCAGACTCCTATTAGGGGAGAGATACACGCCGTAAAGCGTGACCTCCCCCCACTCCGCCGTGACAAATCCGTCATCCCTCTCCCTAAGGGATAAGAGCGGGGAGTGTCGCAGCGTGGAGACGACGATTGCCGCGGTTCCGTCCTGGCTGATCACCCAATTAGGGCGATCAGGCACGCAGTACGGCTCCGCGACTACGGCTGCACCAATCGACCACTCCACCATGGATTGCAGAAGAAGATCCTGCGCACCAGGGGAGTAATTGACGTTGGCCTGCAGGAGGTGGATGGACTCAGGCGCCATTAATGGGCCGTGTCCATGCCCTCCCCCTCGCCAGGAGGCGGTTGGGCTGCACTAGGAGCGAGAGCAGCTATAACTAATACCAATTGGTAGATCAGATTTGAATATTATGTAACACTTTGTATTAAAAGGTTCTTTACACAGCTTATATATATACTAGTCACAAAAATTAAAGGATATAAAAAAAAATCCAAATTTTTGGGTGATTTTCAACGAGCTGTAACTCCGAGGAAAATAGTTGTACAGAAAAAATAAAAAAAGCAAATTGTAGCTCTAAGTGTCTAGTTTTCAGATATGTCTATAAATTTTTTTTATCATGTCCAGGTCTGGAGAAATTCTAAGAAAACAACCAAAAAAAATTTTTTCAAATTTTTTTATCGTCTAAAAAAAGGTTCACGGGCTTCAAAAAAATTCTTTTGAGTGTTTCGTTCAAAAGTTCTTTTAGAGAATTTAATACTCTTTAATATGACGTATTCAAAAAGCCTGTACAATGATTTGCCGCGGAGTTATCGTCCATCAAAGCAAAAAAGATCTTTTTAACTTTGATAATCAATAACTCCGGAAATAACGATTATATAGAAAATTGAAGGAAGGTTTTGAAAACTGCACAATATTCTCTATAAGAAAATGTAAACATCTTCTAGAAAAAAAAATTTTTGAATTGAAAACTCGGACTGAAAAAAAGACAAAAATTCATTTCATCAAGATAGTGAGCAAGATCTCGACAAACTAAAGGAGAAATGACTACCCAGGATTACTGATTGCTATTGTATTTGCTTATTTTGTTCACACTTTTTATTTATTTTCTCATGTATTAGCCGTAAGCAATTTTTTACAATGATATTAGATATAGTTTTCTTTTTAGATTTTTATTATAATTGTAAACAATACTTAATAACATTCCAACACTCGCACAAAATAAACACACACTTATTAACACTTTCAAAATTCTCAAAAACTCGGACTAGCTTCACACACATAAACAAACAATTTTCAATACAAAAACACTATACTGTACTTATGTCAGTTGCATATTCCGTAAAGAAAAATGCTATACCATTAGTAAATAACCATATGTTCAACGAGTATTATTATATAAATTCAATAATCAAAACATTAACTTAACAACTGACTTAGATAATACATATAATGCAAATTGTACTTTGATTATGGACTCGTCATCATGTGCGGATATATTGAACTTCGAATCTCATAACTGCCTAACTATACTAAGTCTAAATATCCGCAGTATACACTGTAATTTTGACATATTACTTGCATTTTTATCGACGCTAAATACTAATATAGATATAATAGTCCTAACTGAATGTTGGACTAAAAAAGATGTCCCACCGCCATCTCTACGTGGTTATAATTCATACTCCTCTAAAAATATCTTGAACCAGAATGACGGTATAGTGGCATATGTTAAATCAAACATACATATCGTTTCTTCAGAACCCGATGTGTCAGAGGGCAGTTGTCTGGTATTAGATGCCGATAAATATAGTATTATCTGTTCATATAGACCACCGTGCTATACTAATCCTCAGAAATACTTATATTCAATAGACAAAATACTTAAAAACATTAACAAAGACGTGGTTTTTACGGGTGACATTAATATCAACACATTGTCTGGTGATAAACTGAATAATCATGTTAACGATTACTTGTGCCTTATGGCGAGTTACGGCTTACAAGTAGGTGTAACACTGCCCACTAGAGAGCATAACTGTTTGGACCATTTTATGATAAAAACCAATGCAAGCTGGCAGACCCTAGTCTTCCCTGAGCTTACCGACCATAGCCCTATACTTTTATGCTTAAATTGGGCTAAAGTATCCAAAGATAGAAATCTCTTCGTCAGCAGGTCTCTGAACTATAACTCTGCGTGTAAAGAACTGAGTGCAATGGATTGGTCTAATTTTTATACATTGAATGACGTTAACTTGGTCACAGAACAATTAATAAATAAAATACAAACGATCATACAAAACTGTTCATCGGCAAAAACTATTTCAAGACGTAAGGTACCACTTAAGCCATGGATAACTACAGGCGTCGTACGTTCCATCCGGAAAAGAGATAGGTTATATAAACAAGCTAAAATGAACCCAAATAACCAACAAATACTAATAAATTATAAAATCTATAAAAGTACTTGCAATAAAATTATTAAAAATTTAAAAAAGCAGTACTACCAAAGAGAATTAGAAAAGAACAATGGAAATACTAAAAAAACATGGGAAATTATTAAAGAGGTTTGTAATATAACTAAAAGACACGACACTCCTAAAGAGCTGCTAACAGTCTCAGACTCAGCCCTGGAGTCTTTAAATCATGTTAACACATACTTCGCGAATATCGGTAGTGATTTGGCTAAGGCAACTCTACAAAAACTAAATAAGACTGAGATAGACCTAGCTAAATATGTTCAAAGGCATAGAGCGCGAACACCAGCTTCGTCCATGTTACTTGCTCCCACGGATCCCAAAGAGGTAGAGAGTGTTATATTATCTATGAAATCCCGTTGCGCTTCAGGAAGTGATCAAGTCCCCAGTCAACTAATACATGTCGCAAGAAGTGTATTGGCAGAACCACTTACACATCTATGTAATCTGAGCCTTGAACAGGCAATTTTTCCATCCGCGTTTAAAACGGCAATTATTTCTCCCATCCATAAAACTAACGACAAACATGTTGTCTCCAATTACAGACCTATATCGTTGCTCTCATGTCTATCAAAGATTTTGGAAAAAATTGTTAATAAAAGACTATTAAGCTATTTGGATAATAATAAACTACTTTCGAATTGCCAATTTGGTTTTCGTAAGAAACATTCAACTAATGATGCTGTTTTAAAATTAAGTTCGTTAATTACCAAACATGTGGATGCTGGAGATAAGGTTATCGCTGTTTTCATAGACCTGCAAAAAGCTTTCGATACTGTATCAATTCCCATATTAATATCTAAGCTCGATATTATCATGGGTGTTAGAGGACACGCTCTCGAGTGGTTTCGCGATTATTTGACGGGTAGACAACAGCGCGTTAGAGTGGAGAAATACATGAGCGACGTGGTTACCTCCACATATGGTATAATTCAGGGCAGTACTCTTGGCCCAACTCTCTTTTTAGCATATATAAATGATCTTGCTGAAACTGTCTTACGTAGTGCTGAGATCATAATGTTTGCAGACGACACTGTCATTGTTTTTCACGGTCGTACTTGGGAGCTTGCAAAGAAAGCCACTGAAATTGGCATCGCCAATATAACGAAATGGCTCGAGTACAATCTTCTAACATTAAACGCAGCGAAATCTAAATATCTGTGTTTCACAAAGACTAAAGTATCGCAACCACATATAGACTTACAAATTAAAATTCATACCTATCCATGCAATAAACAATTTCAGTACGATAAAAAATCGTGTACATGTGATGTTTTAGCGAAAGAAAGTAGTATTAGATATTTGGGCATTACTATGGATAATCAATTACGATGGGACAAACATATATTTGGTCTGTGTACACGTTTGAGAAAGATGATTTATATATTCAAACAGTTACGGTCGATAGCATCTAAAAAATTATTATTACAAACCTACAAGGCCCTATGTGAATGTATAGTAAACTACTGTGTCTGCTCATGGGGTGGTGCATCAAAAACAATATTAATAGAGCTCGAACGCGCACAGCGCGCCGTACTAAAAGTTCTTATGTATTTGCCGTACAGACACCCCACAAGTGATGTATACAAACGAACTAGTGTATTTACAATACGCCAGCTATATTTATATCAGATTCTACGTAGATATCATAAGATCACTGTCCCACAACTGCCGATACTGGCTAAACGACGTTTTAGATGCCCAGTGCCACGTGTTAAATCTAGTTTTGCGCAACGACACTACGACTATAGAGCGCCGCGAATATACAACCAACTATATTCTATTGGTATGAGGAACGCCAATAAATATAATTTTAAAAAACATATATATAAGCTAATCCGTAATCTAGACTATAACAGAACTGAATCGCTAATTGATAATCATTAATCATCATAGGCAGACGCAACGACACGCACATGTACACTGACACACACATACACCACATGCACATTGACACACGCACACATGCACACTGACATACACATGTAGACACACACACACATACGCACATACACACACACATACACACACGCACAAACACACACACATACACACAAACACACACACACACAAACGCACACATATATACGCATATATATATATTAACATAACTGGATACCTAACTAATACTGTATAACTTGCTAATGTAAAATGAATGTTATGTGTAAACTGGGAAGACACTGTCTCTTGAGACACAGGTTGTTTTTTACCTAATTCAAGAGACAGGGATTATATAAAAATGTATTCTGAAGTTATAAATAAATAAATTATTATTATTATAAATTATTATTCGCATAATTAAGGATATTTGGATAACTTGGTATAACTTTGGATAAAATGGATGAACGAAAGATATCGTCGGTAATTTTTTAACCTCAAAGTGTCCCCTAAAATCCCTCAAAAATTCAAAGCGCTGCGATTTTTTTTTCATTGTGCCCCGAAGCTTCAAATTCTTTGTTTTTGCAAAAATCACCATTATGAGCAATTTTGTGATTTTTATTAATTTTTTCAATGGAAAAATTTTTTTCTCTCTAAAATCTTTATGTTTTTGATCAAAAAGATTAACTGTTTAAGAAGTTTGAAAAAAAAAAGAACAGTCATTATTTCAAGAGATATTGATTATCAAAGTTAAAAAGATCTTTTTTGCTTTGATTGACGATAACTCCGCGACAAATCGTTGTACAGGCTTTTTGAATACGTCAAATTAAAGAGTATTAAATTCTCTAAAAGAGTTTTTGAATTAAACAATCAAAAAAATTTTTTTGAAGCCCGTGGACCTTTTTTTAGACGAGAATAAATTTGAAAAATTTTTTTTTGGTAGTTTTCTTAGCATTTCTCCAGACTTGGACATGACAAAATTTATTTATAGTCATATCTGAAAACTAGACACTTGGAGCTACAATTTACTTTTTTTATTTTTTCTGTACGACCATTTTCTTCGGAGTTACAGCTCGTTAAAAATAACCCAAAAATTTGGAATTTTTTTTATATCCCTTAATTTTTGTGACTAGTGTATATATATACATTGATAGAGAGATTAGTTTTGCTATTGTTACTGATTTGAATATTGAACATTTTTTTTTTACTTAGTATAGCAATTTTCTCGTGCAATATCAAATTTGTGACTATTATATAATTTACTAGTAAGGTACCTATAGTTTCATCACAGTCATAAAGAATATACGAACTTTATAAATTTAATATTGAGTATGGGTTTGTTTCACGTTTGATTTCCCTTCCAGTAATACTTTTAGCTTTTTAGCTTTTAGCCGTTTTACTAGGTAGAAGGTGGTAAGGAATCAAAAGGTTTATCATTATATTCTTAGTTTATCAATATATGGAAATCGTGATAGCTGTGGTCATTTAAAATATATTTGAGTTGAACGAAAACTGTCAAAGAGTTAAAAATCATCACTTATTGTGCATCTATGTATGTAGTTTATACCACTAGAAAGTATGTGTAATCATACAAAAAATAAAAATTGCACTCCGAGAGTGCCAGCAGAAGTGGAAACTTGAACATCAACGTTATGCATTTTTGAATATTTTGGAATGGTTAGGGAATAATTTAAGATGAATTGTTTTATTTATCAGTATAAAAGTACAATCATTTATGTGGTGAAATACAATATTCATTTATTGCGCTATCGTACACAAACATGATTTTTTATGTACTATAATTACATAAAAAAAATTTACACTTCAGAACTATTACAATTATTTTACATTAAAAAGTTTATCTCTCAGAATAATCAACTTTCATCCATAACTGTAACGACTCTTTCATCATTATCATTACCAGCATCATCATCGCCAATCTCTAAAATTGATACGATAGGTTTATTGTATCTGAAGTAAGAAACGAACAATTTTAATTCGAATCTATTAAAATGTCTAATAAAAACCGCATCGATAGTAGTTTTGTATTTCATTGTGCTAAGATTGCGATCATTTGACATCGTTAAACCAAATTCATTATTTAAAAATCCTTACGAATCGTCAACGTCAAAATTGTCTTACGAATTTTCGATCAGGTTACATGTCCTGACTTGTGTTTAACATTTTTTACCCAACTCAAAAAAGTGCACAACGCCGCTAAAGAAGTTTCCACTTCAATAATTTTTAAATTAGATTTAAAGATTCGTATGTATTATGTACCAGGCTAGTGAAAATCCAAAGACGTATCTATATCGCTCTTACGGCCCTAAAGTACTACATGATGCAGGCATGGACTTTTGACAATAAAAACTTCATGCAGCTACCATCATATGTTAAGGTATTTATGATTTTGGGTGTAAAATTTCAGTTTCAGTCAAAAAAAGTTTTAGTTTAGAAAATAGTGCATTTAAGTAGCATTTCTATCCAATTATAATGCCTATATGTGCTTTTATATAAGATTAAAAAATCTTTGATTAAACAAACCAACTCATCAACAACCAACTGTCATATTACAAATATAGTTAAAACAAGGATTATTATTCATACATACATACATACATAGCTTCACGCCTGTTTCCCAGAGGGGTAGGCAGAGACTACGGATTGCCACAAACCACGATCCTGGCATACTTCCATCGCTTCATTCACACTCATAACAGTCTTCATGTATACTCTACGATTACGCATACTCTTAATATGACCTCTCGTCAATACATCGCTAATTTGATCCAGAAAATTATGACGAGGTCTTCCCCTTGTATTCGTCCCACTCACGCTTGCTTTATATATTTTCTTCGTCAACCTCTCTTCACTCATTCTTTCTAAGTGTCCAAACCACCTCAGCATACTCTTTTTGATCTTTGTCACTACTTCTTCATTCACACCACAGCGCTCTCTTATAACACTATTCCTAATTTTATCTTAGTTTGGATTATTATTCAATTTATATATTTATCAAATTAAATGGTAGCACTCGGGAATCTTATACTTTACCGGGCCAGCCACGGATGTCAAGGGATCGGTACCAGAGGTTTGACTAATTGACTTCAAAAGCAATTAGTACTTTCAGAGATTACTCCTTACATCCAAATTTACGAACTGACGAACTTTACTCCTATAAAATATTAATATAGATGAAACTGTAACAGGCCGGACATATGTACATAAATATAAAATCTAATAGTACGCAAAAACCACTACATCGAATCTAATGCAAACTTCGCCAATTATTGTTAAAGGTACTCATTTCAAACAGGGCATCAATAAACTAATAAATACCTAAGCAAAGCAATATAGTAGTCAAAACTATTCCATATATATATAACTTATTTCATATATAAAACATATTTTATTATTTATTTGCTGATAAACTGTCGCCTAATAGTGAAAAAATCTTTGCAAGGACGAAGACTTGAAATCATTCTATTACAACCTGGAGAACGAAGACAAATTTCAATACGGTTACAACTTTATGAAAGGAGCTCGAAAATATCTTTTAAAACAAAAGGATGAGGACCTGCCTAAGCATCGCAAGTTTTATTGGAGGTAAGACAAAATTTATTTTATCTGTTGAATGAAGATAAATTAGATTTAATTTAGGAGCTAAAGGCAGTAAAAGATAAATATTTTTATTATAAAACCTATATTTGCAAATACTATTTTTTATTATGTTTGATATTTAAATTGTTAATATGTTTGTCCTTTTACAGAATGTATTATCTACATATTACTGTTCTATGTATTTTCTGGAGTTCCATGCTATGGTTTGTCTTCAGTTCAAACTACGTTCAAAATATAGCGAGTCGAATCATTTAGACCTTCAGGGCTTGCCATACTTTTTCCTCAGTTACCATTGCAACTACCCTTTGCAAGATATTGGTCAGCGCACGCAGCAAGCTTGTTTCATTCCCACGTTGCTACGTTGCCGAGAACTTATATCACAATACATTTTTTGTAGATTCTATTAAATTTAATAATTTTTGATTTGAATCAAATATATACATTGTATTCGTTAATTCTTGGTTTGTTGGTTAATGTGTTTTATTAATTTTGAAATTTGATTAAGGTCAAGCTTTTTGGTATCTTGTTAAATGTACTATAAGCCCACGTAGAGAACTTGTCTCATTCCTACGTTGCTAGGTACATGTATAAATGTTCAAGCGCCTACCGAAATTACGTCCATATATAAGTTTAAGTTGTACATTACATTTTCTTAAGGCGTTTTGAAATATCGATATTTGTAATTTTTTCATATGAAAATTGTGTTTACTCAAATGCTGAATAAATTTTGAAATCTAGTTAAAGTTAAGGTTTTTGGTATCTTCTTAAATATATTACATATATTTACTTTTGTGTGTCTGTATTCTTATTTTAATTTAATTTGTTTACGTAATTAGTTCACTAGTTTTGCAAACAAGAATGTCAGGAGTAGAAGGTAAGTTCATGTCGTTGTAGTATACTGAAAAATTAATAGTAACACCAACACATTCTATACTAGTAGTGTCCAGTTAATTAAAGTGAGGAACCAAGGATTATTGGGTAATAAATAAGATAATATCTTATCATTTGCTCTTTCATCACGGTGATAGCAGTCATAACCTGATGTTCTTAAAATGAAGTTAGGATTGAGACGAGATACCTGAAATGTCGTAAATATATCAATAGATATAGGTATTGTGTGATAGTATGTGATGTCTAGCTGTGCATAAGGGAGTATTAGTACCTACCCTCATATATGGTAGTGAAAGTTGGATTTCGCAGAGAAGACATGAAAGTAGAATAAATGCTGTAGAGATGAGAGCTCTTCATAGTATGTGTGATGTGAGCCTGAAAGATAAAATTAGGAATAGTGTTATAAGAGAGCGCTGTGGTGTGAATGAAGAAGTAGTGACAAAGATCAAAAAGAGATTCGATTATTGTAATAATCTTAAGCTACTAACTACAGCTGGATTAGCTGTAGTTTCATTATGTAAGTTTTTCGGTATTGAATTCATTCATGATTATGCTTTGAATAAGTTAGTGGCAATTGAAGTGATATTCCTGTTTATTAATCTGAATTGATTGAAGGTTTATTAAGGCAACCTTGGTCCAGCTTCGGCCATTAGTCATATATGCTCTAATAGAAATACAATACGGTTTCATCCATTCATCCAACAGCTCGTAAACCTCCACTGTTGAACAAAAGCCTCTCCACAAGAATGCCACTCAAAACGGTCCTGCGCCACCTGCATCCTGCGACCTTTAGTGAAAATGTTGTGACTGAGGGCCGAAACTTGTTTTATATTCATATTTTGTTTTGATAGAGATAGCCGCTATCCACTCTCCCGGTAAACCCCTCAGCCGATTTTTATGACTCCCAAGGGCAAGCAAGGTGTCACAACAGTTGTTTTCTATTCTCTTCGCCACACGGGTATATATAGTAATACGTTTAGACGGCCTTTTTTTCAGAAACCTTGTTAGTCTGTTTGAAGTGATTAGAGAGAGGTGCGTGGCTCGATAACCCAGCATGTTCGGGTGCCGCCTGTGGGATCTGGTCCAGCCGTGGTTATTTTACATTCTATTTGAACTATTAGGTTTGAAGGGCATCACACTGGAGCTATTTCTTATTAAATATGTTGTACCACATTTGTATAAAAAATAAAAAACCATAATAGACTAACCCGCTGAGTTTCTTGCCGGATCTTCTCAGTAGTGGTCTACTTCCGATCCGGTGGTAGTTTATTGTATTAATTTAATATGTTAAAACTGACAATATATAAGTGCCCTCGCAGGGTCTATGCATAATAAATGAATTTGAATTTGTTCCCTCTCCCTCTGCATTGGGTCGATTGCTAGTACCGATTTCTTACCATCCGTGGCCGTCCGAATGGTCTACCCTTGCCAATATCATCTCCATCACCGCTCCGGCAACTAATAGCAATGTTGTAGGGGCGTTGCATTCACAGTCAGCCTCTCTGCAGCGCACTAATCCCCGATCTTTCTAACCACGATAAACTAATAAGTTTAGTAGGGATTTCGTCTTTTTATATTTTCTATAAATTTTAAATAATTTGTTTGGGTTATCTCATCATTAACGGTAACCCTGGTTGTTGTTATATTGTTGTAGGCTCACATCAAATCGCTATGGATTTTAAAAGGTTTATTGGTAGATTTGCGTTAGGTATCTGAGTCGCATCGTTTGTAACGTTAATTGAATATACTGTACACATTTATGCGTTATGGAAGATTAGTTACGACTGCTTTATATTTATTAGGGTTCTGTACTTATAGTATAGCGCACGTAAACCAAAGTCGCTGTATAAGCAATATTGGCTCGTACATACTATATACGATCGAAACAGTTTCGGAACATTGCCGACTGTTTCTTAGCACAGATACAACATTGAACTGGCTCACTATAATTTTTGTGTATGTGATATTGTGATGTGATATTTTGACGTAGGCGTTCCTCATACTTCACCACAAAGTGTGGTGATGTGCCGCCCACAACCAACGATTCCCAACAACCTTAATTAAGTCGTCCATCCTCCTGTTGATGTTAGGGCATTCAACACTGTATTGTCCGATACGCTGCCGCTACACGAAAATCTTCGTTCCGCAGCGGTTATCATTGCCACTTCAGCGTACAAATTCTTCTTGTTCTGTATGTTACACCCGTAGTTCTACTAATTTCCCATCATCATTACACGAAAATGTATGCATTGAAATGCTCTACGAGCAGAGTCTTTCTTAAAGTTTAAGTCAACTATCTGATGAGTTGTAAAAAATAGAAATAATGGTTTCTGATGTTTACGCGAATATTACACATTTGAAATAAAACTACTTTTACGGATTCTATCGCGTTTGTATTTGATTTTTAATTTCTCGACGTTTCGAACACTACAGTGACATAGTCACGGAAGGACTAAGGTGTCTTACGTCCAAAAGTCATCGTTATTACAGAAATTTATATCTACCCGCTACAGTTTTAATTGTTAAAAGTTTGACCTACATTTTAATAAAAATTCATTGCCAATACAAAAAGAAAATTATTTTTTTATTTATTATTTTTTTTTATTATTATTACAATATGTAAAAAAAAAAATATTGTTTATGATCAGTTATATTAAAACATACAAACGCGATAGAATCCGTAATAGTAGATTTATTTAAAAAAAAAAATAGAAAGTTTAAAAATATAGAAAGCATTGACTTTATGCTTTAGATAATAGTTACTTATATGCCGAGAAATCATGATTTCATTTTAATAGTTTCAGTGTCCAGTCGCAATTTATTTCCATAAAAATGTTACGTAATACAGGATGTAGTCTTCTTCAGGAGAGGTCTTTGCAGTCATTGCATTCCAAAGCAATATTATTGATGATGCACTTAGATCAGTTGTAAAACTATTATAGTATTAGTAATCAAAATGCTTGATTTTGCCTTAAAATCCAGAAGCCGAGCGAGGTGTTAGAAATATTAGACTTGATGAGACATCAGTCCATCTTCTTATGGCAGAAGTTATTTAAGTTGAGAGTATCGATAATATGGAATAATTCTATCACTATTTATGAGTCACTCACATGTAATCACAAAGAGCAAAAAGCATGAATTAACACATCTGAAGTATGAATGATAATGATGCCCATTTAAAGATAATAATAAAATCGCAATACTTGGTAAACGCAGAGGTTTGATTTATTGGTCACTTAGTCAGTTTTTACGAATCTCGTGGAAAAGTAAGAACTAGTGACATGGTTTATTTTTAACCTACCATCCTATAGACTTTTACTTATGGGGAAGACTACGGGCGCAATTTAGCTCGTTATCTCCTTTATAAGCCATACGGTTAGAGATTTGAGATGAGATAAGAGATCTAGATTTGTGGATTCGCTATCCTACTCCACGACTTATAAGTTAATAAGGATTTGAAATTTGTGACTCAGAAAGATATCCTAATTGTCAATTTTAAATATTCACGTATGAATTCAAAATATTATGATGTTAGCATTTGACTATATCTTAATCTCTTTTTGAGATTTATTAATCGCCTCTGACGGTTTATCACCATCATTTATCACATGAGATTCTATTCTTTACTTAACTAAAAACAAAACTAAGAAAACCTCCACAAGATTACAAGACGCTGTGAGCAGTTATTGTATATGTAGCGTATGTATATAAGCAACACCAAACCAGTGATATAGATATAATTTATTACACCTAAACCTCTATAATTGCTTGAAACTTATTAACAGGCTCTACTACAGTTAAGATATCATAACTGAATGCCGTTTACACGTTCGTATTCGCTATTTATACACCTTGTTCGCCATGAAACCACTCAACGGTAACTCTCAGTAGGTATCAATGTTGGCAGATCATACTCTCGGAATCACCATCTTTCGATGGGCGATAACATATGCATATAATATTGTAGCTGTACGCCTGTAGAGTTGTTACATATCTGTTCCCTCAACTTGTCTACACCCGATAATGCGCAAGTGACCTGCGACAAGTCTCTATCAAGCTCTTATAACTACATATTATTCAATGTTACACATTAGATTAAATGTGGATCATCATCATCATCACAGCCCATAAATGTCCCACTGTTGGGCTCGGGCCTCCTCCGTAATGGGAGGGAAATTAACCTACTATACCGCGCTGGTCGGACGTGTTGGTATAGGGTTTTGATTCGAGTTTTCCTTCTCTCGCATAGACGTTATATGCGTTTTATATCCCTTAGTCGTCTCGTACGATCACCCACGGGTGGTGAATTGTATTCTTACTCCGTCACCACACGAAAAAATGTGGATGTCTCTCCTTATTTTAATTCATTCTTATTATTTGAACCAAATCTTAAATTAATGTGTGAGGCAGACATACTGATTAAAGTACATTACTTTGTACGAAAATCTATACGTTTACTATCGGACATTAAATTTAAAATGATATTTCATTTAAATTTCAATTTTCTCTGATGGTTGCAATATCTGTACCTGTTTTTACTATGAATTACTAGGTTAATAGATCTTATAGATTCCTATTTCTTTCTTCTTTTCGATAGAAAGAAGTACCACCTCTTGGAATTAAATGACGTAAAGACATATGAAACTATCTCCAATCCATTGGCCAAACTATTTTACCACATGGCCCGGCCCTATCCTTTTTACTTTTAAACAGAGCAACTCGAGCAATATGAGAGACAAATATTACATTTTAACAATACATTAATCAATACAAAGTCTCAAATAATAATCGACAACCATCTTGGATTGATCAACAGATCAGACGTAGAAACCAAATCCACGATACTATACATAAAGATTACATTATGAAATCTGTGCAATCTAATAACTAGATGCATAAAATAGATTAAATGTAGTCTAACCGTTGTTCTGTAGTATCTAGATAGCCTTACAGTTTATAGTCTCTATTAACCTCTGAATAAA
This sequence comes from Lymantria monacha, assembly GCA_905163515.2. NCBI lineage: Eukaryota > Metazoa > Arthropoda > Insecta > Lepidoptera > Erebidae > Lymantria > Lymantria monacha. The sequence continues at coordinate 16,206,887 of LR991104.1, read as the reverse complement.
TAGATTCTTCTTCTTCTTATGTATTGGCAATCAGCTACTTATATGAGCTATTGGTGCCAGTGTCGAGTTATGAATATCTTCACGTTTTTAGTCTTTCAGGTTAGTCATTGTCAGTCAAATTGTCACCATCAACAGTGCTATGGCCACACTGTTAATGGTATCTTGTGGGAATTGTCATGGAAAACGAAGACGTTGTAAAGCACTTTTATATGATATTCACTACATCCCAGTAGTTCCGCCGCATCACATTACATAAAATGCCATCAAAATTATCTAATATAACACATTAAAACACTAAGATATCGAATATAATACAAGAACATCACATGACGTTTTCAAATTCCCGTCAAAAGTCCAGTAAAAAGATGACATTTATAGATTACTTACTAATCTATGTCATCACAATGTCATATATGCATATATCAGAACAGACATCACACACATCATAATCATTTGTAAATAAAGATTCAAATCGCTAGGCTTTCTGATGAAGCCACCGAAGACAAAGATCGGGTACCGGTGGCTCGCTCACACGGCGACGAGAGGAGTTTGCATGGTGGGTCTATGAGGTCACGCGCCGCCTCTTCCGTCGCCCCGGACCGATTTGGCGGGGCGAGACGCATTCATAGCCCACCGCAAAAAAAATCTTTCTGATAAGGCAGTCAACTCTGTTTTATTGTAGAATAACTGTTCTATTTTGAGGTGTGCATTTTTCGTTCTCAGTGTTATTGAGTATAATAATCAGGGCTATTTCGTTACGATTTGGCGATTATTATATTATATCTTATTATTTAATAGTAAAATAGTTTTTTATATAATATCACGCTGTCCGCTGTAATCTTTCATACCAACAGTCCAACATGCAGGACTTCGTTGACACCACCTGTTCGTTGCGTTACAGGTGCGAACGTGGACCGCACAATATACACCTACTAGTCAGACTTGCGAAAAATAACTAACGACTGTTCGGTAATGGAACATAGAAATAAATAGTGACTCGCTCGATATAAATTTGTATATTAAAATAGATAAAAAATTACAATAAAAAGTATGCGTATACGTTTTGGAGGTTGATCGGCGAGTGTTCGCGAGTGCGGTGGAGGTGCATAACAGCTGAGCGCCCTCCCCGCACTCTTTACTGACCCCGTGGTCGCCTTCGACGTCACAATAAGCGGCGACATACTCCCGGCGCTGGAAAGCTTAGTTGCTTTCCAGTTTCTCTATTTCTTCCGGGCGCGGAAGCAACACCATTCTATTTAAAGCGCGTCGTACACTCCCTCTTGCAGTGTCTATGTCGGCGACACGCGTTACGCCGTCTGTTCCTGTATAGAGTCTTTTTATGCGACCTAGACGCCAGCACAGGGGTGGAGAATTTTCCTCCTTTAAAAGAACTAAGTCTTGTATTTGTAGGCTTTGGACCTTCTTGCGCCACTTTGTCCTTGTCTGCAGCTCTGCGATGTATTCATGACTCCAGCGCTGCCAGAAGTGCTGCTTAAATTGCTCTATTCGCTGAAACCTGTCGAGACGGCTTGCATTAGTAGACTGCAGGGACGGTGATGGCAGAGAGTTGAGTGGTCTACCGATTAAAAAGTGGCCTGGAGTCAAAGGATAATAGTCGGTAGGAGAAGAACTCAAGGGACATAGTGGGCGACTATTGAGGATGCTTTCTATTTGAGTGAACAGGGAAGACAATTCCTCATAGGTCAAATGTGTAGTCCCTAGTATCCTACTCAGATGAAACTTGGCTGACTTTACACCGGCCTCCATTAAACCATTGAAGTGAGGAGCGTATGCAGGTGAGAAGCAAAATTCAACTCCTTCGACAGCGGCAAAGTCAGCGATAGGGTTAGCGTTAATGGCAAAGAATTCTTTGAGTTCTTTAGATGCAGCGACAAAGTTTCCACCATTATCGCAAAATATTTGCTTTGGTAGCCCTCTGCGAGAAACAAAACGCTTTAAGGACAAAATGAAGGCATCCTTGGTCAGCTCACTTACGGCCTCTAAATGGATACACTTATATCTAAAACACACGAATATGCAAAGATAACATTTAGTGATTTTACAGCCACGACCCTTGCGATCCGTGATCATAAATGGTCCTGCGAAATCTGTGCCCACAGTGATAAATGGAAAGTCAGGTTTTAGTCTTTGTGCAGGAAGGTTGCCCATAATATTCTGCATAGATTGACCCTTAAAACGCCGACAGACTATACAATTGCTCACAGTACTTCTCGCTACACCTCTACCACCGATAGGCCAAAAACGCGTTCTAATGGAAGCTAGTAAAGCCTGAGGACCGGGATGTAAAAGTCGCAGGTGCTCTTGTTTGAATAAAAGCTTGGTAAAAATATGTTTAGGGCTTAGTAACATAGGATGTTTCATATCGAAACTGTACTCCGATGCTTGAATACGTCCACCTACTCTTATAAGCCTTTCATGTATAAATGGATTAAGTGCAGCAATGTGTGATTTAGGGTTTAGTGACTTTCCCTTTAGTAATAAATCGTATTCTTTGGGAAATGATTCTAATTGAGAAATATAAACTAATGAGTAAAGAGCCTTGTCAAGTTCAGTAACCGTTAGAGAACCGTTAGTTTTAGTTTTTGAGTTTCTACAATTGTGTATAAATCTATGTACATAACCTAAAATATATTGTAACTTTCTTAGTTTAGAATAATTCTTAAAATTTATTGTTGGTACATTTGAATTATGAATTGAATTAATAATAGCATGTGATCTAACTTCTGGTAAATTTTTAATATCTATATTAGTCTGTGGCTGAATAGAAGGCCATTCTGACATTGGCAACGACAAATATTTGGGCCCTTTCCACCACAACTCACAGGCAGCAACTTCTTTTGGGTTGACCCCACGTGACAAGAGATCAGCCGGATTGTATTTAGTGGGCACATGACGCCACGTATCAGTGTCCGATAACTCTCTAATGGCAGCTACTCTATTGGCAACGAAAGCTTTCAGATTGATAGAAGAACCACTTCGTATCCAACTAAGTACCACGCTGGAGTCCGTCCAATAGACATGTTGCGATATTTTACGTCGCAATGCTTGGGTGACAGAAGAGCTCATTTCAGCAGCAAGCAAAGCTCCTGAAAGCTCAAGACGTGGTATTGTAACGTGTTTAGAAGCAGGTGCCACGCGAGATTTAGCACATAGGAGATGTGTGTATACATGTCCATCTTTATCTGTGGATCGAAGATATAAACATGCGCCATAGGCGCGTTGCGATGCATCGCTGAAGCAATGCATTTCAACAGAAACTGGGTCTACTATAGATACCCACCTAGGAATAGAAAGGGAAGTAATCAAATCAAGTCCTTCTATAAAGGTTTTCCATTCTTTAACAATGTCGTTTGGGGCAGGATCATCCCAGTCCAACTTGGACGACCACAGTGTCTGTATTAAAATTTTGGGAACGATAGTGGACAAGGATAGGAGCCCCAAGGGATCGAAGATCTTGAATGTTGAGGACAGTATGCTCCGTTTTGTAATAACTTGAGGTCTCTTAACGGCTAAAGGAAAATGAAGACTATCTGAAGATGGATTCCAATCTAACCCTAGTGTATTTGTAGATTTACTTAAGGATAAGTTGCCACAAGACTGTATAGTGCTTGACGACAACAGAGACGGTAAGTTGGACCAATATTTTCGCAGATTAAAACCGGCTTTAGCAAGAATTGTATGTGTCGATTCCTGAATCTTACGCAATTGGTGTTCATCATCGCTAGAAGTCAAACAATCGTCAACGTATATGTCTTTCTGGATGACAGTTTTGATGAGGTTATCATTACATTCTTCACCTAATTGCCAGAGACACTTAGTGGCAAGGTAACTAGCACTAGCAAAGCCGTAGGTAACTGTATTAAGCCTGAGTGTTTTTAATGGTTTGTCTTCCGAATCGCGCCATAAAATCAGTTGTAAGTTACGGTTCGACTCATGTACTAATATTTGTCTGTACATTTTTTCAATGTCTGCCGACATTACATAGCGATATTCTCGAAATCGGATTAGGATATTGAAAAGAGAGTCTTGAACCAAAGGACCTATCATGAGTATGTCATTTACAGATATACCAGATGTGGTGCGAGCTGATGCATCAAATACGACACGAAGGCGTGTAGATTCACTATCATCACGAATAATAGGATGATGAGGTACAAAATAACCATGCTCAGGTTGGTCTTCCTCGGATACTGCTAAATGTCCTAAGTCAGAATATTCATTGATAAAATCAACATAAGCTGCTTTGAGTTCAGGTTGCTTGCGAAAGCGACGTTCCAGATTTAAAAATCGCCGTCTGGCCATAAAATAAGAATTTCCTAGACAGTCTGGATTGTCAATTAAAGGAAGCTTAACACAAAAACGTCCTGCCGCAGTACGTTTTGTATGTTTCATGAAATGTAGTTCGCAAGCTTTCTCTTTTTCAGTATAAAGAGGTTTTTGGGGCAAGCTTTCAAGCTCCCAAAACTTTATTAAATCGTTGTGTAGATCAATTAACTTATTATGTTCAATACTGGCAACATTACACTTTATTTGACTAATTGAATTGATATTGGAAATGGGACCTGCAATAAGCCATCCTAACTTGGAATCATGTAGGACAGGATTGTCTGATCCTAGAGAGTGTTGTTTGGTTCCTATAATATTCCAAAACAAATCAGCACCAATTAACAGTCCTATGTCAGATGGTTCATGAAAGTTTGGGTCTGCTAATTGGAAACATTTTAAATTAATATGAGAAATGTTAATTAATGATCTAGGTGTTTTACCTGTTATTTGGGGTATCACTATACACGAAATCTCAGAGCTGAACGAACCTACCTTTGATTGTAGACGAATGTGACAGCGCTTAGAATTTATTTGAACAACTGTGTTGCATATTCCTACAATGTTCTGAATGTTAGAATTCAATGAAGGCAAATTTAATTTATTTTGTATTACCTCAGTTATAAATGAACTTTGACTACCACTGTCCAACAGAGCTTTGGTAGTAATAGATGCATTAGTGACAGGGTTAATAATGTCCACTAACGCTGTACATAATAATGTTTCAGAACATGAAATTGCTGACATTGTGAGCGACTCTGAGTTTTCATTTTTAGCGTCATATTCCGTTTGCTTATGTAAAAGAGTATTATGACGCTTCTTGCATACTTTGCATGAACTTAAAAGTTTACAAGTACGAGCATTATGACCCTTACGTAAACAATTATGACATAATTTGAGTTTTGAAATAATATTAATCCTATCATCAATGGATTTTGACTGAAATTGCGGGCAATTGTAATTTCGGTGGTCTTCGCTACAAAATGCACATTTCGTACCGAATTTCGTTTCGTGCGAAGAAGAATGAATTTGTTCAGAGTTAATAAAAGACTTTGTATGAGAAATAGGGTTCTGTTTGTTAGCCGTATTGTAATTAGAGGTAGACTTTGCTCCTTTATCCTGTCTGCTACGATAAATAGACTCAAGCACGTCAGCACGACCTTTTACGAACGTCATGAAATCTTCTAAACTAGGCATTTCTAAAGCACTAACGTTCGCTTGTATATACTCTTCCCACTTAACGCGAGTATTGCAGTCTAACTTAGCTGAGACCATATATATGATCAGGGTATCCCAATGATCAGTAGGCTGTTTTAGTTTGTTTAAAGCTCGTAGATTCTTTGTAACGTGATCCACGAGAAATCTTAATGATTTGTCAGATTCACGCAACGGCTCAATATTAAATAATGACTTTAAATGGTTATTTATTAATTGACGAACATTATTATAACGCTCACAAAGAAGACACCATGCCTCAGGATAATTATTGTCGGTAACCTCAAGATTGCAAATGACCCGTGCAGCTTCACCCTCTAAGTAAGAATTTAAATAATGAAATTTGTGAATATTTTTTATTTTTGAATTATTATGTATTAATGAACTAAACGTATCACGAAATTCTAGCCATTTATTAAAAGAACCGTCAAATTTATTAATTTTAATAACTGGTAGTCGAAATCCAATGACTTCGTGGTCATCTTCATCGGCTGTAATGAAGCTACTCTGTTCAGTAGATGACTTTTTTGTAGTACTGTTCAAAGAAATAATTTCCTGGGCTTTTGCGATAGAATTGTGGAAAGATTGTTCAATGGTTTCTCTTGTATCCAATTCTAAACTTAAACTATTTTCGTCCAACGACTCAATCTGATTCTGCACGCTCTCGAACTCGATAAATAATGCTTCTATCTTACTTAATCTTTGCGTTAACACGTTAACCTCAGTGGACGTGAGTTTTTTATTTTTTAATTCTTCTAATTGATTGCTAAATTTAGTAACCCGACCTTTAATTGAAGCGCGTTTTATATTAAAAGCTTTGTAAGTAGCCTGAATACTTTTATCTTCTACGCTTTCCATGTCCACGAAGTTAACGCGCAATACAAAACAAAGAATGTGTTATTTTTACTAGTTGTAAAATGAATAAAATTGCATACGATACGCTCCTCGCTTCGTTGTAGTAGCGATGGAAACCGGTTTAGTACAGCTGATGCAAAGCGGGAGGTGTGCAGGGGTAGGCAGGTACTTGCGAGTCTGCGCGCGCGCTCACGCACGATGCACGCCAGCCGCAGTATTTTATCAGATGCGGGACTCGTTACAGCTGATCAGTTCACAAGCGCCCGGCAGCTGGAATAGATTTTTGTATGCTTTGTAGTTAAATTAGTATTTATCCAAACAGAATAGTAGGGAAGCTAAAGCGATAGTGATAAAAGTGATTATTAGCCAAGTAATGCTTTATTTTATAATGCAATCATAGGAATGTGCCTTATTTATTAACTAGCTAAGCAATAACTATTTTATTTTGTGCTTAAGTGTGAATAACAAAGACGTTATTTTATTCAAATAATAATTTTATATAAGCATGTTATAGCAGGTAATTAAAAGTGCGAATAAAGGGAAATAGACAGCATAAACAAGCTTATTTTTTTTTTTTTATTTATTATAAAATAGGTTAAGCTATTTACTTATTGTTGATTATCGTTGTGGTAATATTGATTTATCTACGATAAATAATTAAGACTTTCAAGTCGTAAATAGGCGCAAAGAATGCAAAAGATAGGCGGCTTGAAAACTAATAATTAATAGACCACAACAAATATTTGTAGGTATCGTAAATATCGTTATCGTAGTTAAGACTTTCAAGTCGTAAATAGGCGCAAAAATGCAAAGAATAGGCGACTTGAAAACTAACCGTTAGCGACAAATATTTGTATCATAAATGATTGAACATGTAGGTAATTAAGCGATGAAATAGCTAAGAAATTTTAGTAGGTAAATATGATGTAGGTATTTTTAAGTAGGTAGATAAGTTAGTAATTTTTATATTTATATTACGTTAATTGCTTTATAATTTCTCTTATTATGTTTGTAAAGAACGATTGATGAGAAATAAAGACAAGAAATGATTCCTTGCTTCTCTGTTCACACAAATAAAGCTATGGATAGGATAAGGTATAATAAAAGGAACGGGCTCACTTTTTGGCCGGCAAAACCGCTGCTGATGCAGGTAGACTCCTGGGGATGTCAGCTTGGGCGGCTGCGATGGCTGCAAACAGTGCTGGACCTCAATAACCTTTTGACCTCATATGACTTTGACTGGTTTTTGATTTTTCTTTCTTCGCAAGTTGCAGCGATGTTTAGCTCGTAGCAATCGTAGAAGATTTTCGTGCTTCTGGTAATGCTGTATCTTCGTGTAGCAGAAGTGCGAAGCGGAATTGTGCTACGTTGAACTTTGAACCGTGTTGCGCGGCGAAATTGTTCTTCAACCGACGCTTTATGATTTGATTTTAATTTTTTATCACGGTCGCCACTTATTTTCGGTAATGGAACATAGAAATAAATAGTGACTCGCTCGATATAAATTTGTATATTAAAATAGATAAAAAATTACAATAAAAAGTATGCGTATACGTTTTGGAGGTTGATCGGCGAGTGTTCGCGAGTGCGGTGGAGGTGCATAACAGCTGAGCGCCCTCCCCGCACTCTTTACTGACCCCGTGGTCGCCTTCGACGTCACAATAAGCGGCGACAACGACCGCATTAATTTTCAATAATGGTTTGGTTTTTTTACTTCAAAATGATAAGATAACTTGGTATACGAATGGATCAAATCAACAATGGAAGGGGGAAATCTCTATAAATAACACGCAATGTGCATAAAGTCCACAACTCTGGCCAAATTAAGTTAGTTAACGTAATTGTAATATTAGTATCAAATCTCACCGTCTAAAGACTGCATCATCAGATACACATGATGCTGAATTATCGCCAATCAGAAAATCTCGGCTTTTTTTTTAAATTGGGTTTATTATATACAAATATCTGGATGACCGAGCTTTCGCTCGGTACTTTCATTTTTGGTGTGTTTTGAAGATATATTTAAATATAATAAAAACACAGGTCAAAAAGTTATAAAAAAGAGAAAGAGGATCCGAACCGGCCTTGATTAGACTGCACGATTATCCAATTGAGGTGTTTTAATGACAGCGTCAACATTTACCTTCATATTGTAATAGTTGTCAGCCAACGTAAAATTATATTTTTTCATTACCTGAAAATATTGATAAAGCAATATTTTCTACAAATGAAACTTAGCTGAATCGATAAGTCGTACTTAACCGATTTTAATCAAATTTGCACAGCATGTGTAGTTTGATCCAACTTAAAACATAAGACAGTTTCCATCTCAATTTATAGTCGCAATATTATTTTATCGCAAATTATTTGTCTATTATTTGACAGTCACAATTATCAGTTATCTCCAAACTATTCTAACAGATGGCGGTATCTGTTGACTGGATTGAGTATTTAATAAATGGCGCTATTTTAAACGTACAAACGTTTCATATAAGCTACAATTTGTTAGCATAATCACCACGTGTTGCTGAGGCCACCTCAGCCACAGCAACGCGTGGCTGGGTCTGATAATATATATATATATATATATATATATATATATATATATATATATATATATATATATATATATATATATATATATACACTACCGTCCAAAAGTTTGGAAGCACACCTGTTTTCAAACAAAACAAATAAATGCCGACTAATAGCGGTAAAAATTAGCAATAATCTTAAGTTTTACAACCTTTTACGACTGTCTACACAAACACAAAAGGATTATTATCCTACATTCATCAAGTTTTATGGAATTCCTTAATATTGACGAAACACGTGTTTTATGACTTAATCCGTCGGCTACTTTATCCTATGCAATGGTGTAGTTTTATTGATAATGTTTGCTGGTTTTAACTTTTTTAGACCTTATTCAGTCGCACTTGAGCATTGGCACGTGAAAGTTGTGATATTAACATTGTCTGTATTCGAAAGATATCGGCTACTACTTTGACCGTATTTTTTCTTCTGAAAATGGCAAAACGCAAGCAAATCACGCTTGAACAGCGAAGCGCTATTTGCACTCTACGCGAGGAAGGATACAGTGAACGTCAAATCGCAGAAAGGCTCGGAATTTCTTGTAAAGGTGTCCACTATACCCTTGCTAGAAAACAAGAAACGGGGAAAAATGAAGATAGAAAGAGATCTGGTAGGCCCAAATCCACAACAAATCAAGAGGACAACTTCATTAGAGTTCTTTCTAAACGGAATCGACGCTTAACTGCACCACAGATCACTGCAGCTCTGAATGATACGCGAGAAACACCCATTTCAACAACTACTGTTAAAAGACGCTTACTGTCTGCGGGATTAAGAGGATGTGTTGCTGCTAAAAAACCCAAACTAACAAATCGACATAAGAAAAATAGACTAGAATGGGCAAAAGCGCATAAAAACTGGACTATAGAACAATGGGAAAATGTCCTTTGGAGTGACGAATCAAAATTTCAGATTTTCGGATCCAATAGACGTGTCTTTGTACGCCGGTCAAAAGAAGAGAGGGCTTCAGAGGCATGTACAGTGCCTACCATCAAACATGGTGGTGGTAATGTCATGGTTTGGGGGTGTTTTGGCAACAGTAAACCCGGCAATCTTGTGAGGATAACCGGAAAATTAAACAAGGAAGGCTATTTAAAAATTCTCCAAGATTCTGCCATACCCAGTGGACTAAGTCTCATTGGTTCTGGATTCATTTTTCAACAGGATAATGATCCTAAGCATTCGTCTAAATTGTGCCAGAACTTTTTAAACAAGAAAAAAGCTGAAAACATTTTAAACATCATGCAATGGCCATCTCAATCCCCTGATCTTTCTCCCATTGAACTTGTTTGGGATGAACTTGACAGGAGGGTGAAAAGTCGTTGTCCTACGAGCTCAGAACATTTGTGGCAGCTATTAGAGAACGAATGGAACAAATTAGATAAAGATTATTTTAAAAAATTGATTAATAGAATGCCCAGAATATGTGAGAAGATTATAAAGGAGAAAGGTGGACACTTTGATGAAGCTAAAATTTAATCTAATTTACCATTGTATATTATTTTTTTATTTTGTTTAAGTTAGTTTCTGTTTGTTCTTTATTTTTTTATCAATACATTTAAATTTAAATGACTTAGTTTGGTTTTATTCGATTTTACCTTGCTGCTTCCAAACTTTTGGACGGTAGTGTATATATACAGGGTGTCCCAAAAGATTACGTAGCTGGGAAGGGGGATTATAGGGGTGGTCACAAGGGTCATCAGAAAAATAAAAATAAAATTTCCATCTGGGTATTTAAAAAAATAAATGGCATTTTTTAAAAAACTAAAAACTTTACACCTTGTGGGGGGGCTATTTTGCTAACTATACCTACAAATATTGCTTTATTTAAAAAAAAAAGCTGTTATGTAATCGTCAATAACCCTTTATCAAATTGAAATAAAAAAAACAATACATATCTAACCAAGATTTTAAAGAAAGTTAAGTTCTTGTCCAGCCAAGAACTTAGTAATTACGATTTCACTCAACTTTCTCCAAGTGTACTGAAAAAAAAAAGTACTATGCACCGTGACGGAAACATTTTAAGGACTTCTGTTTTTCTAAAGATATATTTTTATCTATACATTAATAATAATATCTAGTAAACAGTAGAAAAAAATTCAGTTGTCCAAGAAGGTAGAGAAAATCACTGGATGAACCAAACCAACTGAATTCATAATAAACAGATTCATCAATGGATTGAGCATTCTCCAATATATATCAATATTTAGTGATAGAGCAACAGTCTGGTTGACAGTTTTCTGTTTACAGCTGCGGGCTGGTCCGTCCAGAGTAATACCACACTCTCGTAAAAAATAGACTTTTGAGCAGTGGCAATGAGCTGTTATGCTTCGTTTGATAAGCGAGGCAGCCAGATACCCAACTTTCTGAGTTACTTTGGGTTGTTAAGCAGCGACATATCTGTAGCTTTAGTGTTGCAAAGGTTCATAAGCGTCTGTAACAGTTACCATTAGGTACCTGATGGTAACTATTATGGCCGCTTACATTGCATGCTCATTTCCCACTATAAGCAATCCATCTATCCATCAGCCCGTAAAACGTCCACTGTTGAACATAGGCCTCCCCACGAGAATGCCATTCAACATGGTCCCGCGCCACCTGCATCTAGCGGTTGTCTATCTACCTCGGTAATGTCATCAGTCCACCTAGTGGAGATCGTCCTACGCTGCGCCGTCCGATTCGTGGTCGCCACTCGAGAACCTTTCTTACCCAACGGCTGTCGGTTCATCGAGCGATATGACCTGCCAATTGCCACTTCAACGTGATAATTCTTCTTGCTATGTCAGTTACGGGTGTAACTGACATAGCAAGAAGAATTATCACGTCTAGAAATTAAAAAAAAAAATTATCAAGAAGACTATATCAGTTCTACGGATTTCCGTATTCCGGATTCTATCACGTAGAGAAATACCGAGCATAGCCCTTCCATAGTACGCTGAACGACTTTGAGCGACTTTGAGCCTTTTGATGAGGCCAACATTTAGAGACCACGTTATACACTATAAGCAATAATATATGGATATACTCTTTTGTTCATGGTTATATGTTCGAATTGAATGTCAAATATAAGCTTAATTATGGTGACAATACATAGTATTTTCTAACAAATATTCAACCAGATATTCCAATCAAACTATGCATTTTGAAAATGCTTCAAGCCAATAAGAATGCCTCTGCCATTTGTCGCTTACGATTGGACCATTCTTGTACTCCAACACATTTAGCCAAACTTACAATTAAGAAGCATTCATTGTGTTAATGTATGCTAGATGAAGTAAGTGTTGACGATATTTTCTTTTCAGTTGTTCAAAATTGCAAAATTATCTGTGTGATATTCTCTCTTCTAAAAAAAATGATCTGAAGATCCCTCTTCCAAATTCTGTAAGATCATTTTTTTTTATTACTGATGATGCAAAGCGAGCAAGCAGCACTCCTGATGTACTACTGCCGCCCATGGACCTTTGCAATACCAGTGGTATAGGTAGGCCACTGCCTACTAATGAAAACCGCAAACCCACCCAGAAAGTTGAACTGCCGTCTTTATCGCTAACCGAACGAAGCGCAACAGCATATTGCTACTTCTCAGACATTGATTTTCTGCGAGAACGTGGTAAAATGCAATTAACTAATGGTGAAACCTTTAGTTAAACGCATTTAACGTAAACTCTTAAGTAGAAATCATATTAAACAGTATTTTTTTCAAATAATTGATTTTAATATTTCAATTATTTTATTCTAATAGTCGTACTAAGAATACTATACTCGTAGTAAGAATACTACTCACCACCCCATATCTTACCCGTGGGCGATCGTACAAGACGACTAAGTGATATAAAACGCATATAACATATATGCGAAAGAAGGAAAACTCGAAACAAAACCCTATATCAACACGTCTGACCAGCGCGGTATAGTAGGTTAATTTCCCTCCCATTATGGAGGAGGCCCGAGCCTAACAGTGGGACATTTATGGGCTGTGAGGATGATGATAATGAATATTTCAATTTAATATAAATTCATTCAATAATTTCAGCGAGTAATGTGTTTAAAATAGTGTTTATTTTTTGTCCCTAGATAAATCATCAGAACAGCCGTAATCGCTGACGGTTCGTCCAAATTAAAGATTAATGAACCGGAGATTAATAGAATTGTAACAAGCATAACTACTCAAGTCATAATACAAGAATTCAAGTCGAAGCTGTCACAACTATTAAAGCACCAATTACCAAAAAGGGTCCGCAACACCATATTTCTAAATTTAATATTTCAGATATAAAGATGAGAGTCCCTTCAGAGGTGCCAAATTGACTATCGATATATCGAAGTGCTGAAGTGTTTGTATAAAGACGCTACTATGTCAGTCCGCATCCAGGATAAGAGTACGAAACCGATCCATCTGCAGAAAAGCGTGAGACAGGGTGACGTTATCTCTCCGAAACTGTTCACCACTGCGCTGGAAGATGTCTTCAAGATCTTAGACTGGACCGGACTCGGCATCAACATTAATGGCGAATACATCACTCACCTTCGATTCGCAGATGATATCGTAGTCATGGCAGAATCCCTGGAGGACCTTGGCACCATGCTCAATGACCTCAGCAAGGTCTCCCAACTAGTAGGGCTTAAAATGAACATGGACAAGACGAAAATCATGTCTAATGCCCATGTCATTTCTGTACCGGTCCTGGTTGGGAATACGATTCTCGAAGTTGTCGATCACTATGTTTACCTAGGACAAACAGTCCAATTAGGTAGATCCAATTTCGAGAAAGAGGTCAGCCGACGAATCCAACTCGGCTGGGCAGCATTCGGGAAACTTAGGAGGATCTTCTCGTCTAATATTCCGCAGTGTCTGAAAACAAAGGTTTATAACCAGTGTGTGTTACCAGCGATGACTTACGGCACTGAAACGTGGTCTCTAAATGTGGGCCTCATAAAAAGGCTCAAAGTCGCTCAGCGTGCTATGGAGAGGGCTATGCTCGGTATTTCTTTACGTGATAAAATCCGAAATACGGAAATCCGTATAAGAACGGGTGTAACCGACATAGCCCGAAGAATTAGCACGTTGAAGTGGCAATGGGCAGGCCACATCGCTCGACGAACCGACAACCGTTGGGGAAAAAAGGTTCTCGAGTGGCGACCACGAATCGGACGACGCAGCGTAGGACGACCCCCCACTCGGTGGACTGATGACCTCATCAAGGTCGCAGGAAACCGTTGGATGCAGGTGGCACAGGACCGTTATAGATGGCATTCTCGTGGGGAGGCCTATGTCCAACAGAGGACGTGCTGATGGATGGATGGATGGATGGGAAGATGAGAGAAAGCTTTAACGGTAAATGTAATAAAAAATTAAATCATGGTGAAATTTGAGTGCAATTTTCATATGCGTTAATTTAACCAATAGTTGAATTTAATTTTTTAACCAAAAAGAAAAAATCGTGGAGATAAAGCTTGTTTTTACAGCATTGTAATTGATGAAGCAGTTTGAAAAATTTGGCAAGATAAAAATAATTAGTCTTTACGTAATTACGTCGGCACGCTGGCTAATAGAGAATACTAGGTGGCGAGCGAAGGAGTAGTGAAGGGCCAGTATTTAATTAAAGGCCGTATTCACCAACCGTATACATACATATCATCACGCCATATCCCTTGCAGGGTAGGCAGAGAGAACAGAGTGCCAGAGAACTCTATCTTTGCATACTTCACTCGCTTCCTCAACATTCATAATTCTCTTCATACACGCTCGCCGGTTTCGGAGACTCTTGACTCCACCTTCCTTCAGTACATGACCGATCTGGTCTAGGTAGGTTAGTCTCGGTCTCCCTCGGTACCTACATCCTTCCACTTTCGCATTGTATATCTTCTTAACCAGGCGTTCGTTCGGCATTCTTTCCACATGTCCGAACCATCGGAGCATTCCCTTTCGCATCTTTACACCAATACTCTCTTTCATACCTACTCGCTCTTTTACGTCGTCGTTACGAATGCGGTCGGTCAGCCTAACTCCACAGATTTTCCGCAGAGATCGCATTTCGACCGCATTAATTTTACTTTCATACTCTTTTCTGCATACCCAACTCTCGCTTCCATACAGTAATGTTGGGACAAGCACTGCGTTATGTATTGCTACACGTGCCTTCTGGCTGAGGTGGTGGCTGCCGAGAAGTTGCCCCAACGCTCTGATCACTCTGTTTCCCGCATTCACTCTTCGCTCTATATCAGTGGTGTATCTTCCATCTCGGCTAAATTCACATCCAAGATATACAAATTCATCCACTTGCTCTAGTATATCATTACCTATTGTTACTCTTACATCTGTTCTAGCTTCGTCTCTTTCAAAGACCATTATTTTGGTTTTGCTCACATTCACGCGTAGACCCCTTTTCTTACAATCTTCTGTCATTGTGTCGACTAGGGTCTGCAGGTCAGTCGCTGACTGTGCCAGCAGGACAGCATCATCTGCATATAGCAGAGCAGTGACCGCTGAGTCGCCCATCTGCAATCCCCATTCATATCGTTCAACCTTTGGAGACATTTATCCAGATATATGATAAACAGCCTGGCTGACAGAACGCACCCCTGCTTAATGCCGATATTGACGTCAAACCAAGGCGACATTCCATCATCCAGCCGCACACAGGCTCTACAGCCCATGTAACTGGACTGCACAGCCTGTAGCAGTTTACCGTTAATACCATACTCCGGTAAAATGTCCCAAAGTTCCTTTCGTACAACTGTGTCAAATGCTCTCTCCAGATCCACAAAACTGCAGAAAACCCTCTGACCTAGAGCCAGATGCTTCTCCACAATGTTGCGCAGAGAGAACACTTGATCCATGCATCCCCTTCCACTCCTGAAACCTCCTTGTGTCTCACACAGTAAACCATCGGACACCATCCTCATTGTCCTTTTAATAATTTTACCATACACTTTTGCTGCCAAACTGGTCAAGCTTATGGCTCTGTAATTTGCGCAGTCATAACGTGAGCCCTTGTTTTTAAACAAAGGCACGATGACTGCGCTATTCCAGTCCCCGGGAACCATTCCCGAGCTCCAACATAAATTGAGGAGCAACAGAAACGCCTCCCAGACACAGGAGTCACGAAGCTTGATCATCTCGGTAGACACCATATCAATGCCCGCTGCCTTACCATTTTTCAAACTTCTTATCGCCCATTCAACTTTATCCATACTGATGCCGTCGGAGGACGCCGTTGTCGAATGTTGATCTACTAAACCACATGCGACACCGGGGCCAACCGTAGCATCCGCATACATATCGCCAAAATATTCACTCCATCGGCTTAACACGTCTTGTGTTTGTGTAAAAATGTCTCCACCTTTAGACCTTATTTTATTCATTCTGAAGGCTGACCAACCACCCCGAGACTTCTTCACCTCCCTCCAAAAGAGTTTGGTGTTACCCTCGAAGTTTTTAGTCAGCCTATCTTCTGCACTCATACTTGCTCTATCACGTTTCTCTTTCACTAAGGCCTTGGTGTCATTCTTACATTGCCGATATATTTCTTTCTTCTATTCAGTCATACTGTCATTCAGATTCAAAGAAGAGACATAGTCCAGCCACGCTTTCTTCTTTTGCTCTACGGAAGCTGCCACTTCCGCATCCCACCATGCATCACCATTTGTTTTTCTATGCTTCTTTGAACTTCCACATACTTCTTTTGCTGTATCTACCATACTCTCTTTCAATACTCTCCAGCATTCTTCAATGTCGGATTGCGGCTGGCTTGCCATCGTCAGCCGTTCTCGAACACCCTCTGCATACTTTTCTCTTACACACTCTTCTTGCAACCTTTCAACCTTTATTCTTTCAAGCCCTCCGAAGTGGACACGCTCTCGCCAGTGCCTCCACTTTCTGAACAGACCACTAAATCTCGCAATAACGAGATAGTGATCCGTATCGACTGTGGGGCCCCTGAAGGCTCTTGCGTCCAATATTTTGCTTTGGAGGCGACTGTCTACCAAAATTATATCTATTATACTTTTCTGTTCATTCCTTCTCCATGTATACATATGGATGTCCTTATGTTGGAAAAATGTGTTTGACACAATAAGGTTTCTCTCCATGCATACATCCGCTATGAGCCTACCTGCGTTGTTCACTCTCTTATCACCAAATGGACCAAGTACGTCCTCATAGTCGGGACGCTTGGTCCCCACCCATCCGTTCAAATCTCCGCATACAATCACGCGTTCACTGGTTTCTGGCATATCCAGAACTTCCCTAACATTATCCCAAAACTTCTCTAGGTCTGATGCCACCGAGGATCCTACGGAAGCATATGCTACAACCATGAATACCTTGGTGACACCAAATTTTATACGGACCCAAAGAAGTCTGGGATCATACATTCCGTAATCCTTCACACCTGAGGCCAAGCGAGAGGATAACAGTACTCCTACCCCCATGCTGGCTCGATCGCTCTATGGTACACCAGACCACAGAGCCATCCCGCCACCAGGAAGATCGCAGGCGTCGCTGCCCTTTCGCTTGGTCTTTGTTACACAGAGCACGCCTAGCTGTTTGTCCGCCATGACGGATATCAGCTCGTGCAACTTACCTTCCACACAACCTCTTACATTCCACGTGCCCACCCGGCACTCTGCTCTTCTCGACTCGCCTGACTGGGCAAGGCGTGATGGGTGGCGGCGCCCATCGCCGCAACTGCCGAAGTTCGTACCGACGGGGGCGGTATTGATGTTTAAATTGACTTGGGCATCACTTGAAATTGAGGTAAAAAAGGTATCAGAAAACAAAATATAGATTATCTCTGAGTCCTACAGACTAATTTTTATTTTGGTGAATATATAAACTCAAGAATAATCCTTATTTTTAGAAAACTAAAAAAATGTGAAAGTGAGTGCCACGTTTTGAAGCCTAAACAAAAACTAAATCGATATTGTGGAATTTTGGAACAATGATAGAATCCTGGCGACGGAAATAGCTTTTTTTTTTGAACGCAGAAATAATGTGGGCTCTTGAAATTATTTATATTTTATATCAGTATTTGCTCACGGCTCCGCTCGCTTAAAAATTAACTTTCCTAACGTTGAATTATTATGCGGCGCACACAATAAAAAATATCCTATGCCAGAATCCAGAAAATGGCCTGTCTTCAACAATTTTATTATTATTACATAATTCATTTTATTAATTAAACTAAAAACTTTCTTATGTCGGTTTCAGTAATTTATATAATGAAAGTTTCCTTATGCCTCGACATTGTGAACATTGATGGCTTGAAATAAGAAATAAAGAAGGAGAAATGTGTATTCAAATTCAAATACACGTAACAATACAAGAAATATACCTAAATTTAAACAATTTCAATAGTGTACGAAGCGAAGAAGTAATATTGCGAGATACATTTAACTGTGCACTAAATGTTATTCCAAGACTTTTTCATTATGGATAAATGGATTTACAATGCAGGTATTGCAATGTGAAACATTATAAATCAAACTCACTTTAGGTGACAGGACTACATTCACTACATCTTGTCATGAGTGCAAAACAATATTACCGCTCCTAAGTCAAAATGCGTATTTTAAGTCATTGTATGATGGAGTTCTTTCAAATGAACCTTCACTAAACAGTAGGGAAGCCCGGGCAAAGCGTATAAGCTAAGGGAAATTGAAAAGTAAACACAGAAATAATCAACTTAGGAACATCGTTTATTTTTTGTGTATGGCACATATAATTAATTATCTTTGGCAATATAATATTAAAATTAACAAATTATAAAATTTTCATATTAAACTAAAATCAAAATAAAATCTCCTCAATTATTCGCTTTGCCCCACCGGGTCGGGTAAAGCGAATACGGCCCTCGGGTAAAGTGGATAATCTCACTCTTATTAGTTACTCCTGGCAGTCATCGCAGAAGTAGCTGCCTTGCCCGGTATATGACGTACAATTCTCATGGGCCCAACGGCGACACTCCGAACACTGAATCCAGTCCTCAATTGGTGGTTCCACATACTCTTCCGCGCAGACCAGACAATGTTCATATTGTTCTCTTTGTTTTTTGATATCAGGTTTTAAATTTTCTTTTTTCTTAGCTCTTTCTTTTCCTAATGCGTTACCTCTTCCTGACTTTTTTGTTTTCCGGATACTTTTCCTTTTCCCATCTTATCACTATCTAATGCCGATATTTTGGTTGTTTTTTTATCAATCTTCTGGTATTTCATTGCTTGTTCGTTTTTAATAGGAGTAGAGGTTAATACCATTGACTTTTGGCATTTGCGTTTTCTATTAGTTTTTGCAGTAGCCATGGTTGGTATTGGCCTTAACTCAAATGGCGATAATGTAGCTGTTGGTGTAGATGAATTATCCATTTCTTGCACTTTACTTTCACAGGGACGATCTGTCATAGAAGAAGGACGTGGTGAAGCGTTTGGTTCTTGTGTAGTTAGAAGAGACGGTATGTCAGTATGGCTGCTATGGTTGGCATCATATGTTAT
Source organism: Lymantria monacha (assembly GCA_905163515.2). Classification (NCBI taxonomy): domain Eukaryota; kingdom Metazoa; phylum Arthropoda; class Insecta; order Lepidoptera; family Erebidae; genus Lymantria; species Lymantria monacha. The sequence goes on along the minus strand of LR991104.1, from coordinate 16,187,393 downwards.
AAGTTGTGAATCAATACCTTGTTCTAAATGTGATGGAGTTATTATTTCAACATCCATATGGCGATCTTCTACAATGGCAGGTTTTAATGGCACTTCACTTACTTGTTTTGTTACTAGTGCAGTAAGCGATTCAGTATCTATATCTCGATGTGTTGAAGTAGATGCTGTTGGATGATTATGTACTTGTCCTGGATGTGAGGAAGCATTTGTTTCAGCATCCAATGGACGATCCGACATAGTAGACGGCATATAATCCTCATCACCAAACACATGAGGGTTGTATGGCCAAATTCCGGGTTTTCCAAAGCCTTGAATGGCATTGTGCACAGAGGCACTCTTTATGTAAGCCCCACTAAAAAGTTGTGCAATATCATACTGATTTATAATTCTTCCTGGGTGGCTTTTTTGGAATACATTTCATTCCTGCTCAAAATATTTCTTGAGCGGGCCATAAACGGCGACATCTAGAGGCTGCATATGGTCGGTTGTATGAGGCGCGAATGAAACAAACACGACATTATTTTTGTGGCATATTCCAAAGCCGGATAAAATTTATGAGATTCATGGTTATCTAGTAGTAACAATACTTTTTTGTCTTCTGTCGGCCGGGTTTTCTCAACAAAAAATTGAAGCCAATTTAAAAATACTGGTCCATTTATCCATCCATTATCACTCACCGTAGCTTGTGAACCAGGTGGAGAACCGTCTAATAGTCGTTCCTGCATTCTCTTCCGGGCAAAAATGAAAAATGGTGGAATAAATGTACCAGCTGCATTACAACAGCATATAACTGTTGTTAACTGTCCTCTTTCAGTACTTCCTACGACTCCAACTTGTCTCTTGTCCTTGATACTTAACAGTTTCGGCGGCTTTGAAGTTGTCGTTCTCACACCTGTTTCATCCATATTATAAATAGTCGTCGGATCAAAGTTGTGCTTTGCGACTTGATCCCAATAATTCGCATAAAATAATTCAACTTGGGGTCTATTAAATCCTCTCGTTCTCGCTAAAGAAGTTGGTTCTGGCAATCGTAACACAATCTCAGGATGCCTTGCTTTAAATCCAGCAAACCAATCTTCGCCTGCTTTTCCATTTTTGAAGGAATGTCTGATATTATTTTTTTCGGCATAGACATAAACTAAATCTAAAAAGTCGGTGCGAGTCAAACCAAAAAACAAACTGTCCAACTTCTGTAAGTATTCGCATAGGACTTTTTCTTGATCTTCAGTAAATATTGGAGTAAATCTACCTAACTTTTTTTTCAAACTGCCAGATTTTAGGTGTCTGAACAAGGTAGCATAAGGTATACCATATTTTTTAGCCGTTGAGTTGATAGATTTTTTATCTTCTTTTACTTCATGCATAGCTTTTTGCAGGGAACTTTCTGACCACGACGCTTGATTGGTTTTGTGTTTATATTTGAACACCATTCTGAAAAGAAAAAAAAACATGTCAAGGAAATACTAAGTATAAAGCGGATAACTTATCCTCTTTGCCCTATTCACTTTGCCCAAAACGCTTTTTTGTAAACAAACCTATTTTTGCTAAGTTTTCAATACCGGGTCAATGTAATAATAATATCGTACATAATACTTAAAAACATTGTTAATCTACAAAACTATATTGTTCCTCGGTTAGCTTATTGTAAAAACAAATGAAATGAGTACAAACCTGATCAAAAATCACAATAAAAACACTCAAAACGATTTTTTTATCACCAAAACAAAATAATGTCGTGTTTTGATGTGAATCAACTGTCATGGCGTCGTTAGACGGATGACTCGCTTACGCCGCTGCAACTTGTATCGCCATCTCTTGTAGTTTTTTAGAAATATCGATTATGCGCTTTACCTCAGTTATTCGCTTTACCCGGGCTTCCCCTAAGTCTAAAAATATGTTGAAAATTTTCGGAAATACATTATTCGCTATGGTTAGCTCAGAAGCAAGTTTCCTAATTACAAGTGAAGTGTATCATTTCAAAATACCTAGAGAATATTGTTTATCACAGGTCAGAGTAAACGACAGCTCCATATAGTTACTTTAGTTACTTACCATGTTAGTCGGTCGGTTGGTCTTACCATGTTAATCGAAATAATCATTTTTGTTGTTGGCACTGACAATTAAAGATTACAAGAACATTCTACGTAAACATACAATAACAACATAATTGTTGAATTTAAAACATTGCTGTGTGGTAGCGGCTACAAATACTACCAACCCTTACTTTGTTCGTGGATGTCTTAAAAGACGATTAAGGGCTTATTGACCTGGGCCAACACCACCTGATGCCAATTGGTCAACAATCACATTTTCAAGGAAGGTTGACGTCAGGCAGGCGGCCGGTCATAAAACTATTGCCATTAACTTTCGCAATATGTAGGCAGAGGAGTTCATATTGTGTCGATCCCAAGTGTTTGGGATAAGAGCAGGAGAATGATGTGATGTTGAATTTAAAAACAATAATTATTTTGTTCAATATTTCATCGCAATAGAACATCATTGATAGAGAGTTAAAAATAAAGAAATGTGTATGCTCATTAGATTAACTCGTGGTTTGAAATCTATGCTAATTCAATGATGCAATTCAAACGAATATTTAATGCACGTGATAGTAAGGCATCTTTTGAACGAAATATCAATTCAATTCCAAAAGTCAAAATAATATATATTTTGGCTTCATCATTAGACTCATTATTATATCTACTACTTTTTCCAAATTGTGATACTGGGTGGCATATCAATATCGATGATAATATAGCAATATTTAACTTAAGAGTGCCTAAAAATAAATTAATATACTTTAGAAAATAGGCTATTAACTTCCAATTAGAGACGATTTCTGTCTATTGCATCATTCATAAAAAATATTTCACAGAATGTTGGAGAATCAGCTCACATTGGGCTGTCGCCCAATGTACTCTGTCGAGTACAAGAGGATTGCAGTACACTCAGCTACAACGGTGCCCGTGCCTACAACCGCTAGATACTTTACTCCGTCATCGTCCGCCGTACTAATTTCTCGCGTATAAATTGTAATTAAATTGTGTAATTGAACTGTCAACAGCGTGGTCCTACCACTAGCTAATTATAAGTTTGACTAGTGATAACTTTGGATTATTTTTATAAATACATCGTATATTCAATTAATTAATATTGGTATTTTTATTATAAAACTATTGTCGCTCTGCTTAAAGATAAATAAATATCTTTTTTACAATACTTTGTGTTGCATGGCTTAATTTATGTAACCATTGTGTTTGATGGAATACTGCATGTCAATTATAATTCATAAACAACGCAACTAATTGAAATGCGAATACATAAAGTAACAATTCAATTTGTTTATCAATGCAATAAATAGTGTAGGGTAAACCACACAATCACTGGTATTTTTCTAATCCCCGTTCTTAAGGGCCATGCATCGTATCACAAAATAAGGCTACATAAAACTGTAGTTATATAAAAATACTAGCGACCCACCCTCGCTTTGCTTCAGTTACATCAGTTCAGTTGTGTAGTTTACTTTCGCGACATGGAGTTCCTTTCGGAGAAGGAATTTTTTAAAATCCTACTTCATCTGACCTTTACAGAGCAGAAAGAAAGTCCACACCAAACACCAAGTCTGTAAGGAAAGACCGGCGTCTTCCCCAAGGGGGTGAACATCGCTCAAGGAGAGGGTAACCCTCAAGGGCCCGTATTTCGTCGGTCCTTTATATGCCTACCAAAATTCAAGTCTGGAGGAGCTATAATTAAAATGTGATTTTTATACCCCAGTAAACCCCTTGCGGGTGAAATTTCGTAAAATCCGTTGTTAGCTGACCTTTACTCTGCGAAAGGAATATTCTTACCAAATTTAAAGTCTGTAGGCCTTATGGTTCCAGAGATATCGTGATGAGTCAATACACATGTGGAAATCTCTTATATATGTATATATAATATATAGATATACATAAAAAAAGTTAAACTCTGTGACATCATTAGAGACCTCTGTTTTGCTGCTTGTAAAAACACAGCTTGTTTCACAGTCTCTTCTAAAGATAAATCTATAGTCTCTAAAACTTCTCTAGTTCTCTTAATTTTTGCGATGATATTTCTACTATAAAAACGGTTCTTATAGACTCTTCTTCGTGTTGTTGAGCTGAAACACTTTAAACTCTTCTTAAAGCGATATCAATAAATGGTTTAAACTCTTCTTAAAGCGATATCTGGTAACCGTAAGGACTCCTAAAGTAGTAACAGCTACGAGTGCCAACGTATCAGAAAGTAATATAAGTGGATAGTTTCAAGCAATTGGAATATATCTGAAAGATCACAGTTGATCACTGACCGACGATTAGAATTAGTTAAAATGTTAATTTTAATTTACAAACACAGAAAATCATCATCATCATCACAGCCCATAAATGTCCCACTGCCACTGTTGAGCTCGGGCCTCCTTCGTAATGGGAGGGAAATTAACCTACTATACCGCGCTGGTCAGACGTGTTGGTATAGAGTTTTGTTTCGAGTTTTCTTCATTGATGCATTGATGTTATATGCATTTTATATCTCTTAGTCGTCTCGTACGATCACCCACGGATAAGATATGGGGTGGTGAAAAGTATTCTTACTCCGTCACCACACGGAAAGACAAACACAGAAAAACAAAGATTAAATTATTTTCTTCGACACAGTCACATGTTTTGTTTACTAACTTTGATAAATCAGATTTTATAATAATTTAATTGCAGATTGACACGAAAATTGGACAAAAATTGGATGGTTTACTCTAATTATTTTCTTTGTGTATAAGTATATATGTATGCACTTTATATCTGTATAACATGTATACCTTATATTATATAAACGACGTTGGCAACTTTATAATCGTTACATACTATTCACAAGATAGTGTTATATTTTTTTATATTTACCGCGATTATATTATTATAACTTATAAACATATATATAAAAAATATATTTAAATATTAATATAATTATATATTATTATAATTATATATAAAAAACTATTTAAATATTAACATGGAATTCTTAGACGATCGTGACTTCACCAGTGTTCCAACTATTCCTGAATTTTACAAAGGAAAACATATTTTCATCACCGGTGGTTCAGGTAAGGTCTAAAAATTTCTATTTGTTTTTTTTTCAATATAATGTGCATTGAATGGTGAATATTCACGTACTAAATAAAATTCTCTGCTTGGTAAATAGTTAAAATTACAATGTCAATATCCAATACCTAATTTTCTGTGGGAATCGTAATAGCCAGTTGATAAATCACCAGGACAGTGAGCAAAAAAAATTATAGTACTAACGACGATCACCAAACCGCCCATTTATCGGCCATCGCGCCTAAAAGAGTTCTATGTCGAACAGTGAACGTCCACAAGTCATATAATGAATGGATGGATATACTAGGATGTAGGTACCGGGGGAGACCGAGACTAACCTACCTAGACCAGATTGGTCACATACTGAAGGAAGGTGGAGTCAAGAGTCTCCGAAACCGGCGAGCGTGTATGAAGAGAATTATGAATGTTGAGGAAGCGAGTGTTTATAATTCCGAATAGTATGCATTACTGCTGTGTTAGCGGCTACGCCGTTTGGTCAACAATTACATTCCCAAGGAGGGTTGACATCAGGCAGGCGGCCGGTCATAAAACTACTGCCAATCACTTTTACAATATGTACTATGAAACAAGAGTACATATTGTATCGACCCTAAGTAATTGGGATAAAAGTAGGAGAATGAATGATGAGTATGCATTACTATAAAAAAAACTACTAATAAGAAGCAATTATATGCAAGGTGGCTAAGGTAATAGGATATTTATCTTGTACATATCCATCCAATTAATAGCAGCGTAATTAGTGACATGTTCACCTGCAAGTTAGCTCATACCTATAAATGAGATCATTGAAGCTGATGACCCATGTCGTATTAATGCACTCAATGAATCTGACAATGAAATAAACAATACTTCACTATGTAAAGCTGAAGTAACTTTAGAAGAAAAATCGATATATATAACTAGTCACGTCAATATTTTAGGTTTCATGGGCAAGGCGCTGATTGAAAAGTTGCTATACACTTGCTCAGATCTCCACACAATATACCTTCTCATAAGAAGCAAGAGGGGTGTTTCTGTAGAAGACCGACTAACAAAGCTATATTCATCTGCTGTAAGTAATTCTGAGTTGATTCCGATCAAGCACAATTTTAATCGTCATTAATATATAAGTTATAATAATATAATCTTATATAAGTTATAATAAGTATATTAATACTATTGTTTACCTAAAAATAACTTTAATAAATTATGAATTTGATTTATAAAACTAAAATTTTTATTAAATATGTCGCTGCAACACATACACAAAGAATCATATTTATAACTAGCAAACTAGAAAAAGTTAATTTCTAGGTTTAGATAGCACACACCGCGTGAGGGCGATGGCGAAAGCTGTCGGGGCGTCGACGAGAGAGGAACCCGAGAGGGTATACCGCCGGGCGGGCCACCGAAGACAAAGATCGGGTACCGGTGGCCCGCTCGCACGGCGAAGAAGTGGTGCTTGCAGGGTGGGTTAATGGGGTTGTGCGCCGCCTCTTCCGTCGCCCCGGACCGATTTGGCGGGGTGCGACGTCCATAGCCCACAGCAAAAAAAAAAAAATACGTTTAGATAGCCCTCGGCGCAGGCGCGAATATCTGCGCCTGATGCCGCCCTAGCCGAAGCATCGGGTGATCGGACCGGGGTCTAGTCCGGTCACCCGAAGTGAGGCCATCGCTTGAGGATGATGCTCCGACGGCGAAAGTTGTCGGGGCATCGACTCGAGAGGAACCCGCGAGGGTGAACCGCTGAGCGGGTCACTGAAAGAAAGATCGGGTACCGGTGGCCCACTCGCACGGCGAGGAGAGGTGCTTGCAGGTTGGGTCTATAGGCTCGCGCGCCGCCTCTTCCGTCGCCTCGGACCAATTTGGCGGAGCGTGGCCACTCCATAGTTCACAGCAAAAAAAAGGGTTAGATAGCCCTTGTTAAAACGTCATCCGAAACAATTTGTGAAGTTATCTCGTCGAATATTTAAATTTTATCTCAGATAGTTTCAAAATCATTCTAAATAAATTCTTCGTATTATACACTACTGGAAGATAATATAAAACCTTTGGGGGTTTATAAGATAAATCTCAAATTCAAATACATTTAATCACATTACAAAGAGTACATAGATACATACATATCATCACGCCATATACCTTGCAGGGTAGGCAGAGAGAACAGAGTGCCAGAGAACTCTATCCTTGCATAATTCACTTGCATCCTCAACATTAATAATTCTCATCATACACGCTCGCCGGTTTCGGAGACTCTTGACTCCACCTTCCTTTAGTACGTGACCAATCTGATCTAGGTAGGTTAGCCTCGGTCTTCTCCGGTACCTACATTCTTCGACTTTCGCATTGTATATCTTCTTAACCAGACGTTCGTTCGGTATTCTTTCTACATGTCCGAACCATCGGAGCATTCCCTTTCACATCTTTACACCAATACTCTCTTTCATACCTACTCGCTCTCTTACGTCGTCGTTACGAATGCGATCGGTCAGTCTAACTCCACAGATCCTCCAAATAATTATTACTTTATTTAAAATCTTCGTCATCTATAAAAGTCAGACAATACTCGTTCATTGTGAAATCAAATAATTTTACACTAATGAGTTTCTCTAACGTTCAGTGTAAGATTGGCGTACTATGATCTGCAAAAAAAATCGTTCTGCAATTGATAATATTTTTGACTACTTAGAATACATATTTTGTTCATAGTGCTATTATATTTCAATTGTGGTAGGACCACGCTGTGGACAGTTTTCTGTCTACAGCCGCGGGCCGGTCCGTCCGGGGTAGTACCACACTCTCGCAGAAGATCGACGTCTGAGTAATGGCAATGTGCTATTGCGCTTCGTTTGGTGAGCGAGAGAGCCGGCAGCCCAACTGGGGTGGGTTCGGGGTTTGTATTGGTAGGCAGCGGCCTAGCTATACCATTGGCAAAGGTCCATGGGCGGCAGTGCCACTTACCGTCAGGTGTGCTGTCTGCTCGTTTGCCACCATAAGCAATAAAAAAAAAAAAAAAAAAAAAAATATTAGAAGCTTTGTTTGAATTTTCGCCATTGCATTTTATAGAAACAGATAAATCACTAAGCATTGTAGATTACTGTATTTTATTCAATTACAAGTTCCATATGTTCTAACATACTTATCCATTTAGTGATGGCGTAAGAATACAATTCGCCATCCCCTATCTTACCCGTGGTGATCGTAAGAGACGACTAAGGGATATAAACGCATATACCTTCTATGCAAGAGAAAGAAACCTCGAAACAAAACCCTGTACCACCACGTCTGACCAGCGTGGTATAGTAGGTCAATATCCCTCCGATTATAGAGGTGGCTCGAGCCCAATAATGCGACATATATGAACTGAGATGAAGCTACATAAGTGTGCCTTACTCTTGTATGTTACTAGTCGTTTTAAAGGAGTATTGATGTTCAGTAGTAATTTTAAGTTCAGAGTTTTCTATTGATAGCTGGTTTATGTCTTCATAGGCTGATAATAAATCAGAATTGATTATATTTATTCGCTGCTTTAAGTCTTGTATTTTATCCAAAATCACTGGTAAGCCTCCTGGCTTGGGGTAGGTAGGTACTCCTGTACCTGGTGACATTTATTGTCGATGCCTCCAAGGCACATTCATCGAACAAAGTTTCTGTTAATAATTTTGTCCGCATTTTGCGAATTCGATATTTGAAAAAAAATCATCTTCAATTACTGTTCTCTACTTAATATAAATAAACACTTAGTATAAATGAAGAAGAGAAATCACAAACGAAACATGTATATGAAGAGATATAACTAAGAAACGATTCAGTTTGACTGTAGTAGGTGTCATAAAAAAAGGCAGTCATGGGGACTGCCGATAGAAGTGAAAACTATTAACTTAAGACTAATTGAAATAATAATAATTTTCTAAATTTTTATATAAAAATAAAAAATATTATCGAACATCTAGGAATCGGTTTTACCACGCTAGTAAGATAACCTTTAAACCACAATGATACTCATTTCATGACATAAAGGTTATATATTAAAAATACAATTAAAAATAAATAATGCCATACTTTTAAATGCAAATATTTATATGAATATTGAAAATATTTGAAAATAAATTCTTTATTTTCATTATTCATTTATCTATATAAAAACATTAAAATGTTCAATACTCACTTTTATATTGAACAGTAATCCTTTAATTAAACGATTACAATAACATCCAAACTATAAAACCACTTAAATAAAAACGCTGAACTTTCCACGTTGCCAATTTAACCTTACTTGTACAACACGGTCCACTTACGAATATAAATGTACTGCAATTATATCATGTTGGTGACGTGAACTCATGAAATTATACCCATCCAAACGTCCAACGTGCACATGATACAGTCAGAGATATTTAACGTAAGGCCACTGCGCGTGCGCCAGTCTGACTACTCATAGCTATAGATATACTATCAGCATTAGCATGTCGGTGACGCGAACCTATAAGTTTTCCCCTCCAAAAACGCTCAACGCGCCTAAAGAAGTTTTCACATAGCTATAGATATACTATTAGCATTAGCATGTCGGTGACGCGAACCTATAAGTTTTTCCCCTTCAAAAACGCTCAACGCGCCTAAAGAAGTTTTCACATAGCTATAGATATACTGTTAGCATTAGCATGTCGGTGACGCGAACCTATAAGATTTTCCTCTCCAAAAAGGCTCAACGCGCCTAAAGAAGTTATCATATAGCTATAGATATACTATTAGCATAAGCATGTCGGTGACGCGAACCTATAAGTTTTTCCCCTCCAAAAACGCTCAACGCGCCTAAAGAAGTTTTCACATAGCTATAGATATACTATTAGCATTAGCATTAGCATGTCGGTGACGCGAACCTATAAGTTTTTCCCCTCCAAAAACGCTCAACGCGCCTAAAGAAGTTTTCACTTCAATAATTTACACTTTACTTAATTCGTTGAATCAAACCAATACATCAATAATGCTACTATTTTTATAACTGTGACTTGCTATTATTTATACAAAATTCACAATTCAAAGTGCATAATTCTTATTTTAAAATCTAAATTGGGGGTATTGGGTCAATATGTATGCTATGTATTCAATATTTATGTTTTCGCTATTATGTCGTTTAAAAACAACATATTTCAAAGTGAAAAGCATGAATCGTTCAAACGTTTAATTCACATTCTGATTATTTTAATTTGATTTCACTTCACAGTTTATGAATGGACTCTCGTGAATTCACCACCACAGTTTGTCATTTGGTCATAAATCTATACTTAATATTAGGTCCTAATATTAGGTCGGTCCATATGAAATTGACGTTTTGTACGGAAGGAATATAAAAATAATGTTATTTTTTGTAAAATATATTTAATTAATCAAAGTATGCACCGTTGTTATCTATACACTTTGCCATCTCATTGTTATACCTATAACTTTTACACAATGTAATAGTTGTATGTTAACAAAAGATGACCTATTATAACCTAATGACTTTAAGTAAGTCTTATATCTACGTAATATCCTGAATAATATGCAATTTAAAATTTAATGCGAAGATACTATAATTTCGCCGGGTAACTTTCCATCGATCTTGTCTAAGTCTATCGATTTTATATATCTTATAAAATCTGGTCTGTTCACCATGGCGGTGACATCGTAGAAAGCGCAGTGAGTGCAGGCACTAATAGTCTCATATATACATTTTATAAATAAACTCTGAAGAAGATTGTCAATCATTTTTGAAGGTGTTTCTTTTTTATTTAAAATTTAAATGCTAAGGATGTTTTACGGTGATTGACTCCATTACAGGCATACGGGCTCTGCTGGCGGTCTTGATTGGTTTGACACCACAATATTTAAAACATCTTGTGTGCTTGACTGCAGCAGCAGCTGGCGAGGCCGTTTTGGATGAGTTAACCGTTCTAATTAACCTCATGCTATGCGACAATGTGACAATGTGTGAAATTCTTAATTCGTATCACTGATATTTTATATTTGATACCTTTGTGGTCTTCTACAAAAAGATGGTGGCATTTGTCTAATTGATATAGTGTACATACCGACATATGGTAACCAAAATATGTTGCCAATATCACAAACCCCAGTTTACCGCTAAATTCTAACCACACCAACTAGTCTTCAAGTTGAGAGAAGGCTGCAAAACTGCCATTCGGGGCATGGCTACATATTTTGGTTCTGGTGAGGGTGACGTTATTCTAATGTTGACTTAAAAATACTTTAAACTCGGTGAATAGGGATATCTTGCTATCACAAACAAAACTAGAGACAGAAATGTATAACTTTCTTTGGCAATGTTATCGACTTCCTTCTAAATTACTATATAAAGACAATTATTTAGAATCGTTGGGTGGTAGTCAACAGGGTGACCTCTTGCACCAGTCCTTTTTAGTTTGGCTATACAATTGATTATTCGGCAACTAAATTCAAAATTGAACGTTTTATATTTATATGATGGAATCCTTGGAGGCAACGCAGATACAGTTTTCCAAGATTTAGCTTTTTTACAGAATTAATTTCTTGCAATATGCTAAACCTATAAATACATATTAAACACTTCGAAATGTGAAATACTTTTCACCAAAATTTCAAAATATCAGTTATTCCAAAATTCAATGTTTTGGCTCCTAACACTAAAATCATAGAAAGAAGTTCCTTGCGTCTCTTTGGGTCTTCTATTTTTGAAAATGATTGCTCATTTATAGAGAAGATACAAAATTTTAATGCAGTTTCGAAAAGATGACTTTTCAAAATCAATATATGTTCTGCTTTTACCATTATTCGTCATTGTTTTTTATCGCAAAATTTATATATGCTTATTGCATACATAAATTTTCTATATAAGAGATCATCTCAGTATTTTAAGCATTAAATTTTGCTAAGAGCTTTGCTAATAAAATTATTATAATTTTATTAGCAAAGCTCTTAGCAAACATACCTATAACAATTTTTTTCTAAAAAAAATAATGAAATGCTAATACATTTAATATGTTTAACTCTGAGCAAAATTTTAAATGTAAATCTAAATAATCAAGCTTGGCTACAAGCATCGCTACCGGTTTACTTAGGTGGACTTGGTATACGCAAAATTTCCAATGTGAGTTTACCGGCGTTCCTATCCTCAGTCTATAGCATAGAAGAATTAACCAGGAAAATTTTAACGCGCACACTACACGCATACAAAGAGCTCGCAAAATGACTAATCGCTGCTTCATGTGATCAGAGGGCTGGTCTATATTTTTTGCATGTCATTCAACTTTGTAATGCTGTCAGCGTTCTGGGCACATTACCGGTGGACAGTGATGCGGAGGATTTTTTTGATTCTTAATTCACTGCTTGCTTTTTATTCTTTATTCTGTAAATATTTTAATTTTAAATCTTAAGAGTTATATTGAACATATTTTAAAGTTAGTATTCAATAATATATAATTTAAAATTTATTTTATGCTATTTTTAATAAAATAGGAATCAAAAATAAATTAAGTAACGTAGGGATCATAAACAAATCACTTCAAATTTGCGTATAGAAAGATAACCTCCACTTTTCTTTAATCTCATGATCAGTTTCTAACCTGATGACTATGGCATCGCCTGCAAAATGTTGTTTTTTAAATCACTCACCCGACTTCGAGTAAATGGTGAGCATAATTAAAAAATAAAACGTATTATTTAAGATTCCGACGAATTGAGAACCTCTTCCTTTTCTGAAGTCGCTCAAAAACAAAATCCAATTCTTTCCTACGCCATTGAGAATGAAATGCTATATGTACGATTAGTACGAATTTAATTAATATCAGTTTCTTAAAAAAAATATCATTCAAAGCTTGAATTATTTTTGTTTGTAGTGTTTCAACAGATTGAAGAATGAGAAACCAAATATTTTCAAATCTAAAATTTGCATTATACCTGGAGATGTCATGGAAAATGGCCTGGGTAAGTGATGTATTTACCTAGAACCTCCATTAAATAGTAGATAATAAAAGTATCATAGAACCTACCAATATAAAAAAATTAAATTAAGATCATATGAATAAGTATGCCACTGGGGCACGGATTATACATTCGTCAGATTTTATCGTTCCATAGTCCCACTGAAGAGAAAATCAGTTTCATGCCACCTGTACCCAATATTTCTCCTTACAACTTTTGCTTGTACACTCATTTTGAAAACTTTCACTGCTTTATTTAACTCTCTACTCGGCAAATCTCTCGTTCCAATGTCGACACGTAAAACGATATAGCTGAGTTATTGATACCTCAGCATACATTCAATTCTTGGTCTATAACAAAGAATACGACTAATCGACACCATCGTTGCCCATTATTGCCGTTCTTTAATAAACTTTATATTATTTTTTATAGTAGATGAGCAAGTTGTTCACCTGGTGGTAAGTGGTAACTGATGGAAATAGACCTCGGTAACAACAGAGGCACAACCAGGTCGCTGCCTACTGTAATAGTGGCTTTTGGGCTTACGGCTCTGTTGGTGAACAACGGAACGCAGTTGCAAATTACTAATAAATTACACGTCATTTTTTGCGAGAGTGTCATAATACCCCAGCCAAATGGCCCACTTAGAGCTTAAGGCAGAAAACTAAGTGACGCGGCCATCTACTAAATAAATCCATTTTACAATTTTTCTCTTATATATTCCAAGGTATGTAGAAGTGACATCTAGTGAAACCTATATACGCTATTGAGTATGTTGGTGCCGAGTATTTCTTAATGAATATATTGAATAAGGATCGAACCAGAAATAAAACTATAATAATATTATTAATTTCGATCAGCTATCGTATATTTATATTGGTAAGCTAATGAATCAGTAAAATTTGACCTTCTTCTTCTTCAGTTTGTACACATATTGTTTTCCACTTCTCCTGTTATTAGGTAATATCACAAGGGGAACAAGTTTATAATTAACAAGACTCCCTGTGATATTATCTGCTGAAATCCTTTCATAGGATAGGGTGGTCAGACGTCAGACCCTTTTTCCCCATCTGACGGCCAAGAGTTCAGCGATCGGGTCTCGGCGCGTTCTGCGCCGTCTGAGCGCGTACGATTTGACCCTGTAGGAAGGGATGGCATTCCTCGTCGTCCCCTCTCCAAAGGGCATGGGGTCTCTCTCGAGATGTCCCTCGTGTCCGGCCCGTGTCCCTGAGTTTAGGATATCCTAAATTTAGGGCCGGGATTTAGGGTGCGGAGATAGATAACCCTCCAAAGAAAAAACAATCCCGAATCCTAAGTTTCACCGCTCGGCGAGAGGATGCATGGTTACTCCGGAGGAGTCAGCCGTTAGAGCGGTACCCAGTCAACCGGGGGGACTTAAAACCCCCAAACACCATGGCAGAAGTTAATACGTGTATGAATCCTCCTGAGGGTCCCGACGATGTCGGGGAGTCCCTTGCTGAGTTGTCATCGGGGCGCGTTCCGGGAACGCGCTCCGATGACAGCTCAGTCTGCTCCGATTCGTATAGGTCACCTTCTGTTTTAGCCGCGGGGGGCCCGGCTGTCAACTCGGCCCCAAAATTCAGACTTAAGGCACTGGAGGTGCGACTGGAAGACCTCTCTCTGAGGGCTCGGAAGCGTCCCCATGTAGAGGGGAGCTCGGAATCCGACCTCGGAGAGGGGTCTTTAAAACTCCCCCCGCCGAAGGTGGCGACATCGCGCCGCGGTAGGGGGAAGGCGACGGCAACCAGGGCGGCGGCTCCGACGCCGGCTGGTTCGACTGGGGGCGCTGCGACTCGCAAGTCCAAAGCGGTCGCCGCGTCGGTGGTGAGGGCGACGAAAAGACCCCTTCCTGCTGACGAGGCGACCGGGGACATGGTGGGCAGCAGCCCTCCCCAGCTCAAGATGGAGGCCCTGCAGGCCGAAAACGCCCGCCTTAGTGGCGAGGTGTCAGCACTGCGGGGTCAGAATCTCCAGCTCGGGAAGGAGCTGGCGGCGGTGCAGCGGGCGCACCGTGAGTTGGCCAGACAAATAGCCGACTTGCGGGCCCAATATGCGCCGCCGGCTAGCGCCGGCCCGGGCGCCGTCGCTAAGGGAGGGAAGAGGGAGCCGCCTCGCGTTGCGGAGCGTGCCCCCAAGACGGTTCGGCCGTAGAGCCGATCCCGCTGCCCGCGTTGGAGGGTGTGCCGGATGAAACCGTGCGCGCCATAATTGAGTCGGTCGGGAAACTGGTCGACGCGCGCATGGCGGCTCTGGGGGCAAGGCTACCTCCGGAGCCTCGACTCCGGCCACCACTCGCCGCGGACAAGCGGCCGTACGTGGCGACAGCCCCCGCCCCGCTACCCTGCCAGGGTGGCCGCGTGGGGAGCTTTGCCGCGGCCGTGGCCGGGCCCAAGCCGAAAGGGCCCGCTCCGCAAGGCCAAAAGAGGACGGCACTGGCTCCTGCCAAGGCCGGGCCGCAGTCGTCGCCCGCAGCTGCGCCGCGGGTGGCGACCAGTGCGCCCGTGACTGCGCCTCCCGCGTCCGGCACATCTGCCCCGCCCGAACAGGGTTGGCAGGTGGCCGAGCGTGGCAGGAAGAGTCGCGGCAACGGAGACGGACGGAGGCCAAGCGCGCCGCTGAGGCCTCCATTCCCCAGGCAGGAGCCGGGGGGAGGGAGAGAGGGAGGCCGCACAGGAGGCTCCGGCCACCGAAGACAGCCGCAGTAGTGATTACTGTGCTGCCTGAGGCCGCCGAAAAGGGCCTCAACTATAAGACCGTTTTGAGAAAAGCCCGGCGGGAGCTAGACGTCACCGATATTGGTGGCGTCGAAGCCACGACCCGCAAGGCCCGGACAGGGGCTCGAGTACTCGAGTTCCCTGGGGCCGAGGGCGCCAAAACGGCCGATAGTATTGCGGCCAAGTTGAGGGCGAGGCCAAAGGGGCGGAGCGGCCGTTCGACCACGGCTGCTTCCGCTCCTAGTGCGGCCCGATTGCCCGCTGGCATAGAGAAGGGCATGGACACGGCCAATTAATGGCGGCCGAGTCCATCCACCTCCTGCAGGCCAACATCAACCACTCCCCTGGTGCGCAGGATCTTCTCCTGCAATCCATGGCGGAGTGGACGATTCGTGCAGCCGTAGTCGCGGAGCCGTACTGCGTGTCTGATCGCCCCAATTGGGTGATCAGCCAGGACGAGACCGCGGCAATCGTCACCTCCACGCTGCGGCATTGCCCGCTCTTATCCCTTAAGGATAGGGGCGAAGGGTTTGTCGCGGCAGAATGGGGGGAGGTCACGCTTTACGGCGTGTACTTCTCCCCTAATAGGAGTGCGGCTGATTTCGGGGCCTTCCTTACCAACTTGGAGGCTTCGATACGGCGACTGGCACCGCGCCTAGTCCTTGTCCTGGGGGACTTCAACGCCAAATCTGTGGCGTGGGGGTCCCCTACGACGGACGATCGCGGGCGGGCAGTCGTGGAGTGGGTTGCTTCGCTGGGCCTCTGTATTCTCAACAGGGACTCAGTGGACACGTGCGTGCGGCCGCAGGGCGGGTCGATAGTGGACTTATCGTTCGCTAGCCCTGCGCTCGCACAACGAGTGAGGAACTGGCGTGTCCTGGAGGATGCTGAGACTCTGTCTGACCATTTATATATTCGGATGGAGATCTCACCCCGGGACCAGGCCGGTAGGGGTCACAGGGCGAACGGAGCTCCCGCGTTTCCGCGGTGGGCTGTGGGGCGCCTGGATGGGGACCTGCTGGCGGAGGCGGCCATTGTGCATTCATGGCTGTCCTCACCGCCCCCAGCAGACGGAGGAGTGGACGCTGAGGCTGGCCGCATTCGCAGTGCGATGACGCAGATTTGCGATGCGGCCATGCCCCGTGCACGGCGTCTATCTCCGAGGCAGGGGGTTTACTGGTGGTCCCCGAGGCTGGCGGATCTTCGTGCGGCTTGCATATGTGCCCGAAGAGCCTACACCCGCAGTCGGCGGCGTCGCCGCGATGATGAGCGGGAGGGTCAGCTGTACGAGGCTTACCGCAGTGCGCGGTCTGCCTTCAGGCTGGCCATCCGTTTCGCCAAAGACGAGAGTTGGCGGGAGTTGTTGAACGGTCTCGACCGTGATCCCTGGGGTCGCCCGTATCATGCGGTGCTGAGTAAGCTCCGCGCGCAGGGCCCCCCCCTCACCGAGACCCTTCAACCCGACCTCCTCCGCAGGGTGGTCGAGGGACTGTTTCCGCAACAGCCGGAGCACACGCCCCCGGTCATGGCTTCATGGCCAGATGATGACCGGGAGGCCGATGAACATAGTGTTCCGCCTGTGACGGAATCAGAGGTGGGGGCGGTGGTGGCGAAGATTCGTTCCGCCAATACCGCCCCCGGCCCGGACGGAGTACCCGTCCGGGTGTTGATGATGTTCCTCGAACACCTGGAGCCACGCCTCAGGCAACTGTATAACGCCTGCCTAGCGGCGGGACGGTTCCCTGAGTGCTGGAAAGAGGGGAGGCTGGTTCTCCTGCCAAAGCCGGGACGGTCTCCGGATTTGCCGTCGGCCTATAGGCCTATCGTGCTGCTGGACGATGTGGGCAAACTGTTGGAGCGTATCCTCGCTGCCCGCATCGTCCAGCACCTTGACGAGGTGGGGCCCAATCTGTCGGACGCTCAATTCGGTTTTCGAAGGGGGCGTTCGACCGTTGCGGCTCTACTGCACTTGAGGCAGACGGCGGCGGAGGCCGTCACTGGCGGAGGGGTGCTGTTGGCGGTGTCTTTGGACATCGCCAACGCATTTAATAGTCTGCCATTCAGCTGCATCAGGGAGGCGCTCCGGTATCACGGAGTGCCCTTATACCTGGGGCGGCTAGTGGCAGACTATTTGCACGGGCGCAGTGTCCTCTGCGCGAATCGCGCAGGGGACATTGTGCGCACGCCCATGTCGTGCGGTGTCCCACAGGGGTCGGTCTTGGGGCCGACTCTGTGGGACATCGGTTACGACTGGGCGTTGAGAGGGAGTCTCCCCCCCGGGCTGGGCTTAATTTGCTATGCTGACGACACGCTCGTCACAACCCGGGGCAGGACACTGCAAGAGGCGATGAGCCTGGCCACTCTCGGCACCGAGGAGATGGTCAGGCGAATCGAGGCGCTGGGACTTAGGGTGGCTCTAGATAAGACGGAGGCCATCTTGTTTCACGGGCCCCGCGCGGGGCCACCCGCCGGCGCCTCGATAGTCGTCAACTCCGTCCCCATCGGTATCCAGGCCCATATGAAGTATTTAGGCCTGGTGCTCGACGGGCGGTGGTTCTTCCGGGAGCATTTCCGAAGACTTGCTCCCCGGCTGGTCGGCGTGGCGTCCGCCCTTTCACGGCTTATGCCGAATCTGGGTGGACCCAGCTATGAAAGTCGACGGCTATACGCGGGGGTGGTCCGGTCAATGGCATTGTACGGCGCACCCGTGTGGGCGAGGGCTCTGACCGTCCGCCTTAAGGCTATTCTGCGGCGACCGCAGAGAGCCATGGCGATCAGGGCTATCCGCGGATACCGCACGGTGGCGACCGAGTCAGCATGCGTATTGGCCGGAACGCCCCCTTGGGACTTGGAGGCGGAAATGCTCGCCGGAATATATCGGCGGGTGTCTTCCACTCGCGAGGAAGGTGGCGAGGTTTCGCCTAACGAATTGGCCACCTGGCGCGAAGACGCCCGCTGCGAAGTCCTTGCCTGTTGGGCGACGCGGCTGGAGAGGCCTCGATTCGGACTTCGTGTCATCGAGGCCGTCTGGCCTGTACTGATGGAGTGGCTGGAGAGGCGGCACGGAGTCCTCTCTTTCCGGCTGGTGCAGGTCTTGTCGGGACATGGTTGTTTCGGCAAGTACCTGTACACGGTCGCAAGGAGGGAGACGACTCCGTCCTGCCAGCAGTGCGGCGACGACGAGGACACAGCGCAGCATACGCTCGAGGTCTGCGTGACCTGGGCTTAGCAGCGCTCTGCCCTCGTCGCCGCCATCGGTGCTGACCTCTCGCTGCCGGCCGTCGTGAAAGCGATGGTCGACAGTGAGAGCAATTGGGACGCGGTCGCCGCCTTCTGCGAGAGCGTCATCTTGCAGAAGGAAGCGGCGGGGCGAATCCGGGAGGATCTCCTCTTCGAGGATTCGCGCCGCCGCCGGCGACTGGGGCGGCGAAGGCGAGAATACCTCCGCCTTATGCCGCCCTAGCCGAGGCAGCGGGTGACCGGACCGGGGATTAGTCTGGTCACCCTTGGAGAGAGGCCACCGCGTGAAGACGACGCCCTGACATCGAGACATAATATTAGTCGAGATGGCAGGGCGTCGACCCGAGAGGATACCCGTGAGGGTAGACCGGATGGGCCACTGAAGAAAAGAACGCGTACCAGTGGCCCACCCGCAATGCGTAGAGAGGTACATTGTAGGGCGGGTCTACGGGGTCGTGCGCCGCTTCTCCCGTCGCCCCGGACGGATTAGCGGGGCGTGACCGATCCGTAGCCCGCCGCCAAAAAAAAAAAAAAAAAAAATAGGTGGTCTAATGTTCGTCTATGTATACACTATATATATGTATGTGTGTATGATGTATGCAGTAGCTAATCTTCTATGTAGTCAAGGATAAAAGATATTTATCAAACTTAAACTTTTCAATATTTTAACCTATAGAGAGACTTTATAACCAAAGGAATTCAAGATTATAGATTTTCTTTTATTTTTACAGGTATCTCTGAAATAGACAGAAATTTACTCATTAACAATGTGAATATTGTTTTTCATGTGGCAGCTAGTGTGAGGTAAGAATGCTATTCTAACAGCTGATCTGTCTCCGTAAGATAACGCTAAGATATTTGCAGTTGTTAATAGATGCGAGTATATTACCGCTATTCGGTCAAAGATGGCCTATGCATTCATCTATTACTCCATCACGCTATCGATGACTAATAGTTGATTTAGGCCTTCCTAATATCATGCTCGGCAGATGGGTTATCGATCACAGTGGGTATTATAATTTTATTGGGAGAGTGTTGTCCATTCTCTGTAATTCTTCAACTGGTTTTTAAGACTACCTACTAAATTAAAGGTAGTGCCACATTTAAATTACCACGCAGAGCCTTTTCTTTTTGCGTTCCTCCATTCAATTGTATCCTCTGTATTCTAAGTGCTAATACATATATAATCAAAAATAATCTTATTTTCTTTCAGATTCAATGATACTTTAAAATACGCTATTGGGATGAATGTTAAACGCACCAAGACAATGTTGGAACTAGCAAAACATATGAAGAATCTTTGCGTGAGTTTTGTTTCATATCATCACACATCACACATCTTGAAAAAAGGGCTACCAACTAACTTTTGCCATATTAATTTTTAGTTATAATGTAATTTTCCCTTCTGTATTTAATTTTTATATTTAATGTCATCAGTTGTTAGCTGCAATGTGGCTACACAGTGACTGTGGCACGATTATGCGGTGCTAAATCACCGCATAAACGCTCATGACACGAAAATTATAGAAAATGAAGTATTGTTGATACATTAGATTCTTCATCGATCACCACAAGGATGAACTATTACACCTGTTTAATATCACATCTGTTTAACATATAATTAAGTCCTGTCTTTTATATCTTACAGGCGTTCATTCACTTGTCAACAGCCTATGCGAACACTGATAGAAATCCCATAGAAGAAAGAATTTATCCCCCGTATGCCAACGTAGATGACACTCTCACTATTTGTGAGCAATGTGATGAGGATACTCTCAAGGTTCTTACTCCAAAGTAAGTGTATTATAAGCCAAAAGAAGATGTAAATCATCTGGAATCATTATTATATCCAACCCTTGTAGTTGGTACCTACTAATGCTGTTTTTCATTAATTACTATGTTTACTATGTTTTTATGTTTTCCAGGTATATAGGTGAATTACCCAATACATACGCTTTCTCTAAGCAGTTGGCTGAATATATGGTATACGAAACAAAGGGACAGCTTCCCCTTATCATCGTGAGACCATCCATTGGTGAGTTGTGGGTCTTATTGAAGTAAACATTCTTTAGGCTCAACTATTGTTTTAGAACAAGAACATACTATGCGGGCAGTGACGATCAGTAAAAGAATAACAGCAGTCAGGTGCATATGGTCGGGAAACCTTCTTGCCAATTTAACAAAAAATGTTTTAATTTCATCATTTTAGACAGTCTTTTTTCTTCCTTGTCTTTCTTTTTTTCTTTTGGTTTGCGTATTTAGGTGGGTACGTTAAAATGTGATGTTGTGGTCTTGCTACTTGCTTACTGATTGACAATAACGTGAAATTATTACATTTGACATTAAAAAGCTATAATACGAAATAGGATAGAGACCTTTTCTTTCAAGAAGTGAAATACATGTTTGTTTCTGGTTACGTCCCTGCTAGTCACTGACCGGATGACCAATCAAATTCGCCGACTGACCACTTTCTAGAAATTGGGTGTACCTAATTGAACTATTTGTCCTAAGTAAGCATAATGATCGACAACTTCGAGAATTGCATTCCCAACCAGGATCGGTGCAGAAATGACGGGTATTAGAGAAGACTTTCGTCTTGTTCATGTTCATTTGTAGACCCACTAGCTGAGAAACCTTTCTGAGATCGTTAAACATGGAGCCAAGGTCTTCCAGGGATTCTGCCAAGACTACAATAACATCTGCAAATCGAAGGTTAGTGAGGTGTTTGACGTTGATGTTGATGCCAAATCTGGTCCAGTCTAAGAGCTTGAAGACATATTCCAGCGCAGTGATGAACAGTTTCGGCGAGATGACGTCTCCCTGTGTTACACCTTTCTGCAGCTGGACCAGTTTCGTACTTTTATTGTGGATGTGCACCGACATAGTATCGTTTCTACGCAAATACTGCAACACTTTGATATATCGATAATCAATTTGGCACCGCTGAAGGGACTGCCCAAGTTTTAACAAAATCAAAGGTTTTCTAATAGTCCACAAGCGCTAGACACAGAGACTGATTATACTCTATAGAATAGAAGTCTTCAAGCTCGCGTGAATCGGTTCGTAATGACTCTTGAAAACAATTAGTACACGTGGCTCAGAAGTGAGATGGATCTCTAATAATGCCGAACACTCATGTCCAGCGGTACAAAAAAAACATAGCAACTTAGGAGAAAATTATGTCCAGCAGTACGAAAGGCTCATGATAAAGGAACGTAGCCGAGTAAATTTCTATTTGCGTTGCTGGCGTCAAACTGAACAGTAAGTCGCCTTTTAAATCTATACGTATCTTTAGCAGACTTCAAAAAGAAAGAGGTTCTCAATTAGGATATTTATATTTCTTTTCCTTGTTATGTATTTCGGACATAACTTCGTCATACGTATTAGTTGATAGATTTGCAAAATATTTTTTTATTTGATTAAGATTTATGGCGAATTTGTATCGCTTAAATTTTGTAAAGATCAGATAACAAAATTTCGGTCTTTTTTTAACGTCCTCATAGTTATTTATATTGTTATAGCGATTATATATTTTATAGCAATTTTATTCACTTTTTAATTGTAGTTATTTATTATATTTGAATTATTTTAGTTAATAAATGCTTACTCATTAAAATTATTACAATAGTTTATTAAATTGCCTGAGGAATTCCGAAAATGCAGACCAATAGGAGCCATTTGTGTATTTTATTCTTTTCAATCCATTCTACCTCACACTATTCAGCTCAGGCCTGCTTCACATATGGTAAGAAATTGACGAAGATTGACTTTTCTGTGATTTTGTCTTACATACAGGGTGTATCAGAGAATGGAGCAGCTGGTCAGAAGGATGGTAGGTAATGATGCTAGGAACCCATAACAAAAATTTGAAGGGAAAATGTCGATTCGTTAATAAATTACAAGCATTTAAAGTTTTCAATTTTGTCATCGCTTTTTCTTTAAAATTGAATGAAATGTGGCGCATTTGAAGCCGAACCGTCCTGAGGATGCCTCGTTTAGAGGCGAAACACGTGTCGAATCTTTATTCGAAGTTCTGCGGAAAATTGCAAGTAGAAGTTCTGGAGGCGGTGCTCATCACAGGAGTAAGATTTCCTTATATCCTATTCCACCTTGATCCCATCCCGTATTCCTTCCTTTTTTGAGGTGTACGGTATATTGATTAACCGTGGGAAAGTGGTGGGTTTTCCTTCCTCTCCTCCATTTTATAAAAATGAATGAAATGTACCAAGTAAATGATAAATAGTCTGCTACATACTCATACTTTCTTAAATATTCATTAGTACCTAAATAAATCAATGATTACGTTTGCTACAGTATAACAAACGTCACCTTTACAAACAGCTGACGAGTCAATGACCTTGAAATTTTCCCTTCAAATTTTTGTTATGGGTTCTTACCATCATTACCTACCACCCTTCTGACCAGCTGCTCCATTCTCTGATACACCTGTGTATGTTATCTGATTATATCCTTTAGTGACCTATTATTAAATATAGAGTTAGGAAAGCAATGGTTGAGTTATATTCCAACCTCGTCATCACATGAAACTCGTGTACTTATTGACTTAATTATATGGTAATTTTTGATAGTGGTATCCAGTGCTGAAGAACCATTTCCAGGATGGACAGATAATTTCAACGGACCGACTGGAATAATGTGCGGCGTAACTACCGGTGCGTTATTAGAGTTATTTATTTATAATAAAGAAAACATCAAACTATATAATAACATTGTAAATCATAGACAGAGCTTTGTTACTCTTTCCGTAAACTATTTATATATTAGGTCAGATATACCATCGCATCTCAGATCATATACGTCCTATTGCTGAGCTTGAACCTCTTCCAAAACAGAAGGGAAAATGACCTACTATACTACGCTGGTCAGACGGGTTGGTATTTTTTTGCCGGCGGCGGTGCGCGTCGCCATAGAATCATCCTTAGACCATCCAGCCAGGCTAGCTCGGTGCTGAGAGTGGCCAGGCTTGTCGCTTCTTCTAGTGTCCTGCCTCGGGCTGTGACGAGCGTATCGTCAGCATAGCATATTAAGCCCAGCCCGGGGGGGAGATTCCCTCTCAACGCCCAGTCGTAACCGATATCCCACAGAGTCGGTCCCAAGACTGAACCCTGTGGAACACTGCACGACATGGGTGTTCGCGCAATGTCCCCCGCGTGATTCACGCAGAGGACATTGCGTCCCTCCAAATAGTCTGCCACTAGCCGCCTCAAGTACAAAGGCACTCCTTGAAATCGAAGCGCCTCTTTGATGCAACTGAATGGCAGACTATTAAATGCGTTGGCGATGAGACGGGTTGGCATAGGACTTTATTACGAGTTTGCCTTCTTTTCCTTAGATGCTATATGCATAACATATTATATCCCTTAGTCGTCTCTTACGATCACCTAATAGTAAGAAAGGTGAATACTATTCTTACTCCGTCACCATACGGAAAATCAGCTCTGATATAGACATAATCCTAATTTATATATAAAACAAAAAAAAATCTTTTTATCTATATTTATTCTAGACTATGAAACGATCCAATCCATTTACCCGAAATTCGTTTCATTAGAAAAGCAATAATGCAAAGATGGTTTTAGACCACTATAACATTTCATTAAGCACAACTATACATGAGGCGTTTTGCAACTTTGCAATATTTTATTTTGAGTAAAATGAAGTCGAGTGGCTAGATTTTACTATAAATTTGAATGTCTATTTGTTATGTACATTTGGTATAAATATTAATTGCTACTATTCCTTTGAAATAGAGTAGAGCAATAGACTTACCACTTGCCGATTGTTAATTTATATATCGAATAACTAAAAAAGGGAAAGAATTTGAGGCAGGATTAAGGCGAATATTCTTACTTCTATGAAATGTTTATGTATCATGAGAGTTGCAACTAATCTTTATTGTGACCTATAACTAGAGGTAAAAATGGGCGCCCTCTACATGAATCTGCAAATTCTGCGATCGATAAAATATTTATATTTATTAATTATTAATTAATAAATATTAATTTTAATTTTTAGGTATGAATTTTAGTTTGTGAGTTTCATAACAAAAATTAATATGTATCATCGTTAATCTTTGCGTTGTAAGATATATTACACGTCTCGGAATACAAATCAATAATTTTAATAAAATTAAAATAATTTTATTTCAGGTCTAATTAGGACTTTATGTATGGATTCTAATACAAAGTGTGACTACATACCCGTGGATATTTCAATCAAGGGTATAATAATTGCTGGTTGGATGAGAGGCACTAAGAGGTAGGTACGAATTGGAAGATTTTAAAATTATAATTTACTCAGGCACACAACATACAAAGTTTCGGACTATGAGTGGTGATGGATGATGATTAGTGGGGATGATAGCGATGACTGGAAAGGATAGGGATAAGTAGGGAGCAATAGGGCTGGAATGAATGGGAATGGGGAATGAGAGGGAACGGATGCGATGAGTGGGAGTAGATGAAATAATTAATAATGGATACAATGAGTGTGAACAATGCAGAGCTATATTATATATATTGGACTATTTTTGCGTGGCTTTTGCTGAAATCAATAACATCATAAGAATTGAAAGTTATCCCACGCAGAGTTAAATATTGAGATATTCAAATTTTAAGTTCAGTCTTAGTTCGTCTTTGATGTTCGACTTGTATCTTTTGGAGTTTATTTTTAAATAAAACATGAGCATGTATTTTTTTTACAATATTAATCTCTATGCCAACATCAACATATTTTACGAGATATTAGCAAAAATACTATTTCACAGAATTTCATATAATGAACATATGGAACCAAATTAATGAAATTTAGCATTTGATATGCTTAATTATTTATAAAACCCGATTACGAAGCGAAAAATGATGTCACAAGCGGGATTCAAACCCGCGCCTATTGGGATTCCGGCCCAGTCGTGCTACCACTACACCACCGTGAACTATTGTAGGACATGCAAATCTCGCTTCGTATCATATTTACGTCTTTAAGGTGACATATACCATCTACCCGATAATGTTTACACATTGTGATAGGCTTAATACTTCAAACTTTGCAGTTAGAATTGTATTAAACGATGACACAACCTTGTTATTCAAATTACTGAAATTTAGCATTTAATATGCTTAGCATTTAATATGCTTGCTTTGACATCATTTTTCGCTTCGTAATCGGGTTTTATAAATGCTAATTATTTATAAAACCCGATTACGAAGCGAAAAATGATGTCAAAAGCGGAATTCGATATGGAACCAAGCTTTAAAATATAACACAAACACCAAAATTCATAAGGAATTACAATTTATAAGGGATTTAAAATTTATAAGGAATTTATGAGGACTCTTGTAGATTGCTATGTTTTAGGAAACTTAACTTCAAAGATTAAAGTTTTCAATTATGACAGGGGGGCATAGTCTGGAGCGTGTTCGTTCGCGTCCCCTGCCAGTCTAATTAGACTGCTAATCCGGCTCGATATGCGTACCGCAATGCGGGTTAGGGCGTCCCCCGGAGGCGACGCGTACCGACCCGCCCCCGTGGGTACGAACATCGGCAGTTGCGGCGATGGGGGCCGCCACCCATCACGCCTTGCCCAGTTTGGCGAGTCGAGGAGAGCAGAGTGCCTGGTGGGCACGTGGAATGTCAGAGGTTATGTGGAAGGTAAGTTGCACGAGCTGATATCCGTCATGGCGGACAAACAGCTAGACGTGCTCTGTGTAACAGAGATCAAGCGAATGGGCAGCGACGCCTGCGATCTTCCTGGTGGCGGGATGGTCTGGTGTACCACAGAGCGATCGAGCCAGCATGGGGGTAGGAGTGCTGTTGTCCTCTCGCTTGGCCTCAGGTGTGAAGGATTACGGAATGTATGGTCCCAGACTTCTTTGGGTCCGTATAAAACTAGGTGTCACCAAGGTATTCATGGTTGTAGCATATGCTCCCGTAGGATCCTCGGTGGCATCAGAACTAAAGAAGTTTTGGGACAATGTTAGGGAAGTTCTGGATATGGCAGAAACCAGTAAACGCGTGATTGTATGCGGAGATTTGAACTGATGGGTGGGGACCAAGCGTCCCGACTATGAGGACGTACTTGGTCCATTTGAAGATAAGAGAGTGAACGACGCAGGTAGGCTCATAGCGGATGTATGCATGGAGAGAAACCTTATTGTGTCAAACACATTTTTCCAACATAAGGACATCCATATGTATACATGGAGAAGGAATGAACAGAAAAGCATAATAGATTTAATTTTGGTAGACGGTCGCCTCCGAAGCAAAATATTGGACGCAAGAGCCTACAGGGGCCCCACAGTCGATACGGATCACTATCTTGTTATTGCGAGATTTAGTGGTCTGTTCAGAAAGTGGAGGCACTAGCGAGAGCGTGTCCACTTCGGAGGGCTTGAAAGAATAAAGGTTGAAAGGTTGCAAGAAGAGTGTGTAAGAGAAAAGTATGCAGAGGGTGTCCGAGAACGGCTGACGATGGCAAGCCAGCCGCAATCGGACATTGAAGAATGCTGGAGAGTATTGAAAGAGAGTATGGTAGATACAGCGAAAGAAGTATGTGGAAGTTCAAAGAAGCATAGAAAAACAAATGGTGATGCATGGTGGGATGCGGAAGTGGCAGCTTCCGTAGAGCAAAAGAAGAAAGCGTGGCTGGACTATGTCTCTTCTTTGAATCTGAATGACAGTATGACTGAACAGAAGAAAGAAATATATCGGCAATGTAAGAATGACACCAAGGCCGTAGTGAAAGAGAAACGTGATAGAGCAAGTATGAGTGCAGAAGATAGGCTGACTAAAAACTTCGAGGGTAACACCAAACTCTTTTGGAGGGAGGTGAAGAAGTCTCGGGGTGGTTGGTCAGCCTTCAGAATGAATAAAATAAGGTCTAAAGGTGGAGACATTCTTACACAAACACAAGACGTGTTAAGCCGATGGAGTGAATATTTTGGCGATATGTATGCGGATGCTACGGTTGGCGCCGATGTTGCATGTGGTTTAGTAGATCAACATTCGACAACGGCGTCCTCCGATGGCATCAGTATGGATGAAGTTGAATGGGCGATAAGAAGTTTGAAAAATGGTAAGGCAGCGGGCATTGATATGGTGTCTGCCGAGATGATCAAGCTTGGTGGCTCCTGTGTCTGGGAGGTGTTCCTGTTGCTCCTCAATTTATGTTGGAGCTCGGGAATGGTTCCCGGGGACTGGAATAGCGCAGTCATCGTGCATTTGTTTAAAAACAAGGGTTCACGTTATGACTGCGCAAATTACAGAGCTATAAGCTTGACCAGTTTGGCAGCAAAAGTGTATGGTAAAATTATTGAAAGGAGAATGAGGATGGTGTCCGATGGTTTACTGTGTGAGACACAAGGAGGTTTCAGGAGTAGAAGGGGATGCATGGATCAAGTGTTCTCTCTGCTCAACATTGTAGAGAAGCATCTGGCTCTAAGTCAGAGGGTTTTCTGCAGTTTTGTGAATCTGGAGAGAGCATTTGACACGGTTGTACGAAAGGAACTTTGGGACATTTTACTGGAGTATGGTATTAACGGTAAACTGCTACAGGCTGTGCAGCCCAGTTACATGGGCTGTAGAGCCTGTGTGCGGCTGGATGATGGAATGTCGCCTTGGTTTGACGTCAATATCGGCGTTAAGCAGGGGTGCGTTCTGTCAGCCAGGCTGTTTATCATATATCTGGATAAATGTCTCCAAAGGTTGAACGATATGAATGTGGGAGTCCAGATGGGCGACTCAGTGGTCACTGCTCTGCTTTATGCAGATGATGCAGTCCTGCTGGCACAGTCAGCGACTGACCTGCAGACCCTAGTCGACACAATGACAGAAGATTGTAAGAAAAGGGGTCTACGCGTGAATGTGAGCAAAACCAAAATAATGGTCTTTGAAAGAGATGAAACCAGAACAGATGTAAGAGTAACAATAGGTAACGATGTACTAGTGCAAGTGGATGAATTTGTATATCTTGGATGTGGATTTAGCCGAGATGGAAGGTACACCACTGATATAGAGCGAAGAGTGAATGCGGGAAATAGAGTGAACGGAGCGTTGGGGCAACTTCTGCAGTAATTCCTTAGACTTCTATGCTTTACCATTTCTAGTTGTTTGAGAGCCATCCTGATTTCCTACAATCTGACATCTATCATGCTGACAACAGAGTTTTAGGATGATTTATGAAGTTGTCCATAGAACCTTTGACCTCTCCCAAGATCTCACTTGATGAAATGTTAGTACCGTCAGCGGTCTTCGGCTTAGTTATTTCGATATGCGCAATAGACAGATCTTGTGCAAACACTTTAGATCAGTGGTTCTGCTCTATTGCTTCTTTGATACGAAGTGTGTTAAATCGGCCAATATCGCGTCGTAGGGACCTGGAGATCTGTTTATTTAGCTGCCTATGTTCAAACCAATCGGCGAAGGCTATGCCGTCATTTCCTTTCTCCGTGGTAAGAGCTTGGGAGTCTGGTCAGGAAACTTTTAGGTCTATTAGCACGCCAATCCCTTTTTTGCGGTGGGCTAAGGTCTGGTCACACCCCACTAAATCCGTCCGGAGTGACAGAAAAAGTGGCGCGGGAACCCATAGACCCGTCCCTGCAATGTACCTCTTTGCGCCGAGCGAGCGGGCCACCGGAACCCGGTCTTTATCTTCGGTGACTCGCCTGGTGGTTTGTCCTCGCGGGTTCCTCTCGATTTGCCGTCGGGGGAACGTCCTCACGCGATGGCCTCACTCAGAGCAATCGGACTAATCCCTGGTCACCGATCACCTGATGCCTCGACTAGGACGGAATCAGGCGGAGGTACTTGCGCCTGCGCCGCCCAAGGTGCCGGTAGCGGCCCGAGTCCCTGTGGAGGAAGTCCTCCTGGACTCGTTCCGCTGCCTCCTTCTGCGAGATGACTATCTCTTACTGAAAACTGGTGCAGGTCTTATCGGGACATTGTTGCCTCGGCAAGTAACTGTACACACGGTCGCAAGGAGGGAGTTGACTCCGTCCTGCCAACAGTGCAGCAGTGACGAGGACACGGAGCACCATACGCTCGAGATGTGTACGACCTGGGCTCGGCAGCACCATGGCCCCGTCGCTGCTATCGGTGGCGACCTGACACTGCCGGCCATCATGAAAGCGATGGAAGAAACTCAAAGTAATTTTGGACCTGATACCATCCTAGCCGAGACATCGGATGACCGGACCCGGGATTAGTCTTAGATTAGTGAGGCCACCGCATGAGAATAGCGCCCTGACACCGAGACTTATTGATCGAAATAACAGGGTGTCGACTAGAGAGGATACCAGCGAGGGTAGAACGCTTGGTGGGAACCGACGATGTTCCGGTGGCCTACTCGCACGGCCTGGAGAGATATATTGTAGAGCTGAGTTTAGGGCGTCGCGCGCCGCTTTATCTGTCACCCCGGGCGGATTTAAAGGAATATAACCAGACCATAGCCCGCCCCAAAAAAAAAGAATACTATAGAAAATTTATTAAAGACTTCATTACGCTCACTAACCCTTTAACGCTTGCCTTCCTTCTTTCCTTTTTAAAAATCTCTCCGGCGGCTTTCATGTCTTATATTACTCTGAGTTTCTTGTCCGAACTTCACAAAGTAGCCACGTTCTAATGTGATGGTAGTTTATTAGATTAATTTAAGATGAAATGCTAGAATTAGCAATATGTAGTTGCGCCTGCGGAGTTTATACATAATAAAAGATTTTTTAATTGAATATAAACAATTCTTCATTTCAGTTTGAAGCCTACAGACGACATTCCCATTTACAACTGTTGTAATAGTAATATAAACACATTGAGTATTAACGAGATGATAAACAATGGTTGCCGGGTTGTAACTGAGATGCCAATGGGTCCAACTATTTGGCTTCCCTGTGTACTGTGTACTAAATATGAAATAATTTACTATGTTATGGTATGTGTAATTTATTTTTGCATTGCAATATTATAGATTCTTTAATCTTTTTTAACCGACATAGCCGACTATTAAGTACGGTATTTATCTCCAATAGTATTGATTAACCCGTAACCAACATTATATCTTATCTGAAATGATAATCCTCGCCCATAAACTTTATTATACCTGGTATCTGGAACAGAATCAATTTGTTGTCCATTTTCTTTATATTCTTCTGCAGTAGTCTTTGCAGAAGTGAAAGAAAATTGATCTACTACAGCATGTTGGCTGACGGTAGTTTTATTTCGAGTTTTCTTCTACTTAAAACCCTATCTGTCTGACCAGCTTGGTATAATAAGCCACATTCCCTCCTATTTTGGAGCATATTCGAGCCCTGTAGTGGACGTATATGAGCTGAGATGATGATGATGAAATGCAAAATAAATTAAAATCTATAACAAAATTAAAACGGAACCTTATAAAATTTTATATAAACTGTGCCTCCTACTATTTTAATGTTCAAAGCGGATGAGTTTTGTAACGTAAACATTCAAAAAGTAGATCAAACACTGCACTTCTAAATAAAGCCGAAGAATTAATTGGTTATAAAATATTTGATACTATTTATTCTTCTTCAGGTGATTTTACTACACATACTGCCTGCTATACTTATTGATTTAATTTTAAAGGCTGTGGGACGTAAGCCTATGTAAGTATTAGAAAGTTCAACACTTCAAATCTGTTACGACATGTGCAATTTGTGACACTTTATCCTTTATAGTTGCTTTATTTCAAAATCTTTAAAATAATAAATATATATATTAGATCCCTACATATGAAATTGGCGTTTTGTGCGGGAGGAATATAAAGTATGTTTTTTTTTGTAAAATATATTTAATTAATCAAAGTATGCACCATTGTTATCTATGTACTTTTGCCATCTCATAGATAGTTCATTGATCCCTTTACTAAAAAAACCATGGGGGCGAGAATCAATAAACTCTTTGAAGGCGGTTTGGATTGCCGCATCGGAGTTGAATTTATTTCTTTATAAAAAGTTGTTCAAATTCTATTGATTGACCAATCTCGGTTGTTTAGCAGCTAGTTCTGCCTTCATAGTTTGCAGTTGCTAACAATAGATATCTGCTGTAATCATTTGCCCAGATTTTAGAAAGCTGTAGTGAAAGACACCAGTGCTAATTCACCAAATACTCACAAGTAATTTTTTCTGAGTCAATTTTCGTTTAGGGCAGGATTTGGCTGGGTCTCCAGGGTTCAGACATTGCGACGAGCACTTCCGATTGTCGTACAGTGTCCACTTTTCATCACAAGTAATGATTCGATTTAAAATCCCTTCATTATTGTGTCGGTTGAGCAAAGTAACACAGCAGTCAACAGGTGTTTGCAAGTTCGATTTACTCAATTCCTGAGGTACCCATCATTCAAGTTTTTTTACTTTCGCGATTTGCTTCAAATGGATTAATTTAGTTTTCTCACTTACCCCGAAGCCTGCAGCTATCTCTGAAGTGCTTTGTGATGGATCAGCTTCTAAAATAGCCTTTAATTCTTAATTTTCAACTTTGGTCTCCGGCCGTCCACGGGGTTGGTTCTGAAGGTCAAAATTTCCAGAACGAAAACGTTGAAACCAAAAACGTACCGTGCTTTCTTTAGCGACACCAGCGCCGTACACATCATTAATCCTTCGAGCTGTTTCTGCAGCACTGGTGCCACAGTAGAACTCGCACTCGTAAATATATATTTCATGTTTTCCATTGAGCGGTAATAAGCGACGCCAAAGAAAAAATAATGAGGAAAAACAAATGAACGACTGCTTTCAAAATTCAAATGTACCAGCTAAATGAATTGATATTTTTGAATTTGAAATTCTTAACCAAAGAGGAGAAATTTCAGATATAAGTGATC
Source organism: Lymantria monacha (assembly GCA_905163515.2). Taxonomy (NCBI): domain Eukaryota; kingdom Metazoa; phylum Arthropoda; class Insecta; order Lepidoptera; family Erebidae; genus Lymantria; species Lymantria monacha. The sequence continues at coordinate 16,154,502 of LR991104.1, read as the reverse complement.
AGTACGACAAAACGCTAATTTCATATGTAAGAACCTAATATTTATAAATGGTAACCTAATATAATATATAGGTATATCTATAAAAAATATTAATAACAGTAACTAAAAAATATTATGATAATTGCGTACTCTTTGAATTAAAAGATCCTCAAAGTTTAATTTTCACCTACAGGGGTTGATTTTACCATTCTTGCTAATATTTTTTTCCTTTAATCAATTCATTTGAGTTTATGTATGTTCCTCTGCTGGGCTCAAGCCCACACCCACGGGCAAGAAAAGGTATTCAATTGTAGCCTTACTCTGTTACTACATGCAATATAATAATGAATAAACGTACATACATACATACATATCATCACGCCATATCCCTTGCAGGGTAGGCAGAGAGAACAGAGTGCCAGAGAACTCTATCTCTGCATACTTCACTCGCTTCCTCAACATTCATAATTCTCTTCATACACGCTCGCCGGTTTCGGAGACTCTTGACTCCACCTTCCTTCAGTACCTGACCGATCTGGTCTAGGTAGGTTAGTCTCGGTCTCCCTCGGTACCTACATCCTTCCACTTTCGCATTGTATATCTTCTTAACCAGACGTTCGTTCGGCATTCTTTCCACATGTCCGAACCATCGGAGCATTCCCTTTCGCATCTTTACACCAATACTCGTAATGAATAAACGTGATATAAATAATAAACATATTTTTGAATAATACACCCATTATCTGGCGCTATATCAAACTAATAAACATTACCGCCTTAACTACTAGTAGATGTAACTTCATCATAGTGATGAACAGCATACGAGGTCTAAAAACTAAATGGTATGATATAAAAGATGACGGTAGAAACAGATTTAATGTCTCTCGAACCGTATGCGTAAAAGTAAGGTGCACTCCCCACATTTCTACGAAAGAATTGAAAGAAGCAGATGTAAGTTCTAAACTTGCATTTGCTACATTCCTCGCACGTTGGATAATGTATTGAGGCAGTTCCAATGATGGCATAAAAGTTTATTTATACATTATTATATATCCTACGAAAATGTAAAATATTTTTTGGTAGTAGTACATACATACATACATATCATCACGCCATATCCCTTGCAGGGTAGGCAGAGAGAACAGTGTGCCAGAGAACTCTATCCTTGCATAATTCACTCGCTTCCTCAACATTTATAATTCTCTTCATACACGCTCGCCGGTTTCGGAGACTCTTGACTCCACCTTCCTTCAATACGTGACCAATCTGGTCTAGGTAGGTTAGTCTTGGTCTACCCCAGTACATACATCCTTCCACTTTCGTATTGGTAATATCCTACATCTTTCCATTTTGGTAATAGTGACAGTGTTAATTTGTATTTAACAGTATTATTATTAATAATATGCATGAAAATACACATAAACGTTGCAGGTATCACTTTTTTAGTGTTATATAGCTTCGCACTATCATAACCCAACTGTATAGTGATATTGTTTGTTTACCCAATGAAGTAGAAAAAAATTGTAAAAATTTTTATGGGTACGATTGAAAAAGAAGTATTATTTAATGTTTTTTTTTTAATTTATTATATTGTATCCTATTAAATAATCGTATTGTATAATATTTTAAGCACTCAAATGCCAATACTAATCGGTAAATAGATACTTGCATATCCTTACATGTTTATTGCATTATATACCTAATATGCTTTTGCATCCATTATGAGACAACCAAACCAAATAAGTTCGGTAAGGACTATGCTATGGACAATATATATGCTAAATTGTTTCTACCTTACCCAGAGTGAGTATTAGGGTGGGTCAAAAAAAATTAAAATTGAGATATCAAATTCTAATAGGAATATGTACATACATACATAATCTAATACATATTCTACATATTCTAATATTCATACATATTCTAATAGTAATATTATGTTGTAATGCGCTATAACAAATAGTTTTCACAAAAAAAATAATTAGCAGAACATACATCTTCAGCCCGCGCTTTAAATATAAACGTCATAATTCTGTATTGGTAATTCATTAATTCCTACTGTAACAAAATAAATATTTAGTTAAAGAATCAGCTGAATGTTAAAAACTAAAGACTTAACGTAAGAAACACAAAAAGTTATCAAAAATAACTTTATCTTCTTATGCAAAATATCCAGTTTTCTATCAAATTTTGACAATTATTTTCTGTAAGCCAGTTTGCCATAAATCAAACCATCTCTTGATTTTTTATTGTTTAGATCGTTCAAGCACTTGAGTATGGCAAGGTAGCCTAATAAACAACAAAAAGGTAGCCTAATAAACAATAAATTTCGTTATTCTCTTTCTTTATAAGATCTTCATTCGTTTGATTTCTTAGAATAGATGGATCACAGTTGACTCATTGAATTGAGACACTATAGAAATACGTGGTAGTTTTCCAGTTACAGGTAAACTATACGCATTTAAAATTCTTCTAGCTACGAGATTTTTTATTTGCTCTTCTCTAACTGTTAACATTATCAATAGTACATTTTCAGAATAAGCAAAATATAGCTTCCTTGAACCTGTTCAAGGAAAGCAGTCATAGATCCTGATCTATGACTACTTGTAAGGTACTTGATAAGCATTACAAATTTTCGATTAATTGCCAAACATGCTGATATCCGTCTTTGGATGATGGATGTGTCTTTACTTGGAACCACAGGAGACCATTTACTTTTGCAATGTGAGCCAAATTAACTAAATTATTTGATGGTGTTGATGTAGAAATATAAAGACGTAATATCGTGCTAGCCTTAGTTAACAAACGGGCATGTAAAATTTCCCCAGGTGATTTAATTGCAAGTCTTGTGAACATCTTCCAGTAATTGCTGTGGGGATAATTTTTTTATATTTTTGGTCTGTGCTTAAGTCATCAGATTTTAGCAGAAGTAATAGATCTGGTATGGCCTCAAATTCAACTATAGCTCGTGTTTCACACTCATCCAGTAAGTTACCAATAAGACCATTGTATGGAGATGGACCAGAAGTTTTACTATCTACGTAATGAAAAATGCCTCAAAGGCATCATCATTTAAATAAAGCCTGCAAATTATACATTGCCAGGGTCTCTGAAGTTTTTTCCAAATAGTCTTATGACTTCACTAAATGTACCCGTATTTGTATTGTACTGTTTATACAAATAACCAGCAGATGATCAGTATATAATATTTTTTAACAAAAAGGAGAACGTTATTTAATATGATTATGGCCTTAGCTGTGCCTTGTGATTGTCACAAATACACTAAATGGAATGCGGTTCCCTAATGACACACATTTTCAATGATTTTATAATATTTTTGTACTTCAAGCGATAGGCTTTCAGGAGCTGGATGACTCTAGTGTAGTGTAAGAGACAGGAGACGAGGTGTAGGAGACTGTAGTCTCATAATCAATTTCTGTAGGAATTGATAGATTTCACTATACTTTTTTAACTCTCTGGGGTACTCTTTGTGCAATTTCGGCAATGCGGGCTGTTATTTCCAATTTTCACTTGTATTCTGTTCCACTCGTAAAACTTCATGTATCCCGGTGTGTTGGCAGCTCATTGTCATTTATATCTTATATAGTTTTGAGTATAGGGCAATTATACAGCTGTCCATTGTTTAATATGGTGGATAAATTTGTACTACAAATTTTAAAACAAAATTGATAGTTTAATGTAATTTAACAAGAAATTAGTCATATTTTCACAAGAATTTTCTGAATGTATTTACCTCGAAATTGATTTTTTTTTAATAAATAACACAATTTAAATATCAAAATCATAATGTATTTTAGTGAATTCTAATTAGAACATTAAACAACACCCAACCATAAATGTGCAACTTAAGATGCAAAAGTACCTACTTGAACATTTTTCTTCAAAACTGCAATGGCTTTGCGCGGCCTATTCTAAATAAAATAATTCAATAATATTCTAGGGCCTTGATAATGATACATTACTACAACATATTTTCACTATTAGAATTCGATTACTAAAAAGAAATGTTTTTTGACCCACCCTAGCGAGTATCTTAGTTAAGAACTATACAAAATAAATACGGTATTCAACACTGACATTAATTTGATAAAGATACAAAGTTGTATATTCATTCCAAAGAAGATTACATTTACTCAGGTCTCAGTTCCTAGAGTTAAATCATAATCCTGCGGATTAAGATCGGGTCTAGACGACAGCCAGTCTTCAGCTCTGATGAAGTCCGAAACGTTCGTTTCCAACCAAGACTGCGTAGACCGAGCTTTATGATCCGGCGCCGAGTCTTGCTGGAAGGACCATTCTTAGTTATTAAACATGTTGTTAAGGAGCTTTACTACGCGTGAGGAAAGACCGACATCCTACCCGAGGGGGGAACGTCGGTCGAGGAGAGGGTACTCCTCAGGGGTATTCCGTCGGGCCGACCACTGACGTCAAGTCACTCTGCTCCGATGGTCGGCCAAGCGACGAAGGCGACGTCACGGGTGGGTTACGGGTGTGCGTGCTTACGCCCCTGTGTCACCCCGGATGGAGTGGTGCGAGGAGTGCGCCGACCGTAGCCCACACCCAAAGAAAAAAAAAAGGGGGCTTTACTACCTTCTCAAGAATGTTATCTTGATACACTTGTGTCGATGTTTTGCTACCTTTTTCACAAAAGTATGACTCAGTCACTCCTTCATAGCTAATACCCCACCAAACCATCACTGAAGTCGCAAATACCCACGTTGCACTCTGTCGACTAATTGGGGAGCTTTCTTAGAACTTTAAGCGTAGATACGCTCATTATCTTAGTTAAAATGTTGCTCAATTGTAAAAATGTTCTTATCCGTAAACAAGATTTTTCTGTGACCTCCCTTTGCGTACCGCTCCAGTAGTTGTTAAATTATCAGTTAAGAAATGACCAGTAGGTCTCTTATAGGCTGCAAGTCCTAAGTCATCTTTTAAAATACGCGACATGATTCTAGGTGCTATCTTTATCTCCCGAGATAAAATATTTTACTTTCGGACAGGATTTATTAGAATTCTTTTCCTTTTTTTAATTCTTTTCCTGTTTTGACCACCTTTTTCGTACGAACACTACGTGGAGAACCAGATCTTTTTCTGTCACAAACAGAGGAGGTCTCATTGTACCTATTAATAGCCCGATACACAAACATTTTACTAATACCAAGCGTATGGAGAGTTTTAAAAATTGAATTTGGCTCCATGCCTACTTTGTGTAATGCAATCACAGCTATTTGGTTCTCTTTACCACCTCACTCCATTTTAATATCGCAAAATATTGTACGATGTATTGGCGCTAAAATGAGAAATCACACTAAACAGTCATATAAAAATGACAGATTCCAAATTCAAATGTAATATTTTATTTATTTCTAATTGTAACAGTATTTATGGCCAGACTAAGTATACAAGATAATGTTAACTTGAACATTTCCCTCAAAACAGAGGAGGATATAGAGAATGCTGTTTGGTATACAACGAACTTTATTCAAACAGCTGTTTGGACCTCCACGCCGTATATTGAACATAATCCACAAAATCAGAACTATACGATCTTGATACGGGAAAAAATTATTGATAATGAAAAACTGAGACGAAAATGGCAAACTAGTAAGAATGTATATGACAAGAGAGCCCTCAACCAAGCAAAAAGAATTGAAACATACGCTCAAACGGTACGAAAATGACACCCTGCAGGATAAGTTAAAAACTTTATCTTCACACAAAGCAGACAACTATTCATTGTGGAAAATGACAAAGTCATTAAAAAGACCAAAAGAACATATGCCTCCCTTAAAAAAGCCAAACAACAGCTGGTCAAGAAAATCAGTGGACAAAGCCGAGTTATTTGCTGAATACTTAAAAGAAGTATTCAAACCAAATGAATCTGATATTCTGCACTCTGAAATGGAAACAGAAAGTATTCTTAGCTATTTAACCCGTCGAGCGCAAGGTTAGAATATGTAACAAAAAGCGCTAGGTGAGTGTGTCACACCCAGATAGTGATTGTGTGGATTTAATACACTATTATTTTTAATACTTTTTTTCTTGAATACTAAACTGATATATACTTCTATTTTGTACTAATTTAAAGGTAAAATTAAAAATATATATTTATTATAGCTGTTTATTTATGCAATTAACAAAATTTATAAATCGGCCTTACATTAATTGGTTAAGATAAATATTTATCACTTTTTGTCAAAAATATGAAAATAAAAACAACAAAAGTATTTTTACTTCTAATAGACTAAACATAAAACAAAACAACACTTATACTGGGTCATAAAACCAATAATTAAATACTTATTCATCATGAGATCTTGTGCAGTTTTCAAAGACAAAAACGGCATGTTCCATACATAGATAACGGCTGCACTGGTAACAAACGTATTTAGTCTTGCGATCTTTTTTTGTAGGACATATTTCACATCTCTTTATAGATCTGGCTACTTTTTATGATGATTCTTTTGAGGATTCACCCACATGATCTTTGATCTCCACACTATGGATTTTTTTACAAAGTTCTGTGGGCAAATGTGTGATATTAGCCATAATATATTTGTTTGTGAGACTATTTTGACATGTCGCTTGCCTGGTACTTATTGGAAAGTTTGTGTAAATCACTATTTCTTGCAAAATAGCATTAGTAATAAATAGGTTCCAACATTCACCAGCTGTTTTGGCATTTTGTTTAATAGGTCTCACGCCTTGCCTTTCTCTTACAATCTTTTCCTCCCTGGCACGTACATTAGATCTGTTTGGTACTGTGAACCATTTCGTTCCATTTCGTTCTATTTTCTCCAACAAATAGCTACCATCATTACTTTCGCTATCATTCTCTTCAAATACTAAAGGCTGTTCTTCGTCATCCAACTCTTACTCTGTCTCACTTTCAAAACTTCTTATACTGACATTATCAGACTTCAGCTTCTTCGAAAGGACGTAATATTTTTTTTTGGTTATCCTAGAACAACATTCTAGATTTTAATCCTGAAAATAAAACCAAGCAATGCAGAAAATAACAAAAAGAAAACAAAATGTGTTTGTTTAAATTCGTTACAAGTAGGGTAAGGTGGGTTTCACGTACCCGCTGACAACTTCAACCTCATCCATACCATTCGCCGGGTGGCGGTCGACTGAATCAGTGGTAGTTGACGCTTCCGCATCTTCTACCGCGCAGCTACTCAGGCGCACGAAGCGTAATAACAATTCACTATTAAAATATTTACCGATATTTATAGGTCTGGGTGTACCACACCCAACCTTACGCTCGCCGGGTTAATAGTTGTAGGACCACGCTGTTGACAGTTTCTGTCTACAGCCGCGGGCCGGTCCGTCCGGAGTAATACGACACTCTCGCAGAAGATCGGCGTCTGAGCAATGGCAATTTGCTGTTGTGCTTCGTTCGGTAAGCGAGAGAGCCGGAAGCCCAACTGGGTGGGTTTAGGGTTTATATTAATAATAATAAAATAATAAATATGGAAAGTGTCAACTATTAATATGATTATCAAGCCAGGAAATTACTGCCGCTGCTATCTAAAATATTTGGAAAGATTTTAATTCAACGTTTGCTACCAATATAAGAATAAAACATAATACCCGACTACCAATTCAGCTTTAGGGCACACCATGTAATAAATGAACAAATACAAAGAGTCCGACAATCCTTGGAGCGAAAAGAATACTGCTCAGCTGTGTTTCTTGACGTTTTTTTTTTTTTTTTTTTTTTTTTTTTATTGCTTATGGCGGCAAACGAGCAGACAGCACACCTGATGGTAAGTGTCACTGCCGCCCATGGACCTTTGCCAATGGTATAGCTAGGCCGCTGCCTACCAATACAACCCTGAACCCACCCCAGTTAGGCTTCCGGCTCTCTCGCTCACCGAACGAAGCGCAATAGCACATTGCTATTACTCAGACGTCGATCTTCTGCGAGAGTGTGGTACTACCCCGGACGGACCGGCCCGCGGCTGTAGACAGAGAACTGTCCACAGCGTGGTCCTACCACAATAGACGTACAGCAGGCCTTCGATCGAGTGTGGCACAAAGGTCTCTTATATAAAATTACATCGTGGCTATCACATAATGCACATAGGCTTCTTTAATCCTATTCGCAGGACAGACTATTCCAGGTTAGGTGTGGAGACAGCTTATCTTCCCTCAACCAAATCAAAGATGGAGTTCCCCAGGGCTCTGTCTTGGGTCTTGTTCTTTACACTATATATACTGCTGATCTCCCAATATCATAGCGTGCGGTTACTGCTACATATGCTGATGACACGGCTGTCTTTTCGTGCGATAAAAATCCTGTTATGGCATCGATGAAACTCCAACAACAACTGAACAAAATAGGCTCTTGGCTAAAAACACTTTTTTGGGGGATCAAAACAAGTACTATAAAGTCAATCCATGTCACATTCGCTTTAATAAGAGACAATTGCCCTCAGGTTAGACTTTAAAACAGTGTTCTGCCCCAGCAAAATACAGTCAAATACCTTATGCACCTTGATAGAAGGCTTACCTGGCGTGAACATATAAAAAACCAAAGAGAACAGATAAACAGAAAACTAGCAGACATTCATTGGCTAATGGGTAGGCACTCTTCACTTAGTCTCGAAAATAAACTTCTTGTGTACGAATGCATACTAAAACTTGTATGGACAATTGGACATACGGTATAAAGCTTTAGAGTTAGTCAGTCACTCAAACATAGAAATTCTTCAACGCTTTCAAAACAAGGCTTTAAAGATGATATGTGGCGCAACTTGGTTCACAAACAATAGTGAAATATCTACAAATTTCACAATATTTTTGGCGGCTACCAGACGTCACGCCACGCTAATCCATCCGGGGCGACAGAGAAGCGAGTAGACCCGCCCTACATATACGTCTTGACGCCGCGTGAGTATGTCACTGGAACGCAACTTCCACTAGTAAAGGAAGAAGTGGAAAAAGCCTGCATGAGTTATAAGGCAAGACTCGAGAGACACAGAAACTAACTCGCCATTAGATTATTGGACAATAAGAAATCCATATACCGCCTAAGAAAGAGGCAATTGCCTCGATTTGATTAAAGCAAAGTATGTTTCTAATAGTAAAATCTAAGGGGAAGCACATCATTGTATGCGTCAAACTCTAACTAACCATTAATAGCTCGAATCTGATTATAGCTTGAAATGGCTGATTGCAGAACAAAAAATTATAAAACTTTTCATCATTTTTATAATAAAATTCTTAAAATATGCTGAAAATGAATGCAGAATATTGTCGCGATTACCGAAAAACAAGTGTAAACAAGATTGAAAAGACAACCATTAAGAAAATAATTTACGCAGTATTACAAAGATATATTGACCATATTAGACCAAAGTATTTATTTCATGTTTTAATTACCATAAGCCTCTTGTATCATTTATCGAAAATGTAAGCTCTGAGTCTGAATAAATCTATTTAATATATACGAATAAAATGTAAAATAATTATAAAACTTTGTATAACTATGATCATTACTAAAACCTACAATTATCCTCGTCCCGAAATTTTACATTCGTCTCATTATCTTGAAGTCAATATTTTTTAAGGTTTCACTTCTACCACATGTGAATTGCACACATGATTTTGATTTTTTTAATTTCTTTGCCTTGAAAATTATTTTCAAATCATATGCGCCTATTGGATACTTAAATACTACCTCTATAATGAAAACAAATGTCTATACCTACGCCAGTTATAGAAATTTGGTTATGGTTTTGTTTCAAATTTTATTTCTTTTGCAGCAAATTGTTTTTAACAGCTGTAAGAAGCAGAGAGTTGGTACTTATATTGCTAATTTATCACCATAGGTAAAATGTGTTTGCATATGTAAATTAAAACATATTTTAAGCAATGGAAACTGTCAGAAGATAGAAATCATCAATTATTGTTAATCAGTGGAAAGGGTTTTCACTCGTAGAAAGTATCATAATATATATGATCTTACAAAAATTGCAATATTTTTTTTAAATTAAAATAAATGTTAATATTATTTACCAGGTTAGTGAAAATCCAAAGACGTATCTATACCGCTTCCATGGCCTTAATGTTCTACACCACTCAGGAATGGACTTTTAACAATAAAAACTTCGTACAGCTATGGTCTTATGTGAAGGTATTGTATTATGGTTTTTAAGTAGAATTTCTTTAACTGGTGTTATAATCTATCGTATCATCAAAAATTTTGATGGGTCAGGTTTTTAGAAAATTATTTAATTATTTTTTATACAATTAAAATACTTCTGTTTGCTCTTACATAAAAATCACGGGTTGAATAACAATTTCGAGTTGTTCATATAATGTTATTGCTTGCACAAGCACATTATTATGCTATCTTATTTACATCTAGACCTATTGACATAAATTGAAGAATCATCTTAACTCATATACATCCAACTGCTGGGTACGAGCCTCGTTCATAATAGGAGGGTATTTGACCAAAAATACCACACGCCGATCAGCCGGGTTGTCATAGAGTTTTGTTTCGAGTTTGCGATTGTCACCGTTGATCGCTCAAATTGGTCAAGCCGTTCAGCCATACTGGGTGAACAGCTAAAAGTGCACAACATAAAAGAACAAACAGATGATTATAATGTAAATATAGCTCTAGCAAGCAATAAAAATAATAATCATCAAGTACCTAATTCTTAATATCACGGATTATTTATGTATAGTCCTTCTAAACAAAAATGGCTCGCCTGTTAAAACCCGTAAAATCTTAATATCAAAATAAATCTAAGCATAGAAAGTAATAGATTTTCTTTAGTTTATTTGATTTTCTGTCGTTTATTTTCTGTTACTAACATAAACATAGAACCAATATTTACAACTAGATTTCAGAAGTAGTGATAACTAAATCTCAAAGCATCTTACCAAGAATTTTTTGTGAAAATTTTAAAAAGGGGGATGCTTATTACTATATATGACGCTGCTGTACAATTAACGATACGAAGAAAAACAGAAGCGGAAAATCTTTTACCTAGTTTCTAATTAAACCAAACTAGCATTTCGTGGACATGATGAAAGACAAGGCTCTTCTAATAAAAATAATTTCTTACAGCTAGTCAAACGCCTGCCTAAAAATGATGCAGTATTAAAGAACATCTTATATTTGGAACAGGAAGAATCACCTATAGTATAATAACATATCGCTAGATATAGAAAATGAGTTCATAAATGTTTTAGTCAATCAGGTACAATGTCAGCTTATCAACGAAATTAAATCGGCTAAATATTTTAGAATCATCTTTGATAGCACACACAATTTCTCACATGTCGATCAAATGTCTAATTTGATTCGTTACGTGAAAATTAATAATAGAAAAATAGAAATCCAAAAAGTATTCCTAGAATTTTACATGTACATGGAAAAAGTACCTGATACAAGCCCTGAAATTTATTAGTGATAGAAAAGAGAGATTACAAGCTATTATAAAATAAAAATAGTTAAGAATTTTTTGTTGATTGTATAGATTCAAATAATTTATGTATCCAACATTCGTTCGCAGAAAATATGACTTTTGTTATATTTTTCCGAGCAGTAAAGAAAATATTCATCTGTTTTTATGCTTGCACAATCCGCTGGAAAGTGTACCTCACATACACAACAAAACAGCTGTTAATAGGCTTTCGATAACGTGCTGGAGTGCTAATTATGCTTCAGTAAAAGTATTGACTGAAAATGTTGATGAAAATGTTGTTGTTCCTAAATTGAAAAACTTATGTAAACAAGAAACAAAAGATAGTAGAGCTACTGCATAAAACCGTATGCCTACTGTATATAATTTCTCATTTATTTACCTCTTTCTTTTGGAATCATATGCTAGGGAAGTCAACAATGCTGAAATTGTAAAGAAAAACGTATGCATCTTGTAGAGAAGAGGCAAAATTTTGCTGAAGAATTTATCACAAGAAATCATCTAGCGAAGCTGGACTTACACTTAGAACGAAACTTCAAAAATGTCTTGACAGATTCAATATTGAACTCGAAACAAGATTCAAAACGTAGTTTCATGGTTAGAGGTTGTACAGTCAAAAATTTTTCTTTTAGGAAACATTATAGAGTTAAAATTTGCTATATCAAAGTTTCTGACCTTCACGATGATATTTAAGAAACTAAAAATACCAAGACAAATAAGCCAATGTTTACTGATTCTAATTTAGTGTCTATTTCTTATTAGAAATCAATTGTAGAATGGGATTTTACAAAATTCCTTCCGAATCTAAAGATCGCATTAAAATTATTTATAACAGTATGCGTACCAGTTACTCTATAAAAAAGGAGCTTCAACAAATTAAAATTAATCAGAAATTACTTGCGGGCTACAATAATTAAAATCAAATTAACAATTTTGTTTTTTTTACATACATACATACATATCATCACGCCATATCCCTTGCAGGGTAGGCAGAGAGAACAGAGTGCCAGAGAACTCTATCTCTGCATACTTCACTCGCTTCCTCAACATTCATAATTCTCTTCATACACGCTCGCCGGTTTCGGAGACTCTTGACTCCACCTTCCTTCAGTACATGACCGATCTGGTCTAGGTAGGTTAGTCTCAGTCTCCCTCGGTACCTACATCCTTCCACTTTCGCATTGTATATCTTCTTAACCAGACGTTCATTCGGCATTCTTTCAATTGAACAAAACCAAAATAATGGTCTTTGAAAGAGATGAGAGTTGCCGGAACAGATGTAAGAGTAACAATAGGTAATGATGTACTAGAGCAAGTGGATGAATTTGTATATCTTGGATGTGGTTTTAGCCGAGATGGAAGGTACACCACTGATATAGAGCGAAGAGTGAATGCGGGAAATACAGTGAACGGAGCGTTGGGGCAACTTCTCGGTAGCCACCACCTCAGCCAGAAGGCATGTGTAGCAATACATAACGCAGTGCTTGTCCCAACATTACTGTATGGAAGCAAGAGTTGGGTATCCAGAAAAGAGTATGAAAGTAAAATTAATGCGGTCGAAATGCGATCTCTGCGGAAAATCTGTGGAGTTAGACTGACCGACCGCATCAGTAACGACGACGTAAGAGAGCGAGTAGGTATGAAAGAGAGTATTGGTGTAAAGATGCGAAAGGGAATGCTCCGATGGTTCGGACATGTGGAAAGAATGCCGAACGAATGGCTGATTAAGAAAATATACAATGCGAAAGTGGAAGGATGTAGGTACCGGGGGAGACCGAGACTAACCTACCTAGACCAGATCGGTCATGTACTGAAGGAAGGTGGAGTCAATAGTCTCCGAAACCGGCGAGCGTGTATGAAGAGAATTATGAATGTTGAGGAAGCGAGTGAAGTATGCAAAGATAGAGTTCTCTGGCACTCTGTTCTCTCTGCCTACCCTGCAAGGGATATGGCGTGATGATATGTATGTATGTGTAGAAGTAGGTTTTTTTACTAACTAAACTTGAACATCAAATAATAAAATAAAAACATAATTTAGTAAAACATAAATAAATTTTCAGTTATGGTGTGACACCTGCAATATACGCCCCTAAATAACTTAATTCACTATTGTGTGACTGTTAAATTTTTAAATCTGACTAAATATTAAAATATATCTGTGAGCATTTGATGTACTTGTACATATTACAACTATGACCTGCCGCCATTTCATCTATCCCGCATAAATTCTGTGGTTCACCGCATGATCTAGGTCTACATTGCTTCTGATAACCAAAGTGATAAAGTTCGACTCTACTATAGGGGCCTAGGGTACTCGGTCTAGGGATATGGGTTTACAATCGAATCAAATCACAAAATATATATTCTGTTTTCAGTCTGCTCGTTTTCAAGACAATAATCTCTAATTGTCAACGTCACTTTTTCAGCCTAATTTGAACCTCAGATCGATCTTTTCCATTGAGACTACTATCATCAGCAAATAACATGCACCAGGGTGCCTCTTCCTCAATCTCCGATAGTAAAGCATCTATTACCAATAGCAGAACTGCAAACTTCTATGTGTGGGACGAAATTTATCACACAGTTGGCGCAATGCAAATATAAATCGAAATTGATTTTGAGTGATCTCAGTTCGTCTCGCAATCGGATTGCAATCAATTTTTCACACACTTTCGTGTTGTATAACATGAGCATTATTCTCTAATAATCACTGCATAATTGAACATCTCTTTTATTTTTAAAATTAGATATTAGTACACTATTGCACTATTCACTAGTGAATACCTTTTTTTTAAAGCAAGAAAATTAGCGGCCACAAATAGTTCGATAAAATTTTTTAGTTAAATTTGCTCTGTCAATTATTTAAAAATCGTTACCTAAATAGTAAATATTATCTTTCTCAGGATAAAGACTTGCAGGCATTCTCTTTCGGCCTGGAAAAACATGACCTATATCAATACTGCTATGACTCAATAAGAGGGGCTCGAAAATATGTTTTGAAACAAAAAGATGAAGACTTGCCTAAGCATCGCAAGATCTATTGGACGTAAGATAAATCTCCATTTACATGATGACGATTGATGATTTTCCGTATGGTGACGGAGTAAGAATACTGTTCACCACTCCATTTCTTACCCGTGGGTGATCGTACGAGATGACGGGAAACGAGAGAAGGAAAACTCGAAACCCTATGCCAACACGTCTGACCAGCGCGGTATAGTAGATTAATTACTTTCCCATTACGGAGGAGGCCCGAGCCCAAAAGTGGGACATTTATAGGCTGTGATGATGATGATGATATGATGACACTTTTTACAATTATGCATTTTTTATATTTAGAAATAAATATAAGTTTTGATTATAATTTACGCCATAAAATAAGAAATAAGCGATAGACATTTTTATATAAACATAAGACTTAAATTTGATTTTTTTCCCTTTTACAGAGTATATTATCTGCATATTAATGTTCTATGTATTTTCTGGAGTTACGTGATATGGTCCATCTTCAGTTCAAACTACGTTCAAAATATAACGAGTCAATTGATTTAAAACTAGCTATATACAAAATGTATATGAAATCAATTGAATTGTGCATACAATTAAATCTTTGTAACAGTCAACTTGGATATTTGACTACATTGAAAATGTATATAAAACTATATTATCTCACAATCTTTTGAAATAACATTAGCTTAAACGCACTATTTAAGATGGTTCCTATTTTATAAAATTTTAATATTATAGTATTAAAACATTATTCTTTTAAGATTAATCACGGCATTGAAAGTAGTGTTGCCCAAATGCAAGACTACCAAGTCTCGTAAGTCTTGCAACTCCCGCTGTTAAAACAACACAGAGTCACTTGTTTTGATAGAAATGAAAAATCCACATAGAAATGAAAAATCCAACGAAATTAATGAAATTCAATTCATCTAGTGGCACTAGTTAATGCCACTAGATAAATTGAAGTGGTATGTACCTAATTACACCGGCACACAAAGAAAACAAAGTGGTCTGTACATTGGGCGCCACCTATCTACGGGCATGTTTTTCGACCTGCCGAATACGAATTCCAAGTCGGTTTTAGCCGTCCACCCTCCATTTTCGAGTAAATTGCAAAAAACTGTGAAAAATAGAGATAATTGGATGTTTTGGCAAAATAAAATTTGGAGATCTAAGACAAGCTTAATTTTTATGTATTTTGATCTCGTGAATACTAATTTTATTGGTGCTTAGGTCATAAGCTGTTTCAAATCCGAGAAAGTTGTAAAAAATCCTTGAAAATGGAAAAATCGAAAAAATTGCAACTTTTTTGATAAAAATAATCTTGTAATTTTTCAATTCTTTTTACATTTTCAGATTTTAGACCTGTATTCTATGTTAAAAAAGTACAAAAACGTATTAAATAGAGCTTACAAGATTTATTTTCAATTTTATCTGTAGCAAATATTTGGTATTTTATCGGTTTTTGCGATTTTTTTAGTGTTTGAGAGGAATCTGAATCAAATATATTGCAGATTCAGATTACGGAGATCGAATTACAAGGAAATTCTTCTCGATCCAAGACTGCAAGATTTTTTTTATCAAAATAATTGCAATTTATTGCGATTTTTGCCATTCTTAAGGGTTTTTTACAATTTTCTCCGATTTGAAACAGCTTATGATACCTAAGCACCCTTAAAATTAGTATTCACGAGATCAAAATACATGAAAATTGAGCTTGTCTTAGATCCTCAAATTTATTTTTTTACCAAAACATCCAATTTTCGCTATTTTTCACGGTTTTTCGCAATTTACTCGAAACTGGAGAGTGGACAGCTAAAACTGACTTGAAATTCGTATTCCGCAGGTCAAAAATCATGCCCGTAGATAGGTGGCGCCCAATGTACAGACCACTTTGTTTTTTTTTTTGTGTGCCGGTGTAATTGATAGTTGTACAGTTGTACAACTATCAATAATTAGGTACATACCACTTAACGGGAGTGGGGCTATAATCACTCCTATTTACCTATCATGAGACTATTTAAAATAACATCAAATGATTGCCCCGTGTACTGGTATTTAGAAAATAAAATGTTGACAATCCTTTCTTGCCCAAAGGAATCGTAAAATAGAGCTAAGGGAGTAGTGCGAGACTCTTGCAACGATTCTTGATCTTGCATTTGGGAAACACTAATTGAAGCACTCTAACTGTGACATGGAATGTTTATTTGAGCATTGAATTATTAAGGCACATGATTGTTTATGACGTTAAGCAAGTAAATGTCAATCGAAGTTTCGTACGGTGCCTTCGGTTGGTTTGTTTGCTTTGTTCGGTGGCGGTTTTGTATTTTTTTGTATTTTTATCTATCACAGGCAAAGTGAGAGGTTATCTGCAACAGTTGTTTAAATTAAGACAGAACTAACAAAGTTAAGTTAGAATCTAGATATCATTAGAATCAAAGTTTGGCTAATAGTGAAAATATTTAAATATTTTAATTAATTACCTACACTATGATTTTTTATTTTCTACCAGAATCTATAATTTGCTCGACCAGATTCCAAAAATTTTGAATTGAATGAAGTAATTTAAAGAGGGGTGCTCTTTAAATTACTTAGCTTAAACATCACTAGGGGATATAACATAAACAGCTAAAAGTTTGCTTGCAAGCAATTGACGTCACATAGCATATTTTAACGCAATGATGCCTTTTTTATTCATTTTGTTGGTCATTTCATTGAAAATTGTTTTTATTTTTATTGCTTATTGTGACAAACGAGCAAGCAGCACACCTGGTTGCAAGTGTTACTGCCGCCCATGGACCTTTGCAATACCAAGGGTATAGCTAGGCCGCAGCCTACCAATACAAGCTCTCTCGCAAACCGAATGAAGCGCAATAGCACATTGCCATTACTCAAACGTCGATCTTCTGCGAGAGTGTGGTACAACCCCGGACGGACCGGCCTGCAGCTGCAGCAGACATAGAACTGTCAAGTGTGGTCCTATAACTAACTATAAAAGTGATAAAATAATTGCAAATGTATGCTATTATAAAAAACAGTTGTGATATTTTTTTTTTCCATTTCCAAATCCACAATTATTAAATTTTTTTGGTAAATAATGTTTTATGAATTCCAAATGCTAAATTTAATATTTTTGGTATCCTGTTAAATATATATTTTTACACTTGTGTATCTTTTATTTTTATTAGAAAAGTAATCACTTAGCTATATCAAAATTGATGAGGCACAAATGTAAATCTCGGGTTTGAAGAGTATAGGTTTAATAAAACTATTTCTAATTATTTTTAATATCATATACAAGAGGTGGATGGCGAGTGTTGGTAGATGGTGTAGATTTTATAGCTTTTCTTCATTATATAAATATTTGTATTGGTTATTTATTATATCATTATAAATGTCAATATAGTTTTAGTTCATACTAATAGTTATAAAAATTTATAGATACTAGTAATAATATTTTTAAAGAGTCCAAAACATCTTTTGAAACAGCGATTGAAACCAGTAGCCATTGATATGTGAACAGTGTAGGATAATTTAAAACTTCCAACTTTGAGTCCTTGAGTATCTCTATCTCTAGCCAGGTCAGTTTTTTAAATAGCTATTATGGCTCTTAATACCGTAAAATTTTTAGATCGTACATGCGAGTTGAATCCTCTTTATGACTTCATAATTAAAATTTTATATCTGATCATATAAGGCGTTACATGTTCTCTTATAAGAATACAAAAACATTATCTGATGTTTATAAAATCCGATTACGAAATGAAAAATGATGTCGCAAGCGGGATTCGAACCCGCGCCTATTGGGATTCCGGCCCAATCGTGCTGCCACTACACTACCGCGACTAATTGTAGGACATGCAAATTTCATTTCGTATTGTATTTACGTCTTAAGGTGACGTTATGCTATCTACCCGACAATGTTTACACATTGTTATAGGCTTAATACTTCAAACTTTACAGTTAGAATTGTATTAAACGATGACACAACCTTGTTATTTAAATTTCGTAATCGGATTTTATAAATAATTAAGCATATTAAATGCTAAATTTCAGTAATTTAAATTATCTGATGTATTTATTCACTGTATTTTATTTTCAGATGTAGCATATAGTCGAAGACGATTAACAGTACTTATTTTGTTTTTTTATTGCTTATGGTGGCAAACGAGCAAGCAGCACACCTGATGGTAAGTGTCACTGCCGCCCATGGACCTTTGCTATAAACAAGGCTATAGGTAGGCCGCTGCCTACTATTACAATCCCCAAAGCAGTTGTTGAAGTTGGACTTCCGGCTCTCTCGCACACCGAACGAAGCGCAATAGCACATTGCCGTTACTCAGACGTAGATCTTCTGCGAGAGTGTGGTACTACTCCGGACGGACCGACCCGTGGCTACAGATAGAGAGCTGTCAACAGTATAGTCCTACCACAAATAAAATACTACAATAATCAAAAGGAGTTTCATAATCAATGGCGTATTTCCTTTGATACATGTTTCAATATTAATATCTTTAACATAAAAATGCAGCTCTAATCTTTTCACTCACATATTTTTCAAATTGCATTTCACTATTGAATATAAGACAAGTTTCTGGTTTCACTAATAATATAAATAGAGATATTATTTATTAGTAACTTTGGATATTGACATCGTATTCGTAATTTGTGATATAGTTCCTATAATTATGATTATAGATTTGGAAGGTTTTAAGTATTAGAAATAAATTCTTTGACTATATTAATAGGACGACCCCCCCACTAGGTGGACTGACGACATTATCAAGGACGCAGGAAACCGCTGGATGCAGGAGGCGCGGGACCGTGTTGAATGGCATTCTCGTGGGGAGGCCTACGTCCAACAGTTGACGTTTACGGGCTGATTGATGGATGGATGGACGATATTAATACCACGTTCTCCAATACTTACAATAAAACAGCTAAAACACTAACGGGTATTAAAACTAAGCTGCTCTATATAATCTGATTTATATAACATTATTATCGTCACTTTCATTACCAGAAATTGTTGGGAAGTGTTGATATAGACATGCAGTAGCGTGTTAGTTTGAGTTCAAGCAAAGATCTATCGAGTCACACACCGTCTCACTTTACACACCATTTTGCACGAATCACTTCGAGATATTTTTGACCTCATTGTAAATCTAAAACTATTTAACATAAATGCATCAAATTTGGCTAGTTTTATCAGAAAATCAAATATTTACATATTATACATACATCATCAACCTACAGGTAAGCGCCAGCGATGATGATAATAGTGACGATGAACTTGGATGTATTCTTTTCGAATAATAAAAATAATTAATTAACAGCTTTACTTTAAATTAAATTAAATCCATTAATTTAAATTAAATAAGATTTTTATAGATTCTTTTAAATCTATAATCGATTCATCCATCTATTTGATTGAAATTTTAATAAGACTTTCATACATTGTTTTTCAATTGCAATAGCAAATTACTTTAGAAGATAGGGAATTATATCGACAAAAATACGGACTGCATCGTAAGCGTGCGGCATTAGTGAGAACTATCACAGAGATCATGCTATATTTTATAGACTATAGTGACTCTATGTGTGTTTTATGAATTGCAAAAATGGACAATACACTGCGACATAATATTTCATTTTATTCAATTATCTTTATTTTTATAGCTGGCACGTCTTATGCAGGATCAATTAAATTATATTTTAACATAGTCAACATTGTCTTCCCTTCAGTTCTTGGTCTTAGTCTCCGAACCATCATGGGAATGGGATGCTATCAGGAAAAAAAAACACATGAGTATGTGTATTTATTTAAATATAATAAAACGGAAACAGTTTCCTTAGAATATAATTTCATAGACTTCAACCAGCATGTTTTTAATGTAGTTTATATTAATAAACCACCAGAAGACATATCCGCACGCAATGCATTTAACCAATTTATCTAGGATAAACATTCTGTAAAGAAATATATCAAAATGAATATAAGAAAAGTATTAAGTAGTATTTGTTATATAATTAAGAAAGAAGAAATAAAAAAAAAATAAGAAAGAAGATATACAATGCGAAAGTGGAAGGATGTAGGTACCGGGAGAGACCGAAACTAACCTACCTAGATCAGATTGGTCATGTACTGAAAGAAGGTGGAGTCAAGAGTCTCCGAAACCGGCGAGCGTGTATGAAGAGAATTATGAATGTTGAGGAAGCGAGTGAAGTATGCAAGGATAGAGTTCTCTGGCACTCTGTTCTCTCCGCTTATCCTGCAAGGGATATGGCGTGATGATATATATGTATGTATTTAGGATATATAGTGTTCCATTGGATAAGATCAAGATGGACTAAAATATAAATAATAAACATACTGTTATAATATTAGAGGGATACTTCCAGTATTTGCACGAGGGGTAGTGGAGATATTTAAAGAGGTTCGTACCTATAGCTGATAGTGGCAACAGTGTATGGATGTAACAGTCTATCTAGACCTAACATCCCTAGATCTAAACAAAAAGAAAAGTGATGCGTAAAGTATCCGCATTCGAAGTCGAACCATCCAGAGAATGTTGTATTCAGATACAAGGACGTATCGAATCAATATTAAAATTTCTGCGGCAAATTTCAAGTTGAAGTTGTGGAGGCTGTTTATGAAATAGGAGGAGAAAGGTTTGCCTATTGCATCTTGATTCTATCTCGTATTATTTAATCGTGCTGTGCATGTGTTAATGGAAGAGAGAAATTGTGATTACTAGGGTGGCCCTAGTAGTGGGTCACCCTTTTTTCCGGCTTTTCAAAATAAACTTAAATTTTTATTATGTTTTTCCACTTCGGGAGCCCTATACTTAATAGTGAATGTAGATACGATGGAGGAGGAAGAATTAGTAATGTTTCGTTTTGTTGAATCATTATGTCTTTGATATTTATAAGTAGGCATTTGAATCATCATTCTCCTACTCATATCCCAATTTTCCGTGTGGTGACGGAGTAAGTATACAATTGCCCACCCGCTATCTTACCTATGGGTGATCGTACAAGACGACTAAGGGATACAAAACGCATATAACATCTATGCGAGAGAAGGAAAACTCAAATCAAAACCCTATACTAATACATCTGACCAGCGTGGTATAGTAGGTCAATTACCCTCCCATTATGGAGGAGGCTCGAGCCCAGCAGTGGGACATATATGAGCTGAGATGACGATGATGAGATGAACCCAATTACTTGGGGTTGATACAATATGTACATACTCTTCTTTCATAGTGCATATTGTAATAGTTATTGGCAATAATTTTATGGTCGCCTGCCAGACGTCAACCCTCCTTGGGAATGTAATTGTTGACCAAATAGCATCAGTTGGAGTTGACTTAGGTCGCAATAAGGCTCTTAGTCCTCTTTTACAACAATCACGAGCAAAGTAAGGGTTGGTAGTATTCGTAGCCGCTATCACACAGCTAAACTAGGCATTTCAATATATCGTCGTTGCGCCTGCCAAATTCCATATGTGCATTTTTTTATTTTTCGTTATTTTGCACTAAAAAAATCTCCATTTTATTCTTTATATGTTGGTAAAATCCATTTCGTAATATTTGAACTAGAAACAATTTTATCAAATTCCATATGTGTTTTGTCCACTAGCAAAAAATCGTATGTACAGAAATACACATAAAGGATTTGTGTTCCATTGTTATTCGCGCGCGAAACATGTAAGCGAGATGTATGATCTTATCTAAGACTACTTTGGGTTCGTATAAAACTAGGTGTCACCAAGGTATTCATGGTTGTAGCATATGCTCCTGTAGGATCCTCGGTGGCATCAGACTGTAGATGTTTTGAAATAATGTTAGGGAAGTTCTGGATATGGCAGAAACCAGTGAACGCGTGATTGTATGCGGAGATTTGAACGGATGGGTGGGGCCCAAGCGTCCCGACTGTGAGGACGTACTTGGTCCATTTGGTGATAAGAGAGTGAACGACGCAGGTAGGCTCATTGCAGATGTATGCATGGAGAGAAACCTTATTGTGTCAAACACATTTTTCCAACATAAGGACATTCATATGTATACATGGAGAAGGAATGAACAGAAAAGTATAATAGTTTTAATTTTGGTAGACAGCTGCCTCCGAAGCAAAATATCGGACGCAAGAGCCTACAGGGGCCCCACAGTCGATACGGACCACTATCTCGTTATTGCGAGATTTAGTGGTCTGTTCAGAAAGTGGAGGCACTGGCGTGAGCGTGTCCACTTCGGAGGGCTTGAAAGAATAAAGATTGAAAGTTTGCAAGAAGAGTGTGTAAGAGAAAAGTATGCAGAGCGTGTCCGAGAACGGCTGACGATGGCAAGCCAGCCGCAATCGGACATAGAAGAATGCTAAGGAATATTGGAAGAGAGTATGGTAGATTTTCCGTGTGGTGACGGAGTAAGAATACTATTCACCACCCCATATCTTGCCCGTGGGTGATCGTACGAGACGACTAAGGGATATAAAACGCGTATGACGTCTGTGCGAGAGAGGGAAAACTCGAAACAAAACCCTATAACAACACGTCTGACCAGCGCGGTATAGTAGGTTAACTTCCCTTCCATTACGGAGGAGGCCCAAGCCCAACAGTGGGTCATTTATGGGCTGTGATGATGATGGTAGATACAACGAAAGAAGTATGTGGAAGCTCAAAGAAGCATAGAAAAACAACCGGTGATGCATGGTGGGATGCGAAAGTGGCAGTTTCTGTAGAGCAAAAGAAGAGAGCGTGGCTGGACTATGTGTTATGTTTGAAATACGATATAGATTTCTTTCTTTTTATTACTTTAGCTTACCTTCGATAATGCTTAATAGCTATAGGCAGATCTTCATCTTTTTCTTTTAGAAGATATCTTCGAGCCCCTATAATTGAATTGTAAAAGAATTTGTATTTGTCAACGTTCTCCATTTCGTAATAAAATGACTCTATATCTTCATCCTAAAAACAATTTAGTGTCATTATTTTATTAGAATGTCAGCCTTTTCTTCAAATTCTAACTGCAAAGTTAGAGTATTAAGTCTGTACAATGTGTAAACAATGACGGGTAGATGGCACACGTCTCCTTAAAGACGAAAATATAATACGATGCGAAAATTAAATGTCATACAACAGTTCACGTTGGTGTAAGTGGTAGCACGATTGGAACGGATTTCCAATAGGTGTGGGTTCAAATCCCATATGTGACAATCATTTTTCGCTCGTAATCAAGTTTAATAAATAAATTAAAGCTTATTTTAAACCTAAATTGTTGAGATTTAGCATTTACATTGCTAAGTTATTCCTAAAAAAAAACGATTGCTATTTTGCAACTGAAAAATAATTAGCCTACGTGGTACTTGAAGCCACATCGAGTATATGATAATTTGATTATCATATGTATCACGTAGACTCGTCTTATTGCTAAAACAATGGCAAAAACTAAACGATAGATATACGTTCAACTCCTTCATACCTAGTTTTAATATATTTTTAAAATTATTTTTTAATTATATTTTATTAATTTGTAATTTCAATATAACTCGAATAGTTTAGTTTAAAAAATACATACCTTAATGCGGGACCTAAGTGATATAAAGTTTTTATTGACAAAGGACCACTGCTTTGTGGTATAATACTCGAGAGCCATAGTTGCAGTGTAGATTCTACGTTGAATTTTTATCAATCTTATATGAAAAACAATATATACTGTTAATATATAATAATTGAATAGTTATTTTGAAATAAATATTGATGACATAAAATATAGATATCTGTATGATGTTTTTTTCACATTCTAGATAACAATTCCTAGGCAGGGGTACTATCCCAGAAACCTCCACGCGGTGTACCCTGGGTGCGGGCGGCGGTTCCCAGTTCTTCTGTTGTACTGTCGTCCGTAGCGAATATCTGCGCGATTTCGCTCCTTACTCTACTACAATTGTAGTAGAGGTTATAGGACGCGAAATACTGGGACGGGCTCAGTCACTCATTCATTTGAGGGCTGAGCAGGCATATGTCACCGCCCACACATCGTAAACCTGATTCTTTGCTTGTCTTAGTTTCAGGAGCGAGGGTCTTGGCTTAACCGCCCGGACCGCGAGGAAGACAACCTCTATAAAGAGTTCGAATTAATTCGAACTCGGAAATCACCCAGAATCTTAAGTTCTAGCGTGCGGCGAGAAGATGCATGGCAGATGGGTTGTTCTGTCGTTAGCACGCTCCAGCCAGGGTACCGGCTGACCCCCTGGTTGGTAAATGTAAGCTTGCCCGGGTAAAGGGATCTCTGCCCGGGTCGACGTAATAGTATCTCCCATGCTCGTGGGATTCGTTATGGATACTTCAAAATTAAAACTTTTTTACGACGAGGATTATAGCGATTCTCACCCCAAGGCCCGGTCATGCCAACGCAAAACTGACCAAAACGACGCCTCGTCCTCTGGACTTGAGGCGTCCGCCGAGGGCCCGGCACAAATCATGGAGGCCCCAAAAAGCAAAGCGGAAGTCGCCCAGGAAGAGCCGGGGGCAGGCTTCCAGCTTCAAACGGCGCATGGAGGAGCGGCGAGGGCGCAGGGAGGCTGCCGCCGCTGAAGAGAAGAAGGACGGCGGTAAACTCGCAGCAGAGCCGTCGACGGACGAGGGCGACAGCGATGTCGCAGAGCCGTCCGAAGACGAGGGCGGCGGATCTACCGCCAGAATGGACGAGGGCGGTGATATTCCCGCAGGGCCGTCCAAAGAGGATAGCGGGCCGGCTGCTGAAGGCCCCGCCAGGTCGTCAGCGCGTCTTGCAGCGAAGACCCCGCTGGCGATCGCGACTAACAAGGAGGAGGCCCTCCCCTCGCAGGTGCGAAAGCGCCCCCTTAGTCTAATAAAGGGAGGCAGCTCGGGCGCCGACTCCGAGGGGAGCGTGGCCAACATGCCTCCACCCAAGATGCAGGCCTCCCGAAGAGGGCGAGGGGCCTCGGTTGTGGAAAGGGCGGCGGCGGTCGCTGCCCGCGCCGGCGATCCCACGGATCTGCGGGCTGAAAATGTCCGCCTTACAGGCGAGATGTTAGGCCTGCGGACCCGAAACCGGCAGTTGGGCGACATGCTGGCGGGGATGCGTCGGGCAAACCGCCAGCTGCTGAAGGACGTGGCCGAACTCAAGGCGCAAGTGGCGCTGATCGTGTCGCCTGCGCCAGCTGCGCCACCGGCCAAGGCCGGCTACTAAGCGGCCGCCGCCGCTGCCGGCGACGCTGGGCACTGACGTCACCGTCACACGCGTCCTCGTGGCGAGGAAGACGCCTGCCGCCGCGAAGCGCGCGTCGCCGGCTGACGCTGCCGCGGTCGCCGCGGCGAAACTCCCCGTTCCCGTGGTGAGGCTGACGCCTCTCCCTGCGGACCGCGTGCCGCCGGCTAGCGCCCCTGCGGCGTCAAAGCCGCCAGGCGCCGCAGAGCGGGCCCCTGAAGAGGCTCAGCCGACCCCGACGCTGGAGGTGGGAGGCTTGTCGGACGAGGCCCTCGCCAAAATCATTAACGCAGTTGGCAAACTCGTTGATGCGCGTGTGGCTATTCTGGAGGCAAGACTGCCTCCAGAACCACGTGTCCGGCCGCCTCTAGCCGCGGGCAAGCGCCCGCATGTGGCACCGGCCCCCGCCCCGCTGCCTTGTCAGGGTGGCCGCCTGGGGAGCTACGCCGCGGCCGCGGCCGGGCCTAAGCCCAAAGGCCCCGGCCTAGCTCCGAAGGGACCCGGCCTGAGGAGGAAGACGGCTCCGGCTCCTGCCGGACCGCTGAAGTCGCTCGCACCAACACTGCCGGCGACGACCAGCGAGGCTGCGACGAGACCTTCCGCGCCTGGCACGACTGCCGTACCCGAAAAGGGTTGGCAGGTAGCCGAGCGCGACAGAAGGAGTGGCGGCCAAAGAAGGAGAGCGGAGGCCAAGCGCGCCGCTGAGGTCCCCACTCCACAGGTAGGAGCCGGACAGAAGTAGAGACCGCGTAAGGGGCTCAAGTCGCCGAAGACGGCCGCAGTGGTGATCACTGTGCTGCCCGAGGCGGCCGAGAAGGGCCTCAGCTACGAGGCCGTCTTGAGGAAGGCCCGGCGGGAGCTAGACGTCTCCGATATTAGAGGCGTCGAAGCCAGGACCCGCAAGGCCCGGACGGGGGCTCGAATTCTCGAGTTCCCAGGGGCCGAGAGCGCCAAGACGGCCGACAGCGTGGCCGAGAAGCTGCGAGGTTTGTTTGCCGAGGAGGGTGGCATCAAGATCGCCAGGCCCGTCAAGTGCGCCGAAATGCGCATTTCGGGTTTGGACGATTCGGTAACGGTGGAAGACATCCGGGAGGCTATTGCCTCGAAAACCGGGTGTCCCATAGACATCGTCCGGGTCGGTGCCATTCGTCCCGGTCCGGGTGGCGTAGGTGCTGCCTGGGCGCAGTGCCCAGTGGAGTCGGTCAGGCAACGCCGGCCGGCTCAGGCAGGCTCCTCGTGGGCTGGAGCTCGGCGCGGGTAACCGTGCTTGAGCACCGGCCTGCGAGGTGCTACAAGTGCATGGCGGTCGGACACACTCGACCGACGTGCACTAATTGCTTCGACTGCGGCGGATTGTGTTTCCGCTGCGGTCAGACCGGGCACGTGGCGGCATCTTGCGCCGCCCCGCCCCACTGCCCCACGTGTGCGGCGGGCAATAAGCCCGCCAAGCACCGCATGGGCTCTGGGGCCTGCAAACCTCCAGCTTCGGCCCCAAAGGCGCGGGGCGGCCCTACGACCACGGCCGCTCCCGCTCCTAGCGCGGTCCGATCGCCCGCTGGCGAGGAGGTCATGGATACAACCCGATAATGGGTACAACATCCATGCACCTCCTCCTGCAGGCCAACACCAACCACTCCGCCGGAGCGCAGGATCTCCTCCTGCAATCCATGGCGGAGTGGATTGGTGCAGCCGTAGTCGCAGAACCGTACGCCGTGCCTGATCGCCCCAATTTGGGTGGTCAGTCGAAACGGTACAGCGGCAATCGTCGTCTCAACGCAACGGCACTTCCCGTCCTTGTCCCTTTTGGATAGGGGCGAGGAATTTGTCGCGGCGGAGTGGGGAGGGGTCACGCTCTACAGTGTATACCTCTCCCCCACTAGGAGGATGGACGATTTCGGGGCCTCACTCACCACCTTGGAGGCCTCGATAACGGGTGAGGAACTGAAGTGTCCTGGAGGAGGCGGAGACCCTGTCGGACTACCGGTACATCCGGATGGAGGTCTCCCCCTGGGAACCCGGTAGGGGTCACAGGGCGGACGGAGCTCCCGCGTTTCCGCGGTGGGCTGTGGGTCGTCTTGACAGGGATCTACTGGCGGAGGCGGCCATTGTCAGCACGTGGTTGTCCTCACCACCCCTAGCGGACGGAGTGGACGCTGAGGCTGTCCGCATTCGCAGTGCGTTAACGCAGATCTGCGATGCGGCCATGGCCAGAGTGCGGCGGCGTCCACCTCCGAGGCAGGGGGTCTACTGGTGGTCCCCAAGACTGGCGGACCTTCGTGCGGCGTGTATCAGTGCCCGAAGGTCCTACACCCGCAGCCGGCGGCGTCACCGCGACGCTGAGCGGGAGGACCAGCTGTACGAGGCGTACCGCAGTGCGCGGACTGCCTTTCGGCTGGCCATCCGAGCCGCCAAGGGTGCGAGTTGGCAGGAGATGTTGGACGGTCTCGACCGTGACCCCTGGGGTTGCCCATATCGCCCGGCGCTGAACCAGCTTCGCGCGCAGAACCATCACCGAGACCCTCCAGCCCGACTTTCTTCGCAGGGTGGTCGAGGAGTTGTTTTCACGGCAGTCGGAACACACGCCCCCGGTCATAGCTCCGCCAGATCAAGACCGGGAGGCCGACGACGACGAGAGTGATCCGCCCGTGACGGAGTCGGAAGTGGGGGCGGCCGTGGCGAAGATTCGTTCCGCTACCACGGCCCCCGGCCCGGACGGAATACCAGTCCGGGTGTTGACGTCGCTCCTCGAGCACTTCGAGCCTCGCCTCAGGCAGCTGTTCAACGCCTGTCTGACGTCTGGACGGTTCCCTGAGTGCTGGAAGGAAGGGAGGTTGGTTCTCCTGCCAAAGCCGGGACGGTCCCCGGGTTTGCCGTCGGCCTACAGGCCCATCGTGCTCCTCGACGATGTGGTTAAGCTGCTGGAGCGTGTCCTCGCTACCCGCATCGTCCGACACCTGGAGGAGGTGGGGCCCGATCTGTCGGATGCTCAATATGGGTTTCGGAGGGGGCGTTCGACCATCGGGGCCCTACTACGCCTGAGGCAGACGGCCGCGGAGGCCGTCGCCGGAAAGGGAGTGCTGTTGGCGGTGTCGTTGGACATTGCCAACGCATTCAATAGTCTGCCATTCGGCTGCATCAGGGAGGCGCTCCGGTTCCATGGAGTGCCCCTGTACCTCAGGCGGCTGGTGGCAGACTATTTGGAGGGCCGCAGTATTCTATGCGCGGGTCCCACAGGGGACATCGTGCGGACGCCCATGTCGTGCGGCGTTCCACAGGGGTCGGTTCTGTGGCCGACTCTGTGGGACATCGGGTACGACTGGGTGTTGAGAGGGAGTCTCCCCCCCGGGCTGAGCTTGGTGTGCTACGCTGACGACACGCTAGTCACAGCCCGGGGCAGGACACTCGAAGAGGTGGCAAGCCTGGCCACTCTCGACACCGAGGAGATGGTCAGGCGGATCGAGAGGCTGGGGCTCAGGGTGGCCCTAAACAAGACGGAGGCCCTACTTTTCTATGGGCCCAGTGTGAGGCTACCCATCGGCGCCTCGTTGGTGGTCAACTCCATCCACATCAGCATCCAGGCCCATATGAGGTACTTGGGTCTGGTGCTCGACGGGCGATGGTGATTCCGGGAGCATTTCCGACAGATTGCTCCCCGGCTGGTCTCCGCGGCGTCCGCCCTTTCTCGACTCATGGCGAATGTGGGCGGACCCAGTTTCGAGGGCCGACGGCTGTATGCGGGGGTGATCCGCTCGATGGCCATGTACGGTGCACCCGTGTGGGCGAGGGCTCTGAACGCCCAGCTCAGGGCGGTTCTGTGGAGGCCACAGAGAGCCATGGCGGTCAGAGCCATTCGCGGGTACCGCACGATGTCGACAGAGGCGGCGTGCCTGTTAGCCGGGACACCCCCGTGGGACCTAGAGGCGGAGATGCTCTCCGACCTCTACCGGTGGGTTATCACAGCGCGCGAGGAAGGTGGCTCTCCATCGTTGAGCGAGATAGCCACCTGGCGCGTGGATGCCCGCCGAGACGTCATCGCCCGTTGGGCTACGCGGCTGGAGAGGCCTAGGCACAGTGTGGAGACCGTTGAGGCCCTCCGGCCCGTAATGATAGAGTGGATGGAGCGGCAGCATGGAGTCCTCACCTTTCGGCTGGTGCAGGTATTGACAGGGCACGGGTGCTTCGGTTTGTACCTGCACAGGGTCGCGTATAGGGAGTGGACTCCGGCCTGCCACCACTGCAGGAGTGACGAGGACACGGCGCAACACACGCTGAAGGTGTGTCCGGGATGGGAGCGGCAGCGCCGTGACCTCGTCGCTGTTATCGGTGCCGACCTGGCGCTGCCGGCTGTCGCGAGGGCGATGGTCGACAGCGTCAGGAACTGGGATGCGGTCGCCGCCTTCTGCGAGGCTATCGTCTCGCAGAAGGAAGCGGCGGAACGGGTCAGGGAGGATTCCCGCGACCCGGGCCGCCGCCAGCGGCAGGGGCGGCGCAGGCGCGAATACCTGCGCCTGATGCCGCCCTAACCGAGGCTTCGGGTGATCGGACCGGGGGGGGGGAATTGTCCGGTCGCCCGATGTGAGGCCACCGCGTGAGGGCGACGCCCCGACGGCGAAATCTGTCGGGGCATCGACGAGAGGAACTCGCGAGGGTGAACCGCCGGGCGGGCCACCGAAGTTAAAAATCGGGTCCCGGTGGCCCGCTCGCACGG
The DNA here is from genome assembly GCA_905163515.2 of Lymantria monacha. Taxonomy (NCBI): domain Eukaryota; kingdom Metazoa; phylum Arthropoda; class Insecta; order Lepidoptera; family Erebidae; genus Lymantria; species Lymantria monacha. The sequence goes on along the minus strand of LR991104.1, from coordinate 16,124,107 downwards.
CGAAGAGAGAGGAGTTTTACGGTGGGTCTATGGGGTCACGCGTCGCCTTCTTCGTCACCCCGGACCGATTTGGCGGGGCGAGACGCATCCATAGTCCACCAAAAAAAAAAAGAAAAAAAAGGCATCATCATTTCAGCTACTAGCGACTACTACCTAGCCTCGGGTCTCCTTTACAATTTTTTTTTGGCGGTGGGCTATGGACTGGTCACGCCCCGCTAAATCCGTCCCCATAAACCCGCCCTACAAGTACCTCTCGACGCCGAGCGAGCGGGCCACCGGAACCCGGTCTTTGTCTTCGGTGGCTCGCCTGGCGGTTTACCCTCGCGGGTATCCTCTCGAGTCGATGGGCCTCGCTTCGGGGCGACCAGAATAATCCCCGGTCCAGTCACCCGCTGCCTCGGCTAGGGCGGCATCAGGCGGAGGTATTCGCGCCTACGCCACCCAAGGCGCTGGCGGCGGTGCGTGTCGCCGTAGAGGAGTTCCTCACGGGCACGCACCGTCGCTTCCTTGCGAGATGACTGTCTCGCAGAAGGCGGCGATCGCATCCCAGTTCCTGACCATCGTGTACAGGTATTTGTTGAAGCATCCATGCCCCGACAAAACGTGAGGGCTCCGTGCCGCCGCCCCATACACTCGATTAGCACCGGCCGGAGGGCCTCCACGTTACGTACACCGAATCGAGGCCTCTCCAGCCGTGCTGCCCAACGGGCGATGGCCCCTTGGCAGGCGTCTTCGGCGGCCAACTCGCTGGGCGACACAATGCCGCCCTCCTCGTATATGCTAGACACTCGCCGGTAAAGCTTTTCTTCTCTTTCATAGAAGTTATCTGCATATTATATCCCTTAGTCATCTTTTACGACACTTTTTATATAAGGGTAGGTAAGGGAAAGGTGCATTGTATTATTATTCTACCTCTAATCTGTAAATAATTATATAGTATAGGTATAATTAATACTTACAAAGGTTTATGTCCTAAAATCCATAAAATTGTGTCTATAAATACAGCCGGTAGTAATTGTAATAAAATTACCTGTAAACCAATAAAACAAGGGCATTGTAATGGCTACCATAACTAAGACAATAGAACTAATGTTAATCGCTAGAGTATTAATTATTAAAGGCATTCATTATTCTCCTGCTCCAGTCCCAATTGCTTGTGGTCGACACAATATGTACGAATACATACTACAATAGTTATTAATAATAATATTTTTTTTAATAATTTATTTAATCATAATTGCTATTATACAAGGATTTCTTAACATTAGTTCCCGAACTAGGCTAAAGCCTGTATCTCAGGAGCCAGAGCTGCGAGTTTACAATGTACTAGCTACTAATTTACAAATACTAGGTTATATAAAACTTAAGATTAAAAACATTTGACAGCTGCCCATGTTTGTGAGTTTGTGTGGTTGGTGATATATAGCTATGAGTGTGTGTGTGTGTGTGAGCGTGGTCGTGTTCGTGTTTGTCTGCCTCTGTGTGTGTGTGTGTGGCCGTCTGTATCATTGCTTTCCAGCATTGGTGATCTTTTCAGTTGACTCGTATGAAAGAGAAAGTAGCCATTTTTTTACAATATTTCTGCATGAAGAATAAGGAAGATCATTAAGATTACAGTGCTTGACAATTTCGTTGTAAATATGAGGATGTAAGAAAATTGGGCATCGTTTCGCAAGAAGAGAATCTGCTCGCGGGCAAGGGATTCTGAATATCCTTCTTTTGACAATCTTTTGATAGTCAGGTCGGCTTTTTAAATATTTGTGCACAAGGAGCGTTGCTTTTAAAATAAATAACTGTCTAACCCGTAGGACGGCAAATTCTTGATATATTAGGTCTATAGGATATCGATATGGTTTTCTCAACATGACTTTGATCACAGCCCTTTGTGCTCTCTCTAGTTGAATTATGACAGTTTTGTATTGGCAATAGTTTTATGACCAGCTGCCTGCCTGACATCAACCCTTCTTGGGAATGTAATTATTAACCGAACGGCATCAGGTGGAGTTGACCCAGGTCTATGAAAAGCTCTTAGTCGTCTTTTACGACATCCACGAGCAAAGTAAGGGTTGGTAGTATTCGTAGCCGCTACCATACAGCAATTAATTATTAGAGTACATTTTGGATTTTTTTTTTTTGAGCGAGATATGGTCTCGAATATCCAGACCATATCTTTTTTATTCTGCTTGAATTGTCCGGAGTGTTGAAAAAATGGCTGCGTAACCTACGATATTTTATCATTTGGACAGATCACCGATACCAAGGTAATTGGGAATAATAAGAGGGTTAATTAACCTACTAAATCACACTGTTCAGACGTATCGGTTTTATATTAAGTTTTCCCCTCGTTTCTTGCATAGACGTTATATGAATATCAAATGCCTTAGTCGTCAAAATTATTGAAATTTAACATTTAAGATACTACTATACTATTAGTTATTTTTGAAATCGAATGAATGTTAAACGTGGTTCTTGAACGCACATAATCCTACCGCTACTCAAGTGTGAGCTATCATATAGACATTTAATTTACGGCTCGTATAATAGTAATACTCTAAAATTGTAGTTAGAATTGTATTAAATGATGAAACTCCACCCAATTACTGAAATTTAGCATTTAATATGCCAGTAGCAAAAGCTCGTATTCAGTTTTTATAAATAATTAAGCATATTAAATGCTATAATTTAATTGCAGTAATTTGAATAACAGGGTTGTGTCATCGTTTAATAGATACAATACTAACTGCAAAGTTTGAAGTATTGAGCCTGTACAATGTGTAAACATTGTCTGTATCCTTAAAAGACGTAAATATAATACGATATGAGAATTGAATGTCCTACAATAGTTCACGGTGGTGTAAGTGGCAGCCCGATTGGGACGGATTTCCAATAGGTGTGGGTTCGAATCCCACTTGTGACATTTTTCGCTCGTATTCAGTGTGAATAGTAGCAAAAGTTTGAGTATACATAGTAATATCTTTATGATCGACCGCCTGCCTGACGTTAACTCTCTTTGGGAATGTTATTGATGATCATACAGCATTAAATGACGACTCCATTAGGTAGGACCCAGGTAGATTTAATACTCCTAGTGGACTTTTACGCGATCCACAAGCAATGTAAGTATTCGTAGCCGCCATCATACGACAAAACATTAAAAAATAATATTACTATATAAAAATAATACCTTGATACTGTTTACGATCTTCGACTTCGTTATTTGTACATAAGGATGCCATAAATTACCACCTAAGGGCGTCTTAGATAGTATTTCAAGACCAGTCTCCATCAATTCCTTCATAGTCATACTATTAAAGTTGTCGATACAACAGTTATAAATTGGTATATCTTCGCTTGAATCATAACTGCAATTAAAATATATGTATATACTAACTTCTGCCCGCGGCTTCGCCCGCGTTAAAGGTTACTTTCCTAAAGTTTTTCATCCCATATTTTTATTTTACCCCTTAAGGGTAAATTTTACCACATATTAATGTCATATATATTTATATCTAATCAATAGCTTAAAAAGAAGTTTCAAGCTTCTGGCTTTAAGAATGACGATCATCATCATCATCATCATTTCAGCCCACCGCCGTCCACTGTTGGACGTAGGCCTCCCTAATGGTACGCCACAGAGTGCGGTGTTGTGCCGTCTGCATCCATCGGTGCCCAGCAACTTTCACCAGGTCGTCTGTCCACCTAGTGGGGGGGCGTCCTACACTGCGTCGTCCGGTACGTGGTCGCCACTCTAGAACCTTTTTTACCCAGCGGTTGTCGGTTCTTCGAGCGATGTGGCCTGCCCATTGCCACTTCAACGTGCTAATTCTTCGTGCTATGTCGGTTACACCCGTTCTTCTGCGGATTTTCGTATTATGGATTCTATCACGCAGAGAAATCCCGAGCATAGCTCGCTCCATAGCACGCTGAGCGACTTTGAGCTTGGTTATGAGGCCTACATTTAGCGACCACGTTTCCGTGCCGTAAGTCATCACTGGTAACACGCATTGGTCGTAGACCTGTGTTTTCAGATACTGAGGTATGTTGGACGAAAAGATCCTCCTAAGTTTCCCGAACGCTGCCCAGTCGAGTTGGATTCGTCGGCTGACCTCTTTCTCGAAATTGGATCTACCTAACTGAACTGTTTGTTCAAAGTAAACATAATGATCGACAATTTCGAGAATCGCATTGCCAACTAGGACCGGTACAGGAATGACATGGGCATTTGACATGACTTTCGTCTTGTCCATGTTCATTCGTAACCCCACCAGTTGGGATACCCTGCTGAGATCGTTGAGCATAGTGTCAAGGTCCTTCATGGATTCTGCCATAACGACGATATCGTCTGCAAATCGAAGGTGAGTGATGTATTCGCCGTTAATGTTAATACCGAGTGCGGTCCAGTCTAAGAGCTTGAAGACATCTTCCAGTGCAGTGGTGAACAGTTTCGGAGAGATGATATCTCCCTGTTTCACGCCTTTCTGCAACTGGATCGGTTTCGTACTCTTATCCCGGATACGGACTGACATTGTGGCATTCCTGTACAAACACTTCAGCACTTCGATATAACGATGGTCGATTTGGTACCGCTGAAGAGACTGCAGCACCGCCCAAGTTTCGACTGAATCAAAGGCTTTCTCATAGTCCACAAACGCTATACACAGAGGCCGATTGTACTCCTCGGTCTTCTGGATAATCTGCCGAAGCGTGAGGATATAGTCTATAGTGCTATAGCCTTTTCGGAAGCCAGCTTGTTCGGGCGGCTGGAAGTCATCGAGCTTGCACGTGAGTCGATTGGTAATGACCCTCGAAAACAACTTGTAGACGTAGCTCAAGAGTGAGATGGGTCTGTAGTTCTTTAAAAGAGCTTTGTCGCCCTTTTTGAAGAACAGCACCACCACACTCCTGGTCCACGACTCTGGAACGTCGCCCCCGAGAATAACGGAATTAAATAGCTTCTGAAGGGCTTTTAAGACCGGCTTGCCGCCTGCCTTCAGGAGCTCCGCGGGTTAGTCTATTATTGTTATTTCTTTTCATTTTTTTTTAGAAAAAATGGTACAACATGTTTAATAAGAAATAGCTCCAGTGTGATGCCCTTCGAACCCAATAGTTCAAATAGAATGTAAAATAACCACGGCTGGACCAGATCCCACAGGCGGCAACCGATCACGAGTTAACTACTAGGGCAGCCATCACTCCCCTCAACCACCTTGGAGGGAAGGGAGAGACCCACCCCACGCAGCTACCGCAAGAAGACCTTTCAGTGAGCATGACCAATACCATGAGCTACAAACGCTAACCAAAGTTAAAATTCGTTGGGCGAAACACGCTACGCTTTACAAGTATGTAAAATATTATAAAATAAAAACGAACAGTTTACAAGTGATATAGTAATTGCTGAATGAGGAGCTGCTCATAGCCAGTTTGTAGTATCGCTTAGATAATCCGCGATTTTATAATAACCTCTTTTACAGAGTCTGTTTTTGACAGCCCTTTTAAATTTATTCACGGGCATGTCTCGGATATCTCTTGGTAAATTATTATAAAAGCGTATACATTGCCCCATGAATGACTTATTAATTCTTTGAAGACGAGTAGTGTGTACAACTAATTTGTCCTTATTCCGAGTATTAACACAATGAATATCACAACATCTTTCAAAATTACTGATATTTCTTTTTACATACAATACATTCTCGTATATATATTGTGATACAACAGTCAGAATATTTACTTCTTTGAATTTCTCTTGAAGTAAAACTCTTGGGCCTAGATTATAAATTGCGCGGACAGCCCTTTTTTGGAGAACAAAGATACTACTCAGATCCGCGGAGCGTCCCCATATTAATATGCCGTATGACATAAGACTATGAAAATAAGCGAAATAAACTATTCTAGCTGTTTCAATATCAGTCAATACTCGAATATTTTTGACCGCATAAGCCGCTGAGCTAAGTCTGTTTGCCAATTTATCAATATGAAGGCCCCATTGGAGTCCAGCATCTATAGTGATACCTAAAAAAAACAGTTGATTCCACAAGGTCTAGAGCCACACCATTCATTTGAACATTGGTTCCCACTTGTCTCACATTAGGTGTGGTAAACTTAATACATTTTGTTTTCTTCTCATTAAGAACTAGATTGTTTGTACTGAACCAATGAACAACGTTTGACAGTGCGTTGTTCACATCGTAACAATTAAGCTTTTGTCTTTTGATTTTAAATAGCAAAGATATGTCATCTGGGAACAATACAATGTTTTGACTGTCTCCTATATAGTAGGGTAAGTCATTCATGTATAAAAGAAACAGAAATGGCCCGGAATGGACCCTTGTGGAATGCCTATTTTGATAACAGAACCAGATGATCGTGCACCATTAACATCGACCCTCTCAATTCTGTTGTTTAGGTAGGCAGTTAAAAGCTCAAAAGCGTTTTTCCTGATTCCATAATGGTATAATTTTCTGATAAGGGTTTCGTGGTGCACACAATCAAATGCCTTAGACAAATCGCAAAATATACCCCAGGCTTCATGCGATTCCTCTCAGGCTGCAAATATATTCTTTAACAATTTTACACCCGCATCAGTGGTAGAGCAATTCTTAGTGAAACCAAATGGATTTTTATGAAAAATATTATGTTTATTAAAATGACTCAACATCTGATTGAGTAAAATTTTCTCAAATACTTTATTTACTAAATGTTGGTAGTATGGAAATAGGGCGAAAATTGTTAACATCTGACATACTACTAGATTTGTGCAAAGGAATTACTCTACTAATTTTCATGAATTCAGGAAATACACCTCGAGCAACACAACCATTAAACACAAATGCCAGGTGAGGAGCAATAATAGATATTATGAAATTAACAGTCTTTACAGATAAGCCCCACGGATCTGCTGTTTTTTAATATTAAGAGTTTTAAAAGACTTTAAGATGTCATTCACACTGACATCTGAAAATTTAAAGGAAGTGTTACATTTCACAATGCATTGTTTAAGAAGCGATTCAGCTAAAATAGGAGACGACGGTAAATATTTTGTTGTTAATACAAGTACATTTGTAAAATAGTTTTCAAATACTGTCGCCACTTCTTTATCCGCTTTCACATTTTTGTCACCAATCTTTAAGTTGAAATCCTTTTTCCGTACAATGTTCCTACCGGTTTCATTATTTATCACTTCCCATGTCATTTTAATAATGTCACTAGATTGTGTAATTTTGCTTCTCAGATAAATAGATTTAGCACAGGAACAGGCACGTTTAAATATTTTAGAATAATTTTTGAGATATTCCAAAAATACTGAATTAAGGTGATAAGATTTTTCATTATAGAGTTCATATAACCTTTTTCTACTCTTGAAGATACCACATGTAGCCCATTCACTAAAACCAGCAGGTACTCCAACTGTTAAAGTTTTGGGTTTAATTATTGTATTAAATTCAGTATCAATTACGCGGAATAGGGATGTACATAATTCAATAGAATTATTATGAATAGGCAACAGCGGTAACTTCATAGTCAAATTGTATTTAAAATGCTCTAAGCGGCTAGCGGTCATAGGAACAATGGCAATACTTTCAGATTGAATCCTACTAGTTCCCGGAAGTACAACAAGTTGCCCACAATGGTCTGATTCTAAAGCACTTATAATAGATTTATTTATGGGTTTGACATTTGTAAATATATTATCTATACAAGTTGCACTCCCAGCAGCTATCCTAGTAGGTTCTAAGAAGACATTATATAAATTGTATGATTTCATTAATGTTATAAATTTTTGTGTAATGTTATTATTGTCTAATAAATTTATATTAAAATCCCCACATATCGCAACATTTTTATTAGAAGTGGAGATTTTGAATAACATATCCTCTATGTATTTTTCAAAAACATCAAATGGTGAACGAGCGTTTAGTTGTCGTGTTCTATTATTAAAATATATTTTATTTTCTGCAATAGTATTTATTCAATAATATATTATAGAATTCTAGACCACCGGTCATCTAAGTGCTTGTCTTTTTCTTTTCAGTTTTTTTTTATTATGTACGTAGTTTGGGTTACTCTTTACGCAGTCGGGTTTTTTGATTTTTTTATTTTATACTATTTAGTTATGAATACCTAGGTAGCTATAGTTATCTTATTTATTAATAAGTAGGTAAGTACCTAATTGTATATAGTTTTTCGACTGAAGTTGAGTACTAAATCGTTACAAATTGGAGATGGGCGACCGCGTCAGACATTAGATACTTTAGGAGGACTACATACGGTATATTGGACAATATACCTACTAGATACTTCAGTATATGTCCATTCACATCCAGTTATATGAATTTTTCGTCTTTTCATCGTAAATTTCTACTGTCTAAAAGACCTTTAAATCGATATAGATCCTAAACGGCCAGTCAAAGCGAAAAATGTTGAGAGAAAACTAATAATGACTTTTAAATACCTATTCAACGATACCCCACTCAATATAGTTTGTTGACTTTATTTTTTTTAATTTTCACAATATGGCGTCCAGTAGTCGCCATATTGAATTTTCATTAACGTCATATCTTTAGAGACACTCGCCGAATTAAGAAGAATCAATTGACGTGCGAATCATAAAAATCGGCCCAGGCGTTTGGTCTATATAGTGCTTCAAAGGAACATACAAACATATATACATAGACTGTTAAACACAATACCACTCCTTTGCGTCGCGCAGTCGGGTAAAAATAGAAATAGGTATATCCTTATCAATATAACAAAGTTAGCAGCAATCATATATGATTTTTTTTTATATAGATTAATTGTAATAGGAAGAAAATTGTACTACTATTTTTTTTATAAAAAGAACACCGGCACTAAGCTCAAATATCTGGATGATATTGGTATTTACTTTTTGTGTGGTTTGAAAAATATATATAAATATAATAAAATAGTTAATAAAATCATTAAAAAAAGGCAGAAAATAACAAAAAAAAGTAAACTAAGGATTTGAACCGGAGCTGTCTCGATTAGACTATTCAATATTCCAACTGAGCTATGTCTATCCTTAATGACAGCGTCAAAATCCTTGGAAATATTTACAAGATTAAGGATATTAGATTAATATTTGCATCGTGGGCGAGTTTATAAACATATAATTTATCATCATCATTTCACCAGCTCTTATCTAATCTATCTAATATCTTTAAACGATCAATTCTTGTATATATATATATATATATATATATATATGTGTGTATATATACACACACATATTATTCATTGCAAAGTTATTGACAATAGTTTTACGACCGACTACCTGCTTGAGAGTAACCTTCATTGGGAATGTTATTGTTGACCAAACGGCATCAGGTGCAATTAGTCCAGGTCTATATAAAACTTATCTTAGTCGTATTTAACGAAATCCACAAACAAAATAAGGGTTGGTAATATTCGTAGCCACACAGCAAACAAGCAGTATTATATATGATTATAAAAATACAATTTATTGTTTACAAAAATAATATTAATGAATACTATTAAAAATATGATATAAGGAGCGGATCCTCAGTCTACTTTTACAAATGTTACAAACCTTTTAGTCCCTCTCACCCAGGCAGCGACTATGAAACTCTTAATGGCTACATCTACAGGCATATAGTTCGCTATCAAATCAGGATTACCGTAATGGCTTTTCAAAATACCTGCAAAAAGAAATTATTATTGAACAAGCGTTTTCATACTAATAGCAAGAAATATTCAAAATACCCTCATTCTTAGTTAAACAAATGTGCCTATACTGATAAAAGAATCTTTAGCGTCATCTTCTAGCACAATTTCTCCTACAAGTAATCCGTTATAAAAAGTGTCACTTGCTTTGAATTTTAATATTTTAAAAATAAATATTCAAGACGATAGACTTATATTATCTTTAAAAACTGTTAATTTTATAATTTCTATCATTGCTACCTAACTGGCATCTATATTTAGTGGTTATAGCGCTTGAAGTATCTTATCTGAAGTGAGGAATATTAGATGACTCTAACATACATAATCTAAAGCATTCTAATCACCTAATTTACGTTCATTTTGCGACTTGGTCATTTAAACACAATCAATCAATCTATCTCTTTTTTTTCGGTGGATGCTATGGATGCGTCTCGCACCGCCAAATCGGTCCAGGGTGACGGAAGAGGCGGGGCGTGACCTCATAGACCCACCATGCAAAGTCCTCTCTTCGCCGTGCGAGCGGTCCACCGGTATCCGTCTTCGGTGGCCAATCAATCTATCTCTCAATATATAATTTATCTAATTTACTGTTTTGTCATTTTTAAATATCTTCCACAATGCTGCATCATTTATAATGTTTGATGTACCATTTTGAATCTTATTTTCCCATCAAATAACAAAATTAAACAAAAACATTTTAATGATAAATTGTCATTCAAGAAATCCATTGTATCTATATCTTAAACCTTTTAAAGCGTAATTTTATCCTTTTTTTAAATATACTTGCTATTGCTAAATTACAGTTATATACGTAATAAACCCTAATGCTAAATTATCACATAGATATTTCAAGTATTACAATAATTATTGGTTTAAATCTAACATTGTCCGTTTTATAGTAGGTAAAACCAAATTACCTGAACTCAGTGTTGAGAACAAGACAAAATCTATGAAATAGTAACAAGGTGATCATCCTTACTAATATTATAAATGCGAAAGTAACTCTATCTGTCTGTCTGTCGCTGTTTCACGCCAAAACTACTGAACCGATCTAAATTAAATTTGGTACACAGATAGTTTAGAGCCTGATAAAGGAATTTTTAATGCAAAATAGGATTGTAAAGGGGGATGAAAAGTTGTAAGGAAGTATCGTCATTTTTAAAGCCAGAAGCTTGAAACTTATTTTTAGGCTATTGATTAGATATAAATAAATATGACATTAACATGTTGTAAAAGTTTACCCTTAAGGCGTAAAATAAAAATAGGGGATTAAAAACTTTAGGAAAGTAACCTTTTACGCGGGCGAAGCCGCGGGCAGAAGCTAGTTTACTATAAATAGATAACATGTTACACACCTTTACCACTTGCGACCAGTAATCCAATAGGTCCATTGAAATTCTCTATCCAACCTGGAACTGGTTCTGCAACACTTGATATCACTACAAATTATTATATATTAATATAAGAATTATTGCGAACTTCAATATGTCAACATTTCGTTGCCGTTTTTATCATAGGATACCACTATAGGATGTTCATTTATCAGCTTATCTATGTCCACTGCTGAACATAGGCTTGCCCAAAGACCTTGCGACTTATATTGGTAACAACATCACAACTCATCATTCTCCTACTCTTATATCAATTACTTAGGGTCGATACAATATATACTCTTTATTCATACATATTGTAAAAGTTATTTGCACTATTGTAAAAGTTATTGGCACTACCTGAGCCAACTCCATCTGATGCCGTTTGGTAAACAATTACATTCCCAAGGAGGGTTGATGTCAGGCAGGCAGCCAGTCTTAAAGCTATTGCCATAAATTTATACAATATGTACTATAAAGAAGAGTACATATTGTATTGCCCGTAGGTAATTGGGATAAGTGTAGAAGAATGATGATATTCTGTTACTACAAAATTATTCACCAACTCACCGATAGAAGGTCTGATGATGACAGCGGGCAGCTGACCTCTTGCTTCATATACTACGTGCTCAGCTAACTGTTTGGAAAAACCATATGTATTGGGTACTTCACCCAAGTACCTGGAAACCATATATACCATTTTTGGTCTTACATTTTGGGTGTAAATAAATTTTAGAATTAAGAAGAGAAGTTATATTAAATTATGCTCAAAATTGTTATTTTTGAATGGCGTTTGCCATAATAGAATATCTGCAATAATAAATACGTCACCAATTAAAATATGACATTTTGAAGAATATTTGCCACTCTATAAACGAAAAAATCAGTAAAGCATTAAAAATCAGTGTTTTAAAATGTATGCTGTGTGGTGGTGGCTAAGAATATTACCAACCCTAAATTTGCTCGGGGATATCGTAAAAGACACCTAAGAGTTTTGAAAGGACCTGGGCCAACACCACCTAATGTCATTTGGGCAACAATTAGATTCTCAAGTAGGGTTGACGTCAGGCAGACGACCGATCATAAAACTATTTGCCAATAACTTTTGTTATATGTACTTGTACATATTGCATCGACCCCGTGATTGGAATGAGAGCAGGAGAATGATGATTTAAAAATCAACAAATTGTCTTGTGTATGAACCTTTAAGAACTTATGTTCAAAGTGCATAAACATTTGATAGATTATATTTATATAAGTAAAAAATCCTTTTATGTTAGATTTTCGCACGGGTATTTTATATATTAAATAGATATTCCTTCACTTTAATTTGTCTTCATTGTCTGCTTCTGCAAAATAAAACTTTCAAAGGAACAAATGAGTATTCATATTTATACATATTTAAATGATAATAATAAAATACTTTTTATTCAACGATTATTACGTCAGAACAAAATATTTATTAATATAATTTAAACTATTAGCTTCTCCCCAGACACAAATCTATCGCGAAGGCAATTACGTGCAGTAACTCTATGCTACCATCTAAGACTTACTTAGAAGTACAAGCGCTAAGAGTATGCTCATCAATGTAGTTACAGACATCAAGAGTATCTTCCACATTTGCGTAAGGAGGATACATTATTTCATCAATTGACTTCCTGTTACTATTAGAGTAGGAGGTAGATACGTGTATAAATGCCTGGTAAAGATAAAAGTAATATTTAGAATAACCTAATCGCACACCGAAGTTATCAAAGCAATATTAATAATGCAACTAGACTCACGTATAATTTTCTTATATCATTAGCTAGTGTCACCATTTCCTTTGTGCCTTGAACATTCATTTTAACCGCAAATTTTAGAGAATCATCAAATCTGAAAATGAATAAATTTTCTATAGAACATTTTTATTGCCACTGACTAATGATCAGTTAATAGCTATAAAATATTGAATAAGAAGCATCTTAATAATAATATAATTATTCTGTATGTGATCAAATTCTTCCTAAGCAGTTAGATCGTAATTAAGTGTGATTTTTTGGAGTTTACTCCTTAAGAATCGATTTTCATATAAGGCACCCGGCATGAGAAAAATTTGAGGAGTAAAATCTAGTGATCGAATGACCTCGTTACGTTTTTAGTGCGCAACCTATTCTGCGCACTTTTCACTTTCTGACGTGAGATAATACTTCACTGAACAGTTTTAATAAATGTAAATAAAAATATATATATTATTTTTAGTCAAATGAGCTTTTTTTGCGCCTGTTTTGATAATCGTACTTAAGGAGTAAACTCCAGTCGTGCGTCGGAGCTGACACACACACACTTTTTTTTTTCTAGGTTCAGATTGGTTCAAGAATGATTTAGCATAACGTATGTACCCAGTAGGTGACCTGATAATATCAATTATTTATTTTTATATGTGCATAACAGCGTCTGATATGTTTAACTAGTTTAAATATAAAATTAAACAGCGCTTATTTCACTAACGCGAAGTTACTTTGATGTGAACAGTTACAGAACCTTGCTTCAAATATTTTACATACATACATATCATCACGCCATATCCCTTGCAGGGTAGGCAGAGAGAACAGAGTGCCAGAGGACTCTATCTCTGCATACTTCACTCGCTTCCTCAACATTCATAATTCTCTTCATACACGCTCGCCAGTTTCGGAGACTCTTGACTCCACCTTCCTTCAGTACATGACCGATCTGGTCTAGGTAGGTTAGTCTCGGTCTCCCTCGGTACCTACATCCTTCCACTTTCACATTGTATATGTATTATATATTCGCATTGTATGCTTCAAATATTTTATTTTACTATAATCAGGCCATATACTACTCAAACCGTCCGTGATGGTGGAAGGGATGACTTGTAGTCCTAATTACCTACCGCATCCAACATAATCCAACATAATTGATTAACTGTTCTAGAATACCTTCAAGATAACATGTTATCAAACTCGAACGTCTTTCTACCGTTCTCTTGATAAATGAAGTGAATCTCGTTAAATTTAAATTCATTTAATATGTAAAAGCATCGCGATGCCACTTTGCACATTATCAATTTTAACATTTTAATTTAATCAAATAAACTAGAACTAAATCAGAACGTGGCTACTACTTAAAAGATCCAGCAAGAAATTCACTCAGCCAATCTATTACCTTTTTACGGGCTTCTTAAGCCTTCCCGATCATGCTATACGAGTCTTGTATTCTGCTCAAACAATTAGGACCAATAAAAATGCAAAAATTAAAATAATTCGTCCCATTATACTTACTGAATTAGCGTTTAAAATAAACGCTTTGTCTAAATTTATATTATTATTATCTATTATATCATTTATATCATCATCATCATCTTGCTCTTATCCCAATAACTTGGGGACGCAGTATGTCATCTTCCTCCATACAGTCCTATCAGACGTCCTCTGTGCAGTCACTATATATATATACTTATATCGTTTATATATTCGAAAAAATTGTTAATAAAGCAAAAAAGTATATAAGGAAATCTAAATTTCTCACCTCACGCTAGCTGCTACATGAAAGATGATATTTACACTATTTACAAGTTCAGATCTGTCTTCCTCTGATAAACCTAAAAAGTATAATTATATAATTACTAAATCTCACCACGCCTCATATCTTCCCTATTCCATCGTCGAGGTCAGAATGGTTGCCATAGAAATTAATTTCAAGTTATCCTTCCCATGCACAGATGTAATCTGGATGTAATCTGTATATTTTATTCCTTGGTCGTTGTTTACGAGACTCACATGATGGAAAGAGAACTCTATTCTTACTCCAATCCGACGTTACAATATCCAAATAGATTTTTCTATTATTACCTTTAGTGGCAGACGAGGAGGCAGACCGTTTAATGGTATGTGGTAGTAGCCGCTGGACCTCTGTAATATCAAGAGCACAGCCAGATTGCTGACTATCGTGAATGACTAGTTTATTCGACTCTCTCCCTCATCAAATGAAACCCAGCAACTGTTCAGTAGCAGTATGATATCGATATATGATAACCAAGCAAGAAGACCTATTTAAGTTCCAGACAAAATGTAGCATCATGGCTCTGCCAATAGAATTAATACAATAGCCAAAAGTAATTTATCAAAATATTAGCTAAACCAGAATATATTTTAAGTGTGCATGAAATATTAGAATCAGCTCCAATTCACCACACATTCCTACCATAGTAACTGCTATAAGCCAGAATTCACAAGGGTCTCCATAAATGACACCGGGGTTTGACCCTCAGACAGTTCCGGCAGAGGATTTTAATTGTCTTGGAGTCCACAACAAATTTACTTAGAAAAGTTAAAAAGGAGGACTTGGACAAAAGTGGTTCCACTTTCCTCCTAGACAATGTGAGAAACAGAAAACAAAATTGACTAGTCAGTCAACAAGTAAAGAGGCGTACAGCTATAAGAGCAACAGTACAGCACCACGGATATGGAATAACTTCGGGCAAGTCAAAATTGATCTCTTATCGCAAACATTCAGTAAAGCCATTATTTATGTCTTACTGTATTCTAGATATTTTACTTACAAATAAAGACATGCATAAATTAACTTCACTCACCCAGTCCAACTTCCATAACATCCCCAGCTATAACGTATACTTTGGACTTAAATATGTTTGGTTTCTCATTCCTCAATCGATCGAAACACTGAGACAAATAAATTGTAATTAACTAATAAATAAATTTTAATTAACTAATAAAAAAATTGTAATTAACTAATAAATAAATTGTAATTAACTAATAAATAAATAGTAATTAACTAATAAATAAATTGTAATTAACTAATAAATAAATAGTAATTAACTAATAAATAAATTGTACTTAGCTAATAAATAAATTGTAATTAACTAATAAATAAATTGTAATTAACTAATAAATAAATTGTAATTAACTAATAAATAAATTATAATTAACTAATAAATAAATTGTAATTAACTAATAAATAATTTGTAGTTAACTAATACTAAAATTGTAATTATTAACACTTGAACAATATTCTATAATTAATTTACATTTAAATTAACAATGGCCCAACAAATATTAGTCATGAATAATTAGTTATAATCCAGATTTTCTTTTGTGATGGAAAAAAAACTATTTTCATAATTAATTTATATTTATACATCATCAGCATCTCAACTGTTATACGTCCCTCTAATGTCAATTTCAACTGTTATACGTTAACTGTTATACCCTGTAATGGGCTCAAATCTCCTCTATATCATTATTATCCTGCTCTTACTCCAATTACTTCGTGTATATGCTCCTCTTCCATCGTACATATTGCAAAATTTATTGGCAATATAGTTTTATGATTGACCGCCTGCCTGACGTCGACCCTCCTTGGGAATGTAATTGTTGACCAAAGGGCATCAGGTGTAGTTAGCCCACTTCGATTGTAGCTCTCAGTTATCTTTTATGACATACGCGAGCAAAATAATGGTTCCTTTTCTGCAAAGGCGAGGGAAATTCCCTCGCCTTTGCAGATCTGCTATAACATGCGGATCAGACGAGTTGATATAGGATGTTTATCAATGAAATTTACTGTATATTATGTATGTATTATAAGTAATACTTCTTTAATTTTATGCAGTATAATAAATTATGGCTATTCTTTGTCAAAGCAGAGAAGATCCGTAAAAAAATGTATCAGGCAAATAGGACCCTAATTGATTACGACGTGTGTGGGTGTAGGTAAAGAGGTGGATTTTTCTCGACAAAGATCAATTAATGTAATAAAAAATAGATACTGTATTGGATATAAACTAATACTAAAATAAGGAATGGTGAATTGTATTCTCATTCCGACACCACACGGGAAATTAATTAATAAAAATATGAAATATGTATTTTACGTTATCGGATTCTGTGACAATAAATAAATTATTAAAAAATTATTAGTATAAAGATAATTTAATTAGAAGGACTATGTCTTTCCATCCCTCCGTTTTATCATAATTTAACGTTGAGCATCGACCTGCCATATCAACATCATTCATCATCATCATATTTTCAGCTTATTTTGAGGACCCCAGCAGCTCCATGTAATATTCAAATGATAGATTCTTACAGGAGAAGAATACATTTTCGCCAATCTATCTTTTGTGTTTTGTCCATTTTTCTTCCTCATAAGAAGGTAGATTCTGTCAAGGTCTGAACAAGAATACAGTAGTTTTTCGACCAGCACTTTTCCCATAAATCCTGAAATAGCAATGAAATATGTAAGTGCTTATATTTTTTCAAGATAAACAACTTGTCATAAAATAATGAATAATTTTCTAAATGTTAAAAAAATATTTTGGTAAGAAAAGAAAATTCTCTGTGATGCGATAAAAATATAAAGTGTCTCCTTCCCTTGACTTACCTATAGGAATGGTAAAAGTTAGCTGAGGTTTTAACAAAAGAATGGGCGGCAAACCTCTCGTGATGACCCATACCTATTTTGAGGACTTTTATGTTGGGTGCATATATGCTGATAGATGATTGAATAAAAGTCAGCAAAAGAAAGAGATCCAAACAAATTGTAAAATCTATATATATTAAAAAATATGAATTCCTAAATCCTAAGCGAATGAATATTTATACAAACATAACCACGCTTTAAATTGATAAAGAAAAAAGTCTTGAAAATTGAAAATCCATTATGTATTTCAGAATTTCATAAAAACCTCGAAACGAACAAAATAAAGGTTGGTAGTATTCATAGCCGCTACCACACAGCTTACAACGACAGTATGATGTTAATTTGATGTGAAAAATTTAATTAACATTTTTAATTTAACTTATTCTGAGTTAAAAAAAAACACTGAAAAATAAATCACATGATATAAGAGACACTCATACCCAAAACAATCTTTCGTGGATCTAACAAAAAAAATCTACATAGGAATTAAATCTAGACTTAGACTATTCTTTAGTATATCGACGGCGGAAAGTGAAAACGTCGTAGTCCACAAAGTATGAAAAATTTTTTTATTGCACTGTTCGAATCAGAAAAAAAAACTGATTCAAATGGTCCGGGTTAGATAATTCTATGATGAATAGTTATGAAATTAACATTAAAAAAAACGAGTTTAAACTTAAATGCCTGCATTCTAAAACTGTACGTTACAGAAAAAAGTAGTAATAACTTATACGTAAAAAAAGATTTTTGCTCATTAACGACGTTTTAGCGGGCAGTGATACAAGGAATCGAGTCTATTACTACCCTTGGTAAGGTTTCTATACAATGCACTCTGGAATTTATGATATTTAGATTATCTTATTTAAAGTAAGTACACAGCTATACACCATTTTAATAGTGATGCAGATTTAAACTTCATCGATTTACCGCCCTTAAACGAAGCCGCAGTGGCATCGTTTGTTGATTGCGTCGTCGCTCTATTTGCTGCTCAGTAGGCATCGAGCATCTAAGTGGGTGGAAGTAAATGTTGTCAGTGATTTTATAATTGCACACAGTGGGTGCAATTACGTAAAACTAAAGTATGTACTTTATATTCTTATTTAATATAACACGTTAAATTATTATTCTTATTTTATGTTGTAATGTATAATAAGATGGCAATATTTTCGTAAAGAGGTACTTATTTTCGTTAGTTATACTACGTATTTATGGGAGCAAGAACACTTGTGCTTGCTTGTATTACTGATAGTACGAGTACGATGCTGTCAGTGTATTATGATAATAAAAAAATTACTATTAATATTTTTATGACACATTTTTTATTGCCTATGGTGGCAAACAAGCAAGCAGCACATCTGATGGTAAGTGATACTGCTGCACATGAACCTTAGTAACACCAGGGGTACAGCCAGATAATTGTCCGGTCACCCGACGTGAGGCCACCGCATGAGTGCGACGCCCCGACTGCGAAAGCTGTCGGGGCGTCGACATGAGAGGAATCCGCGAGGGTAAATCGCCGGGCGGGCCACCGAAGACAAAGATCGGGTACCGGTGGCCCGCTCGCACGGCAAAGAGAGGTGCTTGCAATGTGGATCTATAGGGTTGCACGCCGCCTCTTTCGTCGCCCCGGACCGATTTGGCGGGGCACGACCACGTCCATAGCTCACAGCAAAAAAAAAAGGGGGATACAGCTAGGCCGTTGTGTATCTTGAAGAAAATACTCTTAAACCTCAATTGAAGAAAGACATGTCATAACGCTCTGGAAACACGGCAGCAGGTAATTCATTCTAGATCTTGCACGTACGTGGGAGAAATGATCTCTGAAAACGTACAGTCTAGGAACAGGGTAAGTTCAGGTGAAATGTGTGAACTCTGCTACGGTGACGAGTGGTACGGTGGTAAAATGGTGACGATGGTACCTGGTCAAACAGTTATTTAGAGCACTCACCGTAAAAGAGCCGGTAGAGTACAAAGAGAGACCCAAAGTCTCTCCGCCGCTCCCGTAAACTCCAATCTGTCCGTGAGATTGGGACCACCGACGATTCGAACAGCACGCCTTTGCGGGGAGTCAAGTGGGTCTAGCTGATTTTTAGACGCGCCAGCCCAGAAATGAGAGTAGTACACCAAGTGAGGACGAACTAGTGCTTTGTATAGCACAAGACGTTGTCTTGGCATGAAGGACCGCTTAGCTCTGCTCAGCACGTCTAACTTTTTGCTTGCCAATTTGGCTTTGCCCTCCAAATGACTACCAAACTGGCCTTTGCTCTATAGTTCGACGTCGAGGATCCCAATACGCTAGGAAATTTAGAGAGTTACTCCTTAGAACTAAGGCGTAACTCTCTAAACTTGCCCTCCAAGGCCTATGACTAACGATGTATGAGGTATACAAAAAGATCGCCAACTGATCGAACATGACGAAAAAGTCTCGCAATAGGGGCACACTGCTACGGAACAAGCAATGGTCAGATGGCCCAAGATGGGCTTCAACCACTACCTGTTATCCGTGCTGGTGTGTAGTCAGCAGAAGATATGACATCTGTTAAAGATGGTTGGTTAAAGACAAAGTAATTAAGTAAATTACTTATTCATATATTTTTACTTTATTTTCTTTAAGCTTATTATGTTTTTACATTTGTAATATAATTTGTAGTGTATTATTTATTGAACTCTACGTTTTAATATTCTGTAAAATTTAAATCGCTTTACGTGTAATACATTTTGTCTTACCCCAAATAAGCAATTATTTTAGTTTACACCTATTCTAAGATATTAGTTTCATGGAATAACTACGTTTACAACATACAGTTGGGCAGCCTTAGTTCAAATAATGTTGCTTACCACGTTTTTGTTTTCCTTAAAAAAATGCATTTGACCCCGCTCCATACAACTCAATGGTGCAATTACAGCGTTTTAGCACTCTATAAAAATAGTTCAAAATGTCGTAGTCAACAAAATTTTGATAAATAATTGTTAGAATGAGATTTGAGAGTAAAAATTATATTAAGAAAAAAATAATGAATCTAATATCCAAAAATCGTGAGTCTACGTTAAAAAATACGCGAGTTATGATTTTTTGAAAAAAAAAGTGAAACAGTTTTTTGGCTCTGGTGAACATTTTCGTTTTTGTGGACTACTACGTTTTCGCTTTCCGCCGTCGATATGCACTTACAGAACTCAGTGTACCACATAAAATTAAGAAGACTTTTTATATTGGTAGGCCACGGCCTAGCTATACCTCTGATATTGCAAAGGTCCATGGGCGGCAGTAACATTTACTATCAGGTTTGCTGCTTGCTCATTTGCCACCAAAAGCAATAAAAAAAGGACATCTGCAAACTTACCTGTACCACCAGTTATAAATATAGTCTTTCCCTTATAAAATTCGGGAATAGTTGGCACAGTATTAAAGTCACGCTCTTCTAAGAATTCCATTTTAATACTAAAACAATGTAATTATTAGAAGCAGCCTTTTTATTTATATGTAAATTATTGCTTTGTTTTAAAAAAGTAACACTACATAGTATTGTGACAATGCGTTTATATTGTACATTTGACCTTATGAACTACTATTCTGGTTTACAAATGTAAACCAGAATAGTAGTTCACAAAATCTATAACAAGGAAATCCTTGTTATAGATTTTATAGATTGTATATATCTAAAGTCTATTTTTGTTCTACTATATTCCATTTCACCAGCTGTGTGGTAGCCCCTACTTTGCTCGTGGATGTCGTAAAAGACGACTAAGAGTCTTATAACGACCTGGGCCAACTCTATCTGATGCCGTTTGGTCAACAATTACATTGCCAAGGAAGGTTGACGTCTGGTAGGCGGCCGGTCATAAAACTATTGCCAATAATTTACACAATACGTACTATGAAACACAGTGAAACAATGAATAGGTACAAATTGTATCGACCTCAAGTAATTGGGATAAGAGTAGGAGAAAGATGATGATGGTGATGATGATATTACATTTCTAAAGACAAAAAACTGAGTGTACACATTGATAATAACACTATTCCACAACCTGAGCATTTTTGTGGTACACTTTACTGGAAAACTATGGCGGCTATAGATTTGTAATTTAACATAGTAATTTAACTTCATATCTAGATATGTTATCTATAAAAAAAGGTTATTCTACGTGATACCATCATAGGAAAACATTGATGAAAAATGGAAACCACGAACTTTTCACTTCATTTTATAAACAGTTCTTAAAATGCAAGTTAAATCAAACCAAATGAAACCCAACAAGACCAAACTAAAACCAATTCAAATGAAATCTGTTAATATAATCTATCCTTCTTTATATATATATATATATATATATATATATATATATATATATATATATATATATATATATATATATATATATATATATATAATTTTTTTGTATGTGTTCAAGTGGATTCGAGAATGGTTTAGATTCGCAATTGGAACCGGTAGGTAGCGCTGCGATCAAGTTGTGGGATTTTTACTTTTCGTACATTAACTGTTAGGCGAAACGGAGTTTGATGGGCCAGCTAGTATACCAGGGTAGTTCAAATATAAACCGGTTTTTTAATAAAGGCGCGAAAAATGTATTGTTGTAAAAGTGGCTGCACTAGATGTTAGACTAGTCTGTTACAAAGCGCAGAGGATAGCTGGGACCGCGTAACCTAGCTTTTTTAGTGTTTTATAGCAATGAGCGAGAAGGATGTAGTGTCTATTGCACAACGCATCATTATTCGTTTTTTTGGTCAAAGATAATATATAATCCGCTGAAATTTATCGAAAATTACTCAGTCCGGGGATGAGTGCCTCTCCAAGACTCAAGTGGTGTTCTGTTTTCCGAAAAGGCCGAGAAGGAGTGACAAACTTGCCACATGCGCGACGCGAGAACGTCAGTGCTTTAGAAAAGCTCATTTTGGAAGATCGACGGAGTACTGTACGCGATATAGCTAAAGAATTGGTCATCAGCGTAGATAATATTAAGCAATTAAATCATGAACGGTTCGGTTACCGCTAAATTTCAGCCTGATGGGTGCCAAAACTTCTGAATTTCAAGCAGAAATTCACACGCTGGGAAGTTTGCACTCGTCATTTGCAGCTGTACGAAGAGGAAGCAGAAAATTTATTGTACCGAATATTCAACACAGACGAGACTTGGGTACACTACTATACTCTGGAGAGTATACGCACGTCTGTGGAGTGGAGGAAGAAAGACGAAGGTGCGCCAGTTAAAGCGAAGGTTACACTGTCAGCGGGGAAGGTGATGTGTACCGTGTTTTGGGACATGAGAGAAGTAATTGTGGTTGATTTTCTCACTAAGAAACGAACTGTGAATGCGCGTTATTATAGCAAACTCCTAAAAAACACGATGACACTTACCTCTAGATCAAAACGACGCAATATTCCAATCCGTAGTGCGATATTGCTGCAAGACAACGCCAGTCCGCATACAGCTTGGCTTACGATGCAAACAATGAACGAAACACTGGAACGAAACGTTGGGAAACACTGGAACATTCTCCTTTTAGTCCCGATTTGTCGCCATGCAACTATTAATTAATTGGTCCATTGAAAGAGGCACTTGGCGGACTACGATTTAAAAGCAATGCGGAGGTAGAATCCTTCATGTGCAAATCTTACGTGACAAACCGAGAGATTTTTACGAAAAAAGGCATCCAAAAGCTTCCAGAAAAGTGGCAAAAGTGTTTAGAGTGTAAAGGAGACTATCTAGAAAAACCGTAAAAAATTTCAGCTGTGTTCTGTAATTTAATAATATTTTTTTACAGCTAAATTCCGGTTTATATTTGAACCATTCTCGTATATCCGCTAGGCTGGCACAGCCATCTTGCGCAAAATGTCACATCTGGCAGCAGTATGACGACAGGCGGGAGCACTACGGGTCAATTGGTATTAAAATGCTTTTATCTAAAAAAAATGCTATCGAAACTTCTTTTTTACAGATATAATTTTTAATTTTACTGTTTGTTGATTAATCTGATATCATTATTTCGTGAAAATAAATCATTTTAAGTACTATAAATCTGGTTTAAAGTTAGGGTAAATACATTTTTACCGGTTTTTGGGTTCAATAACGTATAAAAAAAAAGATGAACCAATATTTTAATGTATTTATTCCTATTTACATGACATAATAGTGCAACATTACAAAAATAATACAAAAACAAATATCTCCAAATACATTTTTTATACCCAAGCCATCACAAAAACGCCCCAGTTCTTAGGATTGACTGTGTTAGGCAAAAAACAGGGTCATGTGTATTATCGATTTCTGAAAACATGTTGGGCCAAATGACTTGAAACGATAGCTATTCTTAAAGTTTGGTTCTTGAACATTATACAGTAAAAAGTACAGAGTTCTGTGAAATGTCTTGGTTTATATTTCTAGCCTAGAAACAAACCACGTAAAAATAACGGTTAAAACTAGTCCTCTTTGAAATAGCATTATTGAGCGACTTTTTTTGTTTTTTATTGACATGCGTTATTTATATTACACAACACAATAAAGTTTACGAGTAAAATTATAATAAAAGGGCACAGTGCTATACAAAAACTTTAATAAAATTAACAATAAAATCTAACAATTTCAGCGCAAAAAGTGCGGTTACGAGTAAGGTTAGTATGGATAAGACTTCAGAGTATAATATCACACCTGAATTTTAAAGTGTATTGTAACATCAATTTATTGTGGTTATAGATAGTATTTAAAATGTTAATATGTTATTCAAATTCAAAAATATGTTTTATTTAATCATCATCATCATCGCAGCCCAAATACGTCCCACTGTTGGGCTCGGGCCTCCTCCACAACAGGAGGGAATTTGACCTACTATACCATGCTGGTCAGACATGTTGGTATAGGGTTTCATTTCAAGTTTTCCTTCTCTTGCACAGATGTTATGTGCTTATTATATCCCTTAGTCGCCTTTTACGACATCCACGGGCAAGATAGGGAGTGGTGAATTGTATTCTTACTCCGTCACCACACGGATAACGTTTTATTTAATAGTTGTAATTTTTTTTATTAATGACAGTCAAACGTTTGACTACTATCTCACCTGATGTTAAGCGATGATGATTATTTAACATTTTAGTTAAGTTAAAGTTAAAAAAAAAACTACCGCTACTTATGCACAGATACAAAGCAAGAACTCAAACAAAAAGCCTTGTTGCATCCTACGCAAAATGTTTGCACCCGCTTTGAGCACACGGCACAATTGCGTCGTAACCGGCCACTTCTTCCTGGCAGAAACGGGTATTCAGCTATATGATGTTTCTGAACTGTGTAAATTTGGTCATCTACAACCAGAGGTGCAACAGAAGAAGGAGAGTGTTTTTCTAAAATGGACTTAATAAGGGCTATACGAAAAGAACGGTGAGTAAAAGAAGAAGTGAAATGTTTTACAAGTATATAACAATTTAGAACAGACACATTTAAAAGCCTGCGGAAAAACTTCTTGTACCAAATTCTGGTTCTCTTTCTTTCAATCGGATACATAGACAGCATTTGGTCCTTCTTATCTACCCCACCCATCATAATATTATAGTCTAATATTAAGATGGGTTTTGTAGACCCATGAATAGTGTTAACTGCATTGCCATGGTACGTCGAGATCATCGCAATGCGGTTAGAATCTCGCCATACCATGAGATCGATGTCACCCGATGTAAAACCAGTAATCTGGCCAGGCCGCATATTCGCCTTGGTTAAATTGCTTAGAGCTTCCGGCACAAACTGACGGTTGGTTCGAAGTGTGCCAACGCAGTCAAACCCTATAGATTTTAATTTACGCGCAAGCGCTGGTGAATTATAAAAATTGTCCATCCATAGAGTATGACCCCTATTTTCAAGACCATTTATAAGTTTCAGTACTATTGCGGGTGTAAATGCGTCTAGAGGGCTTTTGTCAGTCTGTGTAGACGGTGGTTTTTTATGAGCATGCACTTCGAATCTCCATAAATAACCTGTCCTAGACTCGCAAATTTCATATGTTTTAATCCCTACTGCAGCGGCCTTGTTTGGAATAAATTGATTTATATCCAACCAACCCTTCCACTGCAGGAGAGACTCATCTAAAGCAAGATTTTGATGCAAATTATACATATTTTGGAATTTACTATTCAGGTGTGATATTACAGGCTGAATTTTATATAATTTTGCTGCAGAAGCATCCAGTTCTAGTGTACTCATGACTCCATTATTATTGAAATGTAGACATTTTGATAACAACTGGAATCGTCTTAAAGACATGTGTGCACTAAAACCAGGTGTATAAAATATGTCAGGAGTAGCGCTCCAGTACTCTTCTATTTTGGTTTTAATGACAACCCCCATTGCCAACACGACAGCAAAATAAACATAAAGTTCATCGGGATTTGTGTCCCGCCAATCACAGATGCGACTTTGAGGTTGGAGGTTGTTATTTAACATCATGTGTTGCGCTAACTCCTGTGCATATCTATTTGTCTCTGCAGCAATGTACTCCATAAATTCTAGATCCCATATAACAGCAAAAGTGTCTAGGGGATTGTCAAACAGAGATGTTGGACCACAGTTAATGTTGGAAAACGTTTCCCTTCTCAATTCAGGCGGAATTTGAGCTTGCGGAAACGCTGTCCAGTGAAAATCAAAAATGTTATGAGGCTGATATGTAGCTGACATATCAGTAGTTTCGTCAGGGCCTAAATTGTTATCATTTAGCTCGTGGTCATCAGGATCTGTGGGTGTTTCCATGCTGCTTACGTAGGTTCTCGGGATTACAGGAGCCATTACCTCTTCTTCGTCACTTTCCTCTGATTCACTTCCTGATCAAAAAAAAAAACAAAAAGTAGATATATTCCTTGGCAGAGACAAAATTTATTGTAGACAAATATGTATAGCAGATCTTTACCAAGACTATAAAGAAACGTGTAAATTTCTTTATCCCGAAGACCCCGGTGGTGCACGGTACGGCGTGGACTCCTGTTTTGCGACGTACTGGCAAAACTTACGTCTGGACCACGTTCAACGAACCTAGAAATAGTTATATAACTATATTATTGCACGTGTGTACTTATATGGTAATAGAAAGTAAGCAACTTACACTTCAGGAGAGGGTGGTATAACTAATGATGTTTCGAGTTCAATTTCTTGAACATCATCCTCTATGGCATCCTGTACATCGTGTACGTCATGTACAGGATGTGGCTCCTGAAGGCCTAAATCCTTAGCCACTGCCACATCGGATAGTCGGGAAGGCGTACTTGATGAACCAGCGTACCTAAAATCAAATATTTAGAAACAATTTAAATTTGTTGAAGTTTGATGAATAACAAGAGAAACTGTTCGTTTATAAGTGACAGCTTGTGCAAAGTTATTCCTACATGGCTGTGTCATATATGTTATCATTTAAATAATTACTAGCTGCACTCTGTTACCTATGAGATGTGGTGATTATGACGTAATGTAGCCTATGTGTTAATCCAGGACCTAAAGAATATACATACTAAACATACAAGTTCGTTCAGATGTTAGAGCGTGAAGGAGTAACAAACAAAGATACATACTTATACACACCTACTCACACATATACATACAAATTTTCACATTTATAATATTTGTGTGATTGTTATAAAATTCACCTTGAATTATTATAATACTCTAAAATAAGTTACTTACGGGCTCCAAGCACGCTTTCTTCTTATGTGAAGAGGCTCTTCCAGTTGGTGGCCAGTCGGTAACTCATCAATATGAACCAAGTTTAATCTAAAAATGAAGACGTCAAATGTGGGTATATTTATATTTTTAAACGCAACCAATAAGCATTGAAAAGAAACATAAATACTAACTCGTCTATTGCAACTGGCCTGGTTTGGCCACGGCCACGACCACGACCACTACCTTCCAACTGTTGCCCACTGCTCCCACCACGCGTACGCACACGTCCACCACGTGAACGCACGCCTCTACCAAGTATACGCACACCTCCACCATGTACGCTTCCCTGCACCTGATGCTCACTGCTCCCACCACGCGTACGCACACCTCTACCACGCGTACGGACACCTCCACCACGCGTACGCACACCTCCACCACGCCTTTGAGATATTGGACTGATCCAATACAAAAGCACGAAATAAAAAAAATAAAAAGCAAAAATTAAAAGAATACTCGTATGTTAAAAATAAATAAAAATTGCAAAACATAAACAAGTCCATGAACCAAAAAAAGTTATGAGTTAACGAAAACCACACATCTACCTTAGCCTTATCCATACTAGTCAACCGACCAACATATATGCCACTTCGCTGACCTTGAACACGGCAAATGTGTATTTAATTTTAATATTACGTTAATTATATCTTATATTGTACAAATTTAACACTAGTTAACACATTTTTATTAATGTTAGTAATGATACGTGTAGTATTACAGTAATAGTTAATATAATTTTATTAAATTATAAATGAAAATAGATAGCCGCTGTTGTGGCGGACGGTCAACAATGTTTGATAAAATTAGTATTTAGTGTAAAAAAGCTAACAATGATACAATCACTAATTGAAAAATTGTTTATTACTTACCCATCCATGTTGTAAGCTGCAGTTTTTCCCAAATACTTAATTATAACAACAAAAAACACACTTTGATGACGACAGTTCACCACGGAGAAGTGACCCGACTAACCGCCAAACTGTCGACTCGATTGCATAAGAATTTTTTATGAAATGGTGTCTGTATTATGGTTGACAAACCTACACTTGACTATCCTCTATTTGATTCTTATAAGTTAGAAAAGGATGAATACAGTTTTTTATTTAATTTTAAGAGCTATTTAAATCATGTGGTTAGGCACCAGATACAGGCGGGTTGCCAGTTGCGCATTAATATGACAAACCAGAATCTGGTGGCACGCCAGCCTAGCGGATATAAAACTTTTTGTCCTGATTGACTAATTCGTCATCGCACAGCCTAAACGGCTACGG
This sequence comes from Lymantria monacha, assembly GCA_905163515.2. Classification (NCBI taxonomy): domain Eukaryota; kingdom Metazoa; phylum Arthropoda; class Insecta; order Lepidoptera; family Erebidae; genus Lymantria; species Lymantria monacha. The sequence goes on along the minus strand of LR991104.1, from coordinate 16,095,609 downwards.
CTATTTTTATGAAATTTTGACAGCTGACGCGTTTTATGTTGTAGACGCTCACTAAGCGCTCCTACGCACTAGCGGTTAACCGCAGGTGCGGCAAAGCCGCTTTTCCAGTTTAATATGCAACCGCCTGTGATTGTAGGCACTTAACCGCCACAATATTTCAACCGCGGCGGTTGCAAGAAGAGCTGCGGCCCGCTTCACGGCCGGCCGCCATTTTGTTTATACGCACTGGTGATTCATGGGCGGTTTAGTTTGCGGTGAGCCGCCGATGAGTTTGTTTGTGAGTTGCCATGAACTTGTATGTATGCCAGTATTTTGTCCTTTGATGGTGTCATATAAAACTGTTAGTAATTCTTCAAATGACGAAACACTCATTCTAACAAAGCCGGAAAATTTATCTTGGTGCTTCTTCAGTTCAGTTTCAGTTCTTGAAAACAACTTGCGAACTGCCCCTATTCGTTGCGTGTTTCTAGTAAAGGATGAATCCAGTATCTTCTTTTATTTTTATTCCGTTGTTTTCGGGAGTAAATATAAATAACACAAGTTATCTCGACGGCGTCAATTCTGTTAATGGGCATATGGGCCACGCGCCTTCGAGCGGTCCAACCGTAGTTACACCACTCAAACGAACCGCCTAGGCGGTCAATCGCTAGTGCATAACGGGCCTAAGAAAGGCTTTTTGACAAATTTCTAAGGCTGAAAAATAGGGGCTGGAAGTTTGTATGAAACTTCGCCAGTTTTTAAGTTTGATCCGTTAAAATTTGTATTTGTCTATTTAATATTAAATAAACAAACATATGTTTCAGAATTTTGGAAATTTCTTCTAGTTATTTTTTTTTTATTGTTATAATACATACATACATACATATCATCACTCCAGGGCATCTACTCTGCAGGGTAGGCAGAGAGAACAGAGTGCCAGAGAACTCTATCCTTGCATACTTCACTCGCTTTCACAACATTCATAAATCTCTTCATACACGCTCGCCGGTTTCGGAGACTCTTGACCCCACCTTCCTTCAATACATGACCAATCTGGTGTAGGTAGATTAGTCTCGGTTTCCCCCGGTACCTACATCCTTCCACTTTCGCATTGTATATCTTCTTAACCAGACGTTCGTTCGGCATTCTTTCCACATATCCGAACCATCGGAGCATTCCCTTTCGCATCTTTACAAAAATACTCTCTTTCATACCTACTCGCTCTCTTACGTCGTCGTTACGAATGCGATCGGTCAGCCTAACTCCACAAATTTTCCGTAGAGATCGCATTTCAACCGCATTAATTTTACTTTCATGCTTTTTTCTGCATATCCAACTCTCGCTTCCATATAGTAATGTTGGGGCAAGCACTGCGTTATGTATTGCTAAACGTGCCTTCTGGCTAAGGTGTAAGGTGGTGGCTACCGAGAAGTTACCCCAACGCTCCATTCACTCTATTTCCCGCATTCACTCTTCGCTATATATCAGTGGTGTACCTTCCATCTCGGCTAAATCCACATCCATGATATACAAATTCATCCACTTGCTCTAGTACATCATTACTTATTATTACTCTTACATCTGTTCTGGCTTCATCTCTTGTAATAATATGTTTATTAAACCAGTTCATATCAATCTATAGGGGTCCTAAGTCTTAATTCCTCCCTATAGTTATGTACCTATACGTGTGTATACACCTAGTGTCTCATAATCAAATAGTATGTTTTACTGAGTCATTTCATGATAATATATAGGAAAATTTGCGATCATTCTTTGCACGTCACAGTTTTGGTGTTAGGAAGGGAAGATAAATATTGCTTATATATATAAATAAGTTAAATTATTGGGCTTAGGATACTACCCTGTAGGACTCTGGAGTCCTACAGGGTAGTATCCTAAGCTCCATCCTAAGAACCTTATAGTACTGGTACTGTAAGGTTAATTTGTTTTGGTCTATTCGCCTGTTCAAGAGGTTTAAGAACACATTTTAAAATCTTGGACAAATACCTTTTTATCAGCTTATATATATCCCACTGTTAGGTTCGAGGCTTCTTCATAATGGAAAAGAAATTAACCAACTATACCACGCTGGTCAGACGTGTTGGTATAGGATTTTGTTTAGAGTTTTCCTTCTCTTACATAGATGTTATATGCGTTTTATATCCCTTAGTCGTCACTTACGATCACCCATGGGTAAGATAAGGGGTGGTGAATTGTATTCTTACTCCGCCACCACACCACAAGGACGAATACCTTAAATACCTGCAATTTATAACCCAAATCTCGTTTCCACATTTTAATTTTACCACATGTGTAAGCATTTATGTATTCTTTGAGTCAGCTAAAATTAAGTTTATTATCAAATGATAGTCTACACTTATGTGCGATATGATGACTCATTGTTAAATAAAATGTTTTTAAAATTTGGATTATAAAGAGACATCATCACGCTAATAAATAAAAACACATTGTGATGTACTAAAATATATTAGTCTTAGTAACAATATCACAATCAGATATTAACTACGCTCAATTTATTGAAAGTATCTTGAACGCATCCCAAATTGAGGAACCACCAGAATAGAAAACCCAGGAAAACGCATCGAACCACTGTATCCAGGATAAACATTCTGTAAAAAGAAAATAATAAAAATATAAGATATGAAGAAGTAAGAATTAAGCGCCGATCTACCATTGTATGTCCACAATCCTAATTGACTTGACAATTTGTGAAAGCGGCTGAAGGAGTGAGCCTACAACTCGTATTTATAAGATTTTCCTTGCAATTGAGAGACGAAAGCAGATCACAACATCATTCTCCTACTCTTATCCCAATTACTTCGGGTCGATACAATATGTACTCTTCTTTCATAGTACATATTGTAGAAGTTATTGGCAATAGTTTTATGACCGGCCACCTGCCAGACATCAAAAAAATTAGAGGGGAGTTGACTTCCTCTTCTTGCAGTGTTATCTACTTGCGTCCCTTCTTCGTCTCACCCATGAGTAAGAAAGGGAATGGGGAATTATATTCTTACTCCGTCACTATACGGAAAAACAGTCGTTATATACTAGCTGTTAATCGCCCGCTTCGCTGGACAATAACAGGGCAGAAAAAATGTTCATACCTTTCAAGTCTGTAGGGGCTATATTTAAAAATGGGATTTTTTAAGTTAACAGCCCCGCAAACCTCCTTGCGAAACGAAATTACAACCAATTTCGTAAAAGCCGCTCTTAGCTGACCTCAAGTTTGCGAAAGGAATATTCCTACCAAAAAAGTCTGTAGGACTTATGGTTCCAAAAGATACAAAAAACGAATAGGTAAATGGAAATATTCGAAAAGAAAAAGAAAACTAATAAAAGGTAATCTTGAATAAAACGAGAATGAAGGCTCTTTATAGTTTTAGTAGCGTAGTGGTTAAGATACTGACCTTACGTGCCAGCGCCAATTCGATTCCCACGCAGTATAATACATTTTATAATCCATAAATTGTTGTCCTGAGTCTGGGTGTAATTTTTGTCTGTTTAATTATGTTTGTAAAGTCCCCCGCAATACAGGAATTATTTCCTTAGTGCTGGGTGTTATTTAAAAAAAAAACCTTGATTTCGTGATCTACTTCAATGAGTCAGAGTCGCCCCCAGATGGGAGAAAAATTGAAGATTTCTCATTACACATAATCGTAGCTTCCAAAAGTCATACATACGAGCCGTAAGATCGAATTTGGTTTTTATAATAGTACCTGAATATGTACCTAAAAAATAGTATTTTTTTTTGCCCTCAGGTACCTACATATAGCAACTCTTATCTTGGAATAAAACGCTCATCAGTTGTAACTTACACATTAACTAAAGAGAATATTTCGAAATTCAGGTAAGCCAGGAAGCTCACCACTTTTCACGTTACTTACTACTTCTAAACCTCAAAAAAGAAAGTTATACAGAATAGAATCGAGGTGGAATAGCATATAAGATTGCAATTTTCAGTAGAATTACGAATGTTAATTCGACAAGTGTTTCGCCTCAGGTATTCTCACAGAAAAATTTTAATCAATTATCCCAAAAAAGGTGTGTTAATTACCTTAGAAAGTGCTTCCGAGCTATAGGTAGGTCTTCATCTTTCTCTTTTAAAAGGAACTTCCTTGCTCCTACGATGCAATTGAAGAAAAATTGATATCTGTCTATTTTTTCTATTTCATAGTAGAAAGAATTCATATCTTGTTCCTAAAAAATCAGAAAAAGTTGTTAGTAAAAGTGCGTTTTTTAATTTTTAAAAAAAACGACTACATGACATTTATATCTATCAGCGGTAGGACCACACTGTTGACAGTTTTCTGTCTACAGCCGCGGGCCGGTTTGTCCGGGGTCCGGGGGGGATACTCCACTCTTGTAGAAAATCAACGTCTGAACAGTGGAAATGTGCTACTGTGGTTCTCTCAGAGAGCGAGAGAGCCGGAAGTCCAACTTGTTGGGTAAGTTTGCGGTTTTTGTGGCAGTTACACTTACTATCAGGGTGCTGCTTGTTCGTTTGCGCCAAAGACAATAAAAAAATATCAAATTTAAATGGAAACAATTAAAAAAAGAGTCTGTCTAACCAAAAAAAACTTACAAATCTGTTTGTGCAAATTGTCGGACATAATTCTGTATGGCCGAAAATATATAAAACTATCTACATATAATTCTTATATGCGTGTGTGTTTGAAGGTCTAAATTACTGACTGGACCGATTTTGATGATTCTTATGTATGTGTTCAAGTGGATTCAAAACTGGCTAGAATTGATTATTGGACTTCAAGTGACCCCACCGAATGGCGTAGAGAGGTGTGTATATAGATTATGCGGTCGCACGTAGTTTCTTCCGTGCTCCAGATGGATTGAACGGAATGTGACTATACCATAGGCCATTCCAAAAAAAAAGTTGACAATTAGACCCAGTAGATGGTATTCCGATAAATTTAAAGAAATCATCATCATCATTCAGCATTTCATCATCCACTGCTGGGCGTGTAGATCTTTCTCGTATTCCCCATATATTTACCGTTCGCATCTAATGACGACGGCTCTTTAAATTTGGCAACCCCGAATTTAAAGAAATATTATATTTTAAATTTGTATTACAGAATAGCCAAACAAAATTGTTTTCCGAATTTGGAATTTTCTTTTTTAAAATTAATTAACAAACATCCTCTTTTGAAGTCTTGTACTGATAACTAAACCTTTGTATCTGACAATTACATACATTTGCATGGACAGAAATTACATTCAATCTCAAAACGACTATATGCATATACCCGACTAGAAAAGAAGTATGGTTCAACCAGATCATGTATCTGGACCCGATCAGGATAGAATGAGGCATGCCGGATCCGGAAAACCCTATCAGGACCAGGTCTGGTCCTGATCAGGATAGCCTGATGTGAAATAACATCAAGTATGGTAAGGCATACCGGATCAGGACCAGATCAGGACCAAATAAGGATAGCCTGATGTGAAATATCATTAAGTATGGTAAGGCATACCAGATCAGGACCAAATAAGGATAGCCTGATGTGTAATATCATCAAGTATGGTAAGGCATACCGGATCAGGACCATGTCAGGACCAAATAAGGATAGCCTGATGTGAAATATCATCAAGTATGGTAAGGAATACCGGATCAGGACCAGGTCAGGACCAAATAAAGATAGCCTGATGTGTAATATCCTCAAGTATGGTAAGGCATACCGGATCAGGACCCGATCAGGATAGAATGAGGCATGCCGGATCCGGCAAACCCTATCAGGACCAGGTCTGGTCCTGATCAGGATAGCCTGATATGAAATAACATCAAGTATGGTAAGGCATACCGGTTCAGGACCAGATCAGGACCAAATAAGGATAGCCTGATGTGAAATATCATCAAGTTTGGTAAGGCATTCCGGATCAGGACCAGAACCTATACCAAATAAGGACAGCCTGATGTAAAATATAATCAAGTATATGGTAAGGCATGTAGTATATCAGGACCAGAAACAGTTTTCGTAACACAAAAAAAAATATCAATCAAAATTCAAAAAAGTATCATTACATGATTGTCATATTTATGCCACGGTGTAAATTGTATTTGCATCAGAGGAGATTAATCTGAAATCTTTAATTAATCATATGTATTTATTAATAGTAATAATGTTTAATTAATAATATAAAAATAATTTATATTTAAAGTAAAAACAAAAATAAATAATAGGTACATTTGAAAACATAGATAGAAATAAATATAATAATATTGTAACAACCATTCTAACATTATTGTTTTGGGTCTTAATAAATTGATGGCTTTAGTAAAATGACGTCATTATCTGAATCGCGGTGTTAAGAATTATCCGAAGCGTAATGACATCGCCTAATATTAAATTAGTTGTTATCGAATCAGATCAAAACAGATCGATCAGGTCATGAATGAGAAATTCGGGCGACAGTTGAAGTCGTTAGCGTCTGGTGGTTGCGCCCTAATTGGAACGGCTCACTGGGACTCTCTATGATAAGAATATAGCACTGCATTCGCTGCCTACGTCATATATTAATTTATATTTTTATCTATTAAACATGTTCTTTAAGATATTCATGTTTTTTAAAAGGACCGGACTGGGCATACTCGTTTTGTATCAGACAAGATATATAACGCAGATGATTGATTTGGTTCCGATCAGTAAAATTTCATCCGGACCCGATCAGGAATGCCTGATCTGGACCCGATAAGGTTTTCCTGATCGGGTCCAGATATATCTTCTGCGTTACATACCTTATCTGGTCCAGATCGGGCATGCCCAGTCTGGTCCTGCTAAGGAAGACGAAAAAATTTCTAGTCGGGTAAAGATTATAACAAAATCATTATTTTAACGCACATTTAATATTTTAATTAATATTAATTCAATGAAAATATTCGTGACCGGTCACGAGTCATTTCATTGATGCTGGACTTTACCTACCTACCAGCATTCTGAGCACGTTACCCACTGGCTGCGGTTTATTTGAATGAATAAGAAAATTTTAAATTATACTCTTTTTGGAGTTTCCTCCTTAAGAATCGATTTTCATATAAGGTGCCCGGTATGAGAAAAATTTGAGGAGTAAAATCTAGTGATCGAATGACCTCGTTACGTTTTTGGTGCACAACCTATTCTGCGCACCTTTCACTTTCTGACGTGAGATAATACTTCACTGAACAGTTTAATAAATGTAAATAAAAATATATATATTACTATTTTTAGTCAAATGAGCTTTTTTTGCGTCTGTTTTGATAATCGTACTTAAGAAGTAACCTCCAGTCATGCGCGTCGGAGCTGACACACACTTTTTTTTTCTTTTAATTATAATGAAATTATGTATTTTACATATACCTATTTTTAACTTTTTTACGGATACAATAGAAAAGTTAAAAAGAAAAATAATTAACCTCTATAATGATATTAGCATATGATAGTTCAACACGCTACGCCATGGCTATGGTTAGAATTCTACTCTCTGACTCTTATAAGGGTAAAGGTGTGATATATCCATCCATCAATATATGTGGTTAACTTCCTTACATTAGTTTTTTTTTTAATGCTTATGGTGGCAAACATGCAAGCACCACACCTGATGGTAAGTGTTATTGCTGCCTATGGACTTTTGCAATTCCAAGGCTATAGCTACGCCTCTGCCTACCAATAGAAACCTAAACCCACCCAGTTGGGCTGCCCACATTCAAAGTAATTTAAGAAAGACATTTATTTACCTTTCTATAAGCAATATCTCTTATTTAAAGTAAAGTCAAGATAAAACAAACATAATAAGTTTAATAAAAGTAAATAAAATTTATTACCTTGATGCAAGAGCGTAGCTGAAGAAAGTTTTTATTTAGAAATTTCCATTGCTGAGTAGTATAATATTCAAGAGCCATGCTTGCAATAAATATCCGTCTTTGGACTTTAAGCAGCCTAAAAAATAAAAATTAAATAAGTAGGTACTTGTAATTTGAATGGATCCTATCGCGTTTGTATTTTTTTTTATTTCCCGACGTTTCAAAAACAGCGTTCATGGTCACGAGAGAACTAAGGAATCTAACGTCCAAGAAGTCACTGTGTTACAAACATTAATATCTACAGCTAGTGTTATTTATTCAATTATGTATGTACGCTACAGTACTATTACCAAATTTTTGATATAAATTCATTGGCAGTACAAAAAAATAATATATACCTAAAAATTTAAATTCTTTATGGTCAGTTATTATTTAACATTAAATTTATGATAATTATTATATTTTGACAATTAAATTATTATTTAATTTATTTCATGATTAAATAACATAACTATTAACCTACCATCGGATCGGCACACGGCTACACAAAAAGATCCAGTAAGAAAATATACTTATTTTATTCAAAAGTAATTAGCTTCTCATATATCATATTGATTATACGGACTGGCATAAGAACGTATTCAAAGTACGAGTATATCCTCACTTGCAGCAATTATGACTGATTATATCCCCAAATCCCCAAAAATAATTGATTCTTGCAATACCAATGGTAGCGATAGTAGTGACCATTGTATTTTTATTGCATTACCACGCCACAATTATTAAATAGCACACTCAATACTTATTACTTACTTATTTATTACTGTGTGGTTGCGGCTAAGAATACACCAACCCTTACTCTGCTCGTGGATGTCGTAAAAGACGATAAGAGCTTTATATCGACCTGGGCCAAATTCACCAGATGCCGTTTGGTCAACAATAAAATGCCCAAGGAGGGTTGACGTCAGGCAGGCGGCCGGTCATAAAACTATAGCCAATAACTTTTTTACAATATGGACGATGGAAGCAGAGTACATATTGTGTCGACCCCAAGTAATTGGGATAAGAGTAAGAGAATGATGACTTAATACTTAGTACTTACATAGGTTTACGTCCAAGCAATTTAAGAATTGTATCAACTATTATGGCTGGAATTAAATGTTGAAGTAACACCTGCAAATAAAATAAAAAAATAAATATTGATATGCTAGTCTACTTTTCAAAATTACAAATGAAAAATATTTTTTTAAAGACCACCCTGCACTAAAGAAACAATCCTCGTATTGTGGGGGACTTTAAAAACATGCAATTAACGCAGACAAATTACACCCAGACTCAGAACAAGTTTGTGGATTCCACAAAGTATTTTCCTGCGTGGGAATCAGTATCGGTACTGGCACGGCAGGTTAGTATTTCAACCATTACGTCATCTGTCCAGTCAACCAATTTACATGTGGGACGTGAACCCACATTTATCAGAACTTTTTTATATATAGCTTTGCACGTGAAATACCCTAATGCCCCTCTAAACCCTTTAGATTATTGTGTCTTGTCATTATTTAATACGATTCTAATTTTAAAGTCTGGACAATGTGTAAACATTGTCTTTCGTAAAGTTGACAATGCGAGTCATAATTTGGTTATTATACGTACTACCCACATTAGTCTAAGTGATAAGACGGTTGGTAATGATTTGCAATAGGTGTGGATTCTTCCGTGTGGTGACGGAGTAAGAATACTATTCACCACCCCATATCTTACCCGTGGGTGATCGTACGAAACGACTAAGGGATGTAAAATGCATTTAACATCTATGCGAGAGAAGGATATATAATATCTTACCCGTGGATGATCGTACGAGACGACTAAGGGAAAAACACATTTAACATCTATGCGAGAGAAGGAAAACTCGAAACAAAACCCTATGCCAACACGTCTGACCAACGAGGTATAGTAGATTAATTTCCCTCCCATTACGGAGGAAGCCTGAGCCCAACAGTGGGACATTTATGGGCTGTGATGATAATGATGATGAGGTGTGGATTCAAGTCATATTTTCTCAAATAAGTTCTTATTAAGGCAATACTCGTACTATTGATGCGATGTAAGAAGAATTCGCAATGATCACAAACAAATAACACGATCACGTTAAGATTTCTAAGCGGCATCTGAACATAATTTTAATCATACATTGTGATGAACGTTTTCTCAATTTAACTTTTAAATTAATAGCCTATGGCGCCATTATGCGGTAGTAGCTTGAAATACCCATAACATAGGAGAAGAGCGTAAGAGTGTCAGATATATATTTTTTTCTATTTTTCGATATAAGCCTTCCGAAGTCATTGCAGGCAAGCTTGGGACTTCACAGTCTCCCGTGCATCTGCTCTTTGCCTCTTAATCATATATATTAACCTGCTTCGATACATCGATGTTTTGGCCGATGTTTTTTGTACATAGATGTTGGTAGCGAAACATCGATGTTCTTGTTTTTGATATTTGCATCCCTATTCATCATCATCATCTTGCTCTTTTCCCAATTACGTGGGGTCGGCGCAATATGTCATCCTCCTCCATACAGTCCTATCAGACGTCATCTCTGCAGTCACTCCCTATCTATCCGTGTCATGTATCACGCAGTACATCCATCTTTTTTTGGCCTTCAATATTCATATTTAAAACTTTCCTCAGAACATTACTTTCATCCCGTCTCATCACATGTCCATACCATGTCAACCTTTCACTCCTTAACTTTTGAGTCACGGGCGCAACTTTCAAACTATCCTATATATATTTACTAATATATATATTTACATCCCTAGTGAGAACTCCTATTAAGATTTTTGCCGCGGAGTATTTTTTTATTTCTAAAACTCATGGTATATTGCATAAAGACAATTGAATGATGCCATAACCACTACGCTTAATAGATGTATTGGTGATTTAAGTTGAGTTATACTGAGGAGAGAGATGTTACACACTCGTTTAGTGTTCCATTTGTGAATCTTTATGATTATTAACACGCGAAGATAAAACTTGGCTTACACATTACCATGTGGGGAGGACCGAGATTGGCATAGACTTTTATTTCGATTTTTTCGTATCTATATTCGTGCAAGAAAAGGAAGAGACATTATATTCTTACTCCATCAACACAGAATCCAATCTGGTTATCTCTTTTTTTTTCCTTACGGTGGACTATTGATGTGTTCGCGCTTCGCCAAATCGGTCCGGGGCGACGAAAGAGGCGGCGCGCAACCCCATAGACCCACCCTGCAAAAACCCCTCTCTTCGCCGTGCGAACGGGCCACCGGTACCCGATCTTTGTCTTCGGTGGCATCCAATCTGGTTATCTGCTTAAAGTATTTAATTGTCTCTAATGGAGGAAAGATAAACTTATGACATACTGTATTCCTAATCCAGCTTCAAATGTTTAAACATACTACAACTCTCCAAATAAATACTAATTAACATTATTAATAATTAAACACAGATGGCTTTTTTGTTTTGTGTGTTTTTAGCTATTAGCCGCAGATGGCTTTGACAGCTTTACGCAGACTATGGGTGAGCGCTGAGGGCTCTCAGCTCGATTGAGGTAAGCTAAGCGACATCGTCCAAGGGCTTCCCCTGTGGAGAACGGACCTCGGCTTGGCGCGTCGCTGGTGACAAAGTAGGCGTGCCCACGTTTGGATTGATGAATTTTGCTCGTCGCGATTTCGCACCTCGACGGCGAGGATGAAACCGCGGATATTTATGTGTAATGGGCTCACGGGCTGTATAAGCTCTTAATTGAGTGATATCGTCTTCGTCATCATCGTTTACGTGCCGCGGACGTCGGATTTTTTAATTACGAGAGGGCGTGTAGGAAGCCGCCCCAACCACTAGTGGGTTGAGGTGTGTCATGGCAGATAACACAGATGGCGTAGTGGTTAAGATACCTTCCGTCCCAGTGCCGTGGGTCCGATTCCTACGTAGGACAATACTTTGTGCAATCCACAAAATGTTGTTTTGAGTCTGAGTGTAATTTATCTGCGTTAATTGCATGTTTGTAAAGTTCCCCGCAATACTAGGAGTATTTACTCAGAGCAGGGTAGTGTTATTAAAAAAATATGAAAGGAAAGAAAACATACCCTCAAATAGTTGATAGTCTTATACGAAGTGATATCACCACCAGGTAACCACATAATGCTGTTCAAAGGCAACACCTTAGCTATTTCTTTACCAGTATTCAGTACATCACCAGTAGTCATATTATTTAAATCACCATTACAGCAATTGTAAATTGGAATATCGTCTGTCGGCTCAAGACTGGAATACCAACCATATTAAGATTACAATTTCAATTAGTAACTGAAATATAAAACATCATCATCAACATTATCCTACTCTTATCCCAATTACTTGGGGTCGATACAATATGTTCGCTTCTTTCAAATTGTAAAAGTTATTGGCAATAGTTTTATGACCGGCCGCCTGCCAGATGTCAACCCTCCTTGGGAATGTAATTGTTGACCAAAGTTGACAAAAGGCATCAGATGAAATTGGCCCAAGTCATTAAAAGGCTCCTAGTCGTCTTTTACGACATCTACAAGCATAGTAAGGGTTGGTAGTATTCGTAACCACTACCACACAGCTGAAATACCAAACATATTAAGATTACATTTTCAGTAGTGGTAGGACTACACTATTGACAGTTGTCTGTCTACAGCCGCAGGCCGGTCCGTCCCGGATAGTATCACACTCTCGCAGAAGATCGTCGTCTGAGTAATGGCAAAGTGCTATTGTACTTCGTTTGGTGAGCGAGAGCTGGCTGTCCAACTGGGTGGGTCCGACGTTTATATTTGTAGGCAGCAGCCTAGCTATACCCTTGGTATTTCAAACGTCTATAAGCGGCAGTGACAGTTACCATCAATAGTGCCTGCTCGTTTGCCGCCATAAGCAATTAAAAAAAAATATACCATGTCTCGGCGTTTGCAAACAATACAATCAAGGGTACATTAAATTCAAATGTGAGCATACATACATACATATCATCACGCCATGTCCCTTGCAGGGTAGGCAGAGAGAACAGAGTGCCAGGGAACTCTATCCTTGCATACTTCACTCACTTCCTCAACATTCATAATTCTCTTCATACACGCTCGCCGATTTCGGAGACTCTTGACTCCACCTTCCTTCAGTACATGACCGATCTGATCTAGATAGGTTAGAATGTGAGCATAATTGGTCATAAAACTATTACCAAAACTTTTGCAATATTTAAGATGGAAAAAGTGTAAGTACATATTGTGTTGACTCCAAGTAAATATGTATAAGAGGAGGAGGATGATAATAATGATTATAAAGAACAAATAGGATGTAAGTATATTGGCGATCCTAGCAAACGTACTTACGTTTTAGTCCCTCTAATCCAACCAGCAACTATTAAACACTTAATAGATATATCTACGGCCATATAGTCTGCTATCAAATTGGGATCAGTGTAGAAACTCCTTAAAATACCTGCAAATAGGAATTAAGAATTTAAACTTCCGATAACTAGATCTCTATGGTTTTATAACTTGTGGGATCATTTATTAAAAAAAAAAAAACAATTTCCAAGGGTGCCGTAAAGGACGACGAAGGTATATAAGCAGATATTTTCACTGCAAGAGTAGTTAAACTTCAAAACAAATAATAGTGCGTAGAGTCCCTCTGCGCGGAAGAAGTGAAACTTCGTAATGTGAAACTGAAAATAAGAAGGGGTAGAAATTGATTTTTAGTGAACTCATATTGTTTCTTTAAGACAAACTTTATTAACATTGCTTACAATTCACAATTGATTGCATCTTTTAATTATCATTTTCGAGTGAAGAAATATCCAAAACTATAAATAACTTTTACAGTGGGATTATGATAACTAAAGTAAGATACGAAAAGTTTGAGTTCAATTTTTCAATATTTCTTGCAAAAAATGTAATAGTGCAAGTATATATATATATATATATATATATATATATATATATATATATATATATATATATATATATATATATACATATATACATATATATATATATATATACATACATTACACACATACATATCATCACGCCATATCCCTTGCAGGGTAGGCAGAGAGAACAGAGTGCCAGAGAACTCTATCTCTGCATACTTCACTCGCTTCCTCAACATTCATAATTCTCTTCATACACGCTCGCCGGTTTCGGAGACTCTTGACTCCACCTTCCTTCAGTACATGACCGATCTGGTCTAGGTAGGTTAGTCTCGGTCTCCCTCGGTACCTACATCCTTCCACTTTCGCATTGTATATCTTCTTAACCAGGCGTTCTTTCGGCATTCTTTCCACATGTCCGAACCATCGGAGCATTCCCTTTCGCATCTTTACACCAATACCCTCTTTCATACCTACTCGCTCTCTTACGTCGTCGTTACGAATGCGGTCGGTCAGCCTAACTCCACAGATTTTCCGCAGAGATCGCATTTCGACCGCATTAATTTTACTATCTTACTCTTTTCTGCATACCCAACTCTCGCTTCCATATAGTAATGTTGGGACAAGCACTGCGTTATGTATTGCTACACGTGCCTTCTGGCTGAGGTGGTGGCTGCCGAAAAGTTGCCCCAACGCTCCGTTCACTCTATTTCCCGCATTCACTCTTCGCTCTATATCAGTGGTGTACCTTCCATCTCGGCTAAATCCACATCCAAGATATACAAATTCATCCACTTGCTCTAGTACATCATTACCTATTGTTACTCTTACATCTGTTCTGGTTTTATCTCTTTCAAAGACCATTATTTTGGTTTTGCTCACATTCACGCGTAGACCCCTTTTCTTACAATCTTCTGTCATTGTGTCGACTAGGGTCTGCAGGTCAGTCGCTGACTGTGCCAGCAGGACTGCATCATCTGCATAAAGCAGAGCAGTGACCACTAAGTCGCCCATCTGGACTCCCACATTCATATCGTTCAACCTTTGGAGACATTTATCCAGATATATGATAAACAGCCTGGCTGACAGAACGCACCCCTGCTTAACGCCGATATTGACGTCAAACCAAGGCGACATTCCATCATCCAGCCGCACACAGGCTCTACAGCCCATGTAACTGGACTGCACAGCCTGTAGCAGTTTACCGTTAATACCATACTCCGGTAAAATGTCCCAAAGTTCCTTTCGTACAACCGTGTCAAATGCTCTCTCCAGATCCACAAAACTGCAGAAAACCCTCTGACCTAGAGCCAGATGCTTCTCCACAATGTTGCGCAGAGAGAACACTTGATCCATGCATCCCCTTCCACTCCTGAAACCTCCTTGTGTCTCACACAGTAAACCATCGGACACCATCCTCATTCTCCTTTCAATAATTTTTCCATACACTTTTGCTGCCAAACTGGTCAAGCTTATGGCTCTGTAATTTGCGCAGTCATAACGTGAACCCTTGTTTTTAAACAAAGGCACGATGACTGCGCTATTCCAGTCCCTGGGAACCATTCCCGAGCTCCAACATAAATTGAGGAGCAACAGGAACGCCTCCCAGACACAAGAGCCACCGAGCTTGATCATTTCGGCAGACACCATATCAATGCCCGCTGCCTTACCATTTTTCAAACTTCTTATCGCCCATTCAACTTCATCCATACTGATGCCATCGGAGGACGCCGTTGTCGAATGTTGATCTACTAAACCACATCCAACACCGGCGCCAACCGTAGCATCCGCATACATATCGCCAAAATATTCACTCCATCGGCTTAACACGTCTTGTGTTTGTGTAAGAATGTCTCCACCTTTAGACCTTATTTTATTCATTCTGAAGGCTGACCAACCACCCCGAGACTTCTTCACCTCCCTCCAAAAGAGTTTGGTGTTACCCTCGAAGTTTTTAGTCAGCCTATCTTCTGCACTCATACTTGCTCTATCACGTTTCTCTTTCACTAAGGCCTTGGTGTCATTCTTACATTGCCGATATATTTCTTTCTTCTGTTCAGTCATACTGTCATTCAGATTCAAAGAAGAGACATAGTCCAGCCACGCTTTCTTCTTTTGCTCTACGGAAGCTGCCACTTCCGCATCCCACCATGCATCACCATTTGTTTTTCTATGCTTCTTTGAACTTCCACATACTTCTTTCGCTGTATCTACCGTACTCTCTTTCAATACTCTCCAGCATTCTTCAATGTCCGATTGCGGCTGGCTTGCCATCGTCAGCCGTTCTCGGACACCCTCTGCATACTTTTCTCTTACACACTCTTCTTGCAACCTTTCAACCTTTATTCTTTCAAGCCCTCCGAAGTGGACACGCTCTCGCCAGTGCCTCCACTTTCTGAACAGACCACTAAATCTCGCAATAACGAGATAGTGGTCCGTGTCGACTGTGGGGCCCCTGTAGGCTCTTGCGTCCAATATTTTGCTTCGGAGGCGACTGTCTACCAAAATTAAATCTATTATGCTTTTCTGTTCATTCCTTCTCCATGTATACATATGAATGTCCTTATGTTGGAAAAATGTGTTTGACACAATAAGGTTTCTCTCCATGCATACATCCGCTATGAGCCTACCTGCGTCGTTCACTCTCTTATCACCAAATGGACCAAGTACGTCCTCATAGTCGGGACGCTTGGTCCCCACCCATCCGTTCAAATCTCCGCATACAATCACGCGTTCACTGATTTCTGCCATATCCAGAACTTCCCTAACATTATCCCAAAACTTCTCTAGGTCTGATGCCACCGAGGATCCTACGGGAGCATATGCTACAACCATGAATACCTTGGTGACACCTAGTTTTATACGGACCCAGAGAAGTCTGGGATCATACATTCCGTAATCCTTCACACCTGAGGCCAAGCGAGAGGACAACAGCACTCCTACCCCCATGCTGGCTCGATCGCTCTGTGGTACACCAGACCACAGAGCCATCCCGCCACCAGGAAGATCGCAGGCGTCGCTGCCCCTTCGCTTGGTCTCTGTTACACAGAGCACGTCTAGCTGTTTGTCCGCCATGACGGATATCAGCTCGTGCAACTTACCTTCCACACAACCTCTTACATTCCACGTGCCCACCCGGCACTCCGTTCTCCTCGACTCGCCTAACTGGGCAAGGCGTGATGGGTGGCGGCCCCCATCGGCGCCGCATATATATATATATGTATATAGTATAGTATAGGATAGTATTAATAAAATTGATTAAATATAAAAACCTATCAAAAATTAATACCCTGTTTCTAACTAGATGTCGCTGTTTGAAATTCTGAATCACGGCCTTGCAGTAAATGACAGGCTACTCGTTGCTAACACTCGCGCTCGTCTGTAACAGGTATACTGCGCGCATGCGTTCGAGTGTTACTGCGATAAACGTTTAACGCAACCTTGTTGGAAGTCGCATTAGAAGTTTCACTTCAAGATATTCTAATAATTAGAGATATTAAAAAAAAGATAATCTAATAATGTAGATTTTGTTCCTGGATCTTCTCAGCGGCAATTGCGCTCCAATCTGAATGTAGCTTATGGAACTATTTTAAAAGTAAAATATTATAATGATAATCTAAGTGCACTCCTATATATGATGATGAAATAAGTATACAATTCACCACCTCTTCTCTTGTCTATTGGTGATAACAAAAATGCAAGAAGGGATTGTTACAAAAATAAAAGTAATGAATTATCAAAATATAACTAGGCTTGTAAAGTAACGTTTCCGTTTATAACAATTATAAATATTAATATCTACTAAACGATTGCAGCAATTATAGTAAACTCAACAGAATTAATATTCATAACCTTGTGATTGTTTTTTCTACATTATATTAATTTATATAATAGTCGTTTAATATTTATAAACCAAAAAACTGAAATTCCTACTAATTATCTTTTCTAAATTTAGTGGTATATTAAATAGTATAACAATATTTAGCCTTTTGAGTCATATTTGCTATTTATGGATACTTTGAATTGTTTTTTTCTACATTATGTTATACTACTATCCGTGTGGTGACGGAGTAAATATACAATTGACCTCCTACTGTTTTACTCGTGGGTAATCGTAAAAGATGGGATACAAATGCATGTAACTACTATGCAAGGGAAGGAAAGCTCGCTCCAACACGTCTGACCAGTGTAGTGTTGTAGGTCAGTTTCCTTTCTTTGTGGAAGAGGCTAGAGCCCAACAGTGAGACGTATATGAGCTGAGGAGATGATGATGATGATAATGATATTATACTATGTACAATTTATGTCCGTTCTTAATTATTTTAATAAAATAGTACAAGTTCTGTAAATAATAATGTTTACTTTTTATTTTGTTGATGCTATAATATGGTTTTCTGTAAACAAGGTTCAAGAAGCGAGCGAGCGCGAACTTTTGTTGACATTTTGGTGGACTATGGATATGGTCGCGCCCCGCCAAATTGGTCCGGGGCGACGGAAGAGGCGCCACGGCACCTCTCTTCGCCGTGCGAGCGGGCCACCGGTACCCGATCTTTGTCTTCGGTGGCCCGCCCGCCGGTTTACCCTCACGGGTTCCATTCAAGTCAATGCTCCGATAACTTTCGTCGTCGGGGCATCGTCCTCACGCGATGACCTCACTTCGGGTGACCAGACTAGTCCCCGGTCTGATCACCCAATGCCTCGGCTAGAGCGGCATCAGGCGCAGATATTCGCGCCTCCGCCGCCCTGCATGTTACGTATGGAGGTAATATAGATTTTGTAGCAACTAGGCGATTCTACCATATCTTAAATCATAACGCTCATGTGTAGGCTCCTAAGCTCTGTCGTATATGTGGTGCTGCTGTGATCATCGTAATTTTTACCATCGTCATCATCTCGGCTCATACAGGTCCCACTATTGAGCTTAGGACCTGTTACATAATAGGAGGGAAATTAACCTACTATACCACGATTGTCAGACGAGTTGATGTATAAAAATGCTATATTCCCAATCCTTTCATTTTATCTTTTTTAATAATTACGAGACTTCCTGAAAGTGAACATTCTAAGATTCTAAATTATAAAAATATATAAAAATATTCTCTCACCCTTGCCGCTTGCCGTTAATAACCCAGCCGGTCCATTGAAATTCTCTATCCATCCAGGTACTGGTTCTTGAACACTTGATATCACTATAAATATCAAATTTACAAATTTGTTTAATGCTTTCTAATTGGTAACAAATTTTGTTCTTTGGGATTTAGATAAGGATCATTTTTTTATTATATATTATTTTGAAAACAATCGGACACAATATGAAAATGTAAACGATGCGTGCAAATAAATAACACATAAACCAATATTAGTTTCGACGAACAATTTATGGAAATGCAATGAACATGAGATACTTTTAATGTTACATTGAAAGACAGAAAGGAAGAAGTAAAAAGATATATCTATTGCGACAAGCAAATTGTATCAAACATGTAAACAACAAAAATAAAATTATCATAATGTACATTACTGCCATTACAAACCTATTCCATATTAAAATAGCAAAACAAAGAACTAGCAGTGATCTTTCGTAAGAACGAAGGGTTAAATTTGATATTTATTAACGATGATACATAAAAAGAATGAATAAATAAATTAAACAGAAATTAGATTATTGTAAATAATTGTTTCGAATGATTTCGCTTGATGATGATAATAAAAAGTGAAAGATTGCGATGTATGCGCTAGTGCCAGGACTTTAATTATATTATTATATGAACGGGAAGGATTTTAATGAATGATACAAACTGTCTATTTTCATTAAAGCATGCTAATTTATCAAGCTATGTTAGTTATTCGCATTCTTATTCCGAAATTTATCCTGTGTGTGACTTTCTCAATAGCATGTTGAGTAACTTTTAGCTTAATTATGATGTCAACATTTAGAGACTACATTTCCAAGCGATAATTCAGGTCTTAAAATATACTCTGATGATTAGACATATGTACATTTAGATACTGCAGAATAACGAACCAGGATATTTTAAATTTTATGAACTGCTATAGATTGGCATTAAGCTATCTAATGCGATTTTTAGTTCGAATCGAATCTAGATCAAAATGTTTAAGTAATCAGACATCTGTACTAAAAAAATCATAGTACTTATAAGTATAATAACAGTATGCAATACCATCACCCGCTCAGAAACGCCTAAACATACTCGGGATTTTCGGTACAGCAATATCGACTATACAGATGGTGAAGTGGTCTAAGTAAAGATATCTTGTGCTGAATATATTGAGTTTGATGCCCAAGGACACAAGACACAAATTTTATGCGATGTTCAAATAAATTTTCGGAGTCTCAATAAGTAAGTAAGCCATTTATTTACCAGAATTACGGTACACAAGTTACGGTGTTACTTTTTATAAGAAAGCAGTTGAATGATTGTCGAGAAGCTGGCATACAAATCATATTAAAAACATTTTAGAAATAAGTGCATAACACAATTTCAAACTATCTAAAATTACAACATATATAGGTACAATAGATTTCAGAAAAATACATTTCAATTACGATGGCAGTGAATATCGGTGATTATAATTAAGAAAAAGCAGTATAAGAAAATTTTAAATTTGAATTATCAATGTCAACTTTAATAATAAATGTAAGTCAATAAAAAAAATGTCAGTTCATAGTTTGATGCGCAATTGTTTTAAAATATGTCATTTAAAAAAATATTTATTGTATAATAGCATTTTGTGATAACTAATGATGTCAATTTTCTTTTAAAATTATTTTTTGTAGTAATATCTGGTATTTTTATTGTATATAGCGGCCATATGAAAATGTTTTTTTTTAGCAGTATAAAACTTTTTTTTTTGTCAATGTGTTTTCTATACTGATTCCTAATATGTCCATTTCTCATTTCGGCAACTGACGTAATAAGATTTCAGTTGTTATTTAATATATACAAGGAGCGAAATTTTAAAACACTCAGGGTTTCAAATATAGGTAGGCACACAGCTGACAGTGCATTGCATTCCGTAGGTTTCTTGTATCGTATTGAGCCTTGAACACCTGATTCCTTAAGCTAAAATAGCCCCAAAACATGATACTATATGTCAAAACCGATGCTACCCAGCTATGGTATGCAACTAATACAGTTTCGAGGTTTAATTTTTTTGATAAATTAAAGAGAATAGATGCTGATGAGTTTAGGCTATTACATACTACTTCAACATGTGATATCCACTTTAGCTTATTGTCGATCATAATTCCTAAACATGTTACCACCTATGTCTGTTCTACAATGTATTCCTGGTATTGTACAGTTAAATCCTGAATCTGCAAACGTTGATGAAAATACATGACAGTTGTTTTTTTTTTATTTTATAACAAGATTGTTCTCATCAAGCCAACAAATTATATCATTTAATGTTTTATTAATGTTAAGTTTGTAGTTTTTTTGAGTCGAAACATGTTATTAGAGCCGTATTACCGTCAACGAATAGGATCATCGGGTGATTAATTTATTTGAGGTCATTAACATAGAAGAGGAATAATAAAGGATCAAAATACTTCTCTGTGGTACTCCAAATTTAATAGTTTTGCCATCATAGAGATACTTTATTTCACATTAAATTTTTTGACATATTCTAAACACTTTCGTATACTGTATACGTTTTTTAAGATGTGGTTTTATTACATTTAGTGTATTTCCTATGATACCATAAGCATCTATCTTGTCAAGAAGTATTTTGTGCTTGACACAGTCGAATGTCTTTTTTTCATATCTGTGTATATATCCCATATACCATATGCGCTTTAATATCAATTTCTTAAATGTACTGATGGATTCATACATTAGTGTGTTACCTTTAAAAATATTTATATATAGAGGCAAATAACTCACCTATGGAGGGTCTGATGATAACAGCAGGCACGTGCCCTTTAGTTTCATATACCACATGCTCAGCTAATTGTTTAGAAAAGGCGTAGGTGTTTGGTATTTCACCCAAAATTCTGGTAAAAAAAAAAATAATGAATAATTACAATACTGTTATTTTTTTATTAATAATACTTTTATCTGCTTTTATAGAATTGGAAATAGAAAGTGTAAATTTAAAAAACGGATAACTAAAACATTCCACTGATAAAGTTAAGAAAGCTGGTAACAAGTAAATATTGGTTAAGGTTGACTTCATAGTTAAAAGGAAAACATCGTAATCTATGTAGCACAGGAAAATATTGTAATCGACTATTTATAGCACAGTTTTTACTTGAAGGCCTTCTGTGGACTTAATATACTTTTCATAAAACAATGTTTTATCGCAAGTTATTAAAAATATTCTGAATAAGTCAAGTATATCTCAAGTGACTAAAAATATTTTGAACCAATATAAGTAAATATATGTCACGGGCAATTAGAAACCTTTCTTTTTTAATGGTAGACGTAAAATACTACACGTTTACTAATGAAAGATTCTGCTTTTGGCCACTAGGCCACATTTAATATAGCCCATCCTTATACCTTCGAAATTATTACCAAAACACTGATTTTAACATAATTGGATTTGAGGACCAAGAGTTTCGGCAGATTAAATAGGGCACTGACAAAATACAGGACTAAATTAGAATGTTTATATGGCAGCCCTAAAACCCATATCACATTCATAAAATTCAACTATGTTAAGCACTTACTTTGGAGTAAAGATCTTTAGAGTCTGCTCATCAATACTTTCACAAATAGCAAGTGTATCCTCTACATCTGCAAATGGCGGATACATAGTCTCTTCAATCGTATCTCTATTTGTATTTGAGTAGGATGTTGATACGTGTACAAAGGACTATAAAAAAATAACAATTTATTTAGATGAATCATCATCATTATCATTCCTGCTCTTATCTCAGTTACTTGGGATCGAAGCAATATGAACTCCTTTTCCATCGTACATATTGCAAAAGTTATTGGCAATAGGTTTATCACCGGCCGCCTGCCTGACGTTAACATTCTTTTGGAATATGATTGTTGACTAAACGGCATCAGTTGGAGTAGAACTAGATCAATATACATCTCTTAGCTGTCTTTTAAAACATCCAAAAGCAAAATAAAGGTTGGCAGTATTCGTAGCTGCTTCCACACAGCAATTCATTTAGATGAATAAATAATTAAATTACATGCAACTATTAGTTAGAATAAACTCCAATTCTCAAAACTGACACGTTAAAAATTTATATTATTTTTACATAAATTTCTATCTAACTCTTACATTGTTTGCGGGTTTCGTAAGAAACGACTAAGAACTTTATATCGACCTGGACTAATATGGGTGTCGTAAAAGACAACTAAGTTAAGTAAGTAAATAACATCACAGAGAAAAGAAACTCTGATCAAAATCTTATGCCAATTCATCTGGCTAACGTGAAATCACAAGACACCTTGCCTTCCATTGTAGTTCTCTAGAATAAATCTGCGGCTAAAAGGCGGAAGCATGTGAGTTGAAGTAGAAGAATAATGACCATGTTATATTTCAAAAAATCTGTTCACTATAAAAAGACAAAAAACAATTAAAAATGAATTTATTTAATTATTAACCCATCATCATTCACATGCTCTTATCCCAATTACTTGGGGTCGTCGCAATATGTACTTCTCTTCCGTTGTACATATTGTAAAAGTTATTGGCAATATATTTATGCCTGCCTGATGTCAACCCTTCTTAGAAAAATATATTTGATGATCAAACGACATCAGGTAGAGTTGACTCAGATCGATATAACACTGTTAGTCGTCTTTTACGCCATCCGCGAGCAAAGTAAGTATATTATAGTATTATTAGCCGCCACCATACAACAAAAATATTGAGCTAATAACTAACCGTTATAAAATTTGGCTAATATATTTTACATTGTATTTTACATACATACATACATATCATCACGCCATATCCCTTGCAGGGTAGGCAGAGAGAACAGAGTGCCAGAGAACTCTATCTCTGCATACTTCACTCGCTTCCTCAACATTCATAATTCTCTTCATACACGCTCGCCGGTTTCGGAGACTCTTGACTCCACCTTCCTTTAGTACATGACCGATCTGGTCTAGGTAGGTTAGTCTCGGTCTCCCTCGGTACCTACATCCTTCCACTTTCGCATTGTATATCTTCTTAACCAGACGTTCGTTCGGCATTCTTTCCACATGTCCGAACCATCGGAGCATGCCCTTTCGCATCTTTACACCAATACTCTCTTTCATACCTACTCGCTCTCTTACGTCGTCGTTACGAATGCGGTCGGTCAGCCTAACTCCACAGATTTTCCGCAGAGATCGCATTTCGACCGCATTAATTTTACATTCATACTCTTTTCTGCATACCCAAGTCTCGCTTCCATACAATAATGTTGGGACAAGCACTGCGTTATGTATTGCTACACCTGCCTTCTGGCTGAGGTGGTGGCTGCCGAGAAGTTGCCCCAACGCTCCGTTCACTCTATTTCCCGCATTCACTCTTCACTCTATATCAGTGGTGTACCTTCCATCTCGGCTAAATCCACATCCAAGATATACAAATTCATCCACTTGCTCTAGTATATCATTACCTATCGTTACTCTTACATCTGTTCTGGCTTCGTCTCTTTCAAAGACCATTATTTTGGTTTTGCTCACATTCACACATAGACCCCTTTTCTTACAATCTTCTGTCATTGTGTCGACTAGGGTCTGCAGGTCAGTCGCTGACTGTGCCAACAGGACTGCATCATCTGCATAAAGCAGAGCAGTGACCACTGAGTCGCCCATCTGGACTCCCACATTCATATCGTTCAACCTTTGAAGACATTTATCCAGATATATGATAAACAGCCTGGCTGACAGAACGCGCCCCTGCTTAACGCCGATATTGACGTCAAACCAAGGCGACATTCCATCATACAGCCGCACACAGGCTCTACAGCCCATGTAACTGGACTGCACAGCCTGTAGCAGTTTGCCGTTAATACCATACTCCGGTAAAATGTCCCAAAGTTCCTTTCGTACAACCGTGTCAAATGCTCTCTCCAGATCCACAAAACTGCAGAAAACCCTCTGACCTAGAGCCATATGCTTCTCCACAATGTTGCGCAGAGAGAACACTTGATCCATGCATCCCCTTCCACTCCTGAAACCTCCTTGTGTCTCACACAGTAAACCATCGGACACCATCCTCATTCTCCTTTCAATAATTTTACCATACACTTTTGCTGCCAAACTGGTCAAGCTTATGGCTCTGTAATTTGCGCAGTCATAACGTGAACCCTTGTTTTTAAACAAAGGCACGATGACTGCACTATTCCAGTTCCCGGGAACCATTCCCGAGCTCCGACATAAATTGAGGAGCAACAGGGACGCCTCCCAGACACAGGAGCCACCAAGCTTGATCATCTCGGCAGACACCATATCAATGCCCGCTGCCTTACCATTTTTCAAACTTCTTATCGCCCATTCAACTTCATCCATACTGATGCCATCGGAGAACGCCGTCGTCGAATGTTGATCTACTAAACCACATGCGACGCCGGCGCCAACCGTAGCATCCGCATCGGCTTAACACGTCTTGTGTTTGTGTAAGAATGTCTCCACCTTTAGACCTTATTTTATTCATTCTGACGGCTGACCAACCACCCCTAGACTTCTTCACCTCCCTCCAAAAGAGTTTGGTGTTACTCTCGAAGTTTTTAGTCAGCCTATCTTCTGCACTCATACTTGCTCTATCACGTTTCTCTTTCACTAAGGCCTTGATGTCATTCTTACATTGCCGATATATTTCTTTCTTCTGTTCAGTCATACTGTCATTCAGATTCAAAGAAGAGACATAGTCCAGCCACGCTTTCTTCTTTTGCTCTACGGAAGCTGCCACTTCCGCATCCCACCATGCATCACCATTTGTTTTTCTATGCTTCTTTGACCTTCCACATACTTCTTTCGCTGTATCTACCATACTCTCCTTCAATACTCTCCAGCATTCTTCAATGTCCGATTGCGGCTGGCTTGCCATCGTCAGCCGTTCTCGGACACCCTCTGCATACTTTTCTCTTACACACTCTTCCTGCAACCTTTCACTTTATTCTTTCAAGCCCTCCGAAGTGGACACGCTCTCGCCAGTGCCTCCACTTTCTGAACAGACCACTAAATCTCGCAATAACGAGATAGTGGTCCGTATCGACTGTGGGGCCCCTGTAGGCTCTTGCGTCCAATATTTTGCTTCGGAGGCGACTGTCTACCAAAATTAAATCTATTATACTTTTCTGTTTATTCCTTTTCCATGTATACATGTGGATGTCCTTATGTTGGAAAAATGTGTTTGACACAATAAGGTTTCTCTCCATGCATACATCCGCTATGAGCCTACCTGCGTCGTTCACTCTCTTATCACCAAATGGACCAAGTACGTCCTCATAGTCGGGACGCTTGGTCCCCACCCATCCGTTCAAATCTCCGCATACAATCACGCGTTCACTGGTTTCTGCCATATCCAGAACTTCCCTAACATTGTCCCAAAACTTCTCTAGGTCTGATGCCACCGAGGATCCTACGGGAGCATATGCTACAACCATGAATACCTTGGTGACACCTAGTTTTATACGGACCCAAAGAAGTCTGGGATCATACATTCCATAATCCTTCACACCTGAGGCCAAGCGAGAGGACAACAGCACTCCTACCCCCATGCTGGCTCGATCGCTCTGTGGTACACCAGACCACAGAGCCATCCCGCCACCAGGAAGATCGCAGGCGTCGCTGCCCCTTCGCTTGGTCTCTGTTACACAGAGCACGTCTAGCTGTTTGTCTGCCATGACAGATATCAGCTCGTGCAACTTACCTTCCACACAACCTCTTACATTCCACGTGCCCACCCGGCACTCTGCTCTCCTCGACTCGCCTGACTGGGCAAGGCGTGATGGGTGGCGGCCCCCATCGCCGCAACTGCCTAAGTTCGTACCGAACGCGAACGAGCACGCTCCGGACTATGCCCCCATTGTATTTTCTTCCATTAAATTTAAAAAGGAAATCTCTAAGAATTGAAATATACATTTTTACCGATCGTTCATCATTACAACATATCAGACATGAATAAATTGTATCCTAACATAAAATAGAATATGCGGTAAACCCAAAGTTGATATCTTGTATTTAGTACGAAACGCCTGTACATGAAAATAAGCAAAGTATCCTTCGCGTGTTAAATTTGACATCGATCTATACTCAAGATCAGTGCGTAATAAACTAGCGACTTCTCAACATTGCATTGCATTATTCAATGGCAAGGTTATTAATACATCAGTAATATTTTTTTTAGAAGTCTCATACCTAAATCCACGACGATAGTAAATAATTATTTCTAAGTTATATGTAATTAATGGACGAAAATTAGACAAATAGAGACTTGGGAAAATATTTTGTGAATTGCACAAAGTGTTGTACACCGTGTGAATCTAAACCATGAACTGGCAGTTATAGGTATGTTAATCACTACATTCTCTTGTGTAATTATTGACTCTGAAAAAAATATTCTCTCTAAAGATTCAAAATTTTACTCACAGACAAATGTCTCATATTTTTGGACAGTTCGACTAGCTCCTTAGTTCCTCGAAGATTCATTTTAATAGCGTATGATAGAGGATCATCGAACCTGAAATGTTATTATACTGTTAACAATAATCGTAACAAAATTAAATTTACTTAACCCGTGTGTTGAGCAATTAAGAATAAAATGTAAAAGAATATAATTAAAAAAAAAATTGGCATCGGCCCAGTTGTAATCTGATATCGCAAGGCTTCAAATGGCAGTATAACTTACCATCAGATATACTGCTTGTTCGTTTGCCACAATCAGCAAATAAAAAAAAGATAATCACCTCTTTGTTGAGAGGTCTATATCGAACAGTGGACTTTATTATTCATTATCATCATCATTAAAGAATGAAATAGTATACAATGTCAAAAAAAGCCTTGTAGCAATCAATAGTTCTTCTTTTTTTTATAGGTTATTATCATTGGTGGCTCTTATTTTGATTAGCCTTCTGCTAGATACTATTCCTCACAAGTGACAGTCTCATTATTTCATATTAGGACAGGGAAACTTGCTAGACTTAACGTACCATCGATGATTCTTTAAGAGACGTTTGTACCAGTGTTCACACTGCTGACAATGTTTTGACTGCGGCCATATCCTTCATGGGCCAGATCATTAGTATTAATACAATATTCTCGCAAAAATAAATAAAATATTATGTTAATGCGAAGCAAGAGAGCTGGAGCCCAAATCCCCTTTTCTATCTATATACTTGTACTTATTCTATACCCTCCAATCTAACAACTTTGATTGTTACAGTAGGCAGCACCTTGACTATGCTCTTAGTATTGCTCAAGTCCATAAGCGTGGCAATTATCACACTATTAGATGAGTTTGTTATTCATCCGCCATTAACGCTAATAAAAAATGCAAAATGTTTTTCTTAATTATATTATAACATTTTTAGTAGGACCAATCCTACCAAACATTCCCAACATAGTGACTGTAAACTAGAATCCACAATAGAGTTCATAGACGATACCAACGTTTGACCTTCAGAAATACCCGATAAACATTAATTATCTTAATAGCCGCAGCAAATTTAATTAGAAAATACAAACAGGAAGAGTCAGTTGGACAGATTCTACTTCCCTTCTATACAATGAAGGAAGCAAAGTTACTATTCAGTCAATAAATAAAAGAAGATATAGCTAAAAAAAGCGTAGCAGTACAGTACCACAGAGACAACAAAGTTCAACAAGACTTATATGGAGCCTTAACCCCGATTGCAATAGTAAGTATGGCAGAAAGATAGGATCGTAGTTACGAACAAGTTAAGGTACGTGACGTTCAAGACTTATTTATTCTCTTTATTTTTAATTTTTTTTATTTCTATTGATTATTAGATTTTCGATTATACCATTTCTGCTTATTTAAATCCTCAATAACCAACAGGTTCCCCTATTACCATAACTCCAGTGGCTTAGGCTGTACATGAAATAATAATAACAAAAGATTTGATTTTAATTCATCAATAATTATTAAATTCTCACCTGACGCTAGCTGCCACATGGAATACAATATTTACCGAGTTAATAAGCAGATTACGATCTTCATCAGATAACCCTGAAATATATCAGAAAATAATATATATAATTTGGATTTACTGTCTAATTAAATACGGTGAAAGAGGTCAAGAGTTTTTGTTACTTCATTACAGTCGTGAAAATCGACTGAGGATACACACGACTTGACTGATGCATTCTTCTGGAAAACTTAAATATCAACTGTGATTATTAATCTACCTGCAAATGTTGATGGTTACAGAATTATATTCCCTTATCTATATACGGAAATAGGCTTGTCTGTAACAGTTAATCAGCCGATAGATGGACAGATGAATATTCTCAAGGAGGGTTGACGTCTGGCAAGCGGCCGGTCATAAAACTATTGCCAATAACTTTTACAATATGTACTATGAAAGAAGAGTACATATTGTATCGACCCCAAGTAATTGGGATAAGAGTAGGAGAATGATGATGAGATGGACAGATGAATATCATCATCATCATCTCAGCCCACATACGTCCCACTGTTGGGCTCGAGCTTCCTCTATAATGGAAGGAAAATTGACCTACTATACCACGCTGGTCAGACGTGATGGTATAGGGTTTTGTTTCGAGTTTTCCTTCTCTTGCATAGATGTTATATGCCTTTTGTATCCCTTAGTCGTCTCTTACGATCATCCACGGGTAAGATAGGGATGATTTCTATTCTTACTTCCGTCACCACACGGACAGATGAATATAATTAAATGTAATAAATAAAGGATAGATAAATAAATCGATATATTAATCGATATACAATTTGATAGCAGACTAAGAACATAAAGTTCTATATTAGTTTGTTTTCTAGTAGTTGTTTTTTTTTCAGCTTTGGCTTTTGCTGCAACATCATATGAGTATATCGCTAAAGTAGAAGTGAAATTGCCTCAAAAAAGACCTCAGAGTTTTCTACAACTTTCCATAGCAAGATATAGACATATTAGTGATCTATAATTCAAAATTTCGATGTTTCAACATCTTTCTTTTTAGTCGTTAAGCCGTAAGAGGTTAACGTCACAATATCAGAAAGGTATAGGTAAATAACTCTATGGAAATATGCGTAACGTATTTATAAGCTAATTTACCTGTTATAATGAAGATGCGTCATATAGATGTATAAATCGTTATGAAATTAATCGAATTCAACATTTAAAATAATTTTGTGATGATTTATTACTTTTATCGTTTATGGATTTTTAACGATTACGAAAAGGCAATAATGGTAAATAACTGACCAGCAACACATTTATAAGTTCTTTGGTATCGTTTTCAAATACCTTCACAGATTTCAACGCTTTGCCTGCTTTATATTTAATCTATTGTTAAGTCTCAATCACTTTTAGTCTTGTATTTTGGATTAGAAGGCTCATTTTTAGTTTAGTAAGCAATTTCATTAATAGTTCCATGCCTAGTTTGGCTAATATAATTAACTTAGTTTAGGTCTACCGGAGGGCCGACATTCATTAGAACCAAAGATTGCTTAATCATACCACTATGTGGACGGATTATTATATTTTTTTCAGATTTTTCACTAAATGCAACAAACTTTACTTACCCAATCCAATTTCCAAAACATCTCCAGCTGTGATGAATACCTTGGAATGGAAAATTGTAGGTTTCTCTTTTTTTAATCTATCGAAACACTGAAAACAGAAGATAAATCACTACATATAATTTGCGATATACTTGAATTGATTTCCTAAATAAACCAAGACAGTTTATTGTAACACAAGCATTAAGGAGTATAATGTTCAAATTTGAATAATGCAATAATCTTATACAAACCAAGTAGAATGTTCGATGGCTGATGAAAAAAATTCTACCTAAAAACCCTGTAGACTGTAGGCAAGATTAGTCTCTCTCTCAAGGAGTTATATGTTGATATGGAGGTATATTTGGCCACCGAAGACAAAGATCGGGTACCGGTGGACCGCTCGCACGATGAAGAGAGGAGTTTTGCATGGTGGGTCTATGGGGTCACGCGCCGCCTCTTCCGTCACCCCGGACCGATTTGCCGGGGCGAGACCACATCCATAGTCTACAGCAAAAAAAAAAAGATGGAGGTATATTTCTAAGGTACTTACGTGAGAGGAGTATATTGCGGCCAGCCTATCTTCAGACTTGACTCCCTTCTTATTTCTAATGAGGAGGTAGATTCTCTCCAGGTCTGGGCAAGAGTAAAGTAGCTTTTCAATCAGCACTTTACCCATGAATCCTGAAATATTGTCAATGTGAATGTACGTTTGGAGATATTTGTCTTATAAAAAAATACATAAAGTTTTTCATAGACCATAAATGAATAGTTTCCTAATAATATAACAGAAGAATAGTTCCTTGTTTTCACACATTTTTTTTTTTATTTACTTGGGTGGGTTTAGTTTTTAAACACAGATTTACACAGATTTTATCATTGTCAGATATTCGAATCATTAGTTGTAATAAAGGTTTCATGCAAGTTTTGTGAAGAAATTCTCAATAAACATACTTGCTGTATGTGATTCAGAATTCAAATTCAAATTCATTTATTATGTATAAACCCTGTGAGGGCACTTACATATTGTCAGTATTAACATTTTAATTTTAATCTAATAAACTACCACCGGATCGGAACTAGACCACTACTGAGAAGATCCGGCAAGAAACTCAGCGGGTTTGTCTTTTATTATTTCTTTTCATTTTTTTTTATATATATAAAAAGAATGGTACATGAAAGAAATAGCTCCAGTGTGATGCCCTTCGAACCTAATAGTTTAAATACAATGTAAAATAGCCAATGGCTGGACCAGATCCCACAAGCGGCACCCGATCACGAGTTAACTACTAGAGCAGCCATCACTCCCCTCAACCACCTTGAAGGGAAGGGAGGGACCCGCTCGACGCAGCTACCGCAAGTAGACCTTTCAGTGAGCATGACCAGTGACCAGACCAGAATAGTACCCAATGGATGAGACGGCACTCGAGCCTCTTCCATGGTGGGAGGGAAAGTGACCTAGTATACCACGCTGGTCAGACGTATCGGTTAGTTTCGAGGTTTCCTTCTCTTGCATAGATATTATATGCGTTTTATATCCCTTAGTCATCATCTCTTATGATCACCCACGGGTAAGACAGGGAATAGTCAATTGTATTCTTACTCCGTTACCACACGGAAAGAAAATTCCTAATAGCTACTTCATATAGATAAGGTTGGCTTCTTTGTTTAACACTTCGATAACAACGGCGATTAACTTTAAAGGTGAAAACGGCAATTATTTCGTACTTTCTCCTTAATCCATATATGTTCCTCTCTTAGAAATAAGTATCCTCCAGAATGTGAGGCAAATTGACCTGCTATACCACGCTGGCCAGACTGGTTTATATATGGTTTTACTTTCTTCTTGGCTCATATTTGTCCCTCTGTTGTGAATAAGTATCCTCCAGAATATGAGGCAAATTGTCCTGGTGTCCCACGCCAGTCAGACTATTTTGCATAGGATTTTAAGTCAAGTTACGCTTCTCTTGTATCACTAATATATATTACTTATAAACATATATTCTTTAATGGTATTTTTCGACACCCATGGCCAAGAAAGGGAATGATGGATTGTATTCTTTTTGCGTCATCACACGGAAAAGGTGACTATAAACACAATAATTTCATTTTTAGAAGTATCTTTTAAATGTATCAATTTTTAGATGGTGATGGAATAAAACCCGTGGATATCATCGATGAAAACAGATAAGAAGAGACTGTGAAAAATAAAAAAATTACAAGTTGTAAAACTCACCCGACCCTCCGGTGATGAAAATAGTTTTTCCTTTATAAAACTCGGGTATAGTTGATACATTAGCGAAGTCCCGCTCTTCCAAGAATCCCATTTTAATACCAAAAGTTTTGAATTATTTACACAAAAAAAATAATAATCTGTAAAAATAAAAACTATGTTGTCACATTTAATTTATATTAGTAATATAGATTTAAATATGTATTTCAGAAATATTAGAATTAAAAGTATTTATTTTTTAAACGCGTAAGTACGTATGTACTATTTAAAAGATTATTTTTAACTGTGTAAATCAAATAATTAAAATTTTAAATTTTCTTTTTTTTTCAATGCCAGCCAGTTTCAATGTTAAACATTAATTGTTATTATTATTTATGACTTCATACTTTACGATTAACCTAATTTAATTTACATGTAGGTACTAATTGAAACAAAGGAGAATTTTATAAAAACTTATTTACGAGTAAAGAGTTATTATCAACCTGATTCGAACCTACACCTATAGGAAATCCGTTCCAATCGTTCTACTACATAGAAAAGTGTCAGCTGTTGTTGTTCAATTTGTAGCTTGTATTATTTTGTCGTCTTTATGAAAGACGTGTGCCATCTACCCAACACATTTTTTACACATTTTTTTCCCTTTCGTTTTTATAAAGACGTCTTTACTGCACTAACGAAATAATCCTTGTATTACGGGGGACTTTACAAACATAATTAACGCAGACAAATTACACTCAGACTTAGTACAACACTACATGGATCGCACAAAGTATTGTCCTGCGTTAGAATCGAACCCACGCACGAAAGGTCTTATCTTAAATAATACACCAACTGTGTAGTAAAAAAAAAACACTGTCCTTTACACTTGTATTAATATTTTTTCACTCATAAACAAGTTTTTATTAATAACCTAACTTGTTAAAAAAATAAATCTCAGCAATTTGGCTGATGAATTTACTTGAAGAAGGATTAAAAAAACCTGTTTCCTAAATTTTTTTTTAACAATAAGAAAGATTATAGGTCATAAAATATAATGCTGTTGGCAAGGAAGTTGATATAGAAGTTGAAAGCGCGAATGTGAACACAGTTGGCATATTGCGTAATAAGGATACTGATCTACTATACCAAGTGCTATAGGTCCGTTTGAGTAGGACAATATTTCTTGCGATCCAAAAGTTGTTTCGAGTCGATTTGTAATTTGTGTCCGTTTTGGGGCAGGTCTATACTATAGTATAGACATCTCGCCCATTCCGTCTGGGGCGACGATGGACAACGTGCGGCCCCATAAACCACCGTGTTCCTCTCCATCGCGATTGGACTGATCACTGATCCCGCTTCTTTGACATCCGTGGCCGGGGTTACCCTTTCGGCTATCGTCTCCATCGACGATCCAGTAACAAACAACTATGTTGTGTTGCCGTGGAGTCGTCCTCACGCGGTCTGCCTCTCTGTAAATAGCGGACTAATTCTCGGTCTATCCACTCGCGACCACAGCTAGGGAAGCATTAGGTGCAGATACTAGTCCCAACGCCAGAGCGTGTCAGCGTTGAGGATCTGCTCTCTAACACGCCCTGCCGCCTCTTTCTGCAAGACGTTTTCCTAACAGAAGACGGCGATCGCGTCCCACTTCCCGACTCTGTCGAGCATCATCTTAGCAATGATCAACAGCGTCAGGTTGGCATCGATAACTGCAACAAGTTCACTAAATCCCACGGGGGAGTTCCGACCAACTGAATCGGTTTCTCCGTAGCTACCGTACTGTATCCGCTTAAGGCCCTAACGCCATGAGAATTCCCGTTGAACATAAGGATTAGTTCTTTGAGCCTTCAAAAATATGTTAAGATACCGATAAAAATAGTACCAGTGAGTTATTGTATCAATCGAGAAACATCATTGAGAGAATAAGAAAGAAAGAAAGATTGTTAATAGCTATCTTTCTAATTGGGGCAAATATTTATACAGCTCAGATAAAATTCAAGTCAAAGTCAGCTTGGTCCAAGACCCCAGATCCAAGCTAACTCGGCACTATACCGAAGAAATCCCGGACGTCAGCTTGTACGAGATCAGAATGGCTCTAAAACAATTAAAGAACGGAAAGGCACCGGGAGATGACGGAATTACCACAGAGCTCCTGAGGGCAGGCGGCAAGCCAGTTTTAAAAGCCCTACAGAAGCTGTTTAATTCTGTCATTCTCGGGGGCGACGTTCCAGAGTCGTGGACCAGGAGTGTGGTGGTGCTGTTTTTCAAGAAGGGCGATAAAACGCTCTTAAAGAATTACAGACCCATCTCACTCCTGAGCCACGTGTACAAATTGTTTTCAAGAGTCATTACGAACCGACTCGCGCGCAAGCTAGACGACTTCCAGCCGCCCGAACAAGCCGGTTTCCGAAAAGGTTATAGTACCATAGACCACATCCACATACTACGCCAGATTATACAGAAGACCGAGGAGTATAATCGGCCTCTGTGTCTAGCGTTTGTGGACTATGAGAAAGCCTTTGATTCTGTCGAAACTTGGGCAGTGCTGCAGTCCCTTCAGAGGTGCCAAATTGACTATCGATATATCGAAGTGCTGAAGTGTTTGTATAAAGACGCTACTATGTCAGTCCGCATCCAGGATAAGAGTACGAAACCGATCCAGCTGCAGAAAGGCGTGAGACAGGGAGACGTTATCTCTCCGAAACTGTTCACCACTGCGCTGGAAGATGTCTTCAAGCTCTTAGACTGGACCGGACTCGGCATCAACATCAATGGCGAATACATCACTCACCTTCGATTCGCAGATGATATCGTAGTCATGGCAGAATCCCTGGAGGACCTTGGCACCATGCTCAATGACCTCAGCAAGGTCTCCCAACTAGTAGGGCTGAAAATGAACATGGACAAGACGAAAATCATGTCTAATGCCCATGTCATTTCTGTACCGGTCCTGGTTGGGAATGCGATTCTCGAAGTTGTCGATCACTATGTTTACCTAGGACAAACAGTCCAATTAGGTAGATCCAATTTCGAGAAAGAGGTCAGCCGACGAATCCAACTCGGCTGGGCAGCGTTCGGGAAACTTAGGAGGATCTTCTCGTCTAATATTCCGCAGTGTCTGAAAACAAAGGTTTATAACCAGTGTGTGTTACCAGCGATGACTTACGGCACTGAAACGTGGTCTCTAAATGTCGGCCTCATAAAAAGGCTCAAAGTCGCTCAGCGTGCTATGGAGAGGGCTATGCTCGGTATTTCTCTACGTGATAAAATCCGAAATACGGAAATCCGTAAAAGAACGGGTGTAACCGACATAAACCGAAGAATTAGCACGTTGAAGTGGCAATGGGCAGGCCACATCGCTCGACGAACCGACAACCGTTGGGGAAAAAAGGTTCTCGAGTGGCGACCACGAATCGGACGACGCAGCGTAGGACGACCCCCCACTCGGTGGACTGATGACCTCATCAAGGTCGCAGGAAACCATTGGATGCAGGTGGCACAGGACCGTTATAGATGGTATTCTCGTGGGGAGGCCTATGTCCAACAGTGGACGTTTACGGGCTGATGGATGGATGGATGGATGGATAAAATTCAAGACCAGCGTTAGTGCAATCAGCTATATCGACAGCTAAGACAGAAGGTCAATTCCCTTTAAAAAAGGATATCCTTAAGAACATTTTCTACACTTACACTACGCTTTTTCGCTTCGTTATCGGGTTTTTATAAATAATTAGGCATATTAAATGCTAAATTTCAGTAATTTGAACATTTTCTACAGTTTAAAATGATTAAAACATTTCCTCTTTAAGTTCCGTTGACGTTACTAAGTTGTAATCACGAATAAATAAAGTTAATGCCACATACGAACAATACAAAATTGAAAGCGAGAATGAATATGTATCTGATTATTATAGATTAATTGCTAAAGTTTAAGATACCTATAATAAATTTTACCACTTTCCACTTATAAAGATAAATTTTAATTTGAATAGTTTATAAGTATGCATAAGCTATCCATAACAATGCAATAAATACTTTTCGTAGATATTCCAAAACGTTTGGAAACAATTTTATAACCGGCCACCTGCCTAATATCGACCGAAAAAGTTAATGCATCGCGTTTAAACGCGGCCGCACGCATTTAAACGCTTCGCCGGATCGATTCGGCGGGGCGAGACGCATCCATAGTCCACCAAAAAAAAAAAAAAGGTTCACGACAGTCGTAATCTTCGCCATACATTGTGATATATTGGCTATTGTCCATCGGCCGCGCGCGACACTCGTAAGCTATGCAAGGAAATAAACCTTTAAGTATTAAATGTTCGCCCCAGCAACACTATTATATGTTTCCAGAGCTTCGAAGGAGATGCTACCCGAAAGAACAACCCTCCGGGCCTGCCATGAAGATCAAGAAATGTGTACCATTGGTAGGTCTATTGATGATGGAGAGGGAACACGGTGGGTTATAGGGCCGCACGTCGCCCTCCGTCGCCCCGGATGGAATGGGCGAGATGTCCAGACCTGCCCCAAAACGGTCACAAATTACAACTAAACTCGAAATAATTTTCG
Organism: Lymantria monacha; assembly: GCA_905163515.2. Taxonomy (NCBI): domain Eukaryota; kingdom Metazoa; phylum Arthropoda; class Insecta; order Lepidoptera; family Erebidae; genus Lymantria; species Lymantria monacha. Next base: position 16,058,415 of record LR991104.1, on the reverse strand, counting down.
GGTCGCACAAAATATTGTCCTGCTGAAATGGACCTATAACACCCTGCCGTCGTTCCAGATCTAATAGGTCGGGTGTGTCCAGACCATAGACTGCCAAAAAACAAATTATGTAATGTTATTTAGACGCCATCAAATGAAAATAAAATCTCATAGCCGTCTTTTACAACACCCACGAGCAGTGTAAGGGATAATAATATTTGCCACCAGATTTATTTAATATGGAATCAACCAAGACGGAATATTCCACTGATTAAAGCACCTCATAGAGTAGTTAAATAAAAAAAATACTTGCGTTAAAATCCCTTGGAGAGTCTATATTATACACTGAGTTCACACTTCGTTTCTAAAATTGTTCCAATTACACTCACTTAGAAATTAGAATGAGTAAAAAGACAAATTACATAGAAAACAAAAAACAATGACAGAAAATTATCAAGTTTTCATGCAACCGTATCGATTCAAATGAGACAATAGAATAATCATGTAATTTTAAACAAATGCATAATAGCTCAGGGTCAAAACAATATTTAATGATACTATAATTTCTATACAAAATAACAATAGTAATAATAGTTAATATAAATTTAATGATTATTGGAAATTTCTAGCATTTAATTTAATGTAACACTCTTTGTATTAATTACTTCACTTATGTTCTAATTGATTTCGTAGTAGTCACTACACTAGCTGTTGAAAATGACAATATTGAAAATTTTACAACCGTAAATTTATTAATTCATGTAAATAATATAAAATCGAAACTTCTAGTCAATAATGAATTTATTAATACTCGTAATATATAAGGGAATAATTACACTATTACGGCGTCCGTAACTGAGACGAACGTAATAATATCTGCAAGAATTATTTGCAGTTACCTGAGTTTCTCCTATATATGGCCTTGATAAAATATAGTACCGATAATCACGTATACATTACTGGCGCTGTTCTTGAACAATCTCACTTCATTATATTTAAACAGACAATGCATATTTAATAAATTAAATATATCTACTTATGATATAAATAAATAAATTTGTATTACATAAATATTTTTATTCCGTCATATATTATTTTGGTTGACCTTAAATTTTAATTACCTGCTGCTGACGATGTAAATAATTATTATTTCAGATGTGTTTTTAGGTCATTCTATGTTTGCAGAAAATTTTATTAAGCAATAGTAAGTCACTGTTATTTGAATCAAAACTAGATTTATTAATTACCATATTAATATTTTTCTTTATTTTCATCAAATATTATGATGGCCTTCTATTACAGGTGAGCCATAGTAGCATAGCCCAAGTTGTCATAGCTATCTGAGGCTAACAACTAAGTCACACAAAAAAAAAAAAAAAAGGTGAGCCATTAAAGGTATTTTAAGTTAAATGTAGTAACGTATGGAACGGCAAGTAAGTTCAATATTTCTTGGAACCAGATGTCTTATTTTTTTTTTATTTTGCTGAGCAAATTAATATTTTATGTCTTACGTTTATATAGTGTTGCGCCTGATGCCGCCCTAGCCGAGGCATCGGGTGATCGGACCGGGGATTAGTCCGGTTGCCCGAAGCGAGGCCACCGCTTGAGGACGATGCCCCGACAGCTTTCGCCGACTCGAGAGGAACCCGTGAGGGTAAACCGCCGGACGGGCCACCGAAGACAATGATCGGGTTCCGGTGGCCCGCTCGCACGGCAAAGGGATGCGCATTGCAGGGTGGGTCTATATAGGGTCGCGCGCTGTCTTTTCCGTCGTCTCGGACCGATTTGGCGGGGCGTAACCAAACCATAGCCTTCCGAAAAAATAAAAAAGTTTCACATAGTGTAATTTGAAAGTTGATAATATATTTACAGTTACCAAAATTGATAATATATACATCTGAATACTTATCCCCGGTCCCCTAAATCTCGTATCATCTTGCATTATTCGTATAACAATGCAACACTATCAATTATCTCTGCAAAATTTCTTTTCGGTATAATGACGGTTACCCGTCATTATACCGAAAAGAAATACATTACATATATAATACATTCCCCACCCTCTTATCTTTCCCATGAATGTCATCAAATACAACTAACGAATATTATAATGTATAATACGTCCATGCAAGAGAAGGAAATCTCAAAGCCGTTTACCAAAACGCATAAGCAGCTTGGTATAGTAAATCAATTTCCCTTATTTTGAAGTAAGCTTGAGCCTAGTAGCGGGACGCATATGCGGTGATATCAGAGGATATTTTCACCAATGCTAAAATGCAAACTTACATCACTATATGCCCAGCATTAATGTCACAGGCAATTATTTAGTGAGGATATTAGCAGTTCAATCCATGTGGTGACGGAGTAAGAGTACAATTCACCACCCCCTATCTTACCCGTAGGTGATCGAGAGACAACTAAGGGATATAAAACGCATATAACATCTATGCAAGAGAAGGAAAACTCAAAACAAAACCCTATACTAACACGTCTGACCAGCGTGGTGTAATAGGTCATTTTCCCACCTAGTGTGGAGGAGGCTCGAGCCCAACAGTGGGACATATACGAGCTGAGATGATGATGATGACGATTAGCAGCATGCAGCTAAAGTTGTAAAATATATATATATATATATATATATATATATATATCGTTCGTTCATAAACAAGTTTTTATAATATATTTATATATATGTATATATATCTTATAAAAACTTGTTTATGAACGAAAAATTATATATGTATATAATATTTCGCTCGTAAACAGTTTTTTTTATAAATCTTCTGCTTACGTGTGTCCCTCAAATAACTCATTGCTAACCTACTTTTTAGATTTGGAATTTTATGCTTTTAAATCACCCAGCTACAGTGTATTATGTTACAAATATAAATATAAACGTTAGCAGCCCTTTTCTTACGGGTTGAGAGCCCTCAGTGCTCACCCACAGTCCGGGTAAAGTTGTCATAGCCATCTGAGGCTAACAACTAAGACAAACAAAACAAAAAAAAAACTTTTTCTTTTTTTTTCTTGCGGTGTACTATGGATGTGATCGCGCTCCCCCAAATCGGACCGGGGTGACGGAAGAGGCGGCGCGCAACCCCATAGACCCACCCTGCAAGCACCTCTCTTCGCTGAGCAAGCGGGCCACCAGTGCCCGAAAAAAGGTAGCACCCTCAATAAGATTAATTTCACACTTAACGAGCTATGGCAATTTGATAATTTGAAATCCATATGTGTTTTGTGACCATAATTTAATACGAAAAAGAAACCTTTATCAAAAAGAACCCTACTGCTCATTTTTTTCTGATTTGTTTGTTTTTTTTAAAGACAGCAACTGCACTAAGCAAAAAACAGTCTTTATTTTACGGAGAACTTTACAAGCATATAATTAACGCGGTCAAATTACACCAGTTTCTGAATTGCACGAAGTATTGTCCTACATGAAAATTGAACTCGGCACCGTCACGTTAGGTCCGTATTTTAAATACTTACGTAATTTGTACAATCAATCTGTTTCGCTTTACGCTCATGATATAAACCTCATTTTTAGCATTTTTAACGGTGTATATATTTCCTTATATGCTGTGTAGATTACTCGTTTAAATTTGATGGGTTTCGTTTGACCTTGGCGGTTTAACCATGTAGAGCCTCACGCGGATCTAGTTCCGCGTATATTATTATTAATAATTATAAATATAAATAATATTATATAACGCAGTGCTTGTCCCAACATTACTGTATGGAAGCGAGAGTTGGGTATGCAGAAAAGAGTATGATAGTAAAATTAATGCGGTCGAAATGCGATCTCTGCGGAAAATCTGTGGAGTTAGGCTGACCGACCGCATTCGTAACGACGACGTAAGAGAGCGAGTAGGTATGAAAGAGAGTATTGGTGTAAAGATGCGAAAGGGAATGCTCCGATGGTTCGGACATGTGGAAAGAATGCCGAACGAACGCCTGGTTAAGAAGATATACAATGCGAAAGTGGAAGGATGTAGGTACCGAGGGAGACCGAGACTAACCTACCTAGACCAGATCGGTCATGTACTGAAGGAAGGTGGAGTCAAGAGTCTCCGAAACCGGCGAGCGTGTATGACGAGAATTATGAATGTTGAGGAAGCGAGTGAAGTATGCAGAGATAGAGTTCTCTGGCACTCTGTTCTCTCTGCCTACCCTGCAAGGGATATGGCGTGATGATATGTATGTATGTATGTAAATAATATTATAAATTGAACGTTTTGCTGTTAAAGCCGCACCTAAGATAAGTAGGCATTTCTGCCATACCTACTATAGCAATCAATCTTTAGGATCACATATACGCCTCGTTATGCGCTGCCGTATCTGTGGTGCTATACAGCTGCGCTTGCACAACCAATCAATTTTGTTTCCTATCTCCCGCATTATTTAAGGGGAAGAGAAATCCTTCTTTCTATCTCCTCCTATTTAACTTTTTCTTAATTACATCGGTCCCAAGACAATTAATAGCATCTCCTAAGACTGATTGAGTTTCAAACTTCGGGTTTATGGAGAACATTGTTGATTTAGTTTTATAGGAGTTACAATAGTGGTAATGGGTGGTGGGATTAGTCGCATTTGATGAAAATAAAATCTAGGATATACAGGGTGGAAGTGGACCGCTCCCGAAAATAAAGACAGGTGACCCTACTAGTCTTACTTGTAATGATAGGCTAGAAAAAAAATCAATTAGAATAAAAAAAATTTTTTTTTTTAACGATTTTTAATTTTTTTTCACATTCCATCGTATTAGGACAGTGCCATATAACGATAATTACATAAAAAATACGTAACTATACTCAGATGAGAAAAGACGCAATCTATTCCAAACTCACGATCATATGTTCGAGAGTTCAACGACCTCGCGTGGTGAAAAAAAAATTTTTTTTCATCCGAATCGATTTTTATTTTCTAGCAATCATTACAAGTAGGATTAGTAGGGTTACCTGTCTTTGTTTTCGGGAGCGGTCCCCTTCCACCCTGTATTATATCAAAACAGTTCTGATTAAAATGTAGAAAGTGAAACATTTTTGGTTTAAAAGTGTTGGCATGCCTAATTTTGTTCAAGTGTTTGCTAGGTACTGCGTAGTCGACTTTGAATAAGTTAAATATATCTGTCATCATCTTCATCATCATAGCCTATATATGTCCCACTGTTGGGCTCGGGCCTCCTCCGTAATGGGAGGGAAATTAACCTACTATACCACATTGGTCAGACGTGTTGGTATAGAGTTTAGCTTCGAGTTTTCCTTCTCTTACAAAGATATTATATATGCATTTTATATCCCTTAGTGGTCTTTTACGATCACCCACGGGTAAAGATTGTGGGTGGTAAATTGTATTCTTACTCAGTCACCACACGGATAACTAATTAATGTAATAAACCTCTATTTATAATAAACTAGCTTCTGCCCGCGGCTTCGCATGCGTAAAAGGTCACTTTCCTAAAGTCTTTCATCCGCTATTTTTATTTTACCTCTTAAGGGTAAATTTGTACAACATATCAATGCCATATTTATTTATATCTAATCAATAGCCTAAAAATAAGTTTCAAGTTTCTGGCTTTAAAAATGACGATACTTCCTTACAACTGTTTATCCCCCTTTACAACCTTTTTTTTTCATTTAAAAGTAACCTATGTCCTTCATCAGGTTCTAGACTATCTGTGTACTTAGTTTCATTTAGATCAGTTCAGTAGTTTTGGCGTGAAAGAGCGACAGACAGACAGACAAACAAGAGTTACTTTCGCATTTATAATATTAGTAAGGATAAATTATTATTTTTTTGTCAGAGAGAGGTTATATGTAGTTTGTAATTAGTTTTGTGGAGCAATATGTGCTCTTTAAAGTACTTATTGATTTATTAAACTTTCGTCAGAGTGAGGACGACGTTCCCGTTACATTGTTTGGTGCCAGTTTCGATGGAGATGATATCCCAAAAATAACTTAAAATACTATCATTTGTATGTGCTATCTGCTGTGTGTGCTAAACAAAATTATAAACAGCTTAGGTTTTTACTGTAATGAAATTCCTACACTAAAGATACCGATACCGGCACCGATTTCAAACCTATCAATAGATAGCACATACAAATAATAGTATTTTAAATTATTTTGTACTTTTTAGTTTTTGAAGTCGGTTTTTTAAATTTAGTTTTTTTTTACTTTTTAGTGTTACAGACATACATAGGTTGTTCCACTAGTAGCAGAGCTTGAGCTGCTCGTTCATTTGCCGCAATCACACTTAATGCTAATTTTAGACTTATATGGTTTTCTCATGGATGCCATTGTCAGAACTGGACCAAATTGAAACTTTCAAATAAAAAAAGAAAAAATAAAATCGCTTTGCCCAGTCGAAAGTTATGAAGTAACAAACATAAAAAAAAAACATGCAGACGAATTGAGAACCTCCTCCTTTTTTGATGTCGGTTAAAAAGAGTGAACTACCAGGTGGGCCACCTAAGACAACTTAATAAACCTTCAACGACCATAAAAGTATTTAAGTAACCCATATATTTTGATGTAGGTACCGGGGTGACTGAGACTAACCTACCTAGACCACATTGGTCCCGTACTGAAGGAAGGTGGAGTCAAGTCTCCGAAACAGGCGAGCGTGTATGAAAAGAATTATAAATGTTGAGGATGCGAGTGAAGTATGCAAGGATAGAGTTTTCTGGCACTTTGTTCTCTCTGCCTACCCTGCAAGAGATATGGCGTAAAATAAATTATCTTGGTTTTATGTTATTTTTTGCAATGATAACTTTTTAGGGAAGGGTAAACTGCTTCGTTACGTAACGCGTAACCAGTCTGTCTGGCTTCCCTTTCTTTCACGCTACGGCAGCGATAGGCTCCTTCTCTCACTCTAAACCACAGCGCTGACCGTATTAAGATGTGATATTTATAAAATCCGATTACGAAATGAAAAATGATGTCGCAAGCGGGATTCGAACCCGCGTCTATTGGGATTCCGGCCCAATCGTGCTGCCACTGCACCACCGCGACTAATTGTAGGACATGCAAATTTCACTCCGTATTATATTTACGTCTTAAGGTGACGGTATGCTATCTACCCGACAATGTTTACACACTGCTATGGGCTTAATACTTCAAACTTTACAGTTAGAATTGTATTAAACGATGACACAACCTTGTTATTTAAATTACTGAAATTTAGCACTTAATATGCTTAATTATTTATAAAATCCGATTACGAAATGAAAAATGATGTCGCAAGCGGGATTCGAACCCGCGTCTATTGGGATTCCGGCCCAATCGTGCTGCCACTGCACCACCGCGACTAATTGTAGGACATGCAAATTTCACTCCGTATTATATTTACGTCTTAAGGTGACGGTATGCTATCTACCCGACAATGTTTACACACTGCTATGGGCTTAATACTTCAAACTTTACAGTTAGAATTGTATTAAACGATGACACAACCTTGTTATTTAAATTACTGAAATTTAGCACTTAATATGCTTAATTATTTATAAAATCCGATTACGAAATGAAAAATGATGTCGCAAGCGGGATTCGAACCCGCGTCTATTGGGATTCCGGCCCAATCGTGCTGCCACTGCACCACCGCGACTAATTTTAGGACATGCAAATTTCACTCCGTATTATATTTACGTCTTAAGGTGACGGTATGCTATCTACCCGACAATGTTTACACACTGCTATGGGCTTAATACTTCAAACTTTACAGTTAGAATTGTATTAAACGATGACACAACCTTGTTATTTAAATTACTGAAATTTAGCACTTAATATGCTTAATTATTTATAAAATCCGATTACGAAATGAAAAATGATGTCGCAAGCGGGATTCGAACCCGCGTCTATTGGGATTCCGGCCCAATCGTGCTGCCACTGCACCACCGCGACTAATTGTAGGACATGCAAATTTCACTCCGTATTATATTTACGTCTTAAGGTGACGGTATGCTATCTACCCGACAATGTTTACACACTGCTATGGGCTTAATACTTCAAACTTTACAGTTAGAATTGTATTAAACGATTTTTGTTTGTTTTGAATTGTATTAAACGATTGTATTAAACGATTTCATTTCGTAATCGGATTTTATAAATAATTAAGCATATTAAGTGCTAAATTTCAGTAATTTAAATAACAAGGTTGTGTCATCGTTTAATACAATTCTAACTGTAAAGTTTGAAGTATTAAGCCCATAGCAGTGTGTAAACATTGTCGGGTAGATAGCATACCGTCACCTTAAGACGTAAATATAATACGGAGTGAAATTTGCATGTCCTACAATTAGTCGCGGTGGTGCAGTGGCAGCACGATTGGGCCGGAATCCCAATAGACGCGGGTTCGAATCCCGCTTGCGACATCATTTTTCATTTCGTAATCGGATTTTATAAATAATTAAGCATATTAAGTGCTAAATTTCAGTAATTTAAAGATGTGATATTATAAGATTTTATTATTAAATAACTTTTTCTTACATTATCATATTAATATACATACAATTTAAGTAATAACTTAAGCTTTTCTCAAGTTAAATATTCTCAATATTAAATAGTTCAACTTAGACTAGTTTAAGTTATCACTTCTGTCGGGCGGCCCATGCCCCAATCTCCTCTCTTTTTTTTATAATAATATATCAAAAGCTTTTAATATGATTTAGCATTATAGCGTTCTTCAGGTTTTGACGCAGTTATACACCGCACACTTCACGTTTAAAAAGAACTTAATTACAAAAGCAAGATGTAATAAAAATCATTAATAATAATACTTTATATATATATTAGTTATATTAAAAAAAAAACAATATAATTAGACAGTAGTTTTGCTAAATTTGTATAAAGTATCTTGAACGCAGTCCAAATTGAGGAACCACCAAAAAATGTATCCGAAAAAGATACATTTAATCAAACTATCCAAGATTAAGATTCTGTAAAAAAAAAATACACAATATTATACTTTTAAGTATTGTCAAAATAAATTCAAATATTATGCATTAAGCCCCCTAAGAAGACGTACATCATCATCATCATCATCTCAGCTTATATATGTCCCACTATTGGGCTCGAGCCTCCTCCATAATGGGAAGGAAAATGCCTACTTTACCACGCCGGTCAAACGTGTTGGTATAGGGTTTTGTTTCAAGTTATCCATCTCTCGCATAGATGTTATATGCGGTTTATATCCCTTAGTCGTCTCTTACAATCATCCACGGGTAAGACAGGGGAATTATATTCTTAGTCCGTCACCACAGAGACAGAAGGCGTACATATTGCCAAATTTAGATTTTATTGTTTAATTCAAAGTAAGCTACTACCAGTTTGGCTTACAGCTACAAACTAAGAAAATGTGACAAAAAACTTAACTGTCTCGTGATTTTTTAAGTTACATATTTTAAATAAAATTGTTTATATATATATATATATTTAGTTTAGAGTTTTCTGTGTGGTGACGGAGTAACAATACAATTCACCACCCCCTATCTTACCCTTGGGTGATCGTAAGAGACGACTAAGGGATATAAAACGCATAATATATAACATATATGCAAGAGAAGGAATACTTGAAACAAAACCCTATCCGAACGCATCTGAGCAGCGCGGTATGTTAGGTTAATTCCCTCCCATTACGAAGGAGGCCCGAGCCCAACAGTGGGACATATATCGGTTGTGATGATGATGATGACATATTCTTTTTTTGTGATCTAATGAGATGCCTTTCGAGCAAGGATACATGTTTTAAAAGTGAAATACAAAAACAAAAACTATTGGACCAGATTTACGAGCTAACTACTAGAGCAGCCATCACTCTCCTCAACATTCTTCATCTTTTATTATACCCTCGAAAGACAAAAGAGTGGTAAAATGTATTGTCACGCCATTTATAAGTATACCGAAAAAAGATTTTTTTTATCTTATGCTGACAACTGAGCAGACATCACACCTGATGGTAAGTGTTACTGCCGCTAATGAATCATTGTAATATGAGGTACAGATAAGCGGCTGCCTACCAACCAAAACTCATCTAGAAAGTTGGGCTACCAGCGTTCTTGCTTACCGAACGAAGGTAAGCAACAATGTCACTGATCAGACGTCGATTTTCAAGTGTGTTTTTTAAGAAAATTTTCAAGAAATCTTTCAGCAGTGTAGCCCTACCTCTACTCCCAGGTGGAAAGTCGCTACTTAGTCCACTACTAATGCCACCTATACAGGTATTTAGGCAAGCCGGTACCTATATCACTGACATCTATGCAGTTATTTACGATATAATTTCATTGTGTCCAATAAGTAACTCTGATTTCATTCAGAAAAAACTACTCAATACAACTCTCTTTTGATCTTATTTAGGTCTCTTCTGCGATAATCTAGACTTTCAGCAGTTTAGCCCTACTATGGACGGATGAAAAGTCACTACTCAATCCATTACCACTGTCACCTATACAGATGCTTAGGCAAGCCGGTACCTAGATCGCTGGCATCTATGCACTTATTTACGATGTTTAGATATAATTTGATTAAGTCCAATGAGTAGCTATAATTTCATCCAGACAAAAACTACTCAATACAACTCTCTTTTGATCTTATGTAGGTCTCTCTTGTGATAATCTAGACTTATGAAAAGTTCTATTAAGGTCTGCAATATAAAATATTAGTGTATTTTAAAAAAAAAAATTATGCATTTCTCCTTGAGTACATACGACAATTGCTATTTTGCAAACAAGACGCAGAGGATAATATATACATATAACTATTTTTCTCAAACATGCTTGGAAATTTGAGCATTATTTTGACAACCTTCTTCGAGATAAATCAAAATTGCTGTACTGACACGCGAGCAGCGGCCGGCAAAAAATGTATGAAAATCCATATCTGTCGTGTTTTAGCGGCCAAATAAATATATATGTAAATTCATATCTATCGTGTATTTTAAAAATGGATCGATTTGTTACTTCAAAAAATAGCCACCGAGGAGACGACTTATCAGAGTTTTATATAAATTTCGAACTGGCTTGAAAAAGATACCTGTTTAATAATGAAAAAAAAAACAAATGAACCCTTTAGCACGTAAAAAATGTTGTTCGTTATGTTTACAGTTCTACTTAGTACTACTTAGTTGTAATTTCCGCGCATTATTTGAGAAAAGCACTATACAAGCCTTGGCCACAACTAGGAATTGATGGACTTACGTATGTGTGCCTCGGCTACGCCTCGGCCCACATTTAAACGTTCGTCCATCAATCCCTGTTTTGCTGATCGCTGCAGTAATGTATTATATCTTACCTCATGTAATGTTTGCGAGCTCTAGGTAGATCTTCGTCTTTCTCTTTTAAAAGATACTTCTTCCCCCCTGCGACGCAATTGTAGAAAAATTTGTATTTGTCAACTTTCTCTATTTCATAGTAGAAAGAATGCAAGTCCTCATCCTAGAAAATAATTAATATTTAATTAATTATATTGTTTTATTAAAAAAAGAAGCTGTGTGGTAGCGGCTACGAATACTACCAACCCTTACTTTACTCGTGCATGTCGTATAGGACGACTAAGAGCCTTATACCTACCAACTCTATCTGATGCCATTTGGTCAACAATTACATTCCCAAGAAGGGTTGACGTCCGTCAGGCGGCCGATCATAAAACTATTGCCAATAACTTTTAAAATATGTACTATGAAAGAAGAGTACATATTGTATCGACACCAAGTAATTGGGATAAGAGTAGGAGAGTGATAATTAAGCAAAGAAGCTATAATCTTTAATATGATTGATTTAATCATTATCACAATTAAGTATTATACAACGTCTTACTTTTTAACCCACTGAAAAAAGGAGGCGATTCTCAATTCGTCTGTATTTTTTTGAGACTAATCCCAACACACATTCCCACCATTGTAACTCCTGTAAGCCAGGATCCACAATGGTCACCATAAATGACACCGAGGTTTGACCCTCAGGCAGTCCCGGGAAATGATTTTAATTGTCTTGGAACCCGCAACATATTTAATTAGAAAAGTTAAAGAGGAGGAGTTGGAAAAGAGTGATTCCACTTCCCTGCCAGGCAAAGCGGGAGACAGAAAGCAATACTGACTAGTCAGCCAATAAGTAAAGGGTTGTACAGCTACGATAAACGCAGCAGTACGGCACCACGGATACGGGATAATAATCGTCTGTATTTATTTTCATGTGTCATTAGAACTTTTTAGGCGAATGGATTTTAATGACACTTATTTCAGTTGAAAGCAGATACTTTCCTTGTGGTCCCCTTGAAATTTCATCAAGATTTAACCAGTAATTTTTGTGCTACCCTTAATAATACAAACCCTTCAAAAAATTCAGGACAAAAGTATTACCTTGATGCAAGACCGTAATAGGACGAAATTTTTGTTATCAAAAGTCCATTGCTTGGTTGTATAATATTCGAGGGCCATACTTGCAATAAATATACGACGTTGGACTTTAAGCAGCCTGCATAAACAAAAACAGAATAAATTAGTTTTCCACGAGAGCAATTAAATTGGTTCCGTGTGGTGACGGAGTAAGAATACAATTCACCACCCACTATCTTACTCGTAGGTGATCGTACGAGATGACTAAGAGATATAAAAAAGACATATAATATCTAAGCGAGAAAAAACTGATCAAAAACTGGAAACAAAACCCTATACCAATATGTCTGACCAGCATCGTATAGTAAGTCAATTAACATCCAATTATGGAAGTGGTCCAAGCCCAACAGTGGGACATATATGAGATGATGAAGATGATATCAATTAGATTGTTATTGAAATAAATATATCTAAATATATAAATATATTTAAAATTACTATTTTACCCAGCCTGTTCGTTTGTTTGTAGAAGACGATATATCGCAGCGCCGCCTGGTGGCAAGTTAAAATAATGAGGATAGCATAAACGATGTCCGTAAAAAAAAATACATATACATACAAAAAATAAATTAAACCTATAGTGTTTTAATTGGCCTTAATATTAATTTTGCATATCCGCCTAGTGACTAGTGATGGTCATAATAATATATTTTTCATTACCATCACAAATATGTTTATATTTTATAATTTATTTAATTTTATGGATTATTTTTTTTAAACCAACAAAATGCAACGGAAACCGCTATATCCGCCGCTATAATCGCTGTGTGGTAGCGGCTACGAATACTACCAACCTTTACTTTGCTCGTGAGTATCGTAAAAGACAACTAAAAGCTTGGATAACACCACCTGATGCCCTTTGGTCAACAATCGCATTCCCAAGGAGGGTTGACGTTAGGCCGGTGGCCGGTTATAAAACTATTGCCAATAACTTTTGCAATATGTAGGCAGAGGAGTACATATTGCGTCAAACCCATGTAATTGGGATAAGAGTAGGACAATGATAAATAACGGAAACCGTGTTCTCACTGATATGTACCACCGTGTCTTTCTGTAAAGTTAGAGCCCTCAGCGAGGCTCTGGTCGAGGTTGCTATTATTACTTTATTTACTGTTATTTCATTTTGAGTAGGGCCTGTGCCATACAGTACATATGTAGTATAAGTGTTTGTGTATTAGGCAAAGGATCTCATTTAAATTAAATATTAATAATTTTGTTAGTGGTAGGACCACGCTCTTGACAGGTTTCTGTCTACAGCCACGGGCCGGTCCGTTCGGGGTAGTACCACACTCTCGCAGAAAATAGACGTCTGAGTAATGGCAATGTGGTATTGTGCTTCGTTCGGTGAGCGAGAGAGCGGGAAGCCCAATTGGGTGGGTTTGGAGTTTGTAATGGTAGGCAGCGGCCTAGCTATAGTATTGATTATAATAAAGGTCCATGGGCGGCAGTGACACTTACCATCAGGTGTGCTGCTTGCTCATTTGCCACTAAAAGCAATTAAAAAAAAAATAACACTAACAGATGAAGATCATCATGATCATGATAATTCTCCTACTCTTATCCCAATTGCTTGGGGTCGATACAATATGTACTCTTCTTTCATAGCACATATTGTAAAAGTTATTGGCAATAATTTTATGACCGGCCGCCTACCAGACGTCAACCCTCCTTGGGAATGTAATTATTATGATGTAACAGACGAAGATATTACAACAAATATGCCAAAAGGACAACTTAAATTTTTGTCTCTTTCTGATATCATTTATTTAAGAACTTCGTACGGGCAAAATAGATTAGACTATCATATAGCTATTACAATATTAAATATAATAATATTGATATTTTTAATAAAAATATAATTTAACACCACCCATCTTCATCTCATCATCATCTTAGCTTATATATGTCCCACTGCTGGGCTCGAGCCTCCTCCACATTGGGAGGGAAAATTACCTACTACACCACGCTGCCGCTGGTTAGACGTGTTGGTATAGGGTTTTGTTTAGAATTTTCCTTCTCTTGCATGGATTTTATATGCATATTTTATCTCCTAATCGTCTTTTACGATCACCCACGAGTATGATAGTGAGTGGTGAATTGTATTCTTACTCCGTCACCACACCAAATCCTATCTTACCCGTATCTTACCGTAATCTTAAAGAAATGGGCGCGTATACTTATATACGCGCGTGAGAAGTTATACATCTTTGGCATCATTAATAAATAGTTTTTAATTGCATGCCAATAATTAATTGTAATAAAATAAAAAAAAAGGCCTGAAAAAGGATAATATCAGTTTTTTCACTAATATTTACGAATAGTAAATAACCTTAATCAAAATATTCAATTTAAATCACTACTGAATATAATTTATTAGTATATATAAAAAAACAAGAGCAAGTGTTAAGATGCGAAAGGGATGCTCCGATGGTTCGGACATGTGGAAAGAATTGCGAACGAAGGTCTGGTTAAGAAGATATACAATGCGAAAGTGGAAAGATGTAGGTACCGGGGGAGACCGAGACTAACCTACCTAGACCAGATTGGTCACGTACTTAAGGAAGGTGGAGTCAAGAGTCTCCGAAACCGGCGAGCGTGTATGAAGAGAATTATGAATGTTGAGGAAGCGAGTGAAGTATGCAAGGATAGAGTTCTCTGGCACTCTGTCCTCTCTGCCTAACCTGCAAGGAATACGGCGTGATGATATGTATGTATGTATAAAAAACAATTTTTACGGATTCATATCGCGTTTTGAATTGTTTTTTTAATTCCCAACGTTTAACACTTTATAGCGTTGATGATCACGAGGTTGTATTATCGCTGTAAAGTGTTTGAAATGTCAAAACTTTTTAATACCTTTACATTACACTACATTACTTTTAATAGTGGTAGGACCACGCTGTTGACAGTTCTCTGTCTACAGCCGCGGGCCGGTCCGTTCGGGGTAGTACCACTTTCTCGCAGAAGATCGACGTTTGAGTAATGGCAATGTGCTGTGTGTTTGACTGTTGTGTTGTTGTTCGTTTGAAGATCGAGAGAGCCGGAAACCTAACTGGATGGGTTCGTGGCTTATACTGATAGGCAGCGGCCTAGCTATACCCTTGGAATTGCAAAGGTCCTTGGACAGCAGTAACACTTACCATCAGTTGTGCTGCTTGCTCATTTGCTACCAAAAGCAATAAAAAATAAACATTTAGAATTACTAAAATTTAAGCAAACCTTGTACTTTTTTATGAATTTGTTTCATATTATTCTTTTTATATAACATCTCAATGATTAAATTGTTATTAATTAATTATTTAATGTTTCTTAGATATTTTATTGTTGACAATTTTAGTACTATTTTTATAGTTAATTCGTTCAGATTATAGTATAGTATTTATCCATGTGGTGACGAAGTAAGAATACAATTCACCACCCCCTATCTTACTCGTGGGTAAGAGACGATTAAGAGATACAAAACGCATATAACATCTATGCAAAAGAAGAAAAACTCGAAACAAAACCCTATACCAATACGTCTGACCAGCGCGGTATAATAGGTTAATTGCCCTCCCATTACGGAGGAGACCCGAGCCCAACAGTGGGACATTTATGGGCTGTGATGATGAAGATGATGACGATGATAGTATATTTCCTTGAACACAATAAATGAATAGACAGCAGCAGACTTATCCATAATACTTTATTAACCCATAGCTTACATACATACATACATATCATCACGCCATATCCCTTGCAGGATGGAGAGAGAACAGAGTGTCAGAGAACTCTATCCTTGCATACTTCACTCGCTTCCTCAACATTCAAAATTCTCTTCATACACCCATAGCTTATATCAGACGAAAATTTATTTTTCAAATTATTGAGATTTAACATGCTAGTTAATTTATAAAAACATGTTTATGATCGAAGAATTATTGTCAAACATGGAATTCGAAATCACATCTATTAAAAATTCGTTCCAATCGTTCTACCTCTTAAACAAGTATGAGCTGTCTTTTGATAACAGCGGCTCGCTTTATATTTTTTGTTGTTTTTATTGTTGTGGCAACACACAAGCAGCACACCTGATGGTAAGTGTTACTGCCGCCCATGGACCTTTGCAATACCATCTGTATATCTAGGTCTCTGCCTACAAATGAAAATCCCAAACCCACCCAGTTGGGCTTTCGGCTCACTCGCTCACCGAACGAAGCGCAATAGCACATTGCCATTATTCAGACGTCGAACTTCTACGAGAGTGTGGTATTACTCCGGACGGACCGGCCTGTGGCTGTAGAGTGAAAACTATCAACAGTGTAACCCTTTGGGAGAAGATGTTCCATCTACCAGGCAATAATTACACATTGTACCGATTTAATACTCGAACTTTGCAGTTCGATTATATTAAACGATGACACGATCTATTATCCATATTACTTAGATAGCGTTTAACATGCTTGACTATTTATAAAAACCTGCTTACTTGCGAAAAATTCATTTAAAAAAAAATGGTAAAAATATATTATTTTTCTCAATCATGCTTGGAAATTTGAGCATTATTTTGACAACCTTCTTCGAGACAAATCAAAATTGCTGTACTGACCAAATACATACGAGCAGCGGGCGGCACTACATGTATAAAAATCCATATCTGTCGTGTTTTAGCGACCAAATAAATATATATGTAAATTCATATCTATCGTGTATTTTAAAAATAGAACGATTTGTTACTTCAAAATATGTTAACTAAATAGACAACTTATCAGAGTTTTATTTAAATTTCGAACTGGCTTGAAAAAGAAAACTGTTTAATAATGAAAAAAGAAACAAATGAACCCTTTAGCACGTGAAAAATGTTGTTCGTTGTTCGTCATATATACAGTTCTACTTAGTACCACTTAGTTTTAATTTCCGCGCATTATTTGAGAGAAGCACTATACAAGCCTTGGCCACAACTAGGAATTGATTGAATTACGTATGTGTACCTCGGCTACGCCTCGGCCCACATTTGCACGTTCGTCCATCAATGCCTCTTTTGCTGGCCGCTGCAGTAATGTACTATAAACTTAATACTTACATAGGTTTACGTCCAAGCAATCTAAGAATTGTGTCAACGATTATTGCTGGAATCAGATGTTGAATTAACACCTGTAAATAAAAAGAAATATTTTTAAAGTCAAATTTCTTTAAAATCGTTGTGATTTGAAACTCAATATAACGAATATTTGTCACAATAGAAAGTATGGACGGAATGGATGTATACCTGGAATGAGTGGTAACGGATGAGTGGAAACTCATAGGAATAAATGGGATAATTGGTGATGAATGGGGATAGATGGAATGAGTGATGACTGATAGACATAGATGGGATAAGTGGTAATGTATAGGATGACTGGAGATGAATTGGAATGGATGGAATGAGTTGGGAATATAATACAAGTGCAAATAGATGGGATAAGTGGGAATAAATTGAGATCAATGAATTGTATAGAGATAGATGGTATGACTGCGTACAAATTGAAATGGATGAACTAGGAATTAAAAGGAAAAATTAAAAAATATTAATAATAAAAATTTAAAAAAAATATATATCTCCCTCTCGATATTATTGTAATGTAAATAAATAAAATAAATATTTTTTTAAGCTTTTTAAAAAATATTATAAAAATAATAAACCATAGGGTTTTGTTTCGAGTTTCCCTTCTCTCGCATAGATGTTATAATATGCGTTTTATAACTCTTAGTCGTCTCGTACGATCATCCACGGGTAAGATAGGGAGTGATGAATTGTATTCTTACCCGTCACAACACGGAAAATCAACAAATCACAACATCTATGCAAGAGAAGCAAAACTCGAAACAAAACCCTATACCAACACGTCTGACCAGCGTGGTATAGTAGGTCAATTAACCTTCCATAATGGAGCAGGCCCGAGCCCAACAGTGGAACATATATGGGCTGAGATGATGAGATGAATAAACCATAAAACTATCCTAAATCTCCTGATGCTTAATATTTATCTTATTCTTTCGTTGGCTACTTTTCTGATGTTTCAATTTTGCTGTATGTGAATTACACACACACTACAATACACTTTTTACACTTTTTGAAGTGATAACTTGTTATAGGAGGGTAAACCGCTTCGTTACGTAACGCGTTACGACGCCAGTCTATCTGGCCACTTTATAGGATTAAATAGTGATATTAATAATGTACATATACAAAATTCTAATGTACATATTCAAGAATTGTAACTAAGTATAAAATATATTTTATAATCAATAAAAGATTTTATTAATATCTAAATAACCTTATTAATAAATAAAATAGGATACGTTATCATATTAATATACTTGAAATTTAAATAATAACCTAAGCTTTTATCAAGTTAAACAATTTCAATATTAAATAGTTCAATTAGATTAGTTTAAGTTAACACTTCTGTCGGGCGTTGCCGAAACGCACACGTTACTTTTTTTAAAAATAACCTTACTTTAAAAAAGCTGTGTAGTGGCGGAATAAAAATGCAATTCACACCCCCTATCTTACTCGGGGCTGGAGTAAAAGATGACTAAAGGAATAATATGGGTGTAACCTCTTTGCAGGTGAAGGAAAATTCGAAAACGTCTAGTATAAAAGGGCTTACTATACTACAGTAACTGATTCGGGTTGGGAGCCCTCAGCACTCACCCACAGTTCGGCTAAAGTTGTCATAGCCATCTGAGGCTAACAACTAAGCAACACAAAAAAAAAGAAAAGAATAAGTAACTGATGTACTTTGTTATTGAAATTATCTGATAACTAATTAATTATTAATTACGAAATAATGAATTATTAAATAATTATCTTATAAGATTTAAATATCTATTCTTCTATTATTATTTTTTTATAAGAATTACATTTTTTTAAACACCCCCCTGAATTAAGGAAATAATAATCCTTGTATTGTGGTGGATTTTACAAACAAATAATTAAGGCACACAAATTACACTCAGACTCAGAACAATACTTTGTGGATACCACAAAGTATTGTCCTGCGTAGGAATCGAATACCCATTGCACTGGCACGGAAGATCGGTATCTTAACCACTATACCATCTGTTCAATATGTTATTATTCATAATTATAATTTTTTATAGAAAAAAAAATAAGTAATAATTTTTGCATCACGGAAGACAAAAAAATAATTATTCTGCCTGGGATTCAAAAGTACGGTACTAGACAAGATAAATTAACCATCTGTCTAATTTATTATTTATTTATTATTTAATAATAATTTTCTTACGTGAGAATCATAAAGCGTTTCTCACCGTCTAAGGAAAAAAGGAAGGAAGGAAAAACATTTATTTTGTTCTCGTTAAAAACTAATCAAAATAAACAAAACTAAAGAAAATAACTTCTGATATAAAATGACATTAACGAGAAACAAAAAAGGCTATTGGTTCAGCTTTGGCTATTTTATTTTATAAAATAGCGCTGATATTCTGCCAACACCTGGTACATTTTAAAGAAATTATAAAAACATTACTAGTATTTTTATACTTTATATACACACACACACACACGCGCACACACACACACACGCACGCACGCACACACATACACGCACGCACACACGTACACGCACGCACACACATATACGCACACACGCACACACGCGCACATGCGCACACACGCACACGCGCACACGCACACGCACACACACGCACACACACACGCACACGCACACACACACACACACAATAGGATGTACTCTATCCTCTACATGTACTCTATCCTCTAGATAAATAGCATAATAAAAAAGGTATTATACCCTTAAATAGTTGATAGTCTTATATGAAGTGATATCACCACCAGGTAGCCACAAAATATCGTTTAAAGGCAATTCTTTTGATATCGCTCGACCACTATCTAGTATTTCACCCATCTTCATATTATTTAGATCACCAGCACAGCAATTGTAAATGGGAATACCGTCAGTGGGCTCCAATCTGCAATGATTAGACGAAATCTTAATATATATAAATTACGCGTCACGTTGTTTGTCCGCGATGGACTCCTAAAGTATTTAACCGATTTTAATCAAATTGGCACAGCATGTGTAGTTTGATCCAACTTAAAAGATAGGATAGCTTCCATCTCAATTTATAGTCGCAATATTATTTGATTGCAAATTATTTGTCTATTATTTGACAGTCACAATTATTTGTTATCTCCAAACGATTCTAACAGATGGCGGTATCTGTTGACTGGATTGAGTAAGTATTTGATAGATGGCGCTATGTTAAACGTACAAACGTTTCATATAAGCTACAATTTATTAGCATAACCACCACGTGTTACTGAGGCTACCTTAGCCACAGAGACGCGTGGCTGGGTCTGCTAGTACTATAATAATTTAGGCTGACGGATCGCATTCGTAACGACGACGTAAGAAAGCGAGTAGGTATGAAAGAGAGTATTGGTGTAAAGATGCGAAAGGCAATGCTCCGATGGTTCGGACATGTGGAAAGAATGCCGAACGAACGTCTGGTTAAGAAGATATACAATGGGAAAGTGGAAGGATGTAGGTACCGGGGGAGACCGAGACTAACCTACCTAGACCAGATCGGTCATGTACTGAAGGAAGGTGACAAGAGTCTCCGAAACCGGCGAGCATGTGTGAAGAGAATTATGAATGTTGAGGAAGCGAATGAAGTATGCAAGGATAGAGTTCTCTGGTACTCTGTTCTCTCTGCCTACCCTGCAAGGGATATGACGTGATGGTATGTATGTATGTATTATAATAATTATCATAATCATTATCATCGTTATCACATATGGATCCCGCTGGTGAATTCGTAACTCTTCTACAATAGGATACCTTCCTATTTTTTGATTTATTGATCTATCTATAGTTGGTCAAATGAGTAGATATAGTGTGTTATTCAGGGTTTTCTTCACTTGCAATTATATTATCTGCATATTGTATTAGTTAATCGTCTTTAAGGCAGTCACAGCCACGCGAACAGATCATGTTCGCGTGGCTGTGACTGCCTAGTCATAGATAGTGATAGTGAAGATAGTGATTATCTTCACACTCACTGTCATGGCCGTGGCATTGT
This sequence comes from Lymantria monacha, assembly GCA_905163515.2. NCBI lineage: Eukaryota > Metazoa > Arthropoda > Insecta > Lepidoptera > Erebidae > Lymantria > Lymantria monacha. The sequence continues at coordinate 16,036,956 of LR991104.1, read as the reverse complement.
ATTTTTACTCCATCCACACGTAGAAAATATTTAATATAATAAATATAATTTTTAATTTTAATAGTGGTAGAACCACGCTGTTGATAGTTTTCTGTCTACAGCCGCGGACCGGTCCATCCGGGGTAGTACCACACTCTCGCAGAAGATCGACGTCTGAGTAATGGCAATGTGCTATTGCGCTTCGTTCGGTGAGCGAAAGAGCCGGAAGCCCAACTGGGTGGGTTTGGGGATTTTATTGATAAGCAGCGGTCTAAGCTATACCCTTGGTATTGCAAAGGTCCATGGGCGACGGTGACACTTACCATCAGTTGTGCTGCCTGCTTGTTTGCCACCATAAGCAATAAAAAATATTATTATATTCGTCCAATATTTGAATTTTTAAATGGTTACCTTAACAAAGGTTATTCACCAGACTTTACTGTGGAAGTTTCAAAAATAGGTTGAGAAATCACAGGTGTCATAGCAGCTGCTCTCTTCTGGGAAACTAATAACTATAATTCCGATGGCCAACCTAAGCTTTTTAAGACTATTATTGCGTTACTCTTAGGAACCCTTATATTCAACGCAGAATGTCGATACAGTCGATGGATGACGGATGCATAATTTTAGAGACAAAGATTTTGTACGCTTTAAATAAAATCTAAAAAATGATTCCTTATCTAGCATAGGCGGTAAAGACTATTTTAGAAGTAACAAAGAGGATAAATATCCAGGCATTTACGTACTTTTTAGTGCCTCTCATCCAGCCAGCAACTATTAAACACTTAATAGATATATCCACGGGCATATAGTCAGCTATTAAATCGGGATCGGTGTAGAAACTCCTTAAAATACCTGAAAAAATGGAAATAAAGATTTCAAATGTGTAATAATTTAAAATTTTGTGTGATGATCGAGCAAGAATACATCTCACCACCTTATTGATGCATATATCGTTAAGGAATACAATGGGAGATCAGATAACGTCACTGGAAGAGAACATAAAGTTGAAAGAAAACCAAATACCAAACCTTCTGACCAGCGTGGTAGAATATTTCAATATCCCCCCATTATGAAGAAGAGCTGGGTTTAGTACCGCTAGTTAAGGCTTTTTCGATGTTATAAATATAGTGGAATATATCTCACCCTTGCCACATGCCGTCAATAATCCAGCCGGTCCATTAAAATTCTCTATCCATCCAGGGACTGGTTCTTCAACACTTGATATCACTGAAAATATTACATTGTATTTACATCGTTGATTGATGGTAGTGAAATTTAATGCAAATGAAACGTTATCATCTCTGTGAGTAAGACTTAAGTCTGAATCTAAGGGAAAGGGCAAATTGGACATCTGCTCTGAGTGGTATATTAACGGGGCGCTGGAATCATCAGTTCAAAAAAAAAGCATAGCGTATATTATTTTGTTCTTGAAGATGAATTTATTCTTGATATACTTGATTGATTTCCAACCTTATAAACAAAAGTTTGATTTCTTTTTCTTCACGTCTAAACTAATTACTAAAGATTCTTCCACAGCAATTTACTTGACTTTTGGCTCCACTTATAGCGAATGGAAAGCTTTTTCATTTACTATTTTATTCGCACAAAAACTAGGGAATACTGATAGTAATGCTTCATGATCCTAACAATTAGAAAGCCATAGTTTTCATAAAACTAGTCTAATCAATATATAAGTCTATCTTCATAAATTGATCAGAATATCAAAGTCAACTTTTGAACTTAAGACACTCTACGAGAATGCTATTAAAAACAGTCCTGTACAAGGTACACCTAAGGGTGCCCTGCGGCTTTCACGATGTAGTAGGTCCACTTGCTAGAGTCTGTCCTACACTATGTTATTCATTTTGTAGTCACCATTTGAGAACCATTCTTTCTCAACGATTGTCGGTTCAACAAGTACTGTTGTCTAGCCATTGCTACTTCAACATGATAATTTTTCAGATTGCATTAGTTACAGTCATTCTGCTGTTGATTTACGTATTCCAGATTTTATTGGGTGAATGAGAGGTCTATAACTCACCAATGGAAGGTCTGATGATAACAACGGGCATCTGACCCTTAGTTTCATATACCACATGCTCAGCCAATTGTTTGGAAAAGGCGTACGTATTAGGTACTTCGCCCAAGTATCTGGAAACCAAAAAGAAATCATTTATTTCCTTTTTATTTGTTATAAAGTAACTACTTTCATTATTTTATTGCATTAGTCATCACTATCATCATTATTCAGCATCTTTTCTATTTAATTTTGCACGAAAACCTTCCGCATAGAAGCCAAATGACGCGGTCTTTGTTTGGTGAAATTATTATCATCATTGTCACTCTTGATGATGGAGTTGACGATCGTAGTTAAATGTATAGCATCTATCATAACCGTTCCTAGGAAAATAATGCTGTCCTTATATCTAATATCAGCTCATTTTAATCACTCTCACGGTCGATCCCATATCCACATATTAGCATAACAAAGAGTACACACCAACGGTAGCCAATTTAAACACTCCCAATATTACAGTTAAGAAATCTGATAGAAGCAGATATTCTGCAGTACGAACTATTACCATAATAGACTATTTGATCTGATATGTGTTTTTTTTTTAAGATTAATTTTATTTTTAGTTGCTTTCAATAAAGAAATATGGCATATAAACAAAGAAATATAGTTCGGTAATTTAAACCAGTCGTACTTGAAGTGTGTTCTGCGGAACCCTAGGGTTCTGCGGTACCCCTATAGAGGTTCCGCAAAATTTTAGAAAATAAAATCAAAACACCTTTCTCTCGTTATACGTTTTGACGCGGCGTATCAGTCCTAGCCGAACTTAGTCGCTACCCACAATAGTACAATTTTACTATGCCGCCACCACCGATATCTACTTTTGTATAGTTATTGCAGGCGGCTTTTATCAAAGGGACTGCGCGCGTTGATAATAGTCGCCTCCGAAATTAGACGCTAGAGTAGTGAACTAGCGACTTTCGACTCTAACTTCAAAAAATAAAGTCGATGTTCACATTTTTTGGCTTTTTATTTAAGGGCTTTTTTATTTAGACACTCGGTCGACGATTAGCGTTTAGAGCGATAAATTCCAACCTACTTACAAGCTAGCTAGCAAATTGTGAACTTTAAACGAAATTATTGTTGTTCTACTGCTGTATTCTGATTGTATCAGTTTTGTACATTTCTTCTTTAGACTAAACTTATCTACGCAGTAAATAAGAATAGAACGTTGGCTTAAATAAAGGAATTAAACGTGTCATTCTTCGGAGGGCTTGAAAGAATAAAGGTTGAAACGTTGCAAGAAGAGTGTGTCAGAGGAAAGTATGCAGACGGTGTCCGAGAACGGCTGACGATGGCAAGCCAGCCGCAATCGGACATTGAAGAATGCTGGAGAGTATTGAAAGAGAGTATGGTAGACACAGCGAAAGAAGTATGTGGAAGTTCAAAGAAGCATAGAAACACAAATGGTGATGCATGGTGGGATGCGGAAGTGGCAGCTTCCGTAGAGCAAAAGAAGAAAGCGTGGCTGGACTATGTCTCTTCTTTGAATCTCAATGACAGTATGACTGAACAGAAGAAAGAAATATATCGGCAATGTAAGAATGACACCAAGGCCTTAGTGAAAGAGAAACGTGATAGAGCAAGTATGAGTGCAGAAGATAGGCTGACTAAAAACTTCGAGAGTAACACTTTTTTGGAGGGAGGTGAAGAAGTCTCGGGGTGGTTGGTCAGCCTTCAGAATGAATAAAATAAGGTCTAAAGGTGGAGACATTCTTACACAAACACAAGACGTGTTAAGCCGATGGAGTGAATATTTTGGCGATATGTATGCGGATACTACGGTTGGCGCCGGTGTCGCATGTGGTCTAGTAGATCAACATTCGGCGACGGCGTCCTCCGATGGCATCAGTACGGATGAAGTTGAATGGGCGATAAGAAGCTTGAAAAATGGTAAGGCAGCGGGCATTGATATGGTGTCTGCCGAGATGATCAAGCTTGGTGGCTCCTGTGTCCGGGAGGCGTTCCTGTTGCTCCTCAATTTATGTTGGAGCTCGGGAATGGTTCCCGGGGACTGGAATAGCGCAGTCATCGTGCCTTTGTTTAAAAACAAGGGTTCACGTTATGACTGCGCAAATTACAGAGCCATAAGCTTGACCAGTTTGGCAGCAAAAGTGTATGGTAAAATTATTGAAAGGAGAATGAGGATGGTGTCCGATGGTTTACTGTGTGAGACACAAGGAGGTTTCAGGAGTGGAAGGGGATGCATGGATCAAGTGTTCTCTCTGCGCAACATTGTGGAGAAGCATCTGGCCCTAGGTCGGAGGGTTTTCTGCAGTTTTGTGGATCTGGAGAGAGCATTTGACACGGTTGTACGAAAGGAACTTTGGGACATTTTACCGGAATATGGTATTAACGGTAAACTGCTGCAGGCTGTGCAATCCAGTTACATGGGCTGTAGAGCCTGTGTGCGGCTGGATGATGGAATGTCGCCTTGGTTTGACGTCAATATCGGCGTTAAGCAGGGCTGCGTTCTATCAGCCAGGCTGTTTATCATATATCTGGTTAAATGTCTCCAAAGGTTGAACGATATGAATGTGGGAGTCCAGATGGGTGACTCAGTGGTCTCTGCTCTGCTTTATGCAGATGACGCAGTCCTGCTGGCACAGTCAGCGACTGACCTGCAGACCCTAGTCGACACAATGATAGAAGATTGTAAGAAAAGGGGTCTACGCGTGAATGTGAGCAAAACCAAAATAATGGTCTTTGAAAGAGATGAAGCCAGAACAGATGTAAGAGTTACAATAGGTAATGATGTACTAGAGCAAGTGGATGAATTTGTATATCTTGGATGTGGATTTAGCCGAGATGAACGGTACACCACTGATATAGAGCGAAGAGTGAATGCGGGAAATAGAGTGAACGGAGCATTGGGGCAACTTCTCGGCAGCCACCACCTCAGCCAGAAGGCACGTGTAGCAATACATAACGCAGTGCTTGTCCCAACATTACTGTATGGAAGCGAGAGTTGGGTATGCAGAAAAGAGTATGAAAGTAAAATTAATGCGGTCGAAATGCGATCTCTTCGGAAAATCTGTGGAGTTACGCTGACCGACCGCATTCGTAACGACGACGTAAGAGAGCGAGTAGGTATGAAAGAGAGTATTGGTGTAAAGATGCGAAAGGGAATGCTCCGATGGTTCGGACATGTGGAAAGAATGCCGAACGAACGTCTGGTTAAGAAGATATACAATACGAAAGTGGAAGGATGTAGGTACCGAGGGAGACCGAGACTAACCTACCTAGACCAGATCGGTCAGGTACTGAAGGAAGGTGGAGTCAAGAGTCTCCGAAACCAGCGAGCGTGTATGAAGAGAATTATGAATGTTGAGGAAGCAAGTGAAGTATGCAGAGATAGAGTTCTCTGGCACTCTGTTCTCTCTGCCTACCCTGCAAGGGATATGGCGTGATGATATGTATGTTAAACGTGTCATAACAACATCTAACGAAACCGAGTTCAAATGCATGGACGCGCAAAGTATACAGCAATTACCGATCCAGTCGATGATGCAACGACTGCAAGCTCCTAGGTTTCATAGGCGAAAAATAAAGGAAGTAGGTATGATGAATCTTATATCAGTCTCGGATTTCTTGATTCCAACGGCTCTCCTCTCTGCATGTTATGTAGTAAACTGCTTTCTAACAGTTGCATGGCACCTGCCAAGTTGCGTCGACATTTAGAAACAGTAAACCCCGAGGCTATAGACAAGAACAAAAAAAAATTGTACGTAAAAGAGAACAATTATTGAAAAGTCAAAAAACTGTGATGTATGTAACCCAAACTATTAATGAAAAGACCATGGAGGCGTCATATTTAGATAGTAATAACATTATACAAGAAGGTAAAGCGTACACTATCGCTGAGAATTCTATAAAGCCATGTGTTTTAGACATAATAAAATGTATGCTTGATGAAAAAACTACAAAGCATCTTTCCACTGTGTCGCTATCTAACGAGACTGTTTCACGGCGAATTTATGATCTGGCAAACTAAGTCAATGTTACACGTCTACGAAAAACACGATTCGTTTTCCAAATGTATGAGCGACTGATATCGCTGATCTGATTATCTTGCTGGTTATCATGAGATATACATGTGAAAGTTCTTTTGAAGAAGTCGTCATGTTCACTGTGAAATTCTTTTGAAGAAGACATGCACAGTGTTCACCACTGCCCAAAAACACTACCGGGGAAGAAATTTTTAATAAAATAAATATGGCGGAATCCCGGTTATGCTTGACGGTACTTCCGTTTATCGTACATGCTAAGCGGAAACATGTTAACAAAGTATTCACTAATCGCGCCACCTAGCACAAACTTATTTAAGAGACGAATGAAACTAAACGACCGACCTCCGTTCGGCAGTCTGAGTCCGAGTGGCACGGTGCACTGGTCGCATATCGTATTCTCGCTTACGTTAGTTTTGTGGAGCTCTCTCATGTTGTCACTTGTGGGAGAGTAGTGTCATGGTTGCTGCGCTTGGCAGGTGGGCTGGCGGTAGCGGTGGATGCTGTACGTTCTCCGAAGAAGAGCCGTTGCTCGTTCTCTTAATGAACCCTTGGGTGATTTGGCTGAGGAATCTACGGGCAGGTAAATGGGTGGCGCTGGTTGTGGTCTTGTCCCGTGGTCGCACGGGCAAGCCTATCCTGTGTCATCCATCCATACCATATAGTTGTTTGTGCAAAGGCGATTGCCGGGTCTGTCCTGTGAGTTCACTTAAGGTGTGAGTTGTGATTGGTGTATAGGGGGGAAGGTAATCGTGATTACTTGCAGTACGGTCGTTTGCAACTTTATATCCGCATTTATATTCCTTCTTCTACATGCTTATTATTGTGTAAACTACGTGAGTAAACATAAACACTGCTGCTTCATACAGAAGTGCGATGCCTGTCTCGAGGTAAAACTTTAACAAAGCTATTTGAACTGCGAGCTAAGTTACATATATTTCTTACAGATATTTCTTTTAATTTAAAAGACCGTTTACATGATAAAACATGGTTGTTCCGACTGTCTTTTATGGCGGATATCTTCAAAAACTGAACGAATTAAATTTATCATTGCAAGGTAAACAGGCAGCGTGGTTCCAGGCCTGTAACAAGTGGGTCACTGAACCGTGGCATAGTCTGTCATCTGCAAAAAGGCTGACCATGTGAGGGCCAGGAGGAATGGTACCCGAAAGGGGCTGGCCACGAATGTCAAGAATGCGATACCTGTGGCCGGCCCAATGACGATGGGGATGATAGATTAAATACGATGAATTATGAGGCCACGCGCCGCTCTTCCGTCACCCTGGACGGAACGGACGGTGTGTGTCCAGGCCATAGCCTTCCAAAAAAAGACCTATAACAAAATAACTGCCTTCAAAAGAAAATTAGATTTTTGGATTATTTGCATTGGTAAGAGAGAAATAGAAAGCTTTGCGTCAATCAGTGAGTTTATTAGCGATAATGACTCAGAAATGTTTCACTATGATGTGTTTGAAGAATTTGTCTAATATGTCACTGCGATGCGCGCATCTTTTGAGAAATATTTTACCGAAGAACAAAATACAAAAACGAAACCGAATTCATGGATTTACAACCCTTTCCTACCCGACTTGCAGAAAGAAGCCTGAAAGTATGTCAAACGAGATATATGAATCTCTTTTAGAAATGTCATCAGACACAAGTATGGAGTCACTGTTCAAAACGACTTCTCTCAACGTTTTTGGGTGCATAATCCGTGACGAATATCTAATGCAAAATGATTTTAAATATTTTTCTCCCGTTTCCAAAAACACACTTAAATTGCGAAACAGGATTCTCAACCTATGCAACCACAAAAATAAAATACGGCAATTGACCGGACACCGAACCTTATATGAGACTTCAATTGTCTTCTGTCAAACCTGATCCAACTGGAACCAATTGATGAAAACTAAAATACAGTTTCACACTCCCATTGGTTAGATTTTTCTTTTTTAATATCTTATGTTATTATACTTGTTATAATAATAGAAGATATTAAAAAAGAGGCACCAGGCACCGGTGGCGGAGCGTGTTACCGAAAAGAATTTCCTCTCGGATCAGCCCCGCCACCTCCCTCCGCGAGACGACTGCTTCGCAGAAGGCGGCGACCGCGGCCTAGTTCCTGACGCTGTCGAGCATCGCCTTAGCGATGGTCGGCAGTGCTTTATTGGTAGGACCGGGACGCTGTCGATAGTATCCTATTTGCAGCCGCGGACGGTCCGTCCGGAATAGTACCACATTCTCGCAGAAGATAGACGTCTAAGTAATGGCAATGTGAACCAACCGAAAATACAGGCAGGTACCTCGTAACCGATACTCCACACGGATGGCCCTAAAACCAACCCCTGTGGAACACCGCACGACATGGACGTTCGCACAACGTCCCCTACTCGGTTCATTTAGAGGACGCTACGCCTCTCTAAATAGTCTACCATCAGCTACTTCAGGTATAGAGACACCCCATGATAATGGGGCGCCTCCCTGATGTAGCTGAATGCCAACTATGAAATGCGTTGGCGATGTCCAAAGACACCGCCAACGGCAACCCTCCACTGATATTATTTCCGCACCAGCGGCCTTTAAGATTTGATTCCCATACAGGATAATATTTTATGTGATTCGCAAATTGTTGTTCTTAGTGTGAGTGTAATTTGTGTCCGTTAAATTATAAAATTGTGACATCCTCCGCAAAACAAAGATTATTTCCTTGGGTGTTGTATTTTAAAATAAATTATCCACTCGGAAGCGTAGAATTAGTGACGCTGCCGTAGCAAATGATATGATTTTAAACATAGCTCTATTGTTTGTTTTTATCACGGAGCAAATACAAAGATTTGCTCCGTGGTTTTTATTTATATGAATTATACTTGGACAAATAAATTTTTACACTACAAAAAACCGTCACTTTTTGGTAACTTTTATAAATTTTGTAAAAGTAAAAGTTAAAAATTCACGAAAAAGTACTACCTAGTATATGTACATATACAGAAAAAAAATAGGACGCATTCAACGCACTTTATCTCGCTTGCATTCATATCATTGCCGCTAGTATTATTTTAGTGGGTTTTTAAGTTATAATACTTCTTCAAATTGGACTCTATACAAGAATTTTTTCTTACTTTTATCCTTCATAAAATATCTCAATCCATCCATCCATCTATCCATCAGCTCGTAAACGTTCACTGTTGGACATAAGTCTCTCCACGAGAATGACATTCAAAACGGTCCTGTGTCACCTGCATTCAACGGTTTCCTACAACCTTCATAATGTCGTCAATCCACCTAGTGGAGAAATTCCATATTACATTTATAAAACTTAATCATCTTAAGCTCTTACTTTGGAGTATAAATCCTGAGAGTTTCCACATCGATGCTTTCACAAACAGTGAGCGTATCCTCCACATCTGCATGTGGAGGATACATGACTTCTTCAATCGGGTTCCTATTTGTGTTCGAGTAGGAAGTTGATACGTGTACGAAGACCTGTAAAATATAAGAATTGGTTTAGGCAATTTAATATTTTCTACCACAATTTTTGTTGGTACCAAATTTATTTAGCAGTAGCAGACCACACTGTTGAATGAGTTGGTGAATTTAGGTTTTTAGACAACAGCCTTTTTTTTTTTTTTTTTTTTTTTTTTTTTTTTTTTTTTTTTTTTTTTTTTTTTTTTTTTTTTTGCGGTGGGCTATGGACGTCGCACCCCGCCAAGTCGGTCCGGGGTGACGGAAGAGGCGGCGCGCAACCCCATTGACCCACCCTGCAAGCACCTCTTCTTCGCCGTACGAGCGGGCCACCGGTACCCGATCTTTGTCTTCGGTGGCCCGCTCGGCGGTATGCCCTCTTGGGCTCCTCTCCTGTCGACGCCCCGACAGCTTTCGCCGTCGAGGCGTCGTCCTCACGCGGTGGCCTCACGTCGGGTAACCGGACAATTCCCCGGTCCGATCACCCGAAGCCTCGGTTAGGGCGGCATCAGGCGCAGGTACTCGCGCCTGCGCCGTCCCGGCCGCGGGCGGCGGTCCGGGTCACGGGAATCCTCCCGGGCCCGTTCCGCCGCCTCCTTCTGCGAGATGACAGCCTCGCAGAAGGCGGCGACCGCGTCCCAATTCCTGACGCTGTCGACCATCGCTCGCGCAACAGCCGGCAGCGTCAGGTCGGCACCGATGACAGCGACGAGGTCACGGCGCTGCCCGTCCCAGCCCGAACATACCTCGAGCGTATGTTGCGCCGTGTCCTCGTCGCTACTGCAATGGTGGCAGGACGGAGTCCACTCCCTCCGCACGACCGTGTGCAGGTACTTGCCGAAGCAACCATGCCCCGACAAGACCTGCACCAACCGGAAAGAGAGGACTCCGTGCTGCCGCTCCATCCACTCCATCAGTACGGGCCGGAGGGCCTCAACGGTAATAACACCGTATCTAGGCCTCTCCAGCCGCGTAGCCCAACGGGCGATGACTTCTCGGCGGGCGTCCTCGCGCCAGGTGGCTATCTCGTTGAACGATGGGGAGCCACCCTCTTCGCGCATTGAGGTAACCCGCCGGTAGAGGTCGGAGAGCATCTCCGCCTCTAGGTCCCACGGGGGTGTCCCGGCCAGTAGGCACGCCGCCTCTGTCGACACCGTGCGGTACCCGCGAATGGCTCTGACCGCCATGACTCTCTGTGGCCTCCACAGAACCGCCCTGAGTTGGGCGTTCAGAGCCCTCGCCCACACGGGTGCGCCGTACATGGCCATTGAGCGGATCACCCCCGCATACAGCCGTCGGCCCTGAAAACTGGGTCCGCCCACGTTCGGCATGAGCCGAGAAAGGGCGGACGCCGCGCCGACCAGCCGGGGAGCAATTTGACGAAAATGCTCCCGGAACCACCATCGCCCGTCGAGCACCAGACCCAAGTACCTCATATGGGCCTGGATACTGATGTGGATGGAGTTGACGACTAACGAGGCGCCGATAGGCAGCCTCACACGGGGCCCATGGAATAAAAGGGCCTCCGTCTTGTTTAGGGCCACCCTGAGCCCCAGCGCCTCGATTCGCCTGACCATCTCCTCGGTGCCGAGAGTGGCCAGGCTCGCCGCCTCTTCGAATGTCCTGCCCCGGGCTGTGACGAGCGTGTCGTCAGCATAGCAAATAACGCTCAGCCCGGGGGGGAGACTCCCTCTCAACGCCCAGTCGTAACCGATGTCCCACAGAGTCGGCCCCAGAACCGACCCCTGCGGAACACCGCACGACATGGGCGTCCGCACAATGTCCCCTGCGGGGCTCGCGTAGAGAACACTGCGCCCCTCCAAATAGTCTGCCACCAGCCGCCTGAGGTACAGGGGCACTCCGTGGAACCGGAGCGCCTCCCTGATGCAGCTGAATGGCAGACTATTGAAGGCGTTGGCGATGTCCAACGACACCGCCAACAGCACTCCTTTGCCGGCGACAGCCTCCGCGGCCGTCAGCCTCAGGCGTAGCAGGGCCCCGATGGTCGAACGCCCCCTTCGAAACCCAAATTGAGCGTCCGACAGATCGGGCCCCACCTCTTCCAGGTGCTGGACGATGCGGGCAGCGAGGACACGCTCCAGCAGCTTACCCACATCGTCCAGAAGCACAATGGGCCTGTAGGCCGACGGCGAATCCGGGGGCCGTCCCGGCTTTGGCAGGAGAACCAACCTCCCTTCCTTCCAGCACTCAGGGAACTGTCCAGACGTCAGACAGGCGTTGAGCAGTCGCCTGAGGCGAGGTTCGAGATGCTCGAGGAGCAACGTCAACACCCGGACTGGGATTCCGTCCGGGCCGGGGGCCGTGGTGGCGGAACGAATCTTCGCCACGGCTGCCCCCACTTCCGACTCCGTCACGGGCGGAACACTCTCGACGGCCTCCCGGTCGTGATCTGGCGAAGCCATGACCGGGGGCGTGTGCTCCGACTGCCGCGGGAACAGCTCCTCGACCACTCTACGAAGGAGGTCGGGCTGGAGGGTCTCGGTGAGGGGGGGGCCCTGCGCGCGAAGCTTATTCAGCGACGCGCGATACGGGCGACCCCAGGGGTCACGGTCAAGACCGTCCAGCATCTCCTGCCAACTCGCGTCCTTGGCGGACCGGATGGCCAGCCGAAAGGCGGTACGCGCACTGCGGTACGCCTCGTACAGCTGGCCCTCCCGCTCAACATCGCGGCGACGCCGCCGACTGCGGGTGTAGGACCTTCGGGCACTAATGCACGCCGCACGAAGGTCCGCCAGTCTTGGGGACCACCAGTAGACCCCCTGCCTCGGAGGTAGACGCCGCACCCTGGGCATGGCCGCATCGCAGACCTGCGTTAACGCACTGCGGATGCGGACAGCCTCAACGTCCACTCCGTCCGCTAGGGGTGGTGAGGACAGCCACGTGTTCACGATGGCCGCCTCCGCCAGTAGGTCCCTATCCAGCCGCCCCACAGCCCACCGCGGAAATGCGGGAGCTCGGTCCGCCCTGTGACCCCTGATGGGGTCCCGGAGAGGGGAGACCTCCATCCGGATGTAACGGTGATCCGACAGGGTCTCCGCCTCCTCCAGGACACGCCAGTTCCTCACTCGTGGTGCGACAGCGGGGCTAGCGAACGACAAGTCCACTATCGACCCACCGTGCTGTCGCACACACGTGTTCACTGAGCCTCTGTTTAGGACACAGAGGCCCAGTGACGCCGCCCACTCCACGATCGCCCGCCCGCGATCGTCCGTCATCGGGGACCCCCACGCCGTGGATTTGGCGTTGAAGTCCCCCAGGACCAGGACGAGGCCCGGTGCCAGTCGCCGTATCGAAGCCTCCAAGGTGGTGAGGGAGGCCCCGAAATCGTCCATTCTCCTGTTAGGGGAGAGGTAAACGCTGTACAGTGTGACCCCTCCCCAATCCGCCGCGACAAATTCCTCGCCCCTATCCAAGAGGGATAAGGACGGGAAGTGCCGCTGCGTGGAGGTGACGATTGCCGCGGTTCCGTTCCGGCTGACCACCCAATTGGGGCGATCAGGCACGACGTACGGTTCCGCGACTACGGCTGCACCGATCGACCACTCCGCCATGGATTGCAGGAGGAGATCCTGCGCACCGGCGGAGTGGTTGGTGTTGGCCTGCAGGAGGTGAGTGGACTGGGCAGCCATTAATGGGCTGTGTCCATTATCACCTCCTGGCTTGCGGCGGGCGATCGGGCCGCGCTAGGAGCGGGAGCGGCCGGAGTCGAAGGGCCGCTCCACCCCTTTGGAGCCGAAGCCGGAGGTCTGCACGCCCCAGAGCCCATGCGGTGCTTGGCAGGCTTATTGCCCGCCGCACACGCGGGGCAGTGGGGCGGGGCGGCGCAAGATGCCGCCATATGCCCAGTCTGACCGCAGCGGAAACAGAGTCCGCCGCAGTCAAAGCAATTAGTGCATGTTGGCCGGGTGTGCCCGACCGCCATGCACTTGAAACACCTCGCAGGCCGGTGCTCCAGCACGGTGACTCGCGCTGAGCTCCAGCCCACGAGGAGCCTGCCTGAGTCGGCCAGTTGCCTGACCGACTCCACTGGGCACTGCACCCAGGCGGCACCTACGCCGCCCGGACCGGGCCGGATGGCGCCAACCCGGACGGTGTCCATGGGACACCCGGTTTTCGAGGCAATGGCCTCCCGGATGTCTTCCACCGTCACGGAGTCATCCAAACCCGCGATGCGCATTTCGGCGCACTTTACGGGTCTGGCGATTTTGACGCCACCCTCCTCGGCGAACAGACCTCGCAGCTTCGACGCCACGCTATCGGCCGTTCTGGTGCCCTCGGCCCCAGGGAACTCCAAAATCCGAGCCCCTGTCCGGGCCTTGCGGGTCCGGGCTTCGACGCCTCCTATGTCGGAGACGTCGAGCTCCTGCCGGGCTTTCCTCAGAACGGCCTCATAGCTGAGGCCCCTTTCTGCCGCCTCAGGCAGCACAGTGATCACCACTGCGGCTGTCTTCGGCGGCCGGAGCCCCTTGCGCGGCCTCTTCCTCTTCGACCTGCTGCTGCCTCCTCCGGCTCCTGCCTGGGGGGCGACGACCTCAGCGGCGCGCTTGGCCGCCGCTCTCCTCCTCTGCCCGCGACTCTTTCTGCTGCGCTCGGCCACCTGCCAACCCTGTTCGGGCGCAGCGGGCGTGCCAGGCGCGGAAGGCGCAGTCGCGGGTGCGCGGGTCGTCGCCGGCGGTGTCGGTGCGGGCGACGACTGCGGTCCGGCAGGAGCCGGTGCCGTCTTTCTCTTTGGAGCGGGCCCCTTGGGCTTGGGCCCAGCCGCGGCTGCGGCGTAGCTCCCCCCCACGCGGCCACCCTGACAGGGTAGCGGGGCGGGGGTTGGTGCCGCATATGGCCGCTTGTCCGCTGCGAGAGGCGGCCGAACACGTGGTTCCGGAGGCAGCCTTGCCTCCAGAACGGCCAAGCGCGCATTGACCATATTACCGACGGTGTCGATAATGGCGCGCAAGGCCTCGTCCGACACGCCCCCCACCGCAGGCAGTGGGATCGGTGTTGCCGGCTGGACCTCTGCCGGGGCCTGCTCCACGACGGCGACATTTGGCGTGCTGGCACTGGTGTTGGTCGGCGGCGCACGCTCCGCGGTCGGAGGCTTCTTCGGCGCGGTGGGAACCACTGGCCTGCCAGCTCCTCGGGGCGGCTTGGCTGCGGCGACGTCTCGGCGGCCGGCATTGGCCGACGACGCAGGTGGCGCAGGCGGCATAAGCCGCGCCATTTGCGCCTTTAGGTCGGCCACGTCCTTGGTGAGGATCCGGTTTTCCCTCCTCACCGCGCCCAGCTCCGATTCTAGGCGGCGGTTCTGGGCCCGCAGGCCTGACACCTCGCCACCTAGGCGGGCGTTTTCGGCCTGCAGGGCCTCCATGTCCAGGGCGTCACCGCTCGCGCGGGCGCCAGCGGTCGCCACTTCTGTGGGAGGGATGCCGGACAACACCTCCAGCACCCTCGCGGCGGCCGCCTCGTCGTCGGCCCGCTTACGAGCCTCCGCCCCTCCACTTGCTCTGCCGGCTGGGGAGTGGGTCGCCCGACCCGACGCCACGGCCCCTCGCCCTCTGCGAGAGGCCGGAACCTTGGGAGGAGGCATGATGACAACACTCCCCTCGGAATCGGCGCCCGAGCTGCCATCCCTGTTCAGGGGGCGCTTTCGCACCTTCGAGGGGAGGGCCTCCTCCCTTGCCGTCAGTATCGCACCGACCTCCTTGGACGGCTCCGCGGAATTACCGCACTCGTCCATTTTATCGGCAGATCCACTGCCCTCATCTTTGGACGGCTCTGCGACACTACTGTCGCCCTCGTCCATTGACGGCCCTGCAGTAGATCCGCCGCCATCATCTTGGGGTCCAGCGGTGGCAGCCTCCCTGAGAGCCCGCCGCTCCTCCCGCTCCGCCTGTCGCTTTTTGGCGCCGGAAGCCTTCCCCCTATTCGGGGGTCTCCCACGCCTCTTTGTCTTTGGGGCCTCCTGTGATGGTGCCGGGCCCTCGGCGGACGCCTCGAGTCCTGAGGACGAGGCGTCGTTTGTGCCAGTTTTCTGTTGGCTTAGCAAGGCCGTAGAGTGGGAATCCGTAGGATCCCCGTCTTTTGAGAGTAAAATAGGCAAATCCATATCAATTCCCACGAGCATGGGAGAAAAACCGTCGACCCGGGCAGAGATCCCTGTACCCGGGCAAGCCTACATTTACCAACCAGGGGGTCGGCCGGTACCCTGGCTGGAGCGTGCTAACGACAGAACAACCCATCTGCCATGCATCTTCTCGCCGCACGCCAGAACTTAAGATTCTGGGTGATTTCCGAATTCGAATGTTGATTCGAACTCTTTATAGAGGTTGTCTTCCTCGCGGTCCGGGCGGTTAAGCCAAGACCCTCGCTCCTGATACTACGCCTCACGACAACTTGTCTTGAAGCAAGATATCAGGTTTACGATATGTCGGCGGTGGCATAAGCCTGTCCAGCCCTCAAATCAATGAGTGACCGGGCCCGTCCGAAATTTCGCCTCCTGTACCCTCTACAAATAGAGGGTCAGGAGCGAATTGGGGCTCAACCCATCGCTGGGGAACCCCCCCTCGCGCCAGAGATTCGCTACGGGCGACAATTCGACAGAGGAATCTGGGGGACTGTCGCCCGCACCCAGGGTACACCACGCGGAGGTTTCTGGCGTCGTACCCCTTTAGACAACAGCCTAGCTGTGCTCTTAGTATTGCAAAGGTCCATAAGCGGCAGTAACACTTACCATCAGGTGTGCTATCCGCTCGTTCGCCATGATAATTTCTTTTTTTTTTTTTTTTTTTTTTTTTTTTTTTTTTTTTTTTTATGGTACATAAATCTTTGTCACATTAAGAAAGCGTGGGTAATTCATGTTATTATTACACATTTTACTGATTTAAAAAAAAAAAAAAAAAAAAAAAAAAAAAACAAATCCATAAATTATAGCTTCTTGATCAATTTTCAAATTATCTAGTGCTATAATTCCACAGATTTATGACCGGCGACCTGCTAGACGTCAACCTTCCTTGAGAATGTAATTGTATTGATGGAGTTGGCCCAGGTCGTTATAAGGCTCTTAGTCGTCTTTTACGACATACACGAGCAGAGTAAGGGTAGGTAATATTCGTAGCCGCTACCACACAGTTACTTTACCGTGTAAACAAATGGGTTTAATGAAAATTAGTTAAACAATTCATGAAATTAGTATACCTTAATATGTGAAATGATAATATTAATTAAATAAATATACATACATATCATCACGCCATATCCCTTGCAGGGTAGGCAGAGAGAACAGAGTACCAGAGAACTCTATCCTTGCATACTTCACTCGCTTCCTCAGCATTCATAATTCTCTTCATACACGCTCGCCGGTTTCGGAGACTCTTGACTCCACCTTCCTTCAGTACATAACCAATCAGGTCTAGGTAGGTGAGTCTAGGTCTCCCCCGGTATCTACATCCTTCCAATTTCGCATTGTATATCTTCTTAACCAGACGTTCGTTCGGCATTCTTTCCACATGTCCGAACCATCGGAGCATTCCCTTTCGCATCTTTACACCAATACTCTCTTTCATACCTACTCGCTCTCTTACGTCGTCGTTACGAATGCGGTCGGTCAGCCTAACTCCACAGATTTTCCGTAGAGATCGTATTTCGACCGCATTAATTTTACTTTCATACTCTTTTCTGCATACTCAACTTTCGTTTCCATACAGTAATGTTGGGACAAGCACTGCGTTATGTATTGCTACACGTACCTTCTGGCTGAGGTGGTGGCTACCGAGAAGTTGCCCCAACGCTCCGTTCACTCTATTTCCCGCATTCACTCTTCGCTCTATATCAGTGGTGTACCTTCCATCTCGGCTAAATCCACATCCAAGATATACAAATTCATCCACTTGCTCTAGTACATCATTACCTATTGTTTGTTACTCTTACATCTGTTCTGGCTTCATTTCTTTCAAAGACCATTATTTTGGTTTTGCTCACATTCACGTGTCCCCTTTTCTTACAATCTTCTGTCATTATATCGACTAGGGTCTGCAGGTCCGTCGCTGACTGTGCCAGCAGGACTGCATCATCTGCATAGAGCAGAACAGTGACCACTGAGTCGCCCATCTGGACTCCCACATTCATATCGTTCAACTTTTGGAGACATTTATCCAGATATGTGATAAACAGCCTGGCTGACAGAACGCACCCCTGCTTAACGCCGATATTGACGTCAAACCAAGACGACATTCCATCATCTAGCCGCACACAGGCTCTACGGACCATGTAACTGGACTGCACAGCCCGTAGCAGTTTACCGCTAATACCATACTCCGGTAAAATGTCCCAAAGTTCCTTTCGTACAACCGTGTCAAATGCTCTCTCCAGATCCACAAAACTGCAGAAAACCCTCTGACCTAGAGCCAGATGCTTCTCCACAATGTTGCGCAGAGAGAACACTTGATCCATGCATCCCCTTCCACTCCTGAAACCTCCTTGTGTCTCACACAGTAAACCATCGGACACCATCCTCATTCTCCTTTCAATAATTTTACCGTACACTTTTGCTGCCAAACTGGTCAAGCTTATGGCTCTGTAATTTGCGCAGTCATAACGTGAACCCTTGTTTTTAAACAAAGGCACGAAATTAGGCAATAAATAAATATGTGCATAGGTAGTTATGATACTACGTTTTAGATTTTCCATATTAAGTTTGCCAATATAAAGTTTGAATAAATAACCAACTACAAGGATAGGTTGATATTTCACGGTATATTTACACGGCAATATAACCTAACTTTTTTAAAAACTTAAATTAATCGTGTATAGAGTTACCAATGCGAAATTTTTGGCTACGCCTTCATACGTTAGCTACTTAACCAATCATTACAAAAATTTTTACTATTAGTAGGACCACGCTGTTGACAGTTCTCTGTGCACAGCCGCTGGTTGGTCCGTCCGGGGTGGTACGCAGAAAATCGACGTCTGAGTAGTGGCATTGTGCTATTGCGCTTCATTCGGTGAACGAGAGAGCCGGCAGCCCAACTGGGTGGGTTTGGGGATTGTAATGGTTGGCAGCGGCCTAGCTATATAGCAAGGTCCATGGGCGGCAGTGACACTTACCATCAGGTGTGCTGCTTGCTCGTTTGCCACCATAAGCAATAAAAAAAAATTGCATTATTGTCATAGGTACATAAACAAATATATGGGTGCCTACCTATCATCCAAAAAAAGTCCCTCCCTATCCCTATTTTCACAATAAAAAAATAACTTTTCGATTGTTGTTACGACAACAATGCTTAATGATGTGAATACTTTGTATTGATGTAGTGCTTGAGTATAGGAAAAAAAAGAAACATGTGGTATCTCAGCAGAAAGTTTGACACCGATAAAACGATTCCGCAAAAAAAATCCGAATTATAACAGGTAATAAAAAAAAGCTGCTTTAAAATAAAACTATATAAAACTTAACCCACAGATAAATTTCTAATATCTCTAGCTAGTTCCACCACCTGCTTGGTGCCTCGAAGATTCATTCTGATAGCATATGTTAAAGGATCATCAAACCTGAAACATTATATAATATTCACTTATTATTTTTAATATATTTTTCAAATATTGCTGAAGCTGTGGCGATAGATACAATTCTCTACAAGAATATCGTAAAAGTTGATTAAGGGATGCAAATAACATGTATACAAAGAAATTGCTGTGTCATGTGTGGTAGCGGCTACGAATACTACCAACCTTTACTTTGCTCGTGGATGTCGTAAAAGACGAATAAGAGCCTTATAACGACCTGGGCCAGCTCCATCTGATGCCGTTTGGTCAACAATTACATTCCCAAGGAGTGTTGACGTCCGGCAAACGGCCGATCATAAAACTATTGACTATAACTTTTACAATATGTACTATAAAAGAAGAGTATTTATTGTATCGACCTCAAGTAATTGGGATAAGAGTAGGAGAATAATGAATGAAGAAAGGAAAACTCAAAATAAAACCCTGTACTAACCCGTCTAACCAGCATGGTATAGTAGGTCGATTTCTCTTCCATTTTGAAGAAAGCTAAGGGAGGGTATTAATGGAGCGTATATGATTTTATATAAAACTGATGAATGAATATTTAAGCAATTTAACAAAAAAAAACTAGAAAACAGTTTACAAAAATAAAAAAGAAAATCAGAAAGATAATAATTTTTCCACATGCCTGTCTAACGGTATCTACCCTATATGACTAAAAAGCTGGCTATTGACACAATAAATGATAATGCTAAACATTTATACTTGATATTCACCAGCCTTCCGAAGCTTAATCCGAAAGTTTCCGAAGGTGCTTTGCAATCTCATAATAGAGAGCATTGAAATCACACAAACGACATGAAAATACAATTACCAATAAGTTTTATTATATTTTTGCCACTTGAAAATCTGCAAATTCAGCATCGCTGCTAAAACAATCTAATGCATTCACTAATTGGCTATCCATTTTCCAGAACAACAAAGCCAAAACTATAGCTGAAATTTGGTTAATTAACACAAATTCCTAATTATTATTTTCTCACCTGACGCTAGCTGCTACATGGAACACAATATTCACGCGGTTAATAAGTAGAGTACGATCTTCATCTGATAAACCTGGAAAGTATCAGATTTTTTTTATTTGTAAAAGAGGTCAAAGAAATCTCTTAAATTCTACTCCCAAAATAAAAGGCATATTTGTTATGGTGGTTCATTACTATCATTCTTTATGGATTCCGGGTGGTTGCAGTACAATAATCATGGCGATTTCTTGCCTTGCCAATTACCTTATATAATGCTAAATTCCTGCAACACACTTCTCAGACTACTCCTTGACAGGTGTGAAACTGGCAGGCGCTTAAGAATTGTTAGACAATTCTTGATAAATTTTCGTCTTAACCTTTTAATATTTACCTTTTAACCCGAAATTATTAACCTTTTAACCCTAATTATTGACTTTTTAACCCGTTGGATTTTTAGGTCTAAGTTGCCTGTTATGAACACTTCCAGTCATATTCTGAGGTCTATTTCTGTGAATATGATACTAGTTGTCGCAAGTCCAAAATACTTATGGGTCAAATATTGCTAAAACTTGTTATAATATTACTTAAAAGAATTATATAAGATACTTAAGTCTTACACTATATAAGACAAACATACCCAATCCAATTTCCATAACATCTCCAGCTATTACGAAGACTTTGGAATTGAAAATTGATGGTTTCTCTTTTTTTAATCTATCGAAACACTGAAACAAAAGGTAAATCATTATATGTGTATATATGAAATCTAAATATTTTATTATCGCTTTTCCAAATATATCCCGGTATTTACTTCGTAAGTAGCAATATATTAAAACGGAAATCAAACTTTTAAGTATACCAAACGACTATTTTCCTTAGGGTAGAAAAAAAAGGAGTCTCGTTGATTGTGAAATATTATAATCCATGCTATCTTATTTTTTCAAAGAATATAAATATATTACCGCTGTTGATCACAGACCTTCTTTATGGTGGAAGAAACATTTGTCTTCTATACGAGTTACAATAAGGAGGGGAGGAGATTGCTTTTTAAATTACGTTATCAACTTTCATTATATAGCCGTCTCTTACAGCACGACAAAAGTGTTAATAAGAGTATATCTATTGCTACGACAGAACTAAGATATCCTTCTCTTTAGAAGGTTATTTAAAATTACCAATATCTTAAATTCACACTGATATTATGTCAGAAGTACTTACGTGCGAAGAATACATCTCGGCTAATCTATCTTCAGATTTGACACCCTTCTTGTTTCTTACAAGAATGTAAATTCTGTCTAACTCTGGACAGGAATACAGCAATTTTTCAATTAGTACTTTACCCATGAATCCTGAAACATTACAAATTTAGATACATACTTGAAAATATTTTTCGTTCAATAAAATACCCAATCCAATGCTGTGTGGTAGCGGCTACGAATACTACCAACACTTACTTTGCTCGTGATTATCGTAAAAGACGACTGAGAGACTTATAACAACCTGGGCCAACACCATCTGATGACGTTTGGTCAACAATTACATTCCCAAGGAGGCTTGACGTCTGGCACGTGCCCGGTCGTAAAGCTATTGCTAATAACTTTTACAGTATGTACTATGAAAGAAGAGTACATATTGTATCGACCCCAAGTAATTGGGATAAGAGTAGGAGAATGATGATGAAATACCCAATCCAAGCAGTTTTCATCAGGTGAATGGTAATGGTGCATAATCATTATCGTCTTTTATTAAATGGGCGTTCCACAAGGGAACCTTATAGGGACATTTCTATTCTTTGTGTAAATTAATTACTCACCCAACATTAATAATGATAGGGACATCCAAATCAGGGATGTTGCGAATATTCGCATCCGCATCCGCAAGTGACGGAGCTTCCGCATATACTTGGACATCTGCATCTGTATCCGCAATAATCAATGCGGATGTTCATGCGGTTGCGAATGATATACAAGTTGCGACAAGAAAGAAATTGGGCGGGGCCGGTGACCGGCGCGTGTCGTTTGTACGTAACAATGACCAATAGTAGCGAAAAATTTGGTGACAAGATCTGACGCGTTTGCTGTAGTGCATCATTTGATTCTTGTAAATAAATCATTACGTGTTTGTTTGCGCTGTAGATCACTTAGCGTATAGATAGATATTTTGAGTGTTATTGTGATTCAGTGATCGCTATATTGTATATCTATTGTATTTAAATAATTGTTTATTGGAAAAGCTTAAGCTCAGCTTATTAAATAAAAATCGCCAGGTAAATGCCATTTTGTTACAACCGGTATAATACGTTTTATTGTAATATTTTATCGTTTTATAACAATATTCTTTATTTTCCAGTGAGCTTCTCGTTACTTATTGATAGATTATTTAACAAGTTAATTAACAATGTCACCGCCGACATGATAAAGCTGATTGTAAAATATGCAATAAAAGCTACTCTCGCAAGGGTCGAACCACCTTGCCTTTAAAAAATCATCTAAAGTCGATGCACCCAGAAGAATTTTCTATATTTGAGAGGATGAGTAAAGAAAAACAATTACAGAAGATAAAATCTGATGCAAGTAAGTTTCATCATGTACAATTTTAATTTATTAGTTTTTCTTGAGGCGTTGTTCAGTTTAACAGTTTAATAGTGTGGTTTAGGGAATGTTTCCACTCAATATTATTGTTTGTTGCTGCCACATAACTCAGTTACTTGTAAAAAGATTTAGATAATTGATTATCTGTTTAAATGTCTTATAGAAATTTTATTAAGATCGGCTCAACTTTTTTTAATACATTGTAAACGAGTTTGCGTATTTCGCTTTTTTAACAAAGTAGTCTAGAGATATATCATAATTTCCATAATGTTAATTTATACCTATGTGTATTTCTTTCAGATAAAGTGACCACTCCTCTGCAAGAAGCAAAAAAAAACAACTCTCGTTAGAAGAAGTAATTCTAAAAGAAAAGATGTGGGACATTAATAATATAAATTCGAAAAAAATTGATAAACTCATTGGAGAAATTATTGCACTTCAAAATTTACCATTCAACTTTGTTGAAGGGCTGGGTTTTCGCAGATTGATACAAGAATTAGCACCTAGATATAATTTTATGGGACGTAATTTTTTGACTGATTTTGTATGCAAGTAATTATATGGCGAAGTTGCTCAAAAAGTTGAAGAATTAATCGAAAAATTTGATTATATGTCGTTTACGTCTGATATTTGGTTGGATCCAAGCTCAAACGCTTCTTTGCTTAGCCTGACCTGCCATGGCGTTACAGAAAACTTTGATAAATCATCGATTATATTGAAATGCGAGACATTCGATGGCCGTCACACTGGTGACATAATTGGCGAAAAATTTAACACGATGCTTTCTCAATGGAATATTAAAAAAAACAAGTGCATTGCCTAATCAGAGATGAAGGATATAATATGAAGCGAGCTGTACGATTAGCTGAATTGAATGACATAGAGTGTACTGTTCACAAAATACAACTTGCTATCCGCAGTTGTTTAGATTCGAAAGAAAACATAAAAATAGTCAAACAAAAATGTAAGAAAATTTCAACTCATTTTAGTCATTCTATCATCGTTCAGAAACAGCTGCAAACAATTCAGGACAGACTAAATCAACCTCATCTCAAAGTCTTCCAAGATTGTGTAACGCGATGGAACAGTACTTTTTATTTGTTTGAGCGGTTTTCAAAGGTAAAGGATGCCCTAAGTATTTACATCAATGATAATGAGATTAACCTTATTTTGCCGGAAGAATGGAAAATCATTGAAAGTTTTATTGAATTACTGAGACCTTTTGAGGAAGCCACACGGGAACTGAGCAACTCTCACGCCCTTATTTCATCTGTGATTCCAATAATACAAATGCTTCAAAAAAAAGTTGAAGATTATTTAACTAGTTCACAAGAGTTTGATTCGATTCGACAGGCCGTCACGACTCTGAAAAATGAACTTTCAACAAAGTTTTCCGGCTTGGGAGAGAACAATTTATTTAAGATCGCCACCTATTTAGATCCTCGCTATAAGCACAACTTTTTTACACCGGTGACTGAAGAAAAATTAAAAACGAAATTTTGTTGATGATAAATACTGAGAATGAAGTTTTCGGTTCTTTTAATGCCAATGCCGAATCCGAAAGGGCTAAAAAAATAAGAATAAATGATTCCGGAAAAGGATATGGAACAATTAGGACCACGGACATCAAGTTTCGTTAGAAAGTCGTGCTTAAAAAACGACCTTTCCATGATGCTCGATTCATCAAGTGAAGACGAGAATGAAGAACTAACAAAAAATGGTAGCACTGAAGCTATACTTAAAAAGGAATTACTTTCTTACCGTACTAAAAAAAGAGTCGATGTGGATGACAATCCTCTTAAGTGGTGGAGTGTCAATCGAGAAGAACTTAAGATATTATCACTGATAGCCCGAAGATTTTTATCCACTCCACCAGGCCGTGTTCCTAGCGAACAATTGTTTAGTAGCGCGGGTTTAATTTATGAACCTCTGCCTAACCGCCTTGAATCAGAAAAGGCAGCAATATTACTCTTTATTAAGTATAATGCTCCTATTTTTAACTTCACTTACTAATTTGAAATTGAGTAAGTGAAGTTAAAAAATATAGGAACATTTATACTTAATACTACTTTTTATTAATAAAAAAATATATAATTACTTTATCATTGTTTTAATTCTTCATTAATATACTATATTTATATAAAATCTTAAACATCCGCATCCGCATCTGCATCCGCGGATGTGAGCCTTCAAAAATCCGCATCCGCATTTACATCCGCGGATGTGAAAAAAATGGCATCCGCAACATCCCTAATCCAAATTATGAAAAAGTACAGCGGCAATAAGTCGCTGAGAGGTCGACATGGGTAAGAATTCGAAAGTTTAGCTGAAAGGGCTTAAGGCATGTGCCTATTGGTATTTCAAACTATGAGTTTGTCTCTACGTGATTTAAAGACAGAGATAATTAACAGAAAACTCACAACACTTATCTTTCGCCAATCAAGAATTCGAATTCAGATATGCCATTTGGACCAATCAGGTCTTAAATTTAAAAACTTACTAGACAGTGTGAAAGAGTTGATCATTTTCTCCTAGATTGTAAAAGATGAACTTATATATTGGTCCAATATCAAGCGTTAAAGATTTAAATAGATTGAAACTCAATATTAATGCAAACTAAATATATAATAGAATAATATAAGAATAAAAATGAGGAAATTGAAGTGTAAAAGAGAAACAATTCAAATATAATGACGTTGGCAATATTCATAGAACATACTTGTATTTGAATGACGATTGCATTATGCCTGACATTATGCATGTCGACCTTCTAACTAATAATAGCTGACAAGTGCATCTTATAGGACGTTGTTAAAAAAATTTTATGTACCTACATATATTTGAATGCGAATGGACTGCATAGATGATATTATAGTCAATATACCAAAATATCGTTCCAAATCTCGCCAGTTCGATCACCACGCAAAATATTACTTTATACGATCCACAAATTGTTATTACAGACTCCGAGTCTGGGTGTAATTTGCATTCCTCAATTGTTTGCTTGCTGAGCCCCTTGCGACACTAGTTCTTAAATTTGAACACACGAAAGAATCAAAGGTTTTCTTACGAAAATTATTAGTACATACACAATTAGTTTTTGTCAAACATCATTATTCAATATTTAGTCGTCCACAATTGGATGATCTCCTAACCAAATGAGAGGATAGTACCGTAATCGTTACGCTTAGTAGGCTGAATGGTGAATACAGTAAAGTGTTGTATGTTGCCTAAAAGTAAGCTTATTGCCTACTTTCCTGGTGAACAATCCCATAACCGATTTTTACTAGTTCCAAAGACAAGAAGAGATCAGGCTCATTACTCGATACATTTCTATGTGCTATCTTTTGTTTCACGTGCCAGGCATATTAGCTCGTAACTTATACAAGTTATATTAGCAGTCTACTGACAACAGATACAGATTTGGATTTATTTTTATTTTTAACTCAGTATATACATTTAAAAAAATATTTTTTTGAAAATCTCATATATAATAGTAATGTCTAATTTAGCCGTGTCTTGCGTTAATAAATGTGTTGCTGTTTTTATGGTCACTATGGCCTTGTTTGTCAAATAGATGCTTAAGTAATATTTAGAACTATTATTAGGCACTCATTGTCTATAACTTTAAATATTGTATAACATATAATATTTTTCTGTATGACTGTATGTGCCAAAATAAATAACAAAATAAGTATATATATATATATATATATATATATATATATAGAAAATTAATATATATATATATATATATATATATATATATATATATATATATATATATATATATATAATTTTGGATAATGCGGTCGTATAATCGATGAATACAATTCTAACTGAAAAGTTAGAGTATTAAATCGGGTCACTGTGTAACTACTACCCGGTAGATGGCACATATCTCCCATAAAGATGACGAAACATTACGAGCTACCATTTGATTGTCATACGACAGCTTTCACTTATCTAAGTGGTAGGACGTTTGGAACGGATTACCAATAATTCTGGGTTCGAGTCCCACGTGCGACTATTATTTTTCGCTCGTAAACAAAGTTAAAAAAATAAATAACTTAGCATTTTAAATGTGAAATCTCAACAATTTGGATATTACGAAAGTTTTGTGACAAGACACCTGCATGACATCTCCAAATGGGTAATGTGGAATATAATTGTTAGCCTGACGGCATCAGCTGGCCTTAACCCAGATCCGATGTAAAGCATTTTAGTCGTTTTTTAAACAACCTATAAAATGTGGATGAAAGGATTGGTAAGATTCTTAGCTACCACCATACATCAACCATCGTCATCGCAGCTCATATATGTCTCACTGTTGAGCTGGAGCCTCCTCCATACTAGGAAGGAAATTAATCTACTACACTGCGCTGGTCAGAAGTGATGTTATAGAGTTTTAAATTACTGAAAGAAGATGGAGTCAAGAGTCTCCGAAACCGGCGAGCGTGTATGAAGAGAATTATGAATGTTGAGGAAGCGAGTGAAGTATGCAAGGATAGAGTTCTCTGGCACTCTGTTCTCTCTGCCTACCCTGCAAGGGATATAGCGTGATTCCACCGAAGACAAAGATCGGGTACCGGTGACCCGCTCGCACGGTGAAAAGAGGTGTTTGCAGGGTGGGTCTATGGGGTTGCGCGCCGCCTCTTTTGTTGCCCCGGATGGATTTGTCGGGGCGCGACCACATCCATGGTCCACCCTGCGGAAAAAAAAAAAAAAAGAAAGGGATATAGCGTGATGATATGTATGTATGTATGTAAATTACTGAAATGTAGCATTAAATATACTTGATTATTTATAAAAACTCGATTACGAGCGAAAAATGATTGTCACAAGTGGGATTCGAACCCACACAAATTATACAGGCAATAAATAAATTGAAAAAAAAAATCAAATAAACATTGTCTGGCAGATGGCACACGTCTCCTTAAAAACGAAAATATAATACGATGCGAGAATTGAATTGTTCATGGTGGTGTAAGTAGCACCACGATTAGAACAGATTTCCAATAGGTGTGCGTTCGAATCTCACTTGTGACAATCATTTTTCGCTCGTAATTGGGTTTTTATAGAGTTTTATTTCGAGTTTACCTTCTCTTGCATAGATGTTACATACAAATTTTATCCCTTAGTAATTTTTTACGATCATTTATGGGTAAGATTGGTGATCATCATCATCTTCATCACAGCCCATATATGTCCCACTGTTGGGCTGGGGCCTCCTCCGTAACGGGAGGGAAATTAACCTACTATACCGCGCTGGTCAAACGTGTTGGTATAGGGTTTTGTTTCGAGTTTTCTTTCTCTTGCATAGATGTTATATGCGTTTTATATCCCATAGTCGTCTCGTACGATCACCCACGGGTAAGATATGGGGTGGTGAATTGTATTCTTACTCCGTCACCACACGGAAGTAGATAACATACAATAATAGAGATATTTGCTATATAAATTATCCTTCTAAATTACTTGGGATCGATACAATATATACCTACTCTTCTTTCATAGTACATATTTTAAAAGTTATTGGCAATAGTTTTATGACCGGCCGCCTGCCATACGTCAACCCTCCTTTTTTTTTACGGTGGACTATGGATTCGTCGCGCCCCGCCAAATCGGTTCGGGGTGATGCAGGAGGCGGCGCGTGATCTCATAGACCCACCGTGCAACTCCTCTCTTCGCCGTGCGAGCGGGCCACCGGTACCCGATCTTTGTCTTCGGTGGCCAGACGTCAACCCTCCTTGGGAATGTAATTGTTGATTGACCAAACGGCATCAGATGGATTTGGCCCAGGTCGTTATAAGGCATACGGTTATAGTTATTACTAAATAATGGTTATCTTACAATGTTTAATACATTAAATTAATTTGTAAGATGTTCATAGATCATAAAATTTTAATAGCTTGTTACATAGAGTTATAATTTCCTTGTTTTATATTTTTTTAGAACGCAATTTATTCGAACGTATATTTTTTCCTGTGAGTTTTTATACTTGCGTTTGTTCATTTAATTTCTAATACCATAAATGGTAATAACCGTGATGGTTTTATTTTGGTAAAAAAAAAATATTTTTACATACATACATACATATCATCACGCCATATCCCTTGCAGGGTAGGCAGAGAGAACAGAGTGCCAGAGAACTCTATCTCTGCATACTTCACTCGCTTCCTCAACATTCATAATTCTCTTCATACACGCTCGCCGGTTTCGGAGACTCTTGACTCCACCTTCCTTCAGTAAATGACCGATCTGGTCTAGGTAGAAATAAAATATAAAAAATATTTTTAAGGATAAAATATTATTATTATATAAAATATTTTTTATGCGGTTTATCGTGTTTATATTTTTTTAATAGTGATAGGACCACGCTGTTGACATTTCTCTGTCTGCAGCCGCGGGCCAGTCCGTCCGGGGTAGTACCACATTCTCGCAGAAGATCGACGTATGAGTAATAGCAATGTGCTATTGCGCTTCGTTCGGTGAGCGAGAGAGCCGGAAGCCCAATTGGGTGGGTTTGGGGTTTATATTGTTAGGCAGCAGCCTAGTTATACCCTTGGTATTGCAAAGGTCCATGGGCGGCAGTGACACTTATCAGGTGTGCTGCTTGCTCGTTTGCCACCATAAGCAATAAAAAAAGAAAACAAAATAACTTGCTCAACGTTTCGAACAGTATTTAGCGCTTAGAGTCACGAGAAGTTTAAGGTATTTCCCACTCAACGTGTCATCATTATTATACAAATTATTATCTTTAATAGGTATTAATTTCCTAAATTTTGACCAACACTTTTGATATTTAATTTAAACCTCATAAATCTAATGAATTGGTGAAAATCCTCACTTAAAAATTCTGGCAAGTAAACTCAGAGGGCATACTAATTATTAATTTTTAAACATAAGTCTCTTTCATGTTGATTCGTAATTCAAAACTATGCACAACAAATAGCTACAGTATCTCTTCGAAGTATGATTATAGTGATAACTCTGCTTAGCACTTCGGAAAGAAAAGTTGGCAACTATAAAAAACAACCATGATTGTGGCAAACTTAGAGCAGAAATTTTAATACTGCCTTATTTATAACTTTGGATTAACGCCATCTATTTTTAAACCCCAACAATATTAATTACGCTGTGACAATATTACACTCGGCTACAACTTACCACTTCTTGTCACTAGGTAGTGTTGACATCAATTCCAATTGTTTCCAATAATAAATTTATTTTTATATTACAAATCTTATAATGCCATCAAAAGGAAAATATCTTATTTGCAACAGATACAACCGCGGCAGATGATACGTACCCAAGGCGCAAAGCTGCAGCTAAGTGTGTGGTCGTACACTTTTTGTTTCGTCTATGCTAAACTATTGTTACTGATGAACTGACCACTATATCTCTTATTTTTTTTTTCTATAATTATGATTGTGTATACCTTTTCTTTTTTTTTTATATTAAGCGTAAATTTATTTCTTATTCTTTATATGATAATTACAAGTGGAATTGTTAGAAAAAGATTGACGAATCTCCAAGCATTGATCGATCAAAAAGGATCACCGAACTGCAGCCATGTGCTTGCCATAATAACGGATATATGAGCACAATGAATGAGCGAGACCAGAAGTTACAAAAGATGTTATCATTTCAAATGTGCCTGAAACGCGGAATGAAAACCTTGTATATTTGCTGCACACTATTGCGATGCGGAATGAAAACCTTGTACATTTGCTGCACATTATCTCGTTGAAGTAGTCCGTAAGTCTCGCAGACCAGGGCATAGTTTATGTTTAAAGCGTAGGAATTTCAAGGCATAACCGCAGTGATGTCGTTGATGACGCCGTACGACAATATTCAAGCAAAATACTCGTCCAGCTCACACGCAATTGTTCGACGCGGGCTAAATGCGACGCGACCTTACAATTGCTAACATTAACATGCTTATTAAGTTATAAATAAACAAACATTTCAATATAATCCGTGTAGTAACGGAGTAAGAATATAATTCACCACACCTTATCACCCGTGGGTGATCGTAGGAGACGACTAAGGGATATAAAACGCATATAACATCTATGCAAGAGAAGGAAAATTCGAAACAAAACCCTATACTAACACGTCTTACCAGGGCGTTAATTTCCCTCCCATTACGGAGGAGGCCCGAGCCCAGGAGTGGGCCTTATATGAGCTGTGATGATAATGATGATGACGATGATGATGAACAAGATATTATTTTATGAAACTCGAGAAATGATGAATCGTAATTACAAATATGTGTGAAGCAAGAAGAGACATATTTTCGTAAGAATACCATACGAATTAACAATAGGGCTGCCAGCGAAAGATCAGTGCTGAATAAAACCCAGTTAATACTGAAATGGTAACCCATTCGGGCACATATGGAGTTAGTCTTGTCATTGGTGTATTACTGATTTGATTATTTTCATTCTCTCAAATAGTTGTTGCTGTATCATTCTCCTACTCTTATCCCAATTACTTGAGGTCGATACAATATGTACTCTTCTTTCATAGTACATATTGTAAAAGTAATAGGCAATAGTTTTACGACCGGCCGCCTGCCAAACGTCAACCCTCCTTGGTAATGTAATTGCTGACCAAACGGTATCAAATGGTCCAGGTCATTATAAGGCTCTTAGTCATCTTTTACGACATTCACGAGCAAAGTAAGGGTTGGTAGTATTCTTAGCCGCTATCACACAGTTTAACGTAAATCATTGTATCATCTAGAATAAAAAATAAATATATTTCAAAATAATCTTCGGATCAAACCCCGCCTGAATCGTGAACTGACCACCGAGTCCTTGGCTACGGTGGCGTCTTCGGCGAGCTACCCTTTCAGGTACCAAACCCCGTTGACCCAGAATAAAACAGCGTTCGAACCTCCTCCTCTCGGTCTCAAAAAATACACAGCAGTCGGAAGGAAAGGGCTCAAATCTAGCGTGGTCATAGATTATACGGAATGGAAATGTCCATTCCGTTGTGGAAAAACCCATACACAATTATAACCAAATAGATTAAAAAGCAAACAACGCTTTAAATGAATGTAAATTGAAAACAGTGTTATCTGTGTGGTGACGGAGTAAGAATACAACTCACCACCCCCTATCTTACCGGTGGGTGATCGTAAAAGCCGACTAAAGGATATAAATAGTATATATGTAACATCTATACAAGAGAAGGAAAACTCGAAACAAAACCCTATACCAACACGTTTGATCAGCGTGGTATAGTAGATTAATTTCCCTCCCATAACGAAGGAGGCCCGAGCCCAACAGTAGGACATATATGAGCTGTGATGATGATGATGATGATGAAATTGAAAACAAACCCTTTACGAATCTTTCTGAATAGGATGATATATTAAGTCAAAATCCCTTTCATTCTGTATTATTTTATCCATAAGAACCCTTGGAGGGTTGCAAATATGTATATAAGTGAAAAGGTAATTTTTAAAAACTTACCCGAACCACCAGTGATAAAGATAGTCTTTCCTTTGTAAAACTCAGGTATAGTTGGCACATTATCGAAGTCACGATCTTCCAAGAATCCCATTTTTTTTTATAGCAAAATAAAGTTCTGAATTATTTATAAGAAAAAAGAAAAAGATTATTTTAATAAACTTTTCTATTAAAAATAATATTACTGAACGTTTTAGAATATTAACAAGTGTTAATTGAATTTATTGTAAAAAAAACATTCAATTCCTATTTATATAAACATAAAAAAAAACGTCATGACTATTTAAAAAGTTATTAACAAATGTTCAAACCAAATAAATTAAAATTCACTCTTTTATTGTAAAACAATAGTTTAAAAGCAATATTCTTTAGAATAAAACCTTATTAAAATTCAAAACATTTGCTGTTGTTGATGCAACAGATCAAATGTCATATTTGTTTCTAAATAAGTCCTTACCATCTACGTCACCTTATTTAAGAGGAATACCTATTAACTGTGTGTATATTATATTACCGGCGAGCGTGTATGAAGAAAATTATGAATGTTGAGGCAGCGAGTGAAGTATGCAAGGATTCTCTGGCACTCTGTTCTCTCTGCCTACCCTACAAAGGACATGGCGTGATGATATGTATGTATGTATATTTATTTCTGTGTGGTAGCGGCTACGAATACTACCAACCCTTACTTTGCTCGTGGATGTCGTAGAATACGACTAAGAGCTTTATAACGACCTGGGCCAACTCCATCTGATGCCGTTTGGTCAACAATTGCATTTCTAAACAAGGTTGACGTCTGGCAGGCGGCCGATCATAAAACCATTGCCAATAACTTTAACAATATGTTCTATGAAAGAAGAGTACATATTGTATCGACCCCAAGTAATTGGGATAAGAGTAGGAGAATGATGACTTATTTACTAGATAATATTATAAAATTTTGTGACTTGGAAATACTTATTGTCACATTTTTAACTCATTTTCGTATTTCGCAATTTATCACCGAGCACACTTCATATCACGCCACCTGTGGAGTGATCCTAAGAAACGACTATGGTATATAAAATGCATATAACATCTATGCAAGAGACAGAAAATTCGAAACAAAACTCTTTACTGACCAGCTTGGTATAGTAGGTCAATTTCCCTTCTATAACGGAGGAGGATTGAGCCTGACAGTGGGATATATATGAGCTGATACGATGATGATGATAATGATAACTAATCTCTATGAAACTCACAGGTAAGATAAGGAGTCAATTGTATTCTTACTCCATCACCACACGAAATCGATTCTTTCATAAGAAGGATGATATCATAACCATACTAATAGGCAAGTGAGGCACATCCATATTGTTGTACTGCTCCGCCTCTCGTAGCTGTACATTCTCCTGTTAATCGACATGTCTTCCGCTTTCAATAGAAGGGAAATAAATTTATTTCAACTCCAGTTTTCTTTCTAATTAAATTTGTTGTAGGTCCTAATACTATTAAAAACGTTACTCTGGAGTTCTTTAGAGTCAGATATCAGTGTGAGTTATGGAGACCAATGTGATATTGGCTTATAGCAGCTACAGTCGTGGGAACATGTGATAGCATTAATTCTAAAAATAAAAAAGATGGGTATGGCACCCGTAATTATCATAAATACATATAACATATATTTGCAAGTAGGTATGTAATTGGCAAGGATTGATACTAAAACTGTAAAACTTTTAAGAAGATCTCTCTCTCTTTTTCTCAATTTTAGAAATTTAATATGAGAAACTGCTACAAATGGAGAGCCATTTGTCTCAGTTTATCATATTAAATCTCTCACAATTTGCATTTTGAGGGATTGTTCCCGAATATTTTTGTTTTTTTTTTTGGGTGAAATAATTTCCCCTTTTGTTTTTTGCTAAATTACACGATTCTAGTTCAACAGCATTTTTTAAAGACATACCCCGCACTAAGGGAATAATCCTTTTATTGCGGGGTACGTTTACAAAGATAAGGTTAATTACCTTATCCGCACAAATGGCGTAGCAATTAAAATACCGGCCTACCGTACAGTACCCAGGATCTTTTGGATTTTTCTTCAGTATAATTTGTGCGATCCATAAATTATTGTCCCGAGTTTGAATGTCATTTGTATAAGTTAAAAATATTTATAAAGTCCCCTACAATACAAGTATTAGTTTCTCAGTACAAGGTTTTGTATTTATAAACCAAAACAATAAAATATTTTTTCAAATAAATCGCGGAAATTGAAACTAAGTAGTACTAAGTAGAACATGACGAACAACGAACAACATTTTTCACGTACTAAAGGGTTCATTTGTTTTTTTTTTTTTTATTATCAAACAGTTTTCTTTTTCAAGCCAGTTCGAAATTCAAATAAAACTCTGATAAGTTGCCTATTTGGTTGCCATGTTTTGAAGTAACAAATCGTTCCATTTTTAAAATACACGATAGATATGAATTTACATGTATATTGATTTGGCCGCTAAAATACGACAGATATGGATTTTCATACATTTTTTGCCGGGCGCTGCTCGCGTATATTTGGTCAGTACAGCAATTTCGATTTATCTCAAAGAAGGTTGTCAAAATAGTGCTCAAATTTCCAAACATGTTTGAGAAAATAATACATTACTGCAGCGGCCAGCAAAAGAGGCATTGATAGACGAACGTGTAAATGTGGGCCGAGGCACACATACGTAAATCCATCAACTCTTAGTTGTGGCCAAGGCTTGTATAGAGCTTTTCTCAAATAATGCACGGAAATTAAAACTACGAGTAAGTAGTACTAAGTAGAACTGTATACATGACGAACAACGAACAACACTTTTCACGTACTAAAGGGTTCAATTGTTTTTTTTTTCATTATCAAACAGATTTCTTTTTCTCGCCAGTTCGAAATTCAAATAAAACTCTGATAAGTTAGCTATATAGGCATATGGTTACTAGAATTTGAAGTAACAAATCGTTCCATTTTTAAAATACACGATAGATATGAATTTACATATATATTTATTTGGCCGCTAAAGCACGACAGATATGGATTTTCATATATTTTTTGCCGGCCGCTGCTCGCATGTATTTAGTCAGTACAGCAATTTCGATTTATCTCGAAGAAGGTTGTCAAAGTAATGCTCAAATTACCAAACATGTTTGAGAAAAAAATATATATTCTATAATTCAATAAAGCGCTTGCCCTTAAACATGAATCAGCCGTTTTCAATACACAACGTTGAAATAACTACCTATCTATTGTTTTACACTCGTCCACTGAATAATTGCATAGTAATCAATACTTACGCATATTATACGTAAATGCTATTATAATTTTAATCGCCAAGTTGCCGTGGATTAACTATGTAAAATGACGTCTCTCGTGGTGACGAAGTAAAAATACAATTCGCCATCCAATTTCTTGCATGTGGATGGTGTGGATTTTTTTTAAGACACTCTGCGCTAAGGAAAATAATCTTTGTCTTGCGGAGAGCTTTACAAACATAATTAACGCTGACAAATTACATCCAGACTCAGAGAGTCAGAGTAACACTTTGTGGTTCACACACAGTATTGTCCTGGGAATCGTGCCCACGGCACTGGCGCAGAAGGTCGGTATCTTAACCATTACTCCATCTGTGCAGAAGGAAAATTTTAATATTATATACCAACCCGCTTGATGATGATAATAGATCTGACTCGATCTGATCATCATTCTCCTACTCTTATCCTAATTACTTGGGGTCGATACAATATGTACTCTTCTTTCATAGAACATATTCAACAATTACATTAGGTTAACAATTACATTTCCAAGTAGGGTTGATGTCAGGCAGGCGCCCGATCATAAATCTATTGCCAATAACTTTTGCAATATGTACGAGTACAGAATGCGTCGACCCCAAGTAATTGGAATAACAGCAGAAGAATGATAATTACTGATATCATACTAATATTAATATCATCATCATTATCGCAGCTCATATATATCCCACTGTTGGGTTCGAGCTTCCTCTACAATGAAAGGGAAATTGACCTACTATACCACGCTGGGCAGACATATTGGAATAGAGTTTTGTTGTTGCATAGATAATATATGCATTACCCGACTAGAAATTTTTTCGTCTTCCTTAGCAGGACCGGACTGGGCATGCCCGATCTGGACCAGATAAAGTATGTAACGCAGAAGATATATCTCGACCCGATCAGGAAAACCTTATCGGGTCCAGATCAGGCATTCCTGATCGGGTCCAGATCAGGCATTCCTGATCGGGTCCAGATTAGGCATTCCTGATCGGGTCCGGATGAAATTTTACTGATCGGATCCAAATCAATCATCTGCGTTATATATCTTGCCTGATCCAAAAAGAGTATGCCCAGTTCGGACCTTTTAAAAAACATGAATATCTTAAAAAATATTTTTTTTTTTTTATTGCTTATGGCGGCAAACGAGCAGACAGCACACCTGATGGTAAGTGTCACTGCCGCCCATGGACCTTTGCCAATGGTATAGCTAGGCCGCTGCCTACCAATACAACCCTAAACCCACCCCAGTTAGGCTTCCGGCTCTCTCGCTCACCGAACGAAGCGCAATAGCACATTGCTATTACTCAGACGTCGATCTTCTGCGAGAGTGTGGTACTACCCCGGACGGACCGGGCCGCGGCTGTAGACAGAGAACTGTCCACAGCGTGGTCCTACCACAATAGAAATATGTTTAATAAATAAAAATATAAATTAATATATGACGTAGGCAGCGAATGCAGTGTTATATTCTTAACATAGAGAGTAGAGAGTCCCAGTGAGCTGTTCCAATTAGGGCGCAACTACCAGATGCTAACTACTTCTACTGTCGCCTGAATTTCTCATTCATGACTGATCGACCTGTTTTGATCTGATTCGATAACAACTAATTTAATATTAGGCGATGTCATTACGCTTCGGCGAATCTTAACACCGCGATTCAGATAATGACGTCATTTTACTAACGCCATCAACAATTTATGACCCAAAACATTAAATGTTAGAATGGTTGTTACAATATTATTATAATTATTTCTATCTATGTTTTCACTTATTATTTATTTTTGTTTTTACTTTAAATATAAATTATTTTTATATTATTAATTAAACATTATTATTATTATTAAATAAATATGATTAATTAAAGATTTCATATTAATCTCCTCTACCATACTTGATGATATTTCACATCAGGCTTTCCTTATTTGGTCCTGACCTGGTCCTGATCCGGTATGCCTTACCATACTTGATGATATTTCACATCAGGCTATCCTTATTTGGTCCTGATCTGGTCCTGATCCGGTATGCCTTACCACACTTGATGATGTTTCACATCAGACTATCCTTATTTGGTTCTTATCTGGTCCTGATTCGGTATGCCTTACCATACTTGATGATATTTCACATCAGGCTATCCTTATTTGGTCCTGATCTGGTCCTGATCCGGTATGCCTTACCACACTTGATGATGTTTCACATCAGGCTATCCTTATTTGGTCCTGATCTGGTCCTGATTCGGTATGCCTTACCATACTTGATGATATTTCACATCAGGCTATCCTTATTTGATCTTGATCTGGTCCTGATCCGGTATGCCTTACCATACTTGATGATATTTCACATCAGGCTATCCTTATTTGGTCCTGATCTGGTCCTGATTCGGTATGCCTTACCATATTTGATGATATTTCACATCAGGCTATCCTTATTTGGTCCTGACATGGTCCTGATCCGGTATGCCTTACCATACTTGATGTTATTTCACATCAGGCTATCCTGATCTGGACCAGATCTGGTCCTGATAAGGTTTGCCGGATCCGGCATGCCTCATTCTGTCCTGATCGGGTCCAGATACATGATCTGGTTGAACCATACTTTTTTTCTATTCGGGTATATCCCTAAGTCATCTCTTACGATCACCCACGCGTACGATAGGGGATATTATATATACGAATATTATATATATGCATACTTACTCGATATTATGAAAAAGAAAGTAACTTCTTCCTATTTTCTATTTAGTTATCTGTGTGAGAGATGTATCACGACTCTGTCGAGCGAGTGTTGTAATAAATTTTAATATGCATAGTCTAAAACCTGGGGAAGTACTTAGGCTAACTTCTTATCAAACTTATAATCATAGATAAGGTTAATGACGAATTTACCATAGAGTATTAACTAGATTAACTTAGCTATGATAAAATTACAACTATACTATGAGATTAACTTCTTCTTCTTCTTCTTATATATTGGCAATCAGCTACATATACGAGCTATTTGTGCCAGTGTCAAGTTATAAATATTTTCACGTTTTTAGTCTTTCAAGTTAGTCATTGTCTAAGTCAAATTGTCGCCATTAACAGTGCAATGGCCACACTGTTAATGGTATTTTGTGGGAATTTTGATGGAAAACGAAAACGTTGTAAAGCACTTTTATATGATATTCACTACATCCCAGTATCTCCGCCGCTTCATATTACATAAAATTCCATCAAAATTATCTAATATAACACGTTAAAACACTAAAATATTGAATATAATACAAGAGCACCACATGACGTTTTCAAATTCCCGTCAAGTATGAGATTAAAACATGGACTTTTGACGGGAATTTGAAAACGTCATGTGGTGCTCTTGTATTATATTCGATATCTTAGTGTTTTAACGTGTTATATTAGATAATTTTGATGGCATTTTATGTAATGTGATGTGCGGAAATACTAGGATGTAGTGAATATCATATAAAAGTGCTTTACAACGTTTTCGTTTTCCATCAAAATTCCCACAAGATACCATTAACAGTGGAGCCATTGCACTGTTAATGGTGACAATTTGACTTAGACAACGACTGACTTGAAAGACTAAAAACGTGAAAATATTTATAACTTGACACTGGCACCAATAGCTCGTATATGTAGCTGATTGCCAATACATAAGAAGAAGAAGAAGAAGAAGAGATTAAAACATTTATTTTATTGCTAACGTCAAAATGACAAATAAATATTGGTAACGAATGACATTTATTTATTTGAAAATAAATATATACATATTTTGATTGAATATTTTACATTTTATATAATATACTTTTTTATAATGGCCAAGAAGAAAAAAGCTGTGAGTTTTATTCATCATTTTATGTTATTGTCATCTTGCTTTTATCCCAATTACTCGATTACATATTGCAAAAGTTTTGGCAATACTTTTATGATCCGTCGTCTGCTATCATGGTTGATAGGGAATGTATGACCAGATGGCATCAAATGAAGTTGACTCAAATTGATATTAGGGTCTTTATCATCTTTAACGATACCCACAAGCAATGTGTTATTGGTAATCATATCACCACAAGCACACAGCAAAATCTACATTATTGTATTTATATTTATGTTCTCTTAATTCTCGGAATATCAAAATCCATAGTTTCTATTCCATCAGTATATATTATCCAAATTCATTTTAACATAAGTTTAACAACATCATCATTATCATTATCACTCTCCTACTGTTATCCCAATTACTTGGGGTCGATACTATATGAACTCTTCCTTCATAGCTTTTTTTTTCTTTTTTTTGTGTGTCTTAGTTGTTAGCCTCAGATGGCTATAACAACTTTACCCGGACTGTGGGTGAGCGCTGAGGGCTCTCAACCCGTTCATTCTTTCATAGTACATTTTGTAAAAGTTATTAGCAATAGTTTTATGACCGGCCGCCTGCCAGACGTCAACCCGTCTTGGAAATGTAATTGTTGACCAAACGGCATCAGATGGAGTCCCGTCTCGTATACGGACTCGAACCTTCTCCACATTGTGAGAGAAGCATGATCTACGATACCATTCTGGGTGTACCTACATTTAAATCAATATTTAACTAGTCCAATAGTCTAAAATATATTATTAAATCTCTTTGCAGGTACCGTCAGTCCCAACTGGTAAGTAATACAATTGTACGGTATGCACAGCTATGTAAGTGGACTGTATGAGGTGAGGTTACGAAACCAGGTGAGGAACTGGTATTATTCTATCCCTGCAAGCCGCGAAGAAGTAATTAAAAAATACTCCACCAACCTTTCATCCACTTTTACCGAGGGCAGTAGTGTCGTCGCGGTAAGCTCGCCAAACAGCGCGATCAGCTTCACTATATTCTATATAATTATGCAGTTCACAGCACCACAAAACACTATCATGGTGGTTCCAACAGTTCCGTTAAACTATGTCCTACCAAGGATTAAGCAGGTGCGGCGATAACGAATACACCGAGTGGCACAACCGCCTGGCGGACCGAGTTGTCTATAATCTTTACTCAACTGTCATAACGACGGTTGCAGAATCGAAGTTATGAGTTTCTCCAAATACCCTCCACATAACTTGCAAGGACCGAACAACAACCCTTACCGTTTTGAAGTCAATACTTCTTGTAGGAAGAATTTCAAATTCTGATCGGTAACCTGTTTGCGGAACTAAAAGTTTCCAAGAAAAATCTGTAACATCTTTGTGTAATTAAAAGTGCCCGAAATAAGAGTTTAATTAATTAAAAGGGGAACTGCTATTTTACGTACTTCTACGTACTCGTCATATTTTTAAGTGAAAAGTGTAGAATACACAAGTATACAGGAGTCTATATTTCTGCGAGTACTGGGCTGAGTCTTCGCTGCAACCCCCACTATTAACAGAACGAAGTTGTTTCCCTCCTTACTACCGTGCACAGGTATTTGCCGAAACTAGTTGCAAGTTTTATTGGTTAATGAGAGGACTTTGTACCGTCATTTTATCCATTCTACAAGCACCGGTCAGGCGATCTCGGTGGTCCGAATACTGAATCGAGGTATCTCCAGTCGTCTCTTTCTACTATCCAGTCAAGGCGAAATACTTTCTCCCTGAGGTCATGTCGCCGACATCTCCAAAAGTAGCTTTTTCCTAATGATTCCATAGATGATTGATGACATAATGATTTCCATAGAGAACATTGGGAAAGGCAATAAATTATAAACTTAAATTGTCATGTAGTATGTTCATGTATAAAATATCATATTTTCAGAATCCGATATCCAAGATGAGGTCTTGGTCAATACCACAGATTTGGAGCCTGAACCGGAGGAAGTACAATTCACCGATACCTCGTACACCAGTGCCTCATTTGAATCCTTACCGCCACCAGTTGAAGGTAATTTATCTATCAGCCTATTGAAGTCCCTTTTTGGGCTTGAAGTATCATAATTGCTACGACTATGAGGGGGTTGGCGAACGTAATAGGTATTATAAATTTTACAGAAGAGCTATTAAGAGCTAATAATGCTAATACTGCCCATTCCCTTGATGAACATACAACCAAGAATAGTGGTAGGACCACGCTGTTGACAGTTCACTGTCTGCAGCCGCGGGCCGGTCCGTCCACACTCTCGCATAAGATCGACGTATGAGTAATAGCAATGTGCTATTGCGCTTCGTTCGGTGAGCGAGAGAGCCGGAAGCCCAATTGGGTGGGTTTGGGGTTTATATTGCTAGGCAGCGGCCTAGTTATACCCTTGGTATTGCAAAGGTCCATGGGCGGCAGTAACACTTACCATCAAGTGTGCTGCTTGCTTGTTTGCCACCATTAGCAATAAAAGAAAAACAACATTTAATCGATTTTCACCACGAACGTAGCGAATCGTAATAAATATATTCTTAACTTACCATTTGAAACCATATCATTTAGAAAGAAGGAAAGAAAGAAAATGCATTTATTCAGTGACAGACGTGCTAAATAAGTTATTACGAACAATAAATTTACCCTTAAACATAATAATAATAATGGCCAGTTCAACAATAAAAATAATATAACACAAGTATACTGCTGTGGTCAGCTCTCTGTCTATACAGCCGCGGGCCGTTCCTTCCGGGGTAGTAAGTACCACACTCTTGCAGAAGATCGACGTCTGAGTAATGCCAATGTGCTATTGCGCTTCGTTTGGTGAACGAGAGAGCCGGAAGCCCAACTGGGGTGGTTTTTGGTTCTTTGTATTGGTAGGCAGCGGCCTAACTGTACCTTTGGTATTGCTAAGGTCCATGGGCGGCAGTGACACTTATCATCAGATGTGCTGTTTGCTCTTTTGCCAACATAAGCAAAAAGAAATATGAAAATGAAAACAATCAGTTCAGTAACAAACCAATAACAACAGCAACTGCATATCCTGCTATTGGGTCACCATATCAGAATTAACTGGTTTCAACCAGCACCGATCTTTCGCTGGCAGCCCTATTAGTGACTCATGGATATCACAAACAATTAACATATTGTCAGTGTGTATTTTTAAATTAAATTACTGATTACCATATTTAAACTAATCTATATCTTCTATAACCATATCACTATCACACAAACTCTTCAGATTATAAACCTCAAGAACAGAAAATTTAGAAGAAAACTCTTGCATATTGCACTCAAAAACTTTGCTTGTCTGTACGCGCTAAACTAAGAAACTAAATTCGCTTCCAAAAATAAAATATAAAATAGCCTACTTATTAAGAAAGGTCCTACTTTCTACAAATATTATAAATGTAAAAGTTTGTGAAGATGTTTGGAATGTTTGTTAATCAATCACGCGTCGACCGTTAAACAGATTTGGATGAAATAGAATAAAATAAGAGATAGGCCATTTTCTGAAATAACACATCAGCTATTTTTTATTCTGTTAATGTATTCCCTTGGTAATTATTCAAAATAAATTGTTAATTATAAAATTTTAGATTCTGAATGTCACTTTTCATGCAGGCGAAGAATCTAGTAGGCTATAAAACACTAAAAACTATATCGCAAAGCTGTATCTATAAATGCAAATATAGATAAATAAGACTAAATTTAGCAATAATAACGGTCCCATATTATCCCATGTCGTAAAAGATGACTTAACATCTAAGCAAAAAAGGAAAACTCTAAATGAAATCCTGAAGCAATCTGTTTTGCAGCGTGGTGTCGTACATCAATTTCTCTTCTTTTGTGGAGGAGGCTCGAGCCCAATAGTGAGACGTGTATGAACTAAAAATAGTGAGAGTAACATGCAAACAAAGTTGCTGGCATATCTAATATATTTTTTGGTTAGATTTAGTCGATCAACGTTGCTAGGGTGATTTATTAAAAGAGGGTTGACGTTTCCATGCGATTATTATTATTTATAAACCATATTTCTTCGTGCATTAAATTTAATTCGTGTTTTATTAAGTATTGTGAGCTCAACAAAAATCTATCAATATAATTTTATTAGCGACTGTAGTCATAAATAGAACCTAATTGCTTCATAAACGTGGGCGACTGTGTCATGAATTTGAAATATGTACTATAAGACAAATTATTACTTTACGTTTCACAAGATATTTTATTTACAGAAGTGAAACCGAAAGAAAAAAGAAAGAAAAAGAAGAAACAAGACGTAAGTATTAAAGAATAATTTATCAGTGATGTGTTGAGTACTTTTCTTTTCTTTTTTACTTTCGTGTGTGAGATATGGCTTATTGCGCTAGTCAGATGGGTTGGTATAGGATTTTAATTCTAAGTTACAATCTCGATTGTTAATCCATAATAATATTTCATTAAAATTTCTAAGTCTGAATATAAGAATTAATTTTTGTAAATCATCATTCTCTTACTCTTATCCCAATTACTTG
This sequence comes from Lymantria monacha, assembly GCA_905163515.2. NCBI lineage: Eukaryota > Metazoa > Arthropoda > Insecta > Lepidoptera > Erebidae > Lymantria > Lymantria monacha. Next base: position 15,993,169 of record LR991104.1, on the reverse strand, counting down.
GGGTCGATATAATACGTGCTCCTCCTTCATTGCACATATTGTAAACGTCATTGGCAATAGTTTTATGATCGGCCGCCTGCCAGACGTCAACCCTCCTTGGGAACGTAATAGTTGACCAAAGGGCATTAGATGTAGTTGGCCCAGTTCATTATAAGGCTCTTATTTGTCTTTTACGACATCCACGAGGTAAGTAAGGGTTGGTAGTAATCGTAGCCGCTACCACACAGCTAAGTGTGTAATTTTTGTACTGAGTAAAATTTAAAAAAAAAGCGTTCATGATTTATCATATCAAGGAAGAAATTGAGGTTTTTAAAGCTGAAATTAGCAAATGGTTGTAATCAAAAACGACAAAGGGGAGAATTCGTTGTTAATTTATTACCCAAATTGACTCAAGCCGATGTCTAAAAATCGTGATTACTGCTAGCTTGATATAAAAATAGCCGGGAACAGTAAAAATTTACTTTTTTACATTGGGACCAAACGAAACTTTGTTAGGCATTGATAAATGTTATATTCATTTTCATTTCACTTTAAATTAGCTTTTTTTGTATTTATACCAGATTGAAATACGGATTTCAAACCTTTCCAAAGTTGGAAATATTTTTTTAAATTCCTTTCTGATTATATCAGTAGCGAATTTTGAATTTTCAACTCCTTATTAAATTCTACAAGTGCTACAGAAAAGGACGAAGTGGCCATCATAGTATAGCTATAACCTATCCATCACACACATCCTTAATAACATGAAGCTTTAATTAATTTCATCCCAATGTTTAAATCAGTAACAATTCTTATAGGAAAAAGAAATAATAGAAAAGAAGACTAGCAGTGAAATGTTTAATTGGTCAGAAGAGTCTATTGCACCTATCTTATCAGGTTATAGTAATATGTTTATCCTATCATCAACATATCCAATCTACTGTTGAAAATTATCATCATCATCATCATCATCGTTCTGCTCTTATCCTAATCTAACCGACAATAATTAACTAATTAACCGACACACCTGCACAACTGAACCGACGTAACCGAAGCGAAGCGAGGGCTTGTAGCTACTTCCATTATATGTACAGTACTTTTTGCAATAATTTTATCAATAACTTTGTGATCAGCCACCTGCCTAACGTTACCCCTTCTTACAATTACATTACAATTACATTCCTAAGAAGGGGTAACCTTCTTAGGAATGTAATTGTTGATCTGACGCCATCAAATATAGCTGGAATAGAGTTGGAAAGAAAGTTGAAACCTATTACAACAAGCTTGCCAGATACGAATGTGCCTTTTCTTACAGTGATGTTATTCGCTTCTTATGTTCTAAGTATATGGATGTTCACTCCTTGAAATGTCAATTCGGCTCCCATATTTGTTATTTTTCCTATCTACAAAGGTTTGTTTTTTATTTAAATTTTTTGTGTAATATTGTTATTTATTAATTGGGTTTATAAATTGCCTCGTTATATAATGATTTATTGGTTGCTGTTGTCATATTTTATAAAACAAACAAAAATCAACACTAGCCTTTCAACTACCGGGGGAGGATATTATGCTGAAAGATTGTATTTTCACTCTGTTATCACAATAATAGATGCATTAATTATGAAAACATAAATTTCATAAACCTTTGGCAAACCTACTAAATGATTTTCTATTACCTTTGATGAAAGGCGAGGAAATAACTTGATGAAAATAGCTTAACCGATATAGACCACTGATAGACTTCAAGGTATAACCAAGCTACTGTCTAACATAAAGCATACTTAGACACCTGTGGGCCATAAAGGATCTGGCAAATTGTATTCATACTCCGTGACTACACGGATCACTTTTTAATTAATTTGAAATCATTTTGATCGCAGGTTTGGAATTTCAAATCCCATTACTAGAAGCGACACGAGAACCAGGGAAGAAAGGTAAAAAGGGAAAAAAGAAAAAGAAGGAACAAGAGCAAATACCGGATTTTGAAAAGGTAAGAAGATAAACCGGCTGAGGTATCACCGGGAGAATTGGGCACAGCATTCTCTTGAGCATGTTATAACCGACCATGCCATCGCCTTCGCCAACACGCTGACCAAGCCTGGCGTCTATTGTATTATCACCTATGCTGAGGCCTATATCCATATCATATTTATATACACCTATATTATTTCCGCTTTGTCTTTATTTATTAGTTCCACGATTTAAGGATGGATTTGTTGAAATATTCTTTAAGTTAAAAACTTTCAACACTTTAATATTAAGTACATGCGAAGCTCGTCTGGGTGTATAGACTCTGTTTAAAGATAGTCCTTTATCTTTATCTTGGATTAATTCAGTATTTAAATCTGAATATACGAACTCAGTTGTATATTTTTTTATTGCTTATGGTGACGAACGAGCAAAAAGCACAGATGATAGTGAGTTTTACTGCCCATATAGACCTTTGCAATATCAGAGATACGAGTACGCCGCTACCTAACAATGAAAACCCCAAACTCATCCAGAATGTTAGGCTTCTGGCTCGCGCTCACCTAATAAAGCGCAACAATAGATTGCTACTGCTCAGACGTCGATTTTCTGCAAGAATATGGTACTACTCCGAAAAGACCGGTCCTTGACCCAAGACGGAAAACTGTCAACGGTGTGGCTTTTTTTTTTGGCAGGCTATGGTGTTGGTGTGAGCACACGTCGTCCCCCTCATCAGGGGCGACGGGACCTGTGACCCCATAACCTACCTTATTTCCTCCCCATCGCCATTGGGCTGGCCACTGGTACCGTTTCCTTCCTATCCGTGGCCAGCCTGGAACAGTGTGGCCACTATTAAATCTTAAAGTATCTTATAATATTAAATCAATCAGATTGACTGATGATGATGCTGTAATGGGCTCATCATTATCTTGCTCTTATCCCAACAACTTGGGGTCGACGCAATATGTCATCTTTCTCCACACAGTCCTATCAGAGTTCATCTCTGCAGTCACTCCCTATCTATTTCATGTCTCACGCAGTCCATCCATCTTTTCTTTGGTCTACGTTTACTCCTAAAGCCTTTAACATTCATACTTAAAACATTCCTCACAATATTACTTTCATCCCGTCTCTTCACATGTTCATAGCATATCATGAGACGGGATGAAAGTAATGTTAAGGCTGTAATGGGCTAAGTAGCCAAATGTCGTGCCAAATGTTGTAGGTTCACCCACCCACCCGGAACAGCTTTTTTTTTATTTGTTTGATTATTCTAAGCCTAGTTGTAATTTGCATTTTAAATTTTATGTTTATAATTATAAAGCAGATGTAATACAAGGATTTCTTCTATAGTTGAGTATATAGTTTGAGTATATACTACTATAAATGTAGGCCTTATAACCAAGCTCAAAGTCGCTCAGCGTGCTATGGAGTGAGCTATGCTCAGGATTTCTCTGCGAGATAGAATCCGTAATACGGAAATCCGCAGAAGAACTGGTGTAACCGACATAGCACGAAGAATTAGCACGCTGAAGTGGCAATGGGCACAGGCCACATCGCTCGAAGAACCGACATCCGCTGGGAAAAAAAGGTTCTAGAGTGGCGACCACGTACCGGATGACGCAGTGTAGGACGCTCCCCACTAGGTGAACAGACGACCTGGTGAAAGTTGCTGGGCGTCGATGGATGCAGGCGGCGCAGAACTGCACTCTGTAGCGTACCATGAGGGAGGCCTACGTCCAGCAGTGAATGGCGATGGGCTGAAATGATGATGATGATATAGTACTAGGAAACCCAGCCTATTGATTTATTTATAGAAGTAGATATATCACAGCGCCGCCTGGTGGTGAGTTATATCAATGGAGATAGCATATAAACCTTCTCCGTCAAAAAATACATATACGTACTGTTCGGTCCTTGCAAGTTATGTGGAGGGTATTTGGAGAAACTTCACAACTTCGATTCTGCAACCGTCGTTAGGAGAGTTGAGTAGAAGATTTGAGACAACTCGGTCCGCCAGGCGGTTGTGCCACTCGGTGTATTCGTAATCGCCGCACCTGCTTAATCCTTGGTAGGACATTGTTTAACGGAACTGTTGGAACCACCATAATAGTGTTTTGTGGTGCTGTGAACTGCATAGTTGTATAGAATATAGTGAAGCTGACTGCGCGGTTTGGCGAGCCTACTGCGACGACACTACTGCCCTCGGCGAAAGTGGATGAAAGGTTGGTGGAGTATTTTTTAATTACTTCTTCGCGGCTTGCAGGGATAGGATAATATCAGTTCCTCACCTAGTTCAGTAAACTTACCTCATACAGTCCACTGCAGGCTGTGCATACCGTACAGTCTTTTTTTGGTCACTTCGACCCAGGATACCGCTCCTAAGGTCTCATACCTCACCTAGGAATTCGTAATTCCCAGGTATTTAGACAGTACAGACGTTCTGTACCGTTATTTCTAACCGTGTTAGAATACCTCCCAATAAATATCATATATGTTAAGACGTTCTTAGCATATAATTTATTTATATTGGCCGTGCCAATTACTTCTTATTCCCCATTATTTAATGAAATTATAATTTCATTGTGTAGACGTTCTATACATATCTTATGTACTTACTTTACTTTTCTCCACTATACGAAGTATACAATATAAACAAAACACATAAATTATTATTTGTCGTACAATTATTCAGCTAAGTGTTATATAATTAAATTGTATAGGTAACAAGTATTAGTGAAAGTAATATAATATTAATTTTATAATTTCATTGGGCTACGTGTGTTGTTTCACAAGATGGCGGCACCTAAAGCAAAAATTTCTAGTGATAAGAAACATCCATTACCCAAAGAATTAACCGTGTTAATTCAACGAAAACAACTCTTGTTTTCACAAATGCAAAAGGTATATGATATGTCCCACGATTTATCGAATTCTGATACGAAAGAATTGTTTTTATTGCACGTCTCTGAAATTAGTGACCTACGTAGTTCATTCGAAAAAATAATATTCGATATATTCGAACAAGAACTTTTAGTTGATTCTGAGTCAATACTTAGAAGTCAAGAGTTACAAAGTTTTGATGAACTATATTTTCGAGTGAAATTATGTGCTTCGAAATATAGCTCGGCACGCATCGGCAATAACGGTGAGAATCGCTTGGTTACCATGGAGTCCCGCCCTCGCCTGCCTAAACTTGAATTATTTACATTTAATTCGGATATTGAGAATTTTAATACATTTTATGAAACATTTTGCTCGTTAGTACATGATCAGCCGCACATTCCAAAAATTGATAAATTTCATTATCTATTGTCTTGCACGAAAGGTTCTGCATTAAATATGGTTAAAAGTGTACCGATATCCGCCAATAACTACGATCTCGTCTGGCAGAGTTTAATTGATAAATATCGAGACAATAGATTGTTAGTTGGTAGGTACCTAGATAAAATGTTAAACTTTTCACCGTTACGCAAGGAATCGTCTGCTGATTTGAACATGTTTATTGAGAACTTCGAACATTCGTATAAGGCAATACAGGCACTTAATATTAAAGATTTAAGCAGTTATGTAATGTGTCATATTGCGTTAAGGGCATTAGATCCACAAACTCGAAAATATTTTGAACAAAAATTAGATCAAAATTCCATTCCTACCTTCGATGAATTAGCATTATTTATACATAATCAAATAAAAGTTCTAGATCATTCTGCGTCATATTCTAATGTGTATTCTAATAAATATCAACAAAATGATTCGCGACAAAAGGATACAAAAAAGCATTCGCTATCTTCTACACGCTCTGGATTAAAGGGTTTATGTGTACATTGTGATAGTAATCATATGATTTTCCGTTGTGAACAATTTCGTAAATTGTCTAATGAGCAACGTATTCGCCGTGCGAATGAATTAAAATTATGTCATAATTGTTTAAAATCAAATCATACCGTTAAGGCGTGTAAAAGTAATTTTAAATGTTTAATCTGTAATTTACCGCATCATGTTCTGTTACATCGTGAAGTTAGCGCGATAGATAATAACAAACCGTGTTCGAATCAGCTGATTTCGACTGAGACCGCTCCTGCGCCGTGCAAGGGAGACGAACAATCAATTATAAGTACGGTGTGTCATCTGACGTCTACGCATACTTCTAACTGTACAGTTATCTTGGGAACAGCTGTTGTGAATGTTTTGAACGCGTTTAATAATTATCAGCCCGTGCGCGTATTAATTGACTCTGGGGCGCAAAGTAATTTCATTACGTTAGATTGTTTTCAACGGTTAGGATTATCAGCTAATAAATGTCCATATAATATCTTCGGACTAGGTGGCGAATATGTAAAAAATTATGGAATGGCTTCGTGTGTTATTCAGCCGCGCTACAATAACACGCCGGTGTTTAACATTGATGCTGTAATTTTACCTAAAATTACATCCGATTTGCCAAACGTACTTATTCCCGATAAGTTGATTACTAAGTATAAAGACTTACAATTAGCTGATCCGTATTTTTATACAACGTCCCCGATTGACATTATTTTATCGGGCGAAGTGTTTCCCTATATTTATGACGGGACAAAATTTATAATAAATAAAGATGTACCAGTGGCATTGGGGAGCATATTTGGTTACGTCATAACTGGAAGACTAGGGTTAAAAAATTGCTCTAGTAGTCTCGATGTTGTACCGTGTGCAACGTCATTTGTGTCGTACACAATTGAAAATAATTATTTAAATGATACACTTAAACGGTTTTGGGAGTTGGAATCTTTACCGTGTGAAGTTCCAACGGATCCTATGGAGGAGTTAGCCGAAAAAATGTACACAGAAAAACACTGTCGTGATGAAAATGGTCGTTATGTTTCTCCCATTTTATTAAACCCACACCATGCACCTATTGGTGATTCTTATGATGTGGCTATAACAAGGCTTAAACAGGTCGAGCGCCGCCTGGCGCGATCGCCAGACCTTCATAAGTCTTATGTTGACTTCATGCGAGAGTATGAATCTCTTGGACACATGGAGTTATATCAAGGTCCTGAGCAGTCAGGATATTATATACCGCACCATTGTGTTCTGCGTCCATCGTCCGTAAGTACACCTCTGCGCGTTGTTTACGACGGTTCAGCACAACCTAAGAATGGTATTTCAATTAACGATGCACTCTTGACAGGCAGAAAACTACATCCAGACTTACTAAAGATTATAATTCGCTTTCGGTTATATAAAGTTTGTTTCACTGCTGATGTGTCAAAGATGTATCGGGCTGTTCTGATTGATCCTGCTGATAGGAAGTACCAGCACATTCTTTGGCGAGAATCTCCAACGGAGCCAGTTCGCGTCTTCGAACTTCGAACGAATACCTACGGTCTCCGTAGTGCACCTTACATAGCTGTGCGCACGCTGCATCAGCTAGCTGAGGATGAGCTCACTCATGCTGAACGTCCGCGTACAGAGGCTGCAAAGGTGCTCAAACAAGGCTTCTACGTTGATGACGTATTATGGTCCTGCCCATCATTAGAACAGGCCTGCACGTTGCAGGATGATTTGCTGACACTTCTTAAAAGTGGTGGCTTTGATTTAAGAAAATGGGCTAGCAACTGTCCCGAGTTACTTACTCATATGCAGTCAAATCAAGTTGTAACCATCGATTTTCAAGATGATACGTTATCATCCTCCCTTAAGGTGTTAGGGTTGACATGGTTACCTGCCTGTGACAGTTTTGCGTTTTCCTATAACATGACTGATAATAAACAGACCAAACGATCAGTTTTAAAACTACTGGCGAGCATATTCGATCCTGTAGGTATTATTTCACCATGTACGTTTGTCGCAAAGTGTATCATGCAAGATCTCTGGAAGATGGGAGTCGCATGGGATGAGCAACTACCACCTGAGCCGTGCTCACAGTGGAATCGATTCATCTCCGATCTACCACTTTTGAGTGAATTGCGTTTTGAGCGTCACATCTTAATACCTAATTTTAGTGAAATACAATTAATAGCATTTTGCGATGCGTCATCCCGTGGATACGCAACGTGCTTATATATACGTAGTATAAACAATATAGGTGAAGTGAAGGTTCGACTGCTGACTAGTAAGTCAAAGGTTGCGCCGTTAAACCCACTCTTGTCTATACCTAGACTCGAACTCGAAGCAGCCGTGCTGCTATCGAAGGTTGTAAGTTTTGTCGTACAAAACTTAAGCGATAATAATTTATCTGTTTCTATATTTGCGCTCAGCGATTCGAAAAATGTTTTGGCTTGGATACATACACAACCATACACGTTAAAAACTTTTGTGGCTAACCGTGTTAGTCGCATTATTGCCGCAGTACCACCTAGTTGTTGGTATCACGTGAAGGGCGAAAATAACGCTGCAGACATATGTTCACGTGGAACGTTGCCTGCTCACTTCGTGGAAAGAGCTACAGAGTGGATTCACGGCCCCGATTGGCTATATGATAACCAACAAAAGTGGCCTATAAAACCATATTTATTAAATCATAACTTCAAGATTCCCGAACTTAAATCAAATAGTGCAACATTTAGTTTTAATTCTTCTCTAAAGGTTGAAATTAAAAATGACCTTGAAGAAATATTTAATAAGTGTTCTTCTTTTAATAAATTACAGCGTATTATTTCATGGTGTCATAGATTTATTATAAATCTTCAGTGTAAAATTTCAAATCGGTCTTTAGGCCCTCTAACGACCCTTGAGTTGCGCAAAGGTCATGATTCAATTATTAGAATTATTCAACAAAATCACTTTGAATCTGAAATAGTAGCGTTAGAAAAGGGTAAGTTTGTAGCCTCTTTACGTAAACTATCACCCTTCGTTGAAAATAAAGTCCTCAGGGTGGGGGGTCGTATCTCACAATCTGACCTTCCGTACAATACGAAGCACCCGGTTTTGCTACCAAAATGCCATACAAGTAAATTATTAATCGAATATTTGCACGTAAAATACCTACACGTAGGGCCTCGTACATTACAAGGTCTAATGTGTCAAAACTATTGGCTCGTTGGTGCTCGTAGCATCATTCGATCGGTACTGACAAAGTGTAAGGTGTGTTTTAAATGCCGACCTACTGCATTACAACCTCAAATGGGTACGTTGCCCATGTCCCGACTTAAGGTTGATAAGGTATTCAGCCATGTAGGTACAGATATAGGTGGTCCATTCCTTGTAAAAGAAAGTACACGTCGTAACGCAAAATATACAAGGCTTATCTATGCCTATTTGTATGTTTTTCAACAAAAGCAGTACACTGCGAGGTGTTAACTGATTTATCAGCTGAATGTTTTCTAGCTGCATATGACCGTTTCGTAGCCCGTCGCGGATTAAGTACTTGTTTATATTCCGATTGCGGGACGAATTATGTATCGGCAGCCAAGCATCTCAAGGAGGTACTTAGATTTTTAAATGGTAATAAGATTCATGACGAGGTACTCGTAGGATTAACCGCGCGGCAAGTAGAGTGGAGGACAAATCCTCCTAACGCAGCTTCCATGGGTGGACTTTGGGAAGCCGGGATAAAAAGTACGAAACACATTTTACAACGTATTGTAGGTGATAGAAGTCTCACTCTGGAAGAGTTGTCAACTGTGTTCTGCAGAATAGAGGCTGTATTAAACTCACGCCCTTTATGTACACTATCTGAAAACCCAAACGAGTTCGATGTATTAACTGCTGGTCATTTCCTGATAGGACAAAGCTTAGTGGCTGTGCCTGAATATAATTATGAGGACGTTCCTCAACATAGATTATCTCGTTGGCAGTCAATTCAAAAAATATCACAGTTATTTTGGAAGCGCTGGTCAAATGACTATCTTCATACTCTGCAACAAAGAGAGAAGTGGTTTGCCTCACCTCCTAACGTAAAGATTGGTGATTTAGTTTTACTGAAATCAAATTTGACGCGCCCATTGCAGTGGCCTCTTGGTAGAATTGAAACAACACACGAGGGCGTTGATGGCATTATTCGTGTAGTTACTTTGAGAACTAAAAATGGTCTAATTAAGAGACCGGTGAATAAAATTTGTCCATTACCGTATGCAAATTAATTACCTTTTATTTTTTTCTTAGGTTAAATTTTATTGTTTATCTAGATTAATTAATTATTATTATTCTTTTTTTTCAAAAATATACCTCACTAAAGGTTTATTTATTCTATGTGTTTTGTTTACATAGGTTAGTGGATTGTATATCCCTTACTTGCCTTTTAATTTAGAATGGGGAATTCATCATGTTGAATTCGGTGAGGGGTATGTTCGGTCCTTGCAAGTTATGTGGAGGGTATTTGGAGAAACTTCACAACTTCGATTCTGCAACCGTCGTTAGGAGAGTTGAGTAGAAGATTTGAGACAACTCGGTCCGCCAGGCGGTTGTGCCACTCGGTGTATTCGTAATCGCCGCACCTGCTTAATCCTTGGTAGGACATTGTTTAACGGAACTGTTGGAACCACCATAATAGTGTTTTGTGGTGCTGTGAACTGCATAGTTGTATAGAATATAGTGAAGCTGACTGCGCGGTTTGGCGAGCCTACTGCGACGACACTACTGCCCTCGGCGAAAGTGGATGAAAGGTTGGTGGAGTATTTTTTAATTACTTCTTCGCGGCTTGCAGGGATAGGATAATATCAGTTCCTCACCTAGTTCAGTAAACTTACCTCATACAGTCCACTGCAGGCTGTGCATACCGTACACGTACTAATTTTCATAATGATCGGTCAAATAGTTTCTGAGTTTAGCGATGTCATATATACAAACATCCTCTTTTATAGACATAGATTTAATAAAAAAAAATAATAGTTATATAACGTTTCATTTGTAATAATATTTCGTCTACAAATCAAATCAATCCTTTATTGACGGCAATATCCACCATAAAATATAAATAGGGTTCCCTGAACTCGAGCTACACAGCATTAAAAAAATAACGTACAAAAGTCTATGAACTCGGTTTTAAAATGTAATTCTAATGACTATTTAATTCAAATGATAATATTCTAAATGAACCTATACAATATTAATGTTCTTATCAATTAAGCTATATAATATATGTATTTATAAATTATAATATTTATTTACAAACTTATAATATCACATTTCATATCTAATTCGAATTACCTATTATTTATTTTTTTATAAAATACTAGCGACCCACCCTCGCTTCGCTTCGGTTACGTCTTACTTCATCTGACCTTTACAGGGCAGAAAGAAAGTCCACACTATATTCCAAATCTGTAGTGGCAGTATTGGAAAATGTGGATTTTTTGTGTTAACACCTACGCAATACCCTTTTGGGGTGGTATTTTTAAAAATCCGTTCTTAGTTCACCTCTGTATCGTGACACAAATATGCCTACCGAAATTCAAGTCTGTAGGCTGTAGTATGTAGCTATATTTAAAGAATGTGATTTTTACACCCTAGCAACCCCCCTTGCGGGTGGAATTTCGTAAAATTCGTTCTTAGCTGACTTTTACTCTGCGAAAGGAATATTCCTACCAAATTTAAAGTCTGTAGGCCCTATGGTTTTAGAGATATCGTGATGAGTCAATACATAGGTGGAAATTTCTTATATACCATATATATATATATATATATATATATATATATTGTATGCTAGAAATCCACTAAGAAATTCCATATTTTAGGATAACCGTGGGCAAGTAAAGGGGCTGTGAATTGCATTCTTACTCCGTCACCATACGGAAAATTTAGGTGATGGGTGGATAATTCATCTATTCATCAAAATAGTATGTTGGTAGTTGATTATCAACATCCTACTCTGAACCCAATCACTTGGGATCGACACAATTTATACTCTGCCTCCATCGTACATATTTCAAAAGATTTTATCATAAGCCGCCTTCTTACGGACATAACTGTTGACCAAACTACACCAGATGAATTTGTCCCAGATTGATGTAAAGCTGTTAATCATCTTGTACGATACTCACGAGCAATGTATAGTGTGGTAGTATTTGTAGCCCCATCACAGCAAAAAGTTTGTAGTATATAATTAATATAAATATTTTACCACAGATCATCTCTACAAAGATTGTGACAATTAATATCATCAGAACATCGTTTTGATATTCATCTTAGTTATCCATCCTAGTTTGGAATATCATCAGCAATCATGGTAGATGTTGATATAGCTATGTAAGTATCATATATATATAACTTTATATAGGTTTATCATTCTTCTCTATGACTGAAAGCCTCTTAAACGTCTGGACTGATTTGAATGGGGACAAATTTTAGTTATGGATTGAGTAAGTATTTAATAGATGGCGCTATGTTAAACGTACTAACGTCATATAAGCTACAATTTATTAGCATAACCACCACATGTTACTGAGCTACCTTAGCCGCAGCAACGCGTGACTGGGTATGCTAGTATATGAGCTGAGATGCTGATACTGATGATGATTGCAGTTTGCACAAATATCATGTAATGATTGCACAAAAGTAGTACAGTAAAAGCCTACCTTTCCCGAAATTATGTTTTCCGTTTTCCAATCTTCGATTGATCTGACCACCGAAACCTTTGGCTACGGTGAAAAATTAATTCTCTTGCTTTTAAAATAGAGAAGAGAAGATAAGAGTTGGAAATTTCTTCGAGATTCTTCTAGTTTAGAAACTTCGCTATGTAATGTAGGCACAGGAAAAAGAATTACGAATTAGTACAGCACCACGGATACGACAGAGCTTCAAGTGGCTTATATAATATATGACTCTTAAGATAGAGGTACATGTAAGGCGGGTCTATGGGGTCGCGCCCCGCTTCTTCTGCTCCAAAGTCGGATTTAGCGGGTTGCGGCCACTCCATAGCCCACCGCCAAAAAAAAAAAGGTATACCACCACACTGATGTATTAAAATAATTCAAAGATATACAAAATGTACAGAACCCAAACATCGTTTCATGTTTTTTCGATCGTAAATCTAACCTATTAACTCCCCTAATAAGTAATATGTAATTTTATTGCGTTTTTACATTTCTTTACCTATATAAAATTGTATTACTGTTCACCCTTATTGATAATACACACGAGATCTTATACGAAAGACTTAGTCAGTCCTTTGGTGATAAAGCAAAAGGAAGTTTCAACGTTCTTTGCATCTGGCTTTAACAAAAAGTGTTAAAATTTGTACAAAAAAAAACAAACACATCAAAATGCAGAATATAGATATCAAAAAGTTGATGATGTCAAATTCTTTAGTAAGTTTATATTTTTGATTTCGCATAGATTTTTTTTTAAGGCAATAGGTCACATTAAGAGATGACTTGAGGCTGCTAGAACCAAAGCGGCCTAACTACAAGAACCATGTTTTACAATATGGAGGGAATTAAAATTAAATTAAATGCAATTTAATCGATTTGAATGTAAGCCGAAAATGCACTTGTACTGCCATCTATTGTTAAGTGCTTGTAAACAATTTTAGACCGCTGAGGTTTTGTAGATTAACATTTTTAGATTACGAAATCGCAATTAGGTTAAAAGTTGCAAAAATGCAGTTAGGACACTCTGGCATCCTCAATTATTGTTGAACATTCATGAGGTACTTTACAAACATGCAAGTAACGGACACAAATCATACCCAGACTCACAACAATTGTTTTTAAAAAGCACGAAGGATTATTGGACTACTCATATGTTTAGCCTGTTTCCCTGCGAAATTTTCGTTGCGAAAAATTATGAATTATACTTTGATAAGGACTTTGGGAGGAAGACCAAAAGGTTTATTAAGAGTTTTACTTAAAAAAATATATATAAAAATATCTAAATTAAGACCTTGTACTTTTTGGATTTGATTAAAAATGGACATCTAAACTTTTTGGATAGTTTAATTACATTTATGTAATATTATCGTTTGTTACGATAATTAGTTTTGAGAATAGACAATTATTTATTTGAAATTAACGTGTCCCAGCCGAAAAATTGGAAGAAAATGCAAAGGAAAGAGCGAGAGACATGGCTTGTTCAGAGAATAGAAGAATGGAGAATCGAAAAGGAAGCGGAGAAGTTAGTTTTCAGATATATTTCTTTATTAATACAAGAAATAAATTATATAGTAATAAATAAATAATATAGTAATAATAAAATTAAAAAAATAGATGATAATAATTTTACTACTTGAATTGAAGTCAAATATTATTTCAGAGAATTAAAAAAAATGATCAGAATTTCGTGCTTCTTAGTTTTTCTAACTCGTTACCTGTAGGCCACTTAAAGACGATGACAGAGTTATTTAGCCACACTATCCATCCACAGATCCATCCATCAATGGAAAATTATGGCGAGAATATTAAAATATCATATCCTTCTAAATTATATTCAATAAAAATTTGTGTTTTTTTTTTGTGTTATATTGAATAATTTTGCTGGTAATTTAAAGTGCCTTATTGTAGTAAATAATAAACAGTGATTTACGTACAATTTCATATTCTTTCAAAATTCTCAGAAGAATCATTAATTTGATTGTCAATTTGTCCCCTATTTAATGGTAACAAATTGAATAAGCTACTCAATATGAAAAGGTGCATTATTTTCTATTAATTATAAAGAAAATTGTAAAGACTTGCTTATATTTAGATTATTAAGATACCTCTAATATGTAAGGGAAAGGAAAGAAATGATAGAGACTTTTTATTCTTAATTCGATGCTACACGGAGTAATATCATCATCATCTCAGCTCATACACATTCCGCTGCTGGGCTCCAGCTTCCTCTATAATATTAACCTGCTATACCGCTCTGATCAGACGTGTTGGTATAGTGTTTTCTTTCAAGTGTTCCTTCTCTTGCATAGATCATGATCATCATCATTTTAGCTCATATAAGTTTCACTACTAGGCTCCAGCTTCCTCCAAAATAAAAGGAAAATTGACCTGTTATACCACGCTAGTCAAACGTGTAGTATAGTTTTATTTCAGGTTTCCATCTCTTGCCTATGCAATGCCATATTACCCATAGTCGCCTTTTACAACATCTTCGGGCAAGATGAAGAGAGGGTATGATAAATTGTATTCTTACTCTGTCACCACACGGAAGAATATACCTATACCATATATCTATACCGTGTATATCTGTGTGTATAACTTTGTGTGGTGACGGAGTAAGAATACTATTCACCACCCCATATCTTACCCGTGGGTGATCTTACGAGACGACTAAGGGATATAAAACGCATATAACATCTATGCGAGAGAAGGAAAACTCGAAACAAAACCCTATACCAACACGTCTGACCAGCGCGGTATAGTAGGTTAATTTCTCTCCCATTACGGAAGAGGCCCGAGCCCAACAGTGGGACTTTATGGGTCATGATGATGATGATGATGATGATATCCATAGCTGGGCACCGTTAATCAAATAGTTAACTTCGTTAATCGTTACAAAAAAAGTTAGCTTCGTTAAACGTTAAAGCGTTTTTAAATTGTAAATTTCGGAAGAATTAACGCAAGTTAACGTTAATCCGTTAATATTACCGTATATATTATCCGTATAATATATTTAAAATTGCACCTTTATATCTTTGCATTAGTGAACTTATAAAACCTGTTGGTTTAGGTTCTGGAAGTTAACAGGTTAGGAACAAAACAAAATACAATATATAATTCAAATGTGTAATTTGATCGTCGGGCATTAGGTGCATATTCCCCTTCATGAACATTAACATTTTGAAGTAAAGAAAGAGTAAAAAAAAATTATCAAACGAAACAAATATATTCGCAGTTTTCTTTCTCACTCGCACGCGTCGGCAAAATATATCTAGTTTTGTTTTTGTTTCACTCGCTGCCACGCGCCACCCGCCACTTGTCAGTTGTCAGTGCCCTGCGGTAACTATGTATTAGGCATTGGATTAACGATTAACGGACTTCTGTATATTAACGGAAGTTAACGTGTCCGTTAACATTTTTAAAAGTTAACTTAAAAGTTAATCCGTTATTCAAAATGTTAAATTCGTTAATTAACGATTAACGGATTAACGAGTTAATGCCCAGCTATGATGATATCTATACCTATTACCAACTATTCTGCGGTAAATGTCCTTAAAAATCATTTTAAAACAACATTTAAACTATTTAATGAACGAAATGCGAAATGCGATCTCTTCGGCAAATCTGTGGAGTTAGGCTGACCGACCGCATTCGTAACGACGACGTAAGAAAGCGAGTAGGTATGAAAGAGAGTATTGGTGTAAAGATGCGAAAGGGAATGCTCCGATGGTTCGGACATGTGGAAAGAATGCCGAACGAACGTCTGGTTAAGAAGATATACAATGCGAAAGTGGAAGGATGTAGGTACCGAGGGAGACCGAGACTAACCTACCTAGACCAGATCGGTCAGGTACTGAAGGAAGGTGGAGTCAAGAGTCTCCGAAACCGGCGAGCGTGTATCAAGAGAATTATGAATGTTGAGGAAGCGAGTGAAATATGCAGAGATAGAGTTCTCTGGCACTCTGTTCTATCTGCCTACCCTGCAAGGGATATGGCGTGATGATATGTATGTATTTAAACTATTTATAATAAGAAAAATTGGCCTATTGTTGATACAATCAATTAGGTAGGTATAATGAATAAATGTCCAGTTTTATTACCATTATCTACTTACATCTCTTAGTCGTCTTTAAAACTGTGTGAAAGAGATTATGAAATTATATTCTTTTATTTGTTAACTATTTTTACTGATTTTATCGCGTTTCTATTTCATTTTTAATTGCCCGACGTTTCAAACACTTTACAGCGTTCTTGGTCACGGGAGCACTAAGGTGTTGCATTTTCAATAAGTCGTCGTTATTACAGAGATTTATATCTACCTCATATATTTAAAATAAAACTACTTTTACAGATTCTATCGCGTTTGTATTTGATTTTTAATTTCGCGACGTTTCGATCATTTTACAGTGATCACGGGAGGACTGCTCGATCGACTGACACTGAGAACTCACATTTTGATACAAATTCATTGGTAGTACAAAAATATAATGATTCTATTCTATGAAATTTTACTTGTAAGAAAGCGTGGCAGGAATATTTTGATAAAAGATCATGTGAGAAAGGTATTTGGTATAGAACTATCCAACCACAAATATCGTCACACCCTTGGATAGACAATATAAAGGCCAATAGAGGATACCTAAAGATAGTCCTTAGACTGCGCTCCGGACACATTCCGTCAAACAAGTTCGCATTTTTAATGAAAAAAGTCCCTTCTCCAAACTGTAACGACTGCGGAACTATTGAGGATGTTCAGCATGTTCTGATGGAATGTGTTCGAAATGAAAGTTATAGGAGGAAGACATGTATCGAAACGATTAGATCCAGTGATATTGGCCTTCTTAATAATTTATTATCAGATCCTACATCTGAAAAGATGAAAGTATTAGTTAAGTTAGTGGAGTTAGGCTTAAGATAATGATTAGTTGCTTCATATATGTATTATTAAATTGTTATTCTTATAGGACGATGTGGTCGCTATGCGACAAAGTCCGTAAAATAAAATAAAAAAAAAAAAAAAAAAAAAGGAATTTTACTGTTGTCATTTAAACACTAAATTTATGGTAATTATTATACAAACATAAATACAAACAAAAACGCGATAAAAATCCGTAGAAATGATTTTATTTCAAATGTATGTATAAAATTATTGTATTCTTACTTAATCTCAGATCTATATTTTTGGTGGTATTTCTTAAGTTAATCAATAACTTATTGTTTTCTAGGCAAGCAATTTTAGCTGGCGCAAAAGAAAAGAGAGCTCAATTAGCAAAAGAACGAAATGAGTTAATGGCAAGAGACATTGACGAACATGAGATTAGAAAGGATTTACTACAAAACACTGTAATACTATTTCATAGTTAGTTATTTTTCTTATTCCATTACAATCATGGTTGATAGTTTTCTGCATATTGCTATAAATGTGTTGACTCATCTGAGATAGTAGACATACTCTCGCAAAAATAGGGTATCTGAGCAGAAGCAGTTCGCTACTCTATTTTTTCTCTAGCCAAGAGAATGCCTGGTGTTGCCAGAGGTTCATCAACGCCAGTTAGCAGTTAACATCAGGTCAAATACTTATTTGTCTATAGCAGAAGACAAAACAAATAAACATATGAACCCTTATTTGAAATGGAAACATTTTTGTCACAGTCATTATTTAGAAGTCGTGATAACGAATGGATAATTGCAGCCAAAAGCAAGATTGATTTTTGTCTCTCTGTCTGTTAATTTATGCGCGAATGATGCAAAAAACACTAAATCTGAATTTCATGAAATTCGTTAATAGTTTATACTCTACAATTATATATTAATCATTTTAATTATAATAATTATATAACTAATTTATTTTATGAATTGTTTCGAGTTTTATTCTAGGTTCTTTATTTTATCTTTTAATATTTCAGAATTTGAACGACTTAAAATGGAGCAAATGAACAAAAAGCAGCTCCAGGAAGAGGTGAATATAGTTTTGCTTGCATTGTTTTTATAATGTTATACAAAATATATCGTTTAATATTTAAACCTAGAAAATTAAATGGCATCTGTGAAAATGGTGAGAAATCTTGTCAAAGTAAGAAATCCATTAGAAAATTGAATCTACAGTGAAGTCATTCTGTATGTGCAAAACACCATTATGATTTTCACCATTTTTTGTGTTATCACACCTTAATTGTTCACGAGATTTGTAAACATCGACTGAAGAATAACCATCAAATTGAGCGAAGTCATTATTATTGAAAATTCATCTTGTTTCATTATTTAGTTACGAAATTATTACGCAAGTAAAAGTAAAATTGTCTTACTCATCGTCATCATTTTCCTACTGTTATCCCAATTACTTGGGGTCGATACAATATGTACTCTTCTTTCATATTGTCAAAGTTATTGGCAATAGTTTTATAACCGGCCGCCTGCCCGACATCAACCCTCCTTGGGAATGTAATTGTTGACCAAACGGCATCAGATTGAGTTGGCCCAGGTCATTATAAGGCTCTTAGTCGGCTTTTACGACAACCACGAGCAAAGTAAGGGTTGGTAGTATTCGTAGCCGCTACCACACAGCCTGTACCATAAAATTGTCTTACTATGGTCATCTATTACAGTGGCAACAATACCTTCGATGCGATGGTCTACCAGATCCTCGCGTGGTAACCCAGATGAATACCTATCTTCACCAATGGCGGCTGCTGGAAGTCTGTGACGATAAAGTGCTTGAAGACAGATGCATCGAAGTTTTACCAGTGAGTAACTCTTAAACATTTTCTTTCCGAGCCGGCCACGGACGTCAAGGATTCGGTACCTCTGGTCAGCCTAATAGCGATGGGGAGGATATACGGTGAGTTATGGGGCTGCACGCCGCCCTTTCATTACCCCAGATGGGACGGAAGGTGTATGTCCAGACCATAACCTCTCAAAAAAGCTATTGCAATAAATCTTCTTCATGGAATTTCAAAGCGTATTTTCATTACTTTTTTAAATTCAATGCTACACCATACTAAGGAATAAATCTTTGTGTCAAGCCAAACAAAATATTTATGGTAATGGATATAGGTAGCTACCTTGATGTAATCTTAATTGAACACCGGTCTACCATAATCTAATATAACCATTAGACTATGGTATATATAGTATGGATTGCAAATCAAAATACCTAAATAAAAACAAATGGAAAAAAAGAAATTTCGTCATTAATTTTAATTCATTTAAAATTAATTAATAATAATAATTCATCTTTTTTTTCATGATAACATTGAAATGTTACAGATGTTAGACATGTTGGAGGAACTGGTACAAAAGACGAGACAATTTTCGCCACAACAAATCAAGAATTACAATGAGGTAATCAAATCGAATCATTTATTATGTACAAAATCTGTATAATCCTTACTAATATTATAAATGCAAAAATAACTCTGTATGTCGCTCTTTCATGCCATAACTACTGAACCGATTTAAATGAAATTTGGTACACAGATGGTCTAGAGCCTGATAAAAGACATAGGCTTGTTTTTTTTTACTGTAAAAAAAAGGTTGTAAAGGGGGATGAAAAGTTGTAAGGAAGTATCGTTATTTTTAAAGCCAGAAGCTTGAAACTTATTTTTAGGCTATTGATTAGATGGCCACCGAAGACAAAGATCCGGTACCGGTGGCCCGCTCGCACGGCGAAGAGAGGAGAGTTGCATGGTGGTTCTATGGGGTCACGAGCCGCCTCTTCCGTCACCTCGGACCGATTTGGCTGGGAGAGACAACATCCATAATCCACCGCAACAAAAAAAGAAATAGAAAGGCTATTGATTAGATATAAATAAATATGACATTAACATGTTGTAAAAATTTAGCCTTAGGGGATAAAATAAAAATAGGGGATGAAAAACTATAGTAACTATAGTATACTAACTATATTAATGCGGTCGAAATGCGATCTCTGCGGAAAATCTCTGGAGTTAGGCTGACCGACCGCATTCGTAACGACGACGTAAGAGAGCGAGTAGGTATGAAAGAGAGTATTGGTGTAAAGATGCGAAAGGGAATGCTCCGATGGTTCGGACAAGAATGCCGAACGAACGTCCGGTTAAGAAGATATACAATGCGAAAGTGGAAGGATGTAAGTACCGGGGGAGACCGAGACTAATCTACCTAGACCAGATCGGTCATGTACTGAAGGAAGGTGGAGTCAAGAGTCTCCGAAACCGGCGAGCGTGTATGAAGAGAATTATGAATGTTGAGGAAGCGAGTGAAGTATGTAAAGATAAGAGTTCTCTGGCACTCTGTTCTCTCTGCCTACCCTGCAAGGGATATGGCGTGATGGTATGTATGTGTATGTATGTAAAAACTATAGGAAAGTAACCTTTAACGCGGGCAAAGCCGCGTGCAGAAGCTAGTATAATATAAAGTAACGTGACCTATATAATGTAACGTCTAATAGATATAGGTATACCACATCAAGTACTCACTCTTTAACTTTGCCGTCACAGGCGCTGCTTTCAAACTTTCTCTTGTACATTTTTGAATTGAAACTTCTTTATCGATGTATGTGAGAAAAAAAAATTGTAACCTTTTTTATGTTACGTGCCATCTTTATTTCTAAGTCACATTTTTTCGTTATGCGCCATAATTATTTATTTTTCTTTGCACGCATAAGGGTAAAATTTTAACAGATGAAATGCGACACGAGAAACGCGGCACGAGAGAGAGAGAGGGATAGAGAGAGAGAGAGAGAGAGAGAGAGAGGGAGAGAGAGAGAGGGAGAGAGAGAGAGAGGGAGAGAGAAAGACAGAATACACGCTATTGGTTGATGTACGTAAACGAGATTTAAAAATTAGTTTGCCAATGTTTCATTTCTGATATGTTTACTTTGTACGCACGCATATTTTTTCCTTACACATACTTTACAGGTACATTTCTTTCTCAAAGCCAGTCACAAAACTGTTCTCAGTATTCTGTCATATGCCTTCACAAAGTCAACAAATACCATATGCAGGTTTTTATGTAAACCACGATATTTTTCGCACAGTTGACAGTGCCAATATGGTATCCACTGTTCCACAACCCGACAGAAATCTGAACTGGTTTTGTGTGGCAATACTTTCCTATCGCAATCGCTTCTCAATTACTTTTTCCTACTTAATTTCCAAAAGAGTATTGAGTCGACCTCAAGTAATTATGATAAGAGCAGGATTGTGGTGATGATCATAAAGAAAATGTTAAAATGAAGATGGTTTCTTCACCAGGTTCGCTTAGAGCTTCGAGCACAACTTTCGCAAACTATCCAGCAAGCATCTTTTTTCCTCCTGAGAGATTTGGAGAAGAATTTGTTATGTCATTCTACCAAATTGGCAACTTACGAGAAAGAATTCAAGAGCCTCCGACTAAACATATGGGTAGCGATAAAATGGCCCACCAGAAAACTGAAGCCGGTTGAACCTGAAAGGTACCACATCTGAATAATTTTGGAACTAAATGATCTGGTGTAGTTCGTACCTATAATTAAATTCCTCATAAGCAATTTTAATCAACCTTATAACTTCAATCGTAATTGGGTATTTAATTACTTTCCATCCATTCACGAAGCCCGAAAACATGTCATCAGTTTACCTAGTGGAAGGCCGTCCTATGTTACGTGGTAGCTACTCAAGAACTTTTTCTCCAACGATTGTTGGGTGCGAGCGAGTTAGCCTACCCATTGCCAAATCACCGTGCTAATTCTTTGGCTTATATCGAT
The DNA here is from genome assembly GCA_905163515.2 of Lymantria monacha. NCBI lineage: Eukaryota > Metazoa > Arthropoda > Insecta > Lepidoptera > Erebidae > Lymantria > Lymantria monacha. The sequence goes on along the minus strand of LR991104.1, from coordinate 15,970,984 downwards.
TAAACCTTTTCTACGGATTTCCATATGCCGAATTTTATCACCTTGCTAGATAAATACCAAGCATCAACCTAACACGCTGAAAGCCTTCAAGTTTTTTTATGCGCCCGACATTTAGGAACCACGTTTTTGTGTCATACGTCATCGCTGGTAACACACACTGATTATAAACCTTTGTTTTCCAACACTTCAGAATATTAGACAATAAGATCCTTTTTCCCCGAACGCTGATTAACTTGCTGATTCTTTGGATGTGACTACTATCATGAAATTGTTATTATTATTTTTTTATATTGCAGCTAAATTTAAAACTAAAATTATTATAATTGCATTAATCATAAGTTCTAGTAAAAGAAGTTTATTTAGTTTACTTATTATTATTAAACTTAATTCATTTCCCTTTTTTTAGACAACCCATCGAGCTAGACTTCCCTACACTGAAAGTAAAGGTTAAACTGCCGAAAATCATAGATGCTTCATGCATCTGTGTACGAGCAGCGAGGTCTATAGACTTACTAAGTGAGGGTTCCAGGTCTTTTGGAACTCCAGGCGAATTGCCTAATAGATATACAGGTAAATATACCACCACAGCAAGCCTTTCTTTCCAGTGCATATTGAAAATAAAGATTAAACCATTTAAGCAAACACCATCACGACAAGAAAACGAAAAATCAATATACTCAACCAGTTTTACTAGTTTGATGTGGTAGGTGGGTTTACTCTCATCATTCCCAATTCGAGTGATGATGATATTATAAGAATTTTCCTCTTCACAGTTGTCTATAAAGTCGTCAAAATAATGTCTTATTTTTCTCATACAGTCATCTATACTTTAATAGTAAGACTTCAATAGCATTATAATTTTTAAACTATTTAATGTTCGATATGATCATCAGATGAAACTAGTCCATATATAGTTTCTTCATCTCTGATAGGATTGTTTGAAAAAAGAGAACATATAAGTATACTAAATATTTAACATATGGCCGTTAGACCTATTATAGATTTTATAATTTTAATCTAGTCAAATATTTCTATTTACAGATCTGTATGAATTCAATGAGAAGGAGATAAAACAGGTGATCGAGTTGAAGCAGAAGTTTGATGAAGTCAGAAGTAAATTCTACAAAGAGATTAGGGAAAAAATTAAAGAATTGGAAACCTTTTTAAAAGCTAATCAGTGAGTAACCTCTATGTTACACCTTCTGCTACTTCTTTTTCAGCCTATATACGAACTCTGCTGAGCACATACCTCCTTTACAAAGGATGTGAGGAAAAATATTCTTCTATTAACCACTGACAAAACAGGTTTTGTTTCAAGTTTAACCTCTCTTGCAGTACTTACTTACCAACTTACATTTCTTAATCGTCTTTGGTGACATCCACAAAATTTCTTCTAAAATACTGCACTCCAAACAAAGAGCCATGCCCAAAATTGGAGTAATAAAAACACTTAATGATTATCATAATATTATATTTTAAGAATAGGTAAAATTATTTCAATATATTAAATGAGTAAATAACATAAGCAAGGAAAACTTCACGAAATATGAATTATTCTGTGAAGTTGCAACACAAGGATTTATTTCTTATTGACCAACTTTTAAAAAAGTAATTGTTATTTTCAAGCTACTTTAAAGCATAATATAATTTTTCGTCATTAGAGGAGAAAATAATATTCAAAATGGCGTATCGAATAATAATATTGATGTGGATTTATGGTAAATAATTCATCTCATAAAATACCTTTTTGAAATAATACACGAATCCATGCTGCAAATATAACTTACTTTATATTAACAACAATGACGTTAAGCAGGCAATGCTATATCCAAAACCTTTAATGTAAATATTATATTTCAGATATGCGAAAAATGAAAAAGAAAAAGAGGAATTGGACAACCTCAACATGGCGGAACCGCCGTTCATACCAGATCCCAGAGCACACATAGGGGAATTGAATCGTAATAACTTTTCTCATAATTGCACTTACTTTTACTTCGCTACATTTGCTTTTTCAGTTCCTAATTCTACAGTTAGTTTCTTCTGACCGCTGCCTTCTCCGTCACCCCGGGCCGATTTGGCGGGGCGCGGCTAATCCATAGTCCACCAAAAAAAAAAAAAAAAAAAAAAAAAAGGGAATTAAATTGTTGGTGAATTGTATTTACTGCACATTTGAAAAAATAGTTCCTTCCTTTCAAACCTCACATGATTAATAAACGATATCTTAGAAGCCTTGTATCTTCAAGAAAGAATGTAATTTTTTATCCTATAACATAATGTTTAAATTTATCATTTTTTAACATATAAAGTTGGCTATAATTATGTTGTTACAGAAACAGCCTTCAAGAAATACCTTAGATCATGCAGATCGAACACTAGAGGAGGCGAAATAAATTTGAGAAAATATAGGTAGATACCATTTATCCATTAGCTATCCAGCTCTTTATAATCAACTGAGACGAATCCCAATATTAGGGGTATGTGTTTAACCTATTTTCGTTCTTTTCTGTCTGCTCTTAAATACTCAAGGGTTCAACGGGTTGATTCTGATCACTTTTATCAATCAATTACATACAATTCTTCGATTAATTAAAAATAGTACACAAATGAAAATATAATTTCTTTCAAGTAATATATCATAATAACAGATCAATAATTGATCTGATCAGACAGACTGATCAATAATTATATTCCAAAGGAAGGTTTACCTCGTACAGGCAGCAATAAAATTATTGCCATAACTTTTACAATATACATGATGGTAGAAGAGTTCATATTGCGGTGAAAGTTGAGGAGTTTGATTCCTCAAATAAAAAATAGAATTAAAGTAGCATGATGATGATGATTAGCAGATATTTTCAACACTCCCTAGCAAAATATAATCGGAAATTTATACGTTGTTCCCAGAATTTGTGGTGGAGTTTTAAACTTGGATCTGCTGACTACTCCGCCTCAACCGAAACGCATGCGAAACGCGCTTACTATAACTACTCGTGAGTACCGATTTAAATAATAAAAATGTATGCTCGTATATTTGAGAAGTATAATAACCAAATTCTTAGCCTTTATTTTCGTCTATATAGAATTTTCTTACGTTCCACACGCCATCTATCGGCACGTTAAAACATTATGCCGTTTCTATACTGTAACTTTTCCGTTTAGAATTTTCAACATCCATCTCAACATTCGCATCTTCGCTACATACAGTCGTCGTTTTTGTAATCCAACATGACAGCTCCATACAGTACAATAGACCTAATTAAGGTTTTTAAATTTTCCCTTTAAGGGGTACTCCAGAGTCACACGTTGTAACCGTTACCTGCCGCCATTTCATCTATCCCACATCAATTCTATGCCTCACCGCGCGATCCAAGTCTCCATTGCTTTAGATTGATTTACAATTTAACATTATAGGTATAAAAACTTAAACAAGTTCTTATAAAACACCCCATATTTGTTTAATTTTACTATAATGGACAAATATCGGACTGTTATCTACCATTTTATTATATAAATGTCTTGTTATGGGTTCAGAATATACATCAACGTCACCTATCTTGCCCGTCGATTTTATCCCATACATTCTCGCCGATAGAAAAACAGATATTTGTGTATTTAGATTTTACGTGATAACGTCATAAGAAAACATTGATAAAAAATTGCATTATTTTATGAATTTAATAAACATAAGCAATGGAAACCACATTAACTTTTCACTTCAGTTCAGAAAGAGTTGACAAAACAGTCCACACGTGTAGGTTGTGTGCTGCCGCTGTCCCTTTTCTACTCGGATGCATCCGCCGATGGAGTGGAAGAGAGATAGATGCGTCACAAGCCGAACACTTAGGCTGTTCGTGCTTCTCTATTGCTTGTTCCACGCTCTTGCTTACACGCTCGGCTCAGTCGGAACGTGACATTTTTGTACGTACTGTCAGCGTTCATCGATTTATAAGATATACGTTATCACGTTAACTGAAAAATAGATGCAGATAATATTACTATAGGATAAGGTAAACTCGAAATTAAACCCTATACCAACACGTCTAAGCAGCATGGTATAGAGCAGAGGTGTCAAACTCAATTTTGCAGAGGGCCATATATTAAATTTTGAATTCGTAGGCGGGCCAGATTGAAAATAAAAAAAAAGTAACTGAATTATTATAACATTTTGTTTATTAAATTATATAATATATAATATACGGTTGTTAAAAATCATCGCGATCGCTGGCCTTATTAATACGGCCCAGGGGTCGGATGCGGCCCGTGGGCCGTATCTTTGACATGACTGGTATAGAGGTCAATTTCACTCCCATTGTAGAAGAGGCTCAAGAACAGCAGTAAGACGTGTGTTACCTGAGACGATAATGATAAATAAAAGCCTTTAACGATATATTATAATTAAAAAAGGGATAAGTAATTTGCATTTTAAGAAGTAAATACATAATGTTATTTTAATTTTATTTATAAAATCTTATTTTTAAGAATATAATAATTATTTGTTTACATTATTCTGTGTCGCCTATGTATGTTATTATCTACTGATAATATTTAATATATGTAGCGTTATTTTTACGTATTATTAAACAAAGACACCATCGCTCCTTGTACGCCTAGATCTTTTAAACTTAGGCGCGTGGTTATCGTTATTAGACAGAGGGTTTCAAGACGAAGATTTGTATGTATAATACATGCATACATATAATACATTAGAAAAAAAAGGCGAGAATTTCAAAGATTTTTAATGTGATGCCGTAGATGTATTTTGTACGCTTACATTGCAAATCTTAAGAGATTGATCAAAATAATTACGACAATGTACCTATATCTTAATAAAAATAGCTACATCAAAAAATCAGGCAGACAACGGTAAATTTGATTTACAGGTGAAAATTTTACTTAATTACTTCATAAGAAAACATTGATGAAAAATTGCATACTTTAATGAGTAGAACAAATATAAACAATGAAAATTAACTTAACGGAATGTATGATCCCAGACTTCTCTGGGTCCGTATAAAACTAGGTGTCACCAAGGTATTCATGGTTGTAGCATATGCTCCCGTAGGATCCTCGGTGGCATCAGACCTAGAGAAGTTTTGGGACAATGTTAGGGAAGTTCTGGATATGGCAGAAACCAGTGAACGCGTGATTGTATGCGGAGATTTGAACGGATGGGTGGGGACCAAGCGTCCCGACTATGAGGACGTACTTGGTCCATTTGGTGATAAGAGAGTGAACGACGCAGGTAGGCTCATAGCGGATGTATGCATGGAGAGAAACCTTATTGTGTCAAACACATTTTTCCAACATAAGGACATCCATATGTATACATGGAGAAGGAATGAACAGAAAAGCATAATAGATTTAATTTTGGTAGACAGTCGCCTCCGAAGCAAAATATTGGACGCAAGAGCCTACAGGGGCCCCACAGTCGACACGGACCACTATCTCGTTATTGCGAGATTTAGTGGTCTGTTCAGAAAGTGGAGGCACTGGCGAGAGCGTGTCCACTTCGGAGGGCTTGAAAGAATAAAGGTTGAAAGGTTGCAAGAAGAGTTTGTAAGAGAAAAGTATGCAGAGGGTGTCCGAGAACGGCTGACGATGGCAAGCCAGCCGCAATCGGACATTGAAGAATGCTGGAGAGTATTGAAAGAGAGTATGGTAGATACAGCGAAAGAAGTATGTGGAAGTTCAAAGAAGCATAGAAAAACAAATGGTGATGCATGGTGGGATGCGGAAGTGGCAGCTTCCGTAGAGCAAAAGTAGAAAGCGTGGCTGGACTATGTCTCTTCTTTGAATCTGAATGACAGTATGACTGAACAGAAGAAAGAAATATATCGGCAATGTAAGAATGACACCAAGGCCTTAGTGAAAGAGAAACGGGATAGAGCAAGTATGAGTGCAGAAGATAGGCTGACTAAAAACTTCGAGGGTAACACCAATGTCTTTTGGAGGGAGGTGAAGAAGTCTCGGGGTGGTTGGTCAGCCTTCAGAATGAATAAAATAAGGTCTAAAGGTGGAGACATTCTTACACAAACACAAGACGTGTTAAGCCGATGGAGTGAATATTTTGGCGATATGTATGCGGATGCTACGGTTGGCGCCGGTGTTGGATGTGGTTTGGTAGATCAACATTCGACAACGGCGTCCTCCGATGGCATCAGTATGGATGAAGTTGAATGGGCGATAAGGAGTTTGAAAAATGGTAAGGCAGCGGGCATTGATATGGTGTCTGCCGAGATGATCAAGCTTGGTGGCTCTTGTGTCTGGGAGGCGTTCCTGTTGCTCCTCAATCTATGTTGGAGCTCAGGAATGGTTCCCAGGGACTGGAATAGCGCAGTCATCGTGCCTTTGTTTAAAAACAAGGGTTCACGTTATGACTGCGCAAATTACAGGGCCATAAGCTTGACCAGTTTGGCAGCAAAAGTGTATGGAAAAATTATTGAAAGGAGAATGAGGATGGTGTCCGATGGTTTACTGTGTGAGACACAAGGAGGTTTCAGGAGTGGAAGGGGATGCATGGATCAAGTGTTCTCTCTGCGCAACATTGTGGAGAAGCATCTGGCTCTAGGTCAGAGGGTTTTCTGCAGTTTTGTGGATCTGGAGAGAGCTTTTGACACGGTTGTACGAAAGGAACTTTGGGACATTTTACCGGAGTATGGTATTAGCGGTAAACTGCTACAGGCTGTGCAGTCCAGTTATATGGGCTGTAGAGCCTGTGTGCGGCTGGATGATGGAATGTCGCCTTGGTTTGACGTCAATATCGGCGTTAAGCAGGGGTGCGTTCTGTCAGCCAGGCTGTTTATCATATATCTGGATAAATGTCTCCAAAGGTTGAACGATATGAATGTGGGAGTCCAGATGGGCGACTCAGTGGTCACTGCTCTGCTTTATGCAGATGATGCAGTCCTGCTGGCACAGTCAGCGACTGACCTGCAGACCCTAGTCGACACAATGACAGAAGATTGTAAGAAAAGGGGTCTACGCGTGAATGTGAGCAAAACCAAAATAATGGTCTTTGAAAGAGATAAAACCAGAACAGATGTAAGAGTAACAATAGGTAATGATGTACTAGAGCAAGTGGATGAATTTGTATATCTTGGATGTGGATTTAGCCGAGATGGAAGGTACACCACTGATATAGAACGAAGAGTGAATGCGGGAAATAGAGTGAACGGAGCGTTGGGGCAACTTCTCGGCAGCCACCACCTCAGCCAGAAGGCACGTGTAGCAATACATAACGCAGTGCTTGTCCCAACATTACTGTATGGAAGCGAGAGTTGGGTATGCAGAAAAGAGTATGATAGTAAAATTAATGCGGTCGAAATGCGATCTCTGCGGAAAATCTGTGGAGTTAGGCTGACCGACCGCATTCGTAACGACGACGTAAGAGAGCGAGTAGGTATGAAAGAGAGTATTGGTGTAAAGATGCGAAAGGGAATGCTCCGATGGTTCGGACATGTGGAAAGAATGCCGAACGAACGCCTGGTTAAGAAGATATACAATGCGAAAGTGGAAGGATGTAGGTACCGAGGGAGACCGAGACTAACCTACCTAGACCAGATTGGTCATGTACTGAAGGAAGGTGGAGTCAAGAGTCTCCGAAACCGGCGAGCGTGTATGAAGAGAATTATGAATGTTGAGGAAGCGAGTGAAGTATGCAGAGATAGAGTTCTCTGGCACTCTGTTCTCTCTGCCTACCCTGCAAGGGATATGGCGTGATGTATGTATGTATGTATGTATGTAAAATTAACTTATAGACGAATCAGATACGGGGAACAAAAATGCGGATATAAAATTGCAAATTACCGTACTGCAAGTAATCACAATTACTTTCACACGTATATACCAATCACAGCTCATACCTCAAGTGAACTCATAGAGTAGATTCAGGCAATCGCCTTTGTACAAACAACTACATGGTATGGATAGATGACACAAGATAGTCTTGCCCGTGCGACCATGGGACAATACAACAACCGGCACCTGCCAATGGATTCCTCAACTAAATCGCTCAAGGGAACGAGCAACAGCTCTTCTCCGGGAAACGTACAACATCTACCGCTACCGCCACCCCATCTGCCAAGCGTGGCAACCATGGTACCTCTTTCACACGAGTGACAGCTTGAGAGAAGCCCACATGGCGAGTGTAATTTAGTATGCGTTATACGGCATGTGCACCGTGCCATTCGTGGGCCTAGACTGCCAAACGCCTTCTTTTTTGTGTGTTGTTAGCCGCAGATGGCTTTGACAACTTTACGCGGACAATGGGTGAGCGCTGAGGGCTCTCAACCCGAGTGCCAAACGCAGGTCGCTCGTTTGCTTTTATACGTGTCTTAAAATAAGTTGGCGTGGTGGGAAGCGAATGACGCGCTAGGTGGTGTGGTCAATGAATACGTTGTTAACATGTTTTCGGTTAGTACGTCCGATAAACGGAAGTGCCGTCAAACTTTTTACCTCACTTTACATGTAGTTGACAAAACAGTTCAAGTCAAATTCTTAGAACGCAAGAACGATTAGGCCGATCGATTCTCTCTGTCACTTGTTCCACGCTCTCACTTGTGCAGCCAGCATTCATTGGTTAATAAGACGTTACCAAATCTCCTAAGAATAAGCCACAGGAATTATGTTTATCTCTTTCATATTACTAAAAAATAATCGATTTTTACGAAGCTATTTTAAACAATACAATATTATACTTTATACAATTAAATACATTAGATACGTGAAGCATTTAATTATCGTACTCCTGCTTTTATACCTATTACTTGAGAGACAAACATATAATTAATGCAGACAATTTATACTCACTCAGAACAACAGTTTCTGGATCGCACAAAATATTATCCTGCGCGGGAAGCGAACTCATGGCACTGACACAGGAGGTATATGGTATCTTAAACATAACACTATCTGTACAGTCAATGAATGAATCTAAATCTAATTTTGTTTTATTTATACATTTTTTTTTATATTCTTTTATCTATTTTGTTATACCTTATCTTATGAATGAATCTAAATCTAATTTTGTTTTATTTATACATTTTTTTTTTATATTCTTTTATCTATTTTGTTATACCTTATCTTACGAATGAATTTAAATCTAATTTTGTTTTATTTATACATTTTTTTTTATATTCTTTTATCTATTTTGTTATACTTTATCTTATGAATGAATCTAAATCTAATTTTGTTTTATTTATACATATTTTTTTATATTCTTTTATCTATTTTGTTATACCTTACCTTATGAATGAAACTAAATCTAATTTTGTTTTATTTATACATATGTTTTTTATATTCTTTTATCTATATTTTCTTAGGTATATCTACCGCTGCATACAACTATATACTTAAACATGTAAATAGAAATATAAAGTATTTCAAATAAACTAAAGCGTGAGAATTTTGTGACAATATAGTAATATAGGATCAGTGATGAAACTAAAACTTTAAGATCAGCAGAAATATCACAAGTATAAGCATAATGATTTCATTTATTCTGCGTAAGATCTGAGACCAGAGTCAACCTCTAACCATAAATGAAAAATCAAACACAAGTGATAAGATCCAAAAAAAAATGTTTAATAAAATATAATATTCCTTAGGCTCGAGATTAATGAGGCCATTAATAGAATAAATATTTTGTGTACGCGTAATATCATTTCTTCTTTGCCACTGAATGCCTTGTAATAGATAGAAGGCAACCGCGAGGCAAACAACATTACTGAAACACTGAAAATAAAACTCTATGTAAAGCTTATAAAAACCCGATTACAAAACGAAAAATGATGTTACAAGCGGGGTTCGAACCCGCACCTACTGGGAGTCCGGCCCAATCGTGCTGCCACTTACACCATCGTGAAGTATTGTAGGACATGCAAATCTCACTTCGTATCATATTTACGTCTTTAAGGTGACGTGTGCCATCTACTGGACAATGTTTGCATATTGCATAGGCTTAATACTTCAAGCTTTACAGTTAGAATTGTATCAAACCTATGTAAAGCTATCAGGGAATAATGGCATGATTAGGCAATTTCAAAAAAAAAGATTATGTGGAATTTAATTGAAGAAAATGTCTTTTAATAAACTGGTATTGTTTCAATTTTTGTTGAATCAATGGTGTTTATGACACTATCGTGGCTTAGAAAAGTATTGAAGACCATTTGACAGCTGTTCCATTTATTTGCCAATTGATTCGCTTTACTTTGCATCTATGGCCCACCAATTAGCGTCACTAATTCTAAGCTAAAGATACATTTTCTCTCTCTTTTGTCTTCTGTGATATAAGACTCTTCTTCAATCGCTTCCAAAAGATGGCTCGTTCTGCGCTCACATTTTCTTTCGGCCATACTATGTAGGTTTTCGTCAACATTAAATAATGTAATGTGTTGGGGCGAAGACGCCTTGGTATATCTTCCAGAAGTACTAGAATTAGGTCTTCGCGACGAGTTTCTAACAATCTGCAATAACAAATTGTAGAGAATTTATTGTTAATTTTTGGAGATATCAATTTGCTTATCACTATAGCTGAATACCACAATATAGAAAGCCCGAACAAAAGTACAAATCCGTACATAGACAGTAAAAAAACGACGAATATACGCAAATACATGCATGAATTACACGCACACAATCTTTGCACGGACGAAACTATTACAGTCATAAGAATTTCGAAAAATATAAAATTTATACTGAAGCTGGTATTAGACTAATCCCAGAATATTTTTCAACCATTAACCCCGAACATAATGTTATCTGAAGATATATTCTATTACAAAAGAAAACAAGAAGAGTTGGACAAGTAAATTTAACTTATTGCCTTCGCGAATATGAGAGGCAGAAGACATTTTACTGATCAATTGATAAAGAAAATAACAACTATGCGTTATAAAAGCAACACGGCAAAAATTAATTAGGTATATTTGTGAGCCACAAAATTAATTTCATTCATAGGTATGCCAAAAGCATCGAGGCTTACAATTAAGGTTGATGTGTTTTCAAGGAAAAGGCCAGAGCTAAGCTTTTAGAATCTAAAACCAAATTCTGATTTAAACTTAAATGCATAATTGATAATATCTTCGTAAATATCGTATGAATAGTCATAAAAGATTTTCTGTGTAGTGACGGAGTTAGAATACAATTCATGCCCATGTGTGTCGTAAAAGATGTCTAAGGGATATAAAATGCAAATAACATCTGTACAAGACATGGAAAATCCGAAATAAAACCCTATAATAAATTGGGACGTATATGAGCTGAAATGATGATTATAATAAATAATGATAAAAAATGAAAAAGTTGTTTTACCTATGCTGTGCTAAATGCATTTCAAATTGACACCATTGGCTGAGTAAGAATCTTTGAGATATGATCAACATGATTGATCTCGAACGATCCATGCAGGAAACTATATTCTCTAATATTGAGAGTCCCACCTGAAAACAAAATTTTAATCATGAGACATTTTGTTGAGAAAGTTGTAACTGCTTTCTTAATGTAAAAAAAAACTTAACGACAGATCTATGGGGCTTCTCTGTAAGGACAGTTAATTCTTTAATTGATATTATTGCCCCTCCAACTGGCATCAGTATTTAATGGTTGCCGAGGCATATGCCCGGAACTTATGAAAATTAGTAGATTAATTTCTTTGTTCAAAACAGGTGGTATCTCAGACCTTAATATTTTTCGACCAATTATTATACCACCTAACACTCTGTAAAGTTTTTGAAAACTATACTTAGCCAAATGTTAAGTCATTTTAGAAGACATAATTTCTTTCACAAAACATCATGTGGCTTCACTAAGAATCGCTCTACTACTGATGCTGGTGTAGAATTATTAAAAAATATCTTTGCAGCCTGGAAAAAATCGCATGATGCTTTGGATATATATTTAGATTTATTCAAGGTGTTTGATTGTGTACACCACGAAACTCTCGTCAAGAAATTATACTACTATGGTATCAGAAATAAGCCTCTTAACATTATACCTATGTAATAGAATTCAGAAGATCAATGTTAATGGTGTACGATCATCTGGTTTTGATATAAAAACGGGCGTTCCATAAGGATCCATTCTGGAGCCATTCCTGTTCCTTGTATATATTAATGACTTGTCTTATATATGGAAGATAATTAAAACATTATGTTATTTGCAAGGTCTCTGATAGCGGTAACTACGTAGAATTCTTAGGGCTCTCCCTACCATTGAATGTGGTTGAAGGACTGATAGTTGCTCTAGTAGTTAACTCATGAGCAGGTGCCGCTTGTGAGATCTGGTCCACCTTTTTTTCTTTTATATATATATATATATATATAATTTTTATTTTGTTCACTTTTAAAAAATATGCCTTTGCTCTCATGAAGCTAATATTTCCTAAACATGTATGTACATTGTACATATAATTTTAATTAAAATATGTAACTTATTTAATAAGGTTGACATCTTTGCGTGCTTAAAAAGTCAATATATATTTATATCTGACTTACTTGGAAATCTCTCTCATGCAAACATACACTGATACCGCAGTCTGGCTCCATATGAGGTAGCAAATGATCCAGTACCCAACCTCTGTCTTCATTGCAGTATGACACAAACACATCATAGTTGAATATTGTATTATCTGAAATATTAATTCAAGTATTAACCAAATGTGAGCGTCAGTCAGAAGACAATTGCCATGATCATAATCAGTCGTATCACAGCATTAAAAGGCTTTAAGAACTATATGCAGTGAGCATCCTCAATATAACTGAAGAGGATTATAAAATATTTGTTATATCAAGTAATTCGTTTCAGTGAGATTCATTATAAGCTGGGCTGAAACTCATTTTAACAAGGTAAAAAGGATTTAATTTAACATTCATCTATCTATCTCCTACTCTTATCCCAATAACTTGAGGTTGATACAATATACATATTGTACCTACTACTCTTCTTTCATAGTACATATTGTAAAAGTTATTGGCAATAGTTTTATGACCGGCCGCCTGCCAGACGTCAGCCCTCCTTGGTAATATAATTGTTGACCAAATGGCATCAGATTGAGTTGGCCCAGGTCGTTATAAGGCTCTTAGTCGTCTTTTACGACACCCACGAGCAAAAAAAGGGTTGGTATTATTCTTAACCGCTACCACACGGCACTTATTTACTTAACATATTACTCATTTACTTAATATATTATATAATAGATACAAACTCTTCAAGTCGATCTTGTAGAGACTGCTGCTATTGTAGAATTACTATATGCAATTGATGGGTATAATGTTAGGTTGACAAAAATTGTTAAGTAGGGGTAAATTGTGCTTCCTATCTATTATTTACAGTAATTGATAACACAGGTATTACATATTTGAAATAAAACTGTTTATATAGATTTTATTGCGATTATATTTAATTTTTAATTTTCCATAAGCATTCATGGTCACAGAAGGACTAAGTTCTTTCACGTCTCAAGGCATTGTTATTACACAGATTTATATCTACCCGCATATATTAGTACCCGTATTAGTTATTAAATGTTATCTCACATTTCTTTAAACAAATTCATTGGCAGTACAAAAAGTAAATGATTCTATATAAAGCAATAGAATTCTTACACAGAATCATTTGCTTTGACTATGGATCACTGAACTAGCACTGGCACACACGCACACACACATATGCATACACACACACACACACATATGCGTGTATTAATATAAATGGATACCTAATTAATACTTAGGATCCACTACTGTAAAATAAATGTTTCCTATAAAATGTAAACTGGCAAGACACTGTCTCTTGAAATACAGGTTTTTTTACGTTATTCAAGAAACATGGATTATTTAAAAATGTACTCCGAAGTCATGGATATATTAATATTATTATTAAATATCATATCAAGGCAAGGCAAACTTAATTGACACATATAATACATTGAAACTTGAAATTATCTCCAGTCCCTTTCGGTCAAGAAAACTTCAAGCATCGAATCGGTTACTTTTATAATTACTTGTATTTTCTAGTGCTAAGGCAACATGGCAGTCTTCTGCCTACAATCATAAGTGGGTGGGCTCATTCAAGATAGCAATATATTCTGGCATAAAATCGACGGCTGAATATTAGCGATTTGCTACTACTATTCATTCGGCGAGAGAGAGAGAGAGCCAGAACCCGAAACCCACGTTAATATAGGAATAGCTGGTTGTGACCCAGATATTAGAGAGATCAATAAGTGCTATAACCACTTATTATCAAGTGGATTACTTTTGTCTACCACCAAAGGCAATAAAAAAGTAGAAGGCCCATGCGAATGGTTCACATCGTTATAAAAACTTCTATTAAGCTCAAAATATTAAACTGCGCGTTGCCGTATGATCCGCTTAATACATCAGAATTATATGGGAAATGCCTTAGTTACATTGCTTTAATCTGTCGAATCTTACCATTCTTTAAGTAAATATGTGTCTGTACACCTATAATATATCGTTGTTCTTATATTTTTCACATGAAATCGTATAATTTATCTGATTAAAGTAGATTCTATAGGTATCTTGACAGTTGGCACTTAAGTTCATCGCTCACACGGTAAGGCTTCACATTCCATTAAGATTATTCGTATTCTCACTAATAACTTGACGATAATAAGAGTTTTTACTGTAAAGATATACTAACCTTCAACAACCTCATTTTTGTTGATCATGCTCAACATGGCTGAATTTCGCAATATGATAAGACAATATTTCAGATTTCTTTTAAAGATAAACACAAATAGCATCGGTAATAATAGACAGGGCAACACCAATATCACAAGAATCATATTTCTTCCAGCATTTAATTCATCATCATAGTCTACCTGATCTCTTACAGACAGATTGCAACCTATTACTTCAGAAAATATCTGAGATGTAGCTTGAGCAAAATTGAAACACGTGTAAATTCCTCGCTGATAATCTATGAGTCGAAATCTGCCAGTTTCCTCCAATTCTTCATAATTACCAGTTTCGAAATCATATTCAACAGGTGTTCTTTCAAATATAATGTTATTATAGTAATTATAGGCCATATGATATAAATATTTCATAGGAGACTCAATTTTGGTATCATTATATTTCATCTCGTTCATCGCCGCCATTCTGTAGAAATCTTTAACATGACAATTACAGACTATGAAATTAAACGATAACGCTAAATATTCTATTCTTTGAAAGTCTGTAATCATTTCTTCTGTTATAATATTGATATTATTTTCTTGTAAAGAAAGGATCTTCAATTTTGGCATCAAACTAAAAGTAGAATGAAACCAACTAGGCACTCTATTTTTAGTTAAATCTAATACAGTAACACTTGTTAACGTTTTTGTAATTATATCGGTCAAATTTGTTATTTCATTGCCAGATAATTGCAATACCTCCAACTTGGTAAAATTTTCAAATATATCCATTGTTTGCAGGCCAATGTTTTTAGCAAATAATAATACAAGGCTATCTTCCAGACCCTGCAAACTATTAGACCATGACAGTATTCCATTATTCTGGGATACATCTAATATTTCTAAAGATGTTTTATTTAATACGCCACTTCGTATATACGGTAGTCCCGTATTGCACAAAGAAAGGCTTTTTAAACTTTTGCCTAAACTTCTAATCATACCAAGATTGCTAGGAGTTAATTGTGTGTGCGACAAATCCAATGACACTAATTTAGTAAGATTTTTGAACGTATAAAATGCACTTGCAGCCAAATTCTTTGGATGACCATTTTCATCTACGGGAAAATTTCTGCTAAAGTCCAAATGATATAAGTTCTCCAAACCTAGAAAAGCATTATCTTCTATTCTGAATATATCATTTTCTCCCAAATATAAAACTTGCAAGTTCCTCATTCCTCGAAAGACATTAGAGTTTAGGATCTGAATTGAGCATGCTCTTAAATCCAATTCTTTAAGGCGTGAAAAGACTGCAGCTTCGAAGCTCGATGACCATATTGTAGGGTTATCTGTCCGAAAAATAAAAGTCTCTGTTATTAAATACTAGCTTCTGCCCGCGGCTCCGCCCGCGTAAAAGGTTACTTTCGTAAAGTTTTTGATCCCCTATTTTTATTTTTGACCGTCGGTAATACAGTGCAACGGTATTACAATACTCAGGGTTGGACCTTCATTACTGGACTGCTAGATGGCGTTGAAGAAGCTAGATTTTGGGATTTTTTGACAAACAATTTTTTTATTTTTCATATAAAAATTTTGATTTTTTTTAATAAAAAGTATCCTATGTTACTTTTAATACCTCCAAGAATATGTGTACAATGTTTGATGATGATCGGTTGAGTAGTTTTAGCGTGAAAGCGTAACAAACAAACTTACATTCACATTTATATATTAGTAGGGATGAGTGTCTACATGCATTTTTTTTAACAACTTATCTATGTCCAACTATTGCTCACGAACTTTTTCTGCAATGTAAGGAAAATTTGCCTACTATACCACTTACAGCTAAGCTACGTAAACTTGAGTTATAAATGCACTAGCTATGTCCGTGACTTTATCAACAGTAATGTGGATATTGAAACAAGTTTTTTATTCTTCTAGATCACATATTTTTTTGGTTGAAACGTAACGTGTATATTTTCTTTATCCTTGAGAAAGTATATATGAAATTTTAAAATGATCTTTTGAGCAGTTAAGGCACGATAGCATAACAAACAGAAATTCACACCCGCGTTTACGTAAAGTTAGAATTTCAAGTATTATTTCTCTTGCATTGATATCTACTAGTCTGGACACGCCATATATTTTATGCCCGGTTACAGCAACGACTAAAAGCAATTAGGTTTTACCTAATCTTAAATAACACTTAAAAGCAATTACCAAACTTAGGTGACATTAGTGGATATTAGTCCATTACCTTCCTTTGGCACGAAGGGTGGCGTTCGACCCTATAACCTGCCGTAGGCATACCAATTTATCACCAGATAAACAAGCCATCGATAACAATTCCTTGTCTTCGATAGCGGGTCCAGCGGGTCACCCTTTCGGTAACCATCTCGTGTCACCCTTTCGGTAACCATCTCGTGTCAACGACCCAACAACATTGTTTGCTGCCAGGGCATTGGCACAGGTCTCTCTACGGGTGGTGGCCTACCTAATCCTTGATCCATCCACTCGCGACCTCAGCTAGAGAGGCATCAGGCGCATGTACTTACACCTGCACCGCCCCACCCGCTGACGGCGGAGCGTATCATCGTGGAGAATTTCCACACTGAATTACACTGCCGCCTCCTTTTGCGAGTCATTTACACGTAAACTAAACTAAAGCGTAAGCGTAGTCTAACCTGTGTAACTAAATTAGGCAGAAATTTAAGATTGTATATCAATAATAAAGATAAGATTATAAAATGCAACGTCAGGTAATTCATAACGAGAAAATATATCTTTACCAACAAGACAATTCGTTATTCATTTTCCTGATAAAGAAACTGAAACTGAAAAAAATAAAACATCGTCAAACGTCTATGATGTTGATATTATGCCATATAATAATTATAGCTTTATTTATATATTTATACTTTTCGTTAGCTAGTTTTTAATATATTTTTTTATATATCAAATACAAAATTGCTTAAAAACATTTCCTCCAAATAAGTGACATTGCGATCTTATACGCCGAAGCTTACAATAGCTTACACGTACTTACACTAGATCAGAATTCTTAGTGAGAAAGTTCTAGATGTTTATGACAATAGAAACGATGTTTCCATATCGTTAAATAGCATGTACGACACCTGCAGAAAATAGATGGTAAAGATATACTTCCTTTTACCATATTATCTCGCCATCACCATTGCGCTTATCACTGTTACCGATCCTTGACTTCGGTGGCCAGCCCATCCGATTTTTGGTACCATTCCCTTCGTGCACTCGGCTTTTTGCGGATGATGAACAAATCTGGATTTGAAACTTACCTTGTTTGGAACGTGAATTAGTTGTGCTCTTAGCTCCAGTTGCATTGAAGATGAAATCGTAATCCTTAGTATTATGTCCAAAGGTTACAAAGTAATTACCATAAAATGTCATATACTCCACCATATCAGAAATATAGCGATCATTGCTGTCTTTCAATTGGAAGACCTGGAAATATTATTGAAATAGCTTAGCTTGGGTATATCATCATTTTCATTCACGTCGTACCTATATACATACATACATACATACATATCATCACGCCATATCCCTTGCAGGGTAGGCAGAGAGAACAGAGTGCCAGAGAACTCTATCTCTGCATACTTCACTCGCTTCCTCAACATTCATAATTCTCTTCATACACGCTCGCCGGTTTCGGAGACTCTTGACTCCACCTTCCTTCAGTACATGACCGATCTGGTACTATACTATACTATATACTGTATACTATATACTATATACTATATATATACTATATACTATACTATATACTATATACTGTACTACTCGTACCTATATTATTATATATATTAGTTCTCTCTTCTTCTTTCCTACATATTACAAAAGTTATTGGCAATAGTTTTATTATAGGCCGCCTGCTTGACGTCAACCCAGCTTGGGAATGTAATTGTTGACCAAACGGCATCAGGTGGGGTTGATCAAGGTAGAGGTAATAAAGCTCTCAGTCGTTTTTTACGACATTCACAAGGATATTGAGGGTTGCCACCGAAGTTAAAAATCGGGTCCCGGTGACCCGCTCGCACGGCGAAGAGAGAGGAGTTTTTACGGTGGGTCTATGGGGTCACGCGCCGCCTTCTCCGTCACCCCGGACCGATTTGGCGGGGCAAGACTAATCCATAGCCCACCAAAAAAAAAAAAAAAAAAAAGATATTGAGGGTTGGTAGTATTCGTAGCCGCTACCACACAGCATGATTAGGTATAATTTCTATTATATTATATACTCAGCTCATATATATCCCATTGCTGGGCTCGAACCTTTTACTCACTAGGAAAGAAATTGACCTATTACATCTACAACTACTATGCTGGCCAGACGTGTTAGTATAGGGTTTTATTTCGAGTTTTCCTTCCCTTGCATAGATGTTATATGCCTTATATGCCTATTTTATCACTTAGTCGTCTTTTATGATCACTCACGGATAATATAGGTGGTGGTGAATTGTATTCTTACTCGGTCACCCCAACGAGAAATATTAATATATTATACATATACTATTTGGTATAATTTCTATATTACAATACCCATGGTTAAAAAAAAGAGTTTGTTGATTATATAAATACTACGCCATCACACGAATATTGTTAGTAAATGCAAAAAAAATAAATGAAATTTTACGAAAATATTTGGAAATTTTCTTTTGAAATTTTTTAAATAGTTACAGGTGGTCCACTTCGTTAGCTTATGAGGTTGCATGTCACCTTTTTATCGACGCTTCGTACTAAAGGCTATAGTGACTAAAGATGATGAGGAATTAATGATCAGTTGACTTACCAAGGGTACTCTGGTCAAACCGCACTTTGCCATACTAAGATACTTCACATACTGATTTGAACTTTTCATCGCAGTTAATGTATGTCGTAGAACTGGTAGTGGATCTGTTATATACGACATATCCACCGCCATAGTATGGTCCACTATAATAATTAAATAAATTTTAGTGGTTAGTGGTTAGTGATTCAATTTACTGAAATTTAGTATTTAATATGCTAGATTATTTATAAAAACCCCGATTACGAGCGAAAAATGATTATCACAAGTGGGATTCGAACCCACACCTATTGGAAATCCGTTCCAATCGTGCTGCCACTTACACCAAAACTATTGTAGGACATTCAATTCTCGCATCGTATTATATTTTCGTCCTTAAGGAGACGTGTGCCATCTACCCGACATTGTTTACACATTGTACAGGCTTAATACTCAAACTTTATAGGGTTTTGTTTCGAGTTTTCCTTCTCTTGCATAGATGCTAAATGCGTTTTGTATCCCTTAGTCGTCTCTTATGATTACCCACGGGTAAGATAGGGGGTGGTGAATTGTACTCTTACTCCGTCACCATACGGAAAAGTAAGTATTACAAAAGTTTTATTGCAATAGTTTTATGATTGGCCGCCTAGCTGATGTTTTTAAGGCTGTTCTAGTAGTTAACTCGTAATCGGATGCCATTTGTGGGATCTGGTTCAGCCATAATCTTTTACATTGTATTTGAATTTTACATTATATTGGGGTTCAAAGGTCATCGCACTGGAGCTAATTCTTACTAAACATGTTGTACTATTTAATTTTATAAAAATTTCAGAAAAGATAATAATAATAGACAAACCCGCCGAGTTTCTTGCCAAATGTTCTAAGTAGCAGTTACGTTGCGATCCTGCAGTTTATTGGATTATTTTATAACGTTAAAACTGATATATAAGTGCCCTCGCAGGGTTACATAAGGGCCGTCCATTAATCACGTGAGGTTTTGCAAGGGGGGTAGGGATTTGACAAAAATCATGAAATGTCACAAGGGAGAGGTGGGTGTAGTAAGATATCACGTGTTATTTTTTCGTCAAACGCTGAGATTTATAAACTGAAAAGCCGTTGCTAGACAACGAACGAAGTTGTTTAAAGTAGGTGATCTGTATAAAGACCTTTTTTGCGAAGTATAAAAAAGCAAAAACCGAGAATATAATGAGCTGTGGGCTACTTCTTTGAAGGTACTAAAGATTCACGTGATATTGGTGGGGGAGGGGGTTCATAGTCTTAAACCTCACCACGTATCAAGGGGAGGGGGGTTTAAAATGTTAAAAAAATAGATCACATGATTAATGGACGTCCCCTAATAAGTAAATTTGAATAAGAATATAATTGTTTGAACACTTCTTAAGAATTTAATTGCTGATCTGACGGTATCCGAAGGAGTTGGCCAATGTCGATGTAAAGCTTTTAGTCGTTTTTTTCGAAACCTACTAACAATGCTTTGGTAGTATTAGTAACAATGTTATCGCACAGAATAAAATATACATAAATACATACCATTAGTAAAATTCAATGCACCATCGGCGGTGACCCAGGACTGCAAAGTTGTCATATAACCCATAAGGCATTCATCGTCCGACCAGAATTTTAGAGTTTGTGCTGTTTCTAATGTCCGCAGAATAAAGCAGAATAGTCTGAAATAATATAAAAAATAAATACCCGTTAAAATCAATAAAATAAAACAGAAAATCTGTGGAGTTAGGCTGACCGACCGCATTCGCAACGACGACATAAGGGAGCGAGTAGGCATGAAAGCGAGTATTATCCGAACGAACGTCTGGTTAAGAAGATATACAATGCGAAAGTGGAAGGATGTAGGTACCGGGGGAGACCGAGACTCACCTACCTAGACCAAATTGGTCGCGTACTGAAGGAAGGTGGAGTCAAGAGTCTCCGAAACCGGCGAGCGTGTATGAAGAGAATTATGAATGTTGAGGAAACGAGTGAAGTATGCAAGGATAGAGTTCTCTGGCACTCTGTTCTCTCTGCCTACCCTGCAAGGGATATGGCGTGATGATATATGTGTGTATGTATGTATGTATGTAAAATCAATATATTCTCCGTGTGCTAAAAGAATGAGAATTATTTGTTTCTTTTATTGCTTATGATGGCAAACGAGCAAACTGCATACTTAATAAGTGTTACTACAGGTTATGGATCTTTACAATAGCAGAGGTTGAGCTGGGTCACTGTTTATCAACCCAAATCCAGCCAGAAAGTTGATTTGAGTAACAGCATATGGCCACTGCTCAGATGTCGATTTTCTGCGAGATTGTGGTACTCCGGAAGGACCGGCTCGCGTCTGTAGACAGAAAACTATCAACAGTGTGTCACTCATCATCATCATCATTACAGCCCTTAAATATCCCACTGTTGGGCTCGGGCCTCCTCTGTTAATGAGAGGGAAATTAACCTTCTATACCGCGCTGGTCAGACGTGTTGGCATTGGGTTTTGTTTTGAGTTTTCCATCTTTCACATAGATGTTATATGCTTTTTATATCCCTTAGTCATCTCGTACGATCACCCACGGGTAAGATATGGGGTGGTGAATAGTATTCTTACTCCGTCACCACACGGAGAGTGTGGCACTACTAAAATATAATTCACTACTTCCTTTGTTTGCTATGGTTATATTACTATATACTAAGGGATATAATATGCAGATATATGCAAGAGAAGGAAAACTCGAAATCATATCCTATACCGCATGATCAGCGGACTATACGTCAATTTCTCCTATTGTGGAGGAAACTCCAAGCAAAGATAAGTCTAAAATAAATAAATTAGAGTCGTTTCATTAGGAACATTTGCTTTATATTAAAAATGTTATGGAACTCCATAATTGTAACTGAAACTTTCGGATATCCGAAATGAAAATATATCCGAAACTGAAATCTGATATAAAAATAATGTTTAATACCTAATTATTCAATCCACGTAAGCAAAGTTTGTACAATTAGTTTTTTATAAAAGTGTTTTTTTTTTAATTATTATTGTACTACCGAACTCATATCGCTTCGGTTTCGGGTGCACCCCGCATTTAAGCCTTTGATTAATTCTAAGATATTCATTTTAATAATATAATGTAAATAGTATAATGACTTCTAATGTTTACACGAGTATTACACATTTGAAATAAAACTACCTCTAGCCTGGCTAACCTCTAAGTAGCCTCGCGAACCATTCTAGGCAGGTATCGTGTTCTTTTGCAAGGATTTGTGGTTTATCAAACCTGATGTAATGGCGGGTGCGGTCCTTACTGTGCTCACAGACTGCTGATAGTTTTGTTAGTTTTGTAAAATTGTAAATTGCCACAATAATAATTATCATAAAAATTAAGTGCTTTAATAATAACAAATCGTAAACAACATAAATTTTATATATAGAATCATTCTCTTTTTGTACTGGCAATGAATTTGTATTAATTTTGTATTAAAAATGTGGGTCAAAATGTAATATCTTATAGGGTAGATGTAAATTTCTGTAATAACAATGACATATTGGACGTAAGACACCTCAGTCCTCCCGTGACCATGATCACTGTAAAGTGTTCGAAACGTCGGGAAATTAAAATCAAATATAAACGCGATAGAATCCGTAAAAGTAGTTTTATTTCAAATGTAATTAGTAATATGTTGGTCTATATTAAAATTATAATATCGATCATAAATTCATTGTATCGATCTGGGCCCACTCTACCTGATGCCATCAGGTTAACAATTATATTTCCAAGGAGGGTTGACTTCAGGCAGGCGACCAATCATAAAACTATTGCCAGTAACTTTTGCAATATGTACTATGGAAGCAGAGTACATATTGCATCGACCACAGTTAATTGGGATAAGAGCAGGAGAATGACGTTGGTCTACATTCATCATCATTATCACAGCCCATAAATGTCCCACTATTGGGCTCAGGCCTCCTACGTAATGAGCGGGAAATTAACCTACTATACCGCGCTGGTCAGACGTGTTGGTATAGGGTTTTGTTTCGAGTTTTCCTCCTCTCGCGTAGATGTTATATGCGTTTTATATCCCTTAGTCGTCTCGTACGATCACCCACGGGTAACGGCGACCACCCCCGTGTGGTGACGAAGTAAGAATACTATTCACCACCCCATGTCTTATATGGGGTGGTGAATAGTATTCTTACTCCGTCACCACACGGAAAACATGGTCTACATTAAATGCACCATATTATTAATGCATTATTTTTTATTTGAAAAGAACGCTCCCGGCACTAAGGAAATGATCCTTACGGGGGACTTTACAAATCTTATTGCGGGGGACTTTACAATTTTTTAATTTAACAGACACAAATTACACTCAAACTTAGAACAACAATCTGTTGATCGCACAAAGTATTTTTTTTTCCAAACACTCGTATGTTTGGGCTACTATCTCCCCTGACATGATCAGAGACCTTGTTTAGGATGTTATATTAGATTTACAAAGTGAAAAAAGAACAGAAAGTACAAACACTAAAGTATATAGAGAACATAAATATTAGATTAAGGTTAAGTAGAATACAGAACATATATAATAGAAAAGGTAGGAGAAAGAGCATTACATGGTAACTTAAAGTTAGAGAAATTACGTAGGAATCGACCGCATTATCACAGTAGATCGATATCTTAACCATTATGCCATCTGTACAGTCAAATAGGATGAATGAATGAGAGAATTTAATAAGATAAGATATAATATATTGTATTATTTAAAATGGCTTCGTAAATAACCGACTATTTTTTTACTAATAAGTAAAATATAATTGTTAACATTGCAGGTTGTTCTTAGGAGATAGATATATACTATCGTGCATATATATATATATATATATATATATATATATATATATATATATATATATATATATATATATATATATATATGTATAACATTTTTATAGATATTTTTAAGATATACAATTTTGTGGAACACTATTTTGATCCATTTCGTAAGGTCAAGTGCTTACATCGCAAACGCTGGTTATACATTTGCAATGTAAGCACACAAAAATATATTTTTTACGATATCACATTTTAAACCTTTTAAATTCTAGGCTTATCTCTACTTTAATGTTTACGTATTACACATATAAAACTTTCTCTTGAATCATTTTGTATATTGACGAAGACCACATTAAATTTCGTCGAACATTTCAAAAGATCTAAGTATACAGACGGCGGGAAGTGACTTTCTTTTATACTATGCAAAGAAACTAGATCTTCCAATAAACAAATACTTTTTAATAATTATGTTTAACACTTGTCCTTACTTTACCTGGATACAATTGTCATCACACCTTACTTTCTCGTGGGTGTCATAAAAATCGGCTGAGAATCTTACCGGGACAATGGTCAGTAAATAGCTCCTGGTTAACTTACAAAACCTACTATGTGACGATTACAGTGTTATTCCCTAAAAATAATTACAGATCAACAATTAAAGATCGTTCTGAGTTTCATTCTCATTGGGTGACCTATGTCTAACAGTGGATGTCTACAGAATGGATCCTACACTAAGAAATGAATTCATTTGTTGCGGGGGACTTTACAAATATAAAATTAACGAACACAAGTTACATTAAGATTCAGAACAATTATTTGATCAATTAAAGTATTATCCTACGTGGGATGCCCACGACACTGCCATTGTAGGTAGATATATCAATCTATTTGTCATCTATGCAGTCATATTGACTGCGTATAATAAATATTTCCATTCAAATTTTATCTAGAAGCTTACAGATAATCGTTATTAAGTACAAAACAGTAGTTTATCTCAAATATTATTTACAACTGTATAAACTGTGAAGCCTTTTATTACTTTAAGAGTGTAAGTACTTGTGTCATAAATAATATGGTTACTAGTCGTGAGATGACGATTGTGAATCCATATGGAATTTGAATATCAAAAAATGTTACTTTTCTGGAAACTATTTGAGTATTGCTAACAATTATTATTGAGTTTTACTGAAAAATATTATTGAGTTTTGCGGAAAACATGATTGAGTATTGCGGCAAATATAATTGAGTATCGCGACAAATTTATATTGCGTATTGCTGAAAAATATTGTGTTTAGCTGAGAAATATAATTGAGTTTTAAGTTAAAATATTAACTCATTTATTTATTTTATTATTTATTTTTATTAGCCAGTGAAGTATTGCGAGTCAAACTTTTTTTTTATTAAACCAGGAATTTGGTCAGCATTTATAATGTTGATAATTCAAAATTATTATTATATTCGATTGCATCTGAGTCTAAGTTATGTGAGTTAATTGTATATTTGTAAAGTCCCCTGATACAAAAATTATTTACTTAGTGTAGAATGTTTATATTTAAAAATCTCGTTCTTTTTGAAAAAGACCATCTGAATATTTATCAAAAAAATGCTTTATAATAACACTAATATTGCGTACCATAATAAATTGATCCCACCATTTATCTCAACAATTGTTATAAAAACTGCGATTGTACGGAACCCCTACCGTGTTATGTTCCATTGTCGTTATGTTTTATCCGATTTGTTATCATTTAAGGACCTCCTTGCTGTGTCATGTTTTGTAGCGTATAATCTGTCTTGATAAATTGGCTATCTATTACAATAAGATATTATATATATGCAATCAAACTAGTAGTTACTGAGATTAACATGCTCATACAAAGTAATATCTCTTCGGTTTTATAATAATACACACATATACATGCACGCACTCTTCTTGGGAATGTAATTGTTGACCTAACGGTATCAGGTGGAGTTGGCCCGTTCTATATAAAGTTCTTAGTCGTCTTTTACGACATCCACGAGCAAATTAAGGGTTGGTAGTATTCATAGCCGTTACCACACAGCGATTTTTTATTGTTTTTATTATTACTTACATTATGTTTACCTACTGTAATAATTAGTATGTACTTAATTGTAATAAAGATATGTCTTGTACGGTGGAGAAGGTAACTGGCTGTTGCAAGCCTGCAATACAGTCTATAACTAGCGTAAAGAGATTTCCATATATTTTTGTATTGTTCATCATCATTCTCCTACTCTTATCCCAATTATTTGGAGTCGATACAATATATACTCTTCTTTCATAGTACAATATTGTAAAAGTTAT
This sequence comes from Lymantria monacha, assembly GCA_905163515.2. Taxonomy (NCBI): domain Eukaryota; kingdom Metazoa; phylum Arthropoda; class Insecta; order Lepidoptera; family Erebidae; genus Lymantria; species Lymantria monacha. Next base: position 15,944,378 of record LR991104.1, on the reverse strand, counting down.
TGACAATAGTTTTATGACCGGCCGCCTGCCCAGAGGCGGCTTTACCTATAGTGCAGAGGGTGCGATGCACCCGGGCGCCGGGTGTTAGGGAGCGCCGAGAGCTGCTCGGGACATATATAGCCTCCACTGTAACGCTCCACACAGAGCGGGCACACCGTACTCAGCGAGTGCCTAACCATCTATAAACGTAGTGGGTGCGTTATTTGACAGATTTGGGTAGGTTGCTTTGTCGCCATGCTCACTGTAACTTCATAATCTGATCGCATTTACCTAGTTTCGTGTCAAAATAACGAGGCTAAGCATACGACAATGCCTTCCAGCGAGGTTCGGAGTTTAGTCGAACGTGCTGTAACTATCAACCTATTCCATTTTGTTCACTCATTTTGATACAAGAGGGCGCCAGATTATTGATTTCACCCGGGCGCTACATGTGCTAGAGCCCCCCTGCACCTGCCAGACGTCAACCCTCCTTTGGAATGTAATTGTTGACCAAACGGCATCAGATCAGAGTTGGCCCAGATCGTTATAAGACTCTTAGTCGTCTTTTACGACATCGATGAGTAAAGTAAGGGTTGAGTTTTTGTTCATATGGTAATAAATAAATTTTTGTAATTATTATTAAATAATGTATTATCATCATCTCTGCTCATATACCTTCTACTGGTGGTCTCGAGCCTTTACCACAGTAGAATAGAAATTGCCATACTATCATGCTAGTAAGTCAGACGGTTTGGTATTTTATTGCGAGTTTTTCTTTCATTGCATAGCTGTTATTTGAAATTAAACTACGGCTTTTTTGGCATTTATATTTGATTCTTAATTGCCCGAAGCTTCGAACATTTTGGAGCGTTCATGGTTTTTGGAGTCCTCCAGTTTCATTTCAAATGTATAATAATCCCGTAAATATCAATTTATGCATATTATATCCCTTAGTCGTCTTTTACGATTAGTGGTGAATTGTATTCTTACGCTTTTACCATACGGATAGTATATAATAGTAATTGCAAACCGAAAAATGAAAAATATCACAGTCGGGGTTTGAACTCACACCTATTTAGCTAGTGTGGACATTGCATGTGTGAATCATATTAATATTTTTACAAGCTTCGTGTACGGTAATCATATTTCTGCTTACAAATATTGTGTTATCAGCATAACATGTCATGTGATGACGTTTTAAAATACAATTCACTACTAAAACAAAATCGGCTGAAAGATCACCTAAAGAATAAAGAGTAGCACTTTATTCTTTTTATAAAAGCTCACACCCTGCACTCGGGCAATAATTGTGATGGAGGACTTTACAAACATATATTAACGGACACAAATTAAACCAAGACACAGCAACAATTTGTGAATCGCACAAAGTATTGTCATGCGCTGGTATCAAACCCTCGATAATTGGCACAGTAATATAGCGTACTAATCACTACGCCATCTGTAAACTTAACTTTAATCAAATACTTTCATCTACGATCACTAACTTCCCTTTCAAGTATAGCGTTTATGGGGTTAACTGTGGGAAGGCATTATGTTCAAAAGTGAGCGTCGATAGGCTGGTAACGAATTTAAACAAGAAACGAAGATTGTCAATTTTACATTGACAATCTTCGCATTCGCATTCAGATTGCTTCCTCTAACTGAAGTCAAAGAATTGATATCGCTGCTCAGCTATAGGTTAAGGGACTAGCCTGTGAAATGAATCGGACAAGATATGTCCAGACCATAGCCGGATACAAAAAAAAATTGCATACTCACACTATTTTCCTGAGTAACATTTCCATCCGTTGTCCCAGCATTCCTTTCAAATATATTTGAATGCATTCTCCGCAAATTATCCATCAATCATTCACACATTATCACTCTAGTGTAATCACTTTAATACACAATTCAATATTAGTTAATAATAATGTAAACTACAATAAATACACCAGCTGAAGTCGAAATACACAACTAAATTATTGTACTTTAATAATTTAACCGTAATAATACACAACTTGTAATACTCGACTAAAATCGAACGATGTACACAACTAAAGTGTAGTTTTTATTTTAATGCACGGAATACACAACTAAAATTGAACACTGCAATGCATAACTAAATTAATATTTTTTTTATTTACTTTTTAGTTAAACTACAGTTGAAATATGAATTATGTTCGCTGTAAGTTTTATTCGATATGAAACACTATCTGCTTACTTAAAATGTATTGACAGATTAGAGTAATCTTATCTGTGGTCAAAGACAAGGTTTCGCTGGCCATATCTGTTGCTAATCTCGTCGAAAAGTAACGTCATAGTCTCGAAATAGATCACTGTTGAGTGTGGGCATTTTTTCCTTTTCCTTCTTCCTCCTCTCAATTCATGCCTCTTTCTCCACGAACTGCCTATAATGGCATTCAACAATATCGTCTAGGTAAACATTAATACTTTTATTTCGACTAAGCATTTGAAGATAAAATGTTACGGTCCGCAATGTGTTCTCATTAGACCATTGGTCTAAATAAAAAAATAATTTAATGTTGAAATAAGTAATTCTTGTATATATTCAGAATATATAAATATATTCTTATAAGAATATATAATATGCCGTGTAGTAGTGTCTACGAATACTACCAACCCTTACTTTGCTCGTGGATGTCGTAAATGACGACTAAGAGCCTTATAACGACCTGGGCCCAACTCGATCTGATGCCGTTTGGTCAACAATTACATTCCCAAGGAGGGTTGACATCTGGCAGGCGGCCGGTCATAAAGCCATTGCCAATAACTTTTACAATATGTACTATGAAAGAAGAGTACATATTGTACCAACCCCAATTAACTGGCATAAAAATAGGAGAATGATAATGATTCAGAAATTCAGTATGCAGAAGATTTTGAGGGCGATAAAACGATCTAGCTAGATTTCATTTATAGAAAATATAATTTTATCTGTGTTTTTATCCAAGGAATAAATATAATCAGATTATGTAAATTTAGCTATCGTCATCAAAAATAGCTTAGTTGGGAAATCGAGCATTCTGATTTCTGATGTTTACGCGAGTGCATATTAAAAAAAAACTATTTTTACTTATTCTATGGCATTTGTATTTACATACATACATATCATCACGCCATATCTCTTGTAGGGTAGACAGAGAGAACAGAGTGCCAGAGAACTCTATCCTTGCATACTTCACTCGCTTCCTCAACATTCATAATTCTCTTCATACACGCTCGCCGGTTTCGGAGACTCTTGACTCCACCTTCCTTCAGTACGTGACCAATCTGGTCACAGATTTTCCGTAGAGATCGCATTTCGATCGCATTTGTATTTGATTTTTAATTTCCCCGAGGCTTCGAACTATTTACAGCGTTCATGGTCACAGAAGGACTGGACTCCTTCCGTGATTATGAGGTCTGTAAAATGTTATGATAATTTTATTTTAAATCGGGCATTCGCTTCAGACAACCCCTGTTCGATCCTTGCCTTTTCCTCAATTATTTTTGTTAATATTGAAACATACATATATGACACAAAACACAATTTACCAATAAAACAAACACCGAGCTAGGCTCCTTCATCCATATCATCATTCTCCTGCTCTTATCTAAATTACTTTGTTTTTTTTTTTATTTATTTTTTTATTTTATTTTTTTATTTTTACAACACCACCCTTTTTTTTTTTTTTTTTTTTTTTGGTGGGCTATGGGTGCGTCTCGCCCCGCTGAATCGGTCCGGGGTGACGGAAAGGCGGCGCGTGACCCCATAGACCCACCGTAAAACCTTCTCTCTTCGCCGTGCGAGCGGACCACCGGTACTCGATTTTAACTTCGGTGGCCCGCCCGGTGGTTTACCCTCGCGGGTTCCTCTCGTCGACGCCCCGACAGATTTCGCCGTCGGGGCGTCGCCCTCACGCGGTGGCCTCACGTCGGGTGACCGGACAATTCCGCGGTCCGATCACCCGAGGCCTCGGTTAGGGCGGCATCAGGCGCAGGTATTCGCGCCTGCGCCGCCCCGGCCGCTGACGGCGGCCCGGGTCGCGGGACTCCTCCCGGACTCGTTCCGCCGCCTCCTTCTGCGAGATGACAGCCTCGCAGAAGGCGGCGACCGCGTCCCAATTCCTGACGCTGTCGACCATCGCTCTCGCGACAGCCGGCAGTGCCAGGTCGGCACCGATAACAGCGACGAGGTCACGGCGCTGCCGGTCAAAGCCCGGACACGCCTCCAGCGTGTGTTGCGCTGTGTCCTCGTCACTGCTGCAATGGTGGCAGAACGAAGTCCACTCCCTTTGCGCGACCGTGTGCAGGTAAAAGCCGAAGCATCCGTGCCCCGACAACACCTGCACCAGTCGAAAGGAGAGGACTCCGTGCCGCCGCTCCATCCACTTCATCAATACGGGCCGGAGAGCCTCGACGGTGACGACACCGTGTCTAGGCCTCTCCAGCCGCGTAGCCCAACGGGCGATGACGTCTCGGCGGGCGTCCTCGCGCCAGGTGGCTATCTCGCTCAGCGATGGGGAGCCACCTTCGTCGCGCAGTGAGGTCACCCGCCGGTAGAGGTCGGAGAGCATCTCCGCCTCTAGGTCCCACGGGGGTGTCCCGGCCAGTAGGCATGCCGCCTCGGTCGATACCGTGCGGTACCCGCGAATGGCTCTGACCGCCATGACTCTCTGGGGTCTCCACAGAACAGCCCTGAGCTGGGCGTTCAGAGCCCTCGCCCACACGGGTGCGCCGTACATGGCCATAGAACGGATCACCCCCGCATACAGCCGTCGGCCCTCGAAGCTGGGTCCGCCCACGTTCGGCATGAGCTGCGAAAGGGCGGACGCCGCGCCGACCAGCCGGGGAGCAATTTGGCGAAAATGCTCCCGGAACCACCATCGCCCGTCGAGCACCAGACCCAAGTACTTCATATGGGCCTGGATGCTGATGTGGACGGAGTTGACGACTAGCGAGACGCCGATTGGCGGCCTTACGCGTGGCCCATGAAACAATAGGGCCTCCGTCTTATTTAGGGCCACCCTGAGCCCCAGCGCCTCGATTCGCCCGACCATCTCCTCGGTGCCGAGAGTGGCCAGGCTCGCCGCCTCTTCGAGTGTCCTGCCCCGGGCTGTGACGAGCGTATCGTCAGCGTAGCATATCACGCTCAGCCCGGGGGGGAGACTCCCTCTCAACGCCCAGTCGTACCCGATGTCCCACAGAGTCGGCCCCAGAACCGACCCCTGTGGAACGCCGCACGACATGGACGTCCGCACAATGTCCCCTGCGGGACTCGCGCAGAGGACACTGCGCCCCTCCAAATAGTCCGCCACCAGCCGCCTCAGGTACAAGGGCACCCCATGAAATCGGAGCGCCTCCCTGATGCAGCTGAATGGCAGACTATTGAATGCGTTGGCGATGTCCAGCGACACCGCCAACAGCACTCCCCCGCCGGTGACAGCCTCCGCGGCCGTCTGCCTCAGTCGTAGCAGGGCCCCGATGGTCGAACGCCCCCTTCTAAAACCGAATTGAGCGTCCGACAGATCGGGCCCCACCTCCTCCAGGTGCTGGACGATGCGGGCAGCGAGGATGCGCTCCAGCAGCTTACCCACATCGTCGAGGAGCACGATGGGCCTGTAGGCCGACGGCGAATCCGGGGGCCGTCCCGGCTTTGGCAGGAGAACCAACCTCCCCTCCTTCCAGCACTCAGGGAACCGTCCAGACGCCAAACAGGCGTTGTACAGCTGCCTGAGGCGAGGCTCGAGGTGCTCGAGGAGCGACGTCAGCACCCGGACTGGTATTCCGTCCGGGCCGGGGGCCGTGGTCGCGGAACGAATCCGCGCCACAGCTGCTCCCACTTCCGTCTCCGTCACGGGCGGAACACTCTCGTCGTCAGCCTCCCGGTCTTGTTCTGGCGAGGCCATGACCGGGGGCGTGTGTTCCGACTGCCGTGGAAACAGCTCCTCGACCACCCTACAGAGGAAGTCGGGCTGGAGGGTCTCGGTGAGGGGGGGGCCCTGCGCGCGAAGCTTGTTCAGCGACGCGCGATACGGGCGACCCCAGAGGTCACGGTCGAGACCGTCCAGCATCTCCTGCCAACTCGCACCCTTGGCGGCTCGGATGGCCAGCCGAAAGGCCGTCCGCGCATCGCGGTACGCCTCGTACAGCTGGCCCTCCCGCTCAGCGTCGCGGTGACGCCGCCGGCTGCGGGTGTAGGACCTTCGGGCTCTGATACATGCCGCACGAAGGTCCGCCAATCTTGGGGACCACCAGTAGACCCCCTGCCTCGGAGGTAGACGCCGCCGCACTCTGGGCATGGCCGCATCGCAGATCTGCGTTAACGCACTGCGGATGCGGACAGCCTCGGCGTCCACCCCGTCCGCTGGGGGCGGTGAGGACAGCCACGTGTGAACGATGGCCGTCTCCGCCAGTAGGTCCCTGTCAAGACGACCCACAGCCCACCGCGGAAACGCGGGAGCTCCGTCCGCCCTGTGACCCCTACCGGGGTCCCGGAGAGGGGAGACCTCCATCCGGATGTACCGGTGGTCCGATAGGGTCTCCGCCTCCTCCAGGACACTCCAGTTCCTCACCCGTGGTGCGACAGCGGGGCTAGCGAACGACAAGTCCACTATCGACCCGCCCTGCTGCCGCACACACGTGTTCACTGAGCCCCTGTTAAGAACACAGAGGCCCAGTGAAGCCGCCCACTCGATGACCGCCCGCCCGCGGTCGTCCGTCATAGGGGACCCCCACGCCGTGGATTTGGCGTTGAAGTCCCCCAGAACCAGGACGAGGCCCGGTGCCAGTCGCCGTATCGAGGCCTCCAAGTTGGTGAGGGAGGCCCTGAAATCGTCCATTCTCCTGGTAGGGGAGAGGTATACGCTGTAGAGCGTAACCCCTCCCCACTCCGCCGCGACAAATTCCTCGCCCCTATCCAAAAGAGACAAGGACGGGAAGTGCCGCTGCGTAGAGACGACGATTGCCGCAGTACCGTTTCGGCTGACCACCCAATTGGGGCGATCAGGCACGCAGTACGGTTCCGCGACTACGGCTGCACCAATCGACCACTCCGCCATGGATTGCAGGAGTAAATCCTGCGCACCGGCGGAGTGGTTGGTGTTGGCTTGCAAGAGGTGGTGCATGGATGGTGTAGCCATTAACGGGCTGTATCCATGACCTCCCCCTCGCCGGCGGGCGATCGGACCGCGCTAGGAGCGGGAGCGGCCGTGGTCGGAGGGCCGCCCCGCCCCTTTCGGGCCGAAGCTGGAGGTTTGCACGCCCCAGAGCCCATGCGGTGCTTGGCGGGCTTATTGCCCGCCGCACACGCGGGGCAGTGGGGCGGGGCGGCGCAAGATGCCGCCACGTGCCCGGTTTGACCGCAGCGGAAGCACAGTCCGCCGCAGTCGAAGCAATTAGTGCACGTCGGTCGAGTATGACCGACCGCCATGCACTTATAGCACCTCGCAGGCCGGTGCTCAAGCACGGTCACCCGCGCCGAGCTCCAGCCCACAAGGAGCCTGCCTGAGCCGGCCAGTTGCCTGACCGACTCCACCGGGCACTGCGCCCAGGCGGCACCTACGCCGCCCGGACCGGGGCGAATGGCACCAACCCGGACGGTGTCTATGGGACACCCGGTTCTCGAGGCAATAGCCTCCCGGATGTCGTCCACCGTCACGGAGTCGTCCAGACCCGCGATGCGCATTTCGGCGCACTTGACGGGCCTGGCGATCCTGATGCCACCCTCCCCGGCAAACAAACCTCGCAGCTTGTCAGCTACGCTGTCGGCCGTCTTGGAGCCCTCGGCCCCGGGGAACTCGAGGATTCGAGCCCCTGTCCGGCCCTTGCGGGTCCTGGCTTCGACGCCTCCAATATCGGAGACGTCTAGCTCCCGCCGGGCCTTCCTCAAGACGGCCTCGTAGCTGAGGCCCTTCTCAGCCGCCTCAGGCAGCACAGTGATCACCACTGCGGCTGTCTTCGGCGACTTGAGCCCCTTGCGCGGCCTCTTCTTTTTACCGGCTCCTGCCTGTGAAGTGGGAGCGGGGACCTCAGCGGCGCGCTTGGCCTCCGCTCTCCTCTTCTGACCGCGACTCTTCCGGTCGCGCTCGGCCACCTGCCAACCCTCGGGCGCAGCAGGCGCGACAGGCGCGGAAGGCGCAGTCGTTGACGCGCTAGTCGTCGCCGGCGGTGTTGTTGCCGACGATGACTGCGGTCCGGCAGGAGCCGGTACCGTCCTCTTCCTTGGCTTTGGCGCGGGCCCCTTAGGCTTGGGCGCCGCCGCGGCCGCGGCGTAGCTGCCCCCCACGCGGCCACCCTGACAAGGCAGCGGGGCGGGGGCTGATGCCACATGCGACCGCTTGTCTGCGGCGAGAGGCGGCCGAACACGTGGTTCTGGAGGCAACCTTGCCTCCAGAACGGCCACGCGCGCATCGACGAGTTTTCCGACTGCGTCGATGATTTGGCGCAGGGCCTCGTCCGGTAAGCCTCCCACCGCAAGCATCGGGGTCGGCTGAGCCTCTTCAGGGGCCCGTTCTGCGGCGCCCGGCGGCTTTGGCGCCACAGGGGCGCTAGCCGGCGGCACGCGGTCCGCAGTGAGAGGCGTCATCCTCACCACGGGGACCAGTTTCGCCGCAGCGACCGCGCCAGCGTCAGCCGGCGATGCGCGCTTCACAGCGGCAGGCGTCTTTCTCGCTGCGGGGACGGGAGTGACGGTTACGCCAGTGCCCAACGTCGTCGGCACCGCAACGCGAGGCGGCTTTGGCGCTGCAGTGGCCGCCGAGCAGCCGGCCTTGGCCGGCGGCGCGACTGACGTAGGCGGCACGAGCCGCGCCATCTGCGCCTTTAATTCGGCCACGTCCTTCATCAATTGGCGGTTTGCCCGCCGCAATCCCGCCAGCATGTCCCCTTGCTGTCGGTTCTTGGTCCGCATGGCTGTCAACTCGCCGTTAAGGCGGGCATTTTCGGCCCGCATGTCTGGAGAGTCGTCGTTAGCGCGGGCAGCGGCCGCCGCCGCCCTTTCTTCTTCCGAGGCCCCTCGCCCTCTTCGGGAAGCCGGCACCTTAGGTGGGGGCATGTTGGCCACGCTCCCCTCTGAGTCGGCACCCGAGCTGCCACCCTTGCTTAGGCGGCGCTTCCTCACCTGCGAGGGGAGGGCCTTCTCCTTGGTCGTCAGCGTTGTCGCTGTCGCCGCCGGGCTCTTTGCCACAAGACGCGCTGACGACCTGGCAGGGGCTTCAGCAGCCGGCCCGCTATCCTTCTTGGACGGCCCTGCGGGAATGTCACCGCCCTCGTCCATTTTGGCGGTAGAACCGCCACCCCCATCTTCCCCGGACGGCTCTGCGACATCGCTGTCGCCCTCGTCCGTCGACGGCTCCGTTTCGGCTCTACCGCCGTCCTTCCTCGCTTCCGCGGCGGCAGCCTTCCTACGCGCTCGCCGCTCCTCCAGTCGCCTTTTGAAGCTAGAGGTTTTCCCCCGGCTCCTCCTGGGCGACCTCCGCTTCGATGTTTGGGCCTCCCCGATTTGTGCCGGGCCCTCGGCGGACGCCTCAAGTCCCGAGGACGAGGCGTCGTTCTGGTCAGTTTTGCGTTGGCATGACCAGGCCTTAAGGTGGGCATCACTAAGATCCCCGTCGTTAATTATGTTTTTTAATTTAAGAGTATCCATAGTTAGACCCACGAGTATGGGAGATACTATTACGTCGACCCGGGCAGAGATCCCTGTACCCGGGCAAGCCTACATTTACCAACCAGGGGGGCAGCCGGTACCCTGGCTGGAGCGTGCTAAGAACAGAACAACCCATCTGCCATGCATCTTCTCGCCGCACGCCAAAACTTAAGATTGTGGGTGATTTCCGAATTCGAATGTACATTCGAAATTCTTTATAGAGGTTGTCTTCCTCGCGGTCCGGGCGGTTAAGCCAAGACCCTCGCTCCTGAAACTAAGACAAGCAAAGAATCAGGTTTACGATTTGACGACGGTGGCGGTGGCACATGCCTGCCCAGCCCTCAAATGAATGAGTATAGAATAGAATAGAATAGAATAGAATAGAATAGAATAGAATAAATTTATTCAAAGGAAAAATGCACACTTTTACAATTGTTTTTTTTTTCTGCCAAACTGTATTACAGTTTGTTGGCAGATGAAGCTCCCTGATTTGTAACATTTACAATTTTCCATATAACTATTAGTACTTATTACATTATCATTGCTAAGTTAAAGTAAACATAGTTTATAACAATTCATAATGCTTGCAATGTTAATAATATTATAACTTGTACGAGATACACAGGTGTAAGGTACATACCATATTTATTTGCATTGAAATCCACGTACGCACATAACACAGCACTCACAGATACCTCTTTTGTGGATTTAAGGTTAGGAACCTTCACAAATTGAAATTAAATGTCATACAACGAACACCAGAAATATCATATTTATAACACAAACACCTTAAATATCGCACTCGCGGCTAACAACCGCATTGTTACATATTAATATTACGACTAAATGTTTCTATTAGAAATATATTTACCTTATTTTTAATTATTCTTTTAGTATTAGAACTATTTAACAAGGATGACGGTAAGTTATTGAATACTTTGGGCACATAATAATTTCTGTTTCTTTCCCCATAATAATTATTACAAGGGGGTAATTCTAGCATATTAGTACCTTTTCTCCGCGGGCGATTTTTATATACCTTGAACTCATCGCTATCGTACTGCTCAATTGCAGTTAATAATGACACTTTCTCATGGACTGGCAGTATTTTACATGCTATAAAAAGTTGTTCATAGTTATTTTTACATTGGCTTTTTGTATTTTTGTCTACTAGTAACTTAAGAAACCTTATTTGTATTGATTTTATTTTATCTAAATAAGTTTTAAATGTACGACCATAGCTAGTCAGTCCATAAGATAGTATTGAATCTACAAGCGCGTAATACACAGTATACAATGTCGCCTTATCCAAGATAGACCTAAGGTGGTGGAATTTTACAAGCACAGCTCTTAATTTATCAACTACTGTCGTAATATGTACTTTCCACGAAAACTTGGAGTCTATACATAGGCCTAGGTACCTATAGTACTCCACCACCTCAATGCTTGAGCACACGCATGTTGCATAGGAATCATGCATGCACTCGTAGCTATGTCCGACTATTTTTGGCCGTCGATCTACCTTTTGTACATAGGGAGAACATATATGCATACATTTTGTTTTATTTAAGTTTATAATGATTCCATTATCGTGTGCCCATTTTATTATATTAGAGAAATCTTCCTGTATTTTACTTTCTATTACATCGAGGTTCCTATCTGCATAAACTAAACAAGTGTCGTCGGCGTACACATAGATGCGACAATTCTTAACCACGTTACACATGCTGTTCACATGCATTGTGTAACCGACGGGGCCAAACACGGAGCCGGTCGGTACGCCACAACTTACGCGTGCAGGCTCGCCACTAACTCCATCAATGACGGTCTGCAGCGTTCGGTCTGTGAGATATGCTCGGAGCCACCTGTTAAGCGGCCCCGCGATTCCGCACTCCTCCATGGCTTGAAGCAACTGACAATTTTCCAATGTGTCAAATGCTTTTCGGAAATCAATGTACACTACCACCACCTGCTTCCGCTGATCTAGACCCTCATTGATATCATCAGTGAAACGACCCAACACAGTTGCCGTACTTCGACCCCTACGAAAGCCATGTTGGATATCAGTTAAAATATTATGTTTTTCTAAGAAAACACTTATTTGACTTACAATATATTTTTCTACTATTTTATTTATTACTGATAAGATAGCTATTGGCCTGTAATTAGAATAATCACAATGCGACCCTTGCTTAAAAATAGGCCTTATTATCGCTGTTTTTAGTTTTGATGGGTATATCCCCATTTCCATACACAGATTAATGAAATAAGCAATTATAGGACTAATCTTCTTATTAATTAATTTGATATCCTTTATTCTAATTATATCCGCCCCCTGTGATTTGTCACCACTTAAGGCGCTTATGATTTTTTCTATGTCTGATGGAATGGCTTTTCGAAATCTTAAAGACACCTTGCTACTTGCCACATAGTCAGCTCTGTTAAGGAACTTATGATCGCATACATGTTTAATATTTAATATTTCTTGGGTAAAACATTTTGAAAAATTATTACATATATTTATTATACTCTCCGTTCTACCTAAATGTTTTATAATAATTTTATCGACATTTTTCGTTTCCTTTCCAGTCCATTCGTTAATCTTAGCCCAAACTTTTCTAACGTTTTTGTTACATTTTGCTATCTCCTCCCTACGATAATCATTTTTAACTTTATTTATATATTTATTAACTCTATTTCTACAACTATTATATTGTAATCGCAAGTTCATGTCTTTTGGTTTGTTTTTTCTTAATCTAAATAATCTATCTCTATTTGCAATCATATTTTTTAAACTGTCTGTTACCCAAGGCTTACATTTGCGTTTTGTACTCAACTGCACTTTTATTTTAGACTCGTTGTAGATATTGACAAACATTGAACACATCTGATCATACAAGTAAAGTGGGCACTTACAGTCCATTAGTTGTTCCCATGATACTTCCAAAAGGTTTTTGAACACTTTTTTGTCACTTAAAACTGTAACACTTTTTTTTTCACTAACGAGTGTATTCACTGCACCAGTTACGCACACTCCTATGAGATAATGGTCTGATATCTTACAGGTTAGGACATGGGCCGTGGTGGCACGATTGGATCGAATCCACGCATGATCGATGCACGACCTTGTCACCAAACCGTCACATACTTCCTCTCGCGTTACATCGTTGATAGCACAATCGAAACCTAGCTCGTACATATTATTCATATATTGGCTACACACACTGGAAACACTTTGATTGGTTTTATACAATATGTTAATGTTCGTATCTCCCATAAATATCACTTCACAGCTCCTTGGAATACTAAACAATAACTGATATATCTCTTGTACAAAACTTGCCTTATCTGTTTTCGGTGGCCTATATGTTATCACTACATGTATTACTCTCTTCCCACCTTGAAACAGCTTACCATGTATTATTTCGGAGTGTCTAGCGGTTATTTGTTTGGCGCTAAAATTGTGTTTATTTTTCACATACAAAAGCACACCGCCACCTCTAGTACCTTCTCTCGTATTTGCATATGTACTATATCCCGGCAACCTGTACAAAGGTAATTCATACTTTTTTACATTTATCTCTGTTAATGCTATGATATCCAAGTGAGTCATACTCTTGCACACCAGTACTTCCAATTCATTGAAATGTTTCCTCAACGAATATATATTTAAGTGTACAACATTAAAACTCGAATCAGTGTTACTTAATTCTTCTTGCCATGTATTTATATGTACACACTTCGTGTATTTAATGGTAGGTTGTATATTTACTATATTGTCATCGAATTTTGTTGTAGCATTTTAACCACTGTAGTAAAGTAATATTTTATAAGGCGTATTGTGATATTAATTTTATACTACCCACTTCATTTTTTATTTGCGAAAACGTTAATGTCCCCCAATGTGCGAATTACTCTTATTTTGCTGTCACTGGGATCATCCTTTTTTATTAGGACCTTTCCATGTTGCACCCAAATATATTTATAAGTCGGTCTAAGCTCATTCTTTGCTGTCCATAACAAATTACGTATATATTTCGATAAATCTTCATTTATGTAAATTCGTTGCTCGTTTCCGTTAGCGAGTATGTCATTATTCGTTAGGTGCATATTTTTTCTAGTAGCTAGCCATTTTTTACGAGCTTCACAAGTGCCAAGTGTTAAGACTACCGGCCGCGGTTTTACCTCTTTTTGTCGGTCGGACATCGGTTTCTTTAATTCACCAACCCTCTTTGCTTCACATATTTTCAAAGTATCCATTCCTAGTTTACCCGCTAAATTATTTATCATATGCCCTAAATTTTCATTCTCATACTCTTCCAAACCAACTATCTCAACGTTCCTTTCCTTCTCACGATTCTCTAGATAAACAATTCTTTCTTCCAAGGCTTTGTTACAGGTTTCCAAATGAATATTCTTGTGCTCCAGAGCTTTTATTTGTTTATCTGTTTTTTGCTTCTCTTCTAGTAGCTCTTGGTATTTCTCCGCGTAAAAACTTATATCTTCACACATTCCTTCCAGTGTTTTTTTCATTTTGAACACTATTGAAAGTTTTTCATTAACTTCGGCAAGTATTTTTTCGGGAGAGGACTTCGCCACATCTACCATGATAGGCGTACCTTCGCTACTCCCAGTCTGGCAATCGTCACACATGCCTGTTGTATTAAATGCTTTTATTTTTGCTGAGCATTTTTTATGGAAACTACCCCCACACTTTCCATTACATTGTGTTAGATTTTCTCCTTTCACTTTTACTAACGAAATTTTACACAATTTGCACTGTACCATTTTTCTTTTGGAAAGTTAATAGAAATTTACTCTGTAAATTGCAGTTCCAAGCACTTGTAATCGTAATATCACGTAAGCAATCACTATGCAATATCGAATACACGTCGTTGCGTCGGGAGCACACAAGCAAGACTGCGGGTGACTGAGCCCGTCGCGGATTCGCGTCCGGTCACCTTCTACGGATAGAAGGCTAGGAGCGAAGCGCCAGATATTCGCTACGGACGACAGTACAACAGAAGAACTGGGGACCGCCGTCCGCACCCAGGGTACACCGCGTGGAGGTTTCTGACATCGTACCCCTTACAACACCACCCTGCACTAAGGAAATAAACCTTGTATTGCGGGGGACTTTACAAACATGCAATTAACGCAGACAAATTATACCCAGACTCAGAACAACACTTTGTGGATCGCACAAAGTAATGTCCTGCGTGGGAATCGAACCCACGGCACTGGCACGGAAGGTTGGTATCTTAACCACTACGCCATCTGTGCAGTCAAAAAACTTAGAGTCGACGCAATGTACTTGTACATATTACAAAAGTTATTGACAATAATTTTATAACCGATCGCCTGCCAGACGTCAACCCTCCTTGGGAATGTAATTGTTGACCAAATGGCATCAGATGGAGTTGGCCCAGGTCCGTTGTAAGGCTCTTAGTCGTCTTTTACAACATCCACGAGCAAAGTAAGGGTTGTTAGTATTCGTAGCCAGTAAACACAGCACACATAAATAAATTAATTATAAAATAATCTCATTATCAGTCAATGCATAATCAAATATATAAAAACGATTCGTTAATCTATCTAAAATCATAAACAACACATGATTATATACCAGGAAATATATGTGTTATCTATTAAAATTGCTATTTATTAAATATCTTTACAAAATATGATAAAAATAAATTTGCCTTTCTTTTTTCTTCACAAGTAATTATCATAATTCCGTGTGGTGATGGATTAAGAATACAATTCACCACCCTCTGTTTTACCCGTGGGTGATCGTAGGAGGCGACTAAAGGATATAAAACGCATTTAATATGCAAGAGAAGGAAAGCTCGAAACTAAACCTTATACCAACACGTTTGACCAGCGTGGTATAGTAGGTCAATTTCCCTCCCATTACGGAGGAGGCTCGAGCCCAACAGTGGGACGTGTGTGAGCTGAGATGATGATGATAATGATGATGAATGATCATAAATATATTAATTATATCTTTGACATGTTTTATAATATAAATCTTATATAGCTTTTCTTAAGAATAACGCCTTCCACTAAGGGTGATGTGTGGTAACGGCTACGAATACTACCAACACTTAACTTTGCTCGTGGGTGTCTTAAAGACGACTAAGAGTATTATATCGACCTGGGCCAACTCCACCTGATGCCGTCTTTTTTTTATTTTTTTTTATTTTTTTTTTTTTATTGGTAGGCTATGGGTGCGTCTCGCCCCGCCGAATCGGTCCGGGGTGACGGAGAAGGCGGCGCGTGACCCCATAGACCCACCGTAAAATCCTCTCTCTTCGCCGTGCGAGCGGACCACCTGATGCCGTCTGGTCATCTATTACATTCCCAAGGTTTAAACGTTAGGCAGGCGGATGGTCATACAACTAATGTCAATAACCTTTGCAATATGTAAGTAATTGGGATAAGAGCAGGAGAATGATGAACGCCTTACACTAAGGGATACAAATAATCGTTGTATTACGACAAAATAATCCTTTTTTTTTTTTATTTATTATAGGCTTTGTCGCTTAGCGACCATATCGCCTTGTAATACATTACATTTCTCTAACTAATCTAATACTATTGAAATACTTATACTAAAATTACTGAAATTTAGCATTTAATATGCTTAATTATTTATAAAATCCGATTACGAAATGAAAAATGATGTCGCAAGCGGGATTCGAACCCGCGCCTATTGGAATTCCGGCCCAATCGTGCTGCCACTACACCACCGCGACTACGCGGGTTCGAATCCCGCTTGCGACATCATTTTTTTCATTTCGTAATCGGATTTTATAAATAATTAAGCATATTAAATGCTAAATTTCAGTAATTTAAATAACAAGGTTGTGTCATCGTTTAATACAATTCTAACTGTAAAGTTTGAAGTATTAAGCCTATAACAATGTGTAAACATAGTCGGGTCTAAGCATACCGTCACCTTAAGACGTAAATATAATACGAAGTGAAATTTGCATGTCCTACAATTAGTCGCGGTGGTGTAGTGGCAGCACGATTGGGCCGGAATCCCAATAGGCGCGGGTTCGAATCCCGCTTGCGACATCATTTTTCATTTCGTAATCGGATTTTATAAATACTTATACTAATTTAATAATAATACTAATGAAATACTAATACTGTTATTTCTTACTAATTAAATGACTGATCTAATACTAATTTAGCTAACCTATAAAACAAAATAGCATGTTCAGCGGTGGGATATGCTAAAATGGAGTTACAGAACCCGATGTCAAATATATAATTTTGTCCAAAAAATGATCTTCTACTATTTTCCTTTCGCACACATTCCATTAAAATATGCTGCACATCTTCTACATTTCCACATTCTACACAATTAGGCGAAGGGGTTTTTTTTTCATCAAGAATCTAAACTTATTTGACGGAATGTGTGCTGAACGCAGACGAAGGGCTATAAATAATCCTTGTATTACGGAGGACTTTACAAATATGCAATTAACGGACACAAATTACATATAGACTCATAACAATTTGTGGATCGCATGAATTATCGTCCTGCGTAAAAATCGAACCCACATTTAGCACAAAATGTCGTTAAATTAATCTTTACACGATCTGTACAATCAATATTAAGGTATATATGATAACTAGTTTTTGCCCACGACTATATTCGCCTTACTTCCGTGTGGTGACGGAGTAAGAATACTATTCTCCACCTCATATCTTACCCGTGGATGATCGTACGAGACGGCTAAGGGATGTAAAACGCATATAACATCTGTGCGAGAGAAGGAAAACCCGAAACCAAACCCTATACCAACCAGTCTGACCAGCGCGGTATAGTAGGTTAATTTTTCTCCCATTACGGAGGAAACTCGAGCCCACCAGCGGGACATTTATATGCTATGGTGATGATGTTATCCGCCTTATTTATTTTTTATTTTGCGGCGGACTACGGTCTTTTCACACCCCGCTAATTCTAAATTATCATTTACATTTTTTTTTATCAAATTACACATGCGGTAATCAATTTTTGCCTCTCAAAAGAGTTCTTTCATTGGTGTAATAATCGCGTATACCGTAACAATAATTTATCAAACAAAACAAACAAAATATCATTATTGTAAAAACAAATGAGTATATAATCCTTACTAATACTTATTATAAATGCGAAAGTAACTCTGTCTGTCTGTCTGTCGCTCTTTCACGCCAAAACTACTGAACCGATCTAAATGAAATTTGGTACACAGATAGTCTAGAACCTGAAAAAGAACATAGGCTACTTTTTAAAAAGGGTTGTAAAAGGGGATGAAAATTTGTAAGAAATTATCGTCATTTTCAAAGCCAGAAGCTTGAAACTTATTTTTAGGCTATTGATTAGATATACCTAAATAAATATGACATTAAAATTTCGTAAAAAAATTATCCTTAAGGGTTAAAATAAAAATAGGGGATGAAAAACTTTAGGATAGTAGGTTACCTTTTATGCGGGCGAAGCCGCGGGCAGAAGCTAGTATCATATAAAACAAACTTTTATGATAGTTAAACACTTTGTTCCATTGAACGAGTATCTTATCGCCATGTGGACGAGCCCCATGTCTCTGGCATCGGTGGCACTAAACTGCCCCTTAAGAAATACTAATAGTAGTAGGACTACATTGTTGACATTTTTTTATCTACAGCCGCTGGCTTTACGTCCGTGGTAGTAGCACAATCTAGCAAAAATCTGAGCAGTGGCAATGTGTTATAGCGTTTCGTTCGGAGAGCGAGAGGGACGGTAGTCCAACTTGGGTTGGCTTGATTTTGGTTAGGAGACAACGGTCTAGTTATATCCCTAATATTGCAAAGGTCTATAGGCCGCAGTAACAATCACTATCAGGTGTGCTACTTGTTCATTTGCCACCAATAAAAAGAAATAATTGATAGGCTGTTTTGGAACACACCGTCGATTGTTTTGACGTGAAACGTCTACGTCAGCGAGTCACTTCTATAGATGGATAATACGCCTGGTATTTTGGAATGATTGTGAATAAATGCCTGCACAGGTGTTTATTTGGGCATTTACCATGCGCTTGCCCTTTACCTCTAGGTATCTTTAGGGTAGGAACGGTTTCTATGCCACTAAAGACCGGGTACCGGTGGCCCGCTCGCATAGCGAAGAGAGGCGCTTTGCCTTTTTTTCCGTCTCTTCCATCGCCCCGGACCGACTTGGC
Source organism: Lymantria monacha (assembly GCA_905163515.2). Lineage (NCBI taxonomy): Eukaryota > Metazoa > Arthropoda > Insecta > Lepidoptera > Erebidae > Lymantria > Lymantria monacha. The sequence continues at coordinate 15,925,541 of LR991104.1, read as the reverse complement.
GGAACGCGACCACATACATAGTCCACCTCAAAAAAAAGGATCGGTTTCTATAGGCGTTTGCGGACATTTATTTTCAATCCGTCCAAAATGCCGGGTGCTTTACCCATCTTTAGTCAGCTTTAGTGTTAAAAATTGAAATGCCATACCAAGCTTGTTATAGCTTGGTTTTGTTCTAAACATTTTAAATAATGACTCAAAGCTCAAAGCCAAGCTTTGAGGCGCTCCCGAAACCACCTCACTCTCTCAAAACCGGACATTGGTGTACCAACACGTGGCCCATAACCACCACTTTCCGATAATAGCCGTGATTTATATTTTTTGCTGTTTCTTTTGCGGGTTAAGGCCGACATATTGAATTATTATATATTTTTTCAAAACATGTCGCTTATTTTTAACTACACTCATTTGCAAAAAAAACGGGCACCTAAGCAATGAACCATTTCAAATGTTAATATTTCTTTGTTTGATAATTATAGGTAGTTTTATCCACACAATTTGGTAAATTAATAAGAAAATAATCGTTTTCATCAGTATTTCATAAAATTTAGATACAATTTATGGGAAATAATGCTAAACCTCGCTAGTAGTGTATATTCGCTAGTAGTGCATATGCTCATGAAGTAAAAATAAAAAGTTTTTTTGTTTGTTTTTCTTTAATAAAGTAAAAGCAGATAAATGTTTAGTATCGAGTGTGACCCCCTCTAGCTAAAATCACAGCTTGAATTCGTCTGGGCATGCTAGCGAGTATATCCCGGATACTTGCTTGCGGAATACGTGCCCACTCCGCAGTAATCACATTCTTCAGCTCTCTGATGGTCTGCGGAGCCGGGTGTACTGATCTCACACGCCGTTTCAGAACGTCCCAGACATGCTCTATGGGATTGAGGTCGGGACTTCGAGCTGGCCAATCCAAACGACGAATGCCGACCTCTTGCACATACGCATTAACATCACGGGATCGGTGGGCGCGAGCATTGTCGTCCATAAAAATCGAGTCTTCACCTAGAGCGGCCAATGCGGGTTGTGCATGAGAAATTAGAACTTCCGTTATGTATCGATGCCCAGTCAGTGAGCCGTTTTCAATGAAGACTAACTCTGTACGATCCATTGAATTTATTCCTGCCCAAAACATAACAGAGCCCCCACCATAAGGTGTGATTTCTTCGAAACATGCCTCTGCAAAGCGTTCTCCTTGTCTTCTTAGCACTCGCCGACGTCGATCTTCACCGAACAGAGATATCCTGGCTTCATCAGAGAACAAAACCCTATTCCAATCGTCTTGAGTCCATGATTCACAATTTCTAGCGAACCTAAGCCTGTGAACTCTGTGCTCACGGAGTAATTTGGGGCCGCGGGCCGGGCGGTGACTGCGTACATTGGCAGCGAGAAGCCTCCTCCTGACCGTCCATAGACTAATATGCACATTTCTTACTTCTTGGAGGTGGTTCTTAAGATCCACATACGAAGATTTGCGATTTCTCAATGCGCGACTCACAAGAAAACGATCATCCCGTGGTTGGGTACATGGTTTTCTTCCAGAACCAGGCCTTCTCTCGACGGAACCAGTCTCCTGATATCGCTGCCAGGTCCTTTGGACTGTCGAGCGACTAACATTTAGCCTCCTAGCCACGAAACATTGGCTGCAACCCTCTTCAAGCAGCGCGATAATTTTGGTAGCTTTTACCACTTTATCTACCATTTTTGATACAGCCAAACAGCATTAAATAAAGCTTTGACAGTCAAGGATATGAAATTAATCGATAAAAATTGAATAAAAGTTATGAAAGTCGATGTTAACTTCTGGAACTTCGCGCCAAAAATGTAGGATAAAAAGGGGTTTTCTGTAAAAATGAACATCAAATGAAAAATTGAATTTAGAACGTACTTTTTTAAATACCACAGCATTTTTAAAACCGGCCAGTAACGTGTACAAACGATTGAAACCTTTTTGGTATTGTATCTTTTTAAATATGAATGAAAATCAAAACCGCCCGTTTTTTTTGCAAATGAGTTTATATATATATATTGTTTCAATAACACTAATTTCGTTCATTGTGCGCGAGTTTCGTTCATTGTGCGCAATGCCCCTCGCCCGCTATCTCCCAAGACTACTCTCAAATTTAAAATAATAACATCGAGCTGACTATATAAGTTACATAATGACACTGGATTCCTGTACCGGGTTGTGAACCCTCATAGACCGGACCAAGCGGTAAAAGCTATCTGCGGCTAACAGCTGTTTAGCTGGACTAAATAAAAAAGAAAACTGGATTCATGTTTTTAAGGCTAATAATTTTGTAGTTAGTAAATAGTTAAAATCGATATAAACTTTTTCCTTACGGTCTGCCTTTTAGTCACATATATCATCTGATTTTAAAGACGTGAAACACATCTTAGAAGTATGCAGAGATAGAGTTCTCTGGCACTCTGTTCTCTCTGCCTACCCTGCAAGGGATATGGCGTGATGATATGTATGTATGTATGTGTATGAAACACGTCAAAAAATACTCCTAGTGATTTTATACTTCTTTTAAAATGTAAATCGCTATTTAATTGGCATCAATGCTGTAATTTTGTAACTCTATGTGAACAGTACAACTCCCGAAGACCCTGCAGCCAATGAAATATCAAGTCCAATACCGCGCACCGTCACCTCCACCTCCAGGAGTCACGCGGACCCCTGAGGAAATAGAACAGGAGATCAAAAAGGTCGAAGCGCAATATGAAAAATTGGCGCAAGTTTTCATTGAGTAAGTTTTTATTTTAAACAATCCTTTTATTAGTGTTTAATTTAGTTTACCACTGATATAGAGCGAAGAGTGAATGCGGGAAATAGAGTGAACGGAGCGTTGGGGCTTCTCGGCAGCCACCACCTCAGCCAGAAGGCACGTGTAGCAATACATAACGCAGTGCTTCTCCCAACATTACTGTATGGAAGCGAGAGTTGGGTATGCAGAAAAGAGTATGAAAGTAAAATTAATGCGGTCGAAATGCGATCTCTGCGGAAAATCTCTGGAGTTAGGCTGACCGACTGCATTCGTAACGACGACGTAAGAGAGCAAGTAGGTATGAAAGAGAGTATTGGTGTAAAGATGCGAAAGGGAATGCTCCGATGGTTTGGACATGTGGAAAGAATGCCGAACGAACGTCTGGTTAAGAAGATATACAATGCGAAAGTGGAAGGATGTAGGTACCGAGGGAGACCGAGACTAACCTACCTAGACCAGATCGGTCATGTACTGAAGGAAGGTGGAGTCAAGAGTCTCCGAAACCGGCGAGCGTGTATGAAGAGAATTATGAATGTTGAGGAAGCGAGTGAAGTATGCAGAGATAGAGTTCTCTGGCACTCTGTTCTCTCTGCCTATCCTGCAAGGGATATGGCGTGATGATATGTATGTATATATGTGTTAATTTAGTTTAACTTTTTCATGGACGTTGTAACAGACGAGTGATGGATATAAGCAGATATTTTTCTATTTGTTTTATAAGAAGCAGTTAAGACATCGTCTTATTATTTTGTTTCTTCTATTGACTACTTCATATATTATAAAAACCCGATTACGAGCGAAAAATGATGTCACAAGTGGGATTCGAACCCACACCTATTGGAAATCCGTTCCAATCGTGCTGCCACTTACACCACCGTGAACTATTGTAGGACATTCAATTCTCGCATCGTATTATATTTACGTCTTTTAAGAATACGTGTGCCATCTACCCGACAATGTTTACACATTGTACAGGCTTATACTTATACTTCAAACTTTGCAGTTAAAATTGTATTAAACGATGACACAAAGCTGTTATTCAAATTACTGAAATTTAGCATTTAATATGCTTTCCGTGTATGTGTATTATGCATAATAAATGTTTTGAATTGAATTTGAATTTGACTACTCGGACCGGCCCACGGCTGTGGACAGAGACGGTCAACAGCGTAGCAACCACAAACATGATGACGGGTTTGCGGATTTAACGCGTTTATATTTGATTTTTTATTCCCTTTAAAAAAGAAAGAGTTTCTCAAATTCGACTGAATTTTTTTATCTGTGCTACCTCAGCACTTTTATCTTGGTGAAACAATTTTCATAATTATTTTCTTATTTGAACACTGATGTTTTCCATGTAGTTACCATTTAAATTTGATCAAAATTTTATCAATATTTTATGAGTTACCCTTAATAATCCGCATTTGGTTGACCTTCACTACATAAAAGACTTTCCCTTTTTTTTATTACTTGTCGATGTATTATTTTTTTAATTATTAGTACGTTATTTTAAATAAAATATTGTTTTTTGATGTCGATACTTTTTTTGTGACATATTTTTTTAATTTTCTTGCCCGCCATTTTGAATATAATTCAGCTTTCATTGCCAGGAAAGGATTCTCACTCATAGATCGCCTACGATTATATCCGTGAGACTAATCCCCTTAAATTTCACCAGTCTGCCTCAAGAGGTCATGTGGACTGAGCCGCCAGTTGTCTGCCAATGGCAGGAGGCCCGTCAGCTGTGGACGAATAACTACGTCAATGATTATAAATACAACGAAGATAAACTTACTGTTCAATTTCGGACCGGCGTTCTCTGTGAGTTCACCCATCCAAATCCTGTTCTCGTATTTCATAACTTACCTTTGTGTTAACGTTAAAAATGTAAAGGATCGCATTCTCCTTTTACATTTCTCTAGAATGATACTTAACCTGCACGTATAGCTTAGTGGTTAATATCCCCTACCGTCCCAAATACCACGGGTTCGATTCCCACGCAGGACATTACTTTATGTGATCCACAAATTGTTATTCTGAGTCTGGGTGTAATTTGTATGTTCATTATATGTTTAAAAAGTCTTACATAATACAAGAAAATTATCTAGTTCCTTGGGTGTTGTCGTTTTTTTCTACGGTTTTCGAGTAATCAGTAAAGGTCAGTCCAAACAGCGATAGACCGTGAGAAATATATAAGCGGGGAGAATACGACAGATTGTGGGGCTGTAAGATTCCATTGCCATGGGCGCGTGCTTTCAGATCATAGCCTACCAAAAATAAAAGAGTATTTCCACAAATAATTGTACGAAGACTGGGTGTTATATTCATTAATAATATGTTTCTAAAGTCTTATTTGACACGTATCTATTCCATAGCGTAAGATTTATTTTTTCAATTAACTTCTCCCAGGGCCCATAGGAATAGCCGCTTTGAAATACGGCAACCTCCCTTACCAAGGATGGGATATCAAACCTGATCCTGATTCGTAAGTATTGTGATCATTATAATTATCTTGCTCTTGTCCTAATTAATTGGAGTCAACGTAATATGTACTCCTATCCAATCTTACATATTGCAAAAGTTATTGGCAATAGTTTTATGACTGGCCGCTTGCCTAACGTCAACCCTTTTTGCGAATGTAATTATTGACCAAACGGCACCAGATGGAGTTGGCCCAGGTCGTTATAAGGCTCTCAGTCATCTTTTACGACATCCACGAGCAAAGTAAGTGTTGGTAGTATTCGTAGCAGCTATCACGCAGCAGGCATTAAGTTTAATATAGAGTAGATTTGATTTTAATTACTGTAATTACCTACCTGTTTGAACGATGCCATGGCAACATTGTTGATTAGGAATATTGTGGATATAAATACGAATATGAATGATTACGGATGTGGATACGAATTCGGATATTACAATAACATTATACCGGTTTCGGATATAGTTCATCATCATCATCATCATCACAACCCATAAATGTCTCACTGTTGTTGTTCCCACCTCCTCCGTAATGGGAGGGAAATTAACCTACTATACCGCGCTGGTCAGACGAGTTGATAGAGTTTTGTTTCGATTTTTCCTTCTCTTGCATAGATGTTATATGCGTTTAATATCCCTTAGTCGTCTCATACGATCACCCACGGGTAAGATATGGGGTGGTGAATTATTACTCCGTCACCACATGGAAATGAATGACCATTCGGATATGGTTGCGAATATGAAATTCAATCATTATCATCTCAGCTCATATTTGTGAAACATGTCTTTGTTTTGCCCAACAGAGCTCGAGCCAATTTTTTTTTTTAATTATATTCTTGATTAAAATATTATATATAACAGGAAAGGTGTGCTAATCACTGTTATTGGAGTATCCGTGACTGTGACTTGGCTATGTATGACCAATAATGTTCGTTTGAAGTTCATCGCCAACGCCACCACTTCGGCACTAAAGGATAACTTCAACAAACCATACTCTGTGAAACGTATGGCACAGGTAAAATATCACACTTCATCATCATCTCAGGTCATATACGTCCCACTGTTGGGCTCGAGCTTCCTCCGTAGTGGGAGGAAAATTAACCTACTATACCGCGCTGGTCAAACGTGTTGCTATTAGGTTTTGTTTCGAGTTTTTCTTCTCTTGTATAGATGTTATATGCGTTTTATTACTTACGATCACCCACGGGTAAGATGGTGGGTGGTGAATTGTATTCTTACTCCGTCACCACACATCACCTCCGTCACGGAAAATATCAGCACTTATAATTTATATTTTATTATCTAGTATCTGTTGACAGTTTTCTGTCTACAGCCGCGGGCCAGTCCGTATAGAGTAGTGCCACACGCTCGCAGAAATTTACGTCTGATATACGCAATATGCTGTTGCGATTCTTTAGGTGAACGAGAGAGCTGGAGACTTAAGTTTCTGAATTAGTTGTGTGTTGGTAGACAGTGGCCTAGCTGTACGCATGGCATTGTAAAGGTCCATAAATGGCGTTAATGCTTTCATCAGTTGTGCGATTTGCTTGTTTGCTACTATAAGCAAATAAAAATTTATAATCATGATTGTCTGCCTTTCATTATACATTGTTGTACTTAAACCCACCCTAAAGAATACCAAATATTGTAGTCACGCTTTGATAGGCTTGGGGAGTAGGATTTGATAGGCTAGGAGCGCCTTACTACCCATTCTCTCCCATCCGATTTTTACATCTGCCACGGGCAAGGAAGATGTAGCGACAATTGTATTCTTATACCCATTTTTTTTAATATATCTTTTTTATCTATAAATCTGAGATAAATTTTACTTTAGTATTATAAGGTCACATACGTCCCACTTCTCCGCAGCATGAGGAAAATTGACATATTACACTACTCTAGTCAAACGTGTTCATCATCATTCTTCTACTCATATCCCAATTACTTGGGGTCGATACAATATGTTCTCTTCTTTCATAGTAGATACATATTGTAAAAGTTATTGACAATAGTTTTATGACCGGCCGCCTGCCGGACGTCGACCCTCCTTGGGAATGTAATTGATGACCAAACGACATCAGATGGAGTTGGCCGAGGTCATTATAATCGTCTTTTACGACATCCACGAGCAAAGTAAAGATTGGTAGTATTCATAGCTGCTACCACACAGCTAAGTCACACGTGTTAATATAAAGTTTTATTTCGAGTTATCCTTCTCTTGCATAGACGTTCTATACTTTAGTCGTCTTTTGGATACTCACGGGCAAAATAGAGGGGAAGGAATTTCAAGTAAAAAACTTATAACAGAAAATTTTCAAGTTGTTCTTATCTGTTTCTAGGTGATGAGAGAAGCTGGATGCGACTTCTTTCCGGAATTTGATGCGTACAACTATGTAGAAGAATCCTGCCCCAAAGAGTGGGTCATGGAGATGCATACATACCATGCTATGGCATTCCTCTCCAGAGCTTATAACTTCCAATGGAGCAGGTAACGTGAGTTATTTTTGTGAACATTTGCTTATTCGGTCAAGTGTTTTTCTTTTAACCATAATCTTTTACATTTTTTTTTGTCTTTTTAAAGAATAAATACTGATTTATCATAGTTTTTTTTTTAGTATCATAGACTTTACTAAGATGTAACTAATGAACGCAAATTACAACCAAACTCAAAATTTATTTTTAAATTCCCACAAAATATTGTGCAGAAAACGAACCCATGACACCTGGCACGATAGGTTGTTATCTTAATTACTACACCATCTGTGCAGCCAATATTGTTTTTACGATTTCTGTAGGCAAGAAATTTATTGTATTTAGTAGGAACTAATCTATTCTTTGTGTAATCTTTGTAGGAATTTAATATTTTTATAATTTAATATTTAGGCAGAGAGAACAGAGTGCCAGAGAACTCTATCTCTGCATACTTCACTCGCTTCCTCAACATTCATAATTCTCTTCATACACGCTCGCCGGTTTCGGAGACTCTTGACTCCACCTTCCTTCAGTACATGACCGATCTGGTCTAGGTAGGTTAGTCTCGGTCTCCCTCGGTACCTACATCCTTCCACTTTCGTATTGTATATCTTCTTAACCAGGCGTTCGTTCGGCATTCTTTCCACATGTCCGAACCATCGGAGGATTTTAGTATCTAGCTATTAATCTATTTTTTACGTGATTTTATTAGGAACATAATTTACTTTTGAACAATATTTCTCTTATCATTATTCACCTTCCTTTGATTCATATCTCAATTATTTTGGGATTTATGAAGCACATCTACTATACTTTTTAAACATAAAGATATATATCATCATTCATCAATCTCCTACTCTTATCCCAATTACTTGGGGTCGATACAATATGTACTCTTCTTTCATAGTACATAATGTAAAAATTATTGGCAATAGTTTTATGACCGGCCGCCTGCCAGACGTCAACCCTCCTTGGGAATGTAATTGTTGACCAAACAGCATCAGATGGAGTTGACCCAGGTCGTTAATAGCTACCACCGAAGACAAAGATCGGGTACCGGTGGTCCGCTCGCACGGCGAAGAGAGAGGATTTTACGGTGGGTCTATGGGGTCACGCGTCGCCTTCTCCGTCACCCCGGACCGATTTGGCGGGGCGAGACGCACCCATAGCCCACCAATAAAAAAAAAAAAAAAATAAATAAAAAAAAAAAAAAAAAAAAAGTCGTTAACAGCTCTTAGTCGTCTTTTACGACATCCACGAGCAAAGTAAGGGTTGGTAGTATTCGTAGCCGCTACCACGCAGCACAGGATGCACATGAAGATATATATTATTTATAAAATAAGAACGAGCCGGCTGAGTTTCTCTGCGAATTACCTCAGATTCAGCTGCGTTCCGATGCGGCAGTAGATTATTACATTTTTTTATAGCTTTCAGTGGCTAAAGAGCAAACAACACAACAGCCATAATGTAATGGAGGCATATATTCAACAGCTAATGGACGAATGAATTGGTTATATGTATGTAATTCTTCGGTACATGCAAATGTCATTGAACGCCGAAACGGCTGGATCGATTTTGATATTTTTTATGCGTATTTAAGTGAATTAATTTTGTTTTCTGGATTTGCAGAGAACAGTAATAAGGTCAGTTATGAATTCAATTAACTTATATTTTTCACTTCTGACGGACTGCCAGTGGCCGCATCAATAGATGGAAAGTAAAAATACAGGTAAAACCCCACATTACCTTTCCATCGTCTCGGAATGTTAAACTTGGTGACGCTGAACTATATCCCGCCCAAAACTAAAAGAATAGAGTTATATGGATTGTCATCACGATTCGTGCCCCTTCCACTTCTTCCCCAGTCCAATACCACCGTGGCGACTTGACTTCATTAATCTGCTCTCAAAGACATTTTAATGTTTTCCCAATTCTTTAAATATTTGTAATGTTTGCTTGTAGATGGAATGTTGGTGCTGGCTCCCGGATCATCGTAATACAGTTTCGCGAAGCTGTTGATAAAAAACGAGAGGTAAAGCTGTCAAAATAAATACCTTCCCTTATAAAGGTGATCAGTCCGTGACACCCTCGACCATCGCTCAAACGATAGCCGACAGCAACTTGAAGCGTCTAACTTAAGGACGGTTTTGCAATTCCCTATCCCGTTCTAATTGATGTAGTCGTTAAAAAACTATAACGTTCATACTAACCGCCGTTATTTATTGAAACCGCTACTTATATACACAAAGTTCAAATTAAAAAATATACAAACAAAAAAAAATATAAAAATAAACAAATATCATCATTCTCCTGCTCTTATCCCAATTACTTGGGGTTGATACAATATGTACTCTTCTTTTATAGTACATATTGTAGAAGTTATTGGCAATACAAGATCTCGTTAAAGACTTAAATATAATACGATGCGAGAATTAAATGTCCTACAATAGTTCACGGTGGTGTAAGTGGCAGCACGATTGGGACGGATTTCCAATAGGTGTGGGTTGGAATCCCACTTGTGACAATCATTATTCGCTCGTAATCGGGTTTTTATAAGTTATTGGCAATAGTTTTAAGACCGGCCACCTGCCAGACATCAACCCTCCTTGGGAATGTAATTGTTGACCAAAAGGCATCAAATGGAATTGGCCCAGGTCGTTATAAGGCGTCTTTTACGACATCCACGAGCAAAGTAAGCGTTGGTAGAATTCGTAACCGCCACCACACAGCTCAAAAAAAAAAAGAAACGAACATGAATAATATATAAACAAGTTTTCTCTGACCATGTCTTGTCAGCATAATTATCGTAAACCGCTCTATATTCGTAGCCATTTTATTTGAAAATATTTTCAAACATTTTATCTTTTGATTTTCAGTCTAAATTGTCTTTACTGTACGTGACTCCTCAACGGGCGGCCATATTGAAATGCAACGAAATGTCACAGGAGATCAATTACGAACCCATGGCCGGATTGCCTGTAAGTTGATCGTTCACTAATTAATCCCTGTGTGATTATGAATAGAAAGTATCCCCACTCCTTATTTCTAGTGGAAAATGAATGGCACTCGGGGACTACCGCGGTAAAGCTATTACACAGCATTTTTTTATCGACTTATGCAATTATAATTATTTATTATTTTTTATTTATGTAGTATAAAATCAAGAAATTCCGTAAAAAAATAAATTTTAAATTATTATAAATAAATTTTGCAAAAATAAATTGCAAAACGAGTTTGAAAGCGGTGGGATTCGAACCACGCCTTTTCGGACTGTGCCTAAAACCAGCGCCTTAGACCACTCGGCCACGCAGGGAGCGTGGCCGAGTGGTCTAAGGCGCCTAAAATTATGTCAAAATTGACTGCTGCTTTTCAACCAAACAATTTTAGGTTTAATTTCTTTACGGCATTTCTTGATTCGGTCGCCTCGCTCAAAGCCCGCGATAAAAGCTATGCAATAGCTTAAAAATCGATTGAGGGCTTATTAGAAATACACTTGTACAATTTACTGCAGATTCTATCGCTAATCTGGCTGCCAGACATAACAGTTATGGTGGATAGCATATCCACCTTTGAATACTATCTAATAATGTTCCATATGATGACGGAATAAGAATACAATTCACCACCCCCTATCTTTCCCGTGGATGTCATAGAATCATCATCAACATTTCAGCTCATATATATCCCACTGTTGGGCTCGAGCCTCCTCCATAATGATAGAAAAATTAACCTACTATACCACGCTGGTCAGACGTGTTGGTACAGGGTTTTGGTTCGAGTATTCCTTCTCTTGCATCGATGTTATAATATGCGTTTTAGATCCCTTAGTCGTCTCTTACGATCACCCAGATGTGTCATAGAATACGACTATACACCGTGGAATCTAATTGGCTGTTTTCCTGAAACGTATGTACTCAGTTAATCATTCTTAATATCCCCACATAACTAAAAACATAATACATTGGAAAAAAAAGTCTGATAAATACACGTTCTTAATTTTGTCTGATATGCAACAGTATTGTTCCCAACATGTCTACGACATAGCATTCGAATTAAATCGCAATAATAGGTAAAAAAAAAAATTAGGCATTGTAGCTCGTAGCCCGCTCGCGTCCCGCACGCACCTCTTGCTTTTGATGCGCCCGAGCCACGCGAACTTGGTCTATGTTTTAATAGGTCAGTTTGCAATTTTTTGCCAAACGGCTTAGACGTATATCATATGTTTATAACAAATCCCGAACGCGAGTGCTAGTAAGTGCGAAAAAATTACAAGTCATTACCAAGTACTCTGACGTAGAGTGGTTAGACATGGTTCGTTTTATGCGATTGCGAGAGGCAACTTGGCGAAGGCTAGATGCCTGTACGCTCAGCCAGAACACCTGGATTCGTTACGCAGATGTGGCATTATAAATCCGCCTGTGCCTACAATAGCGATAATTTTATCAGCCACACAACGCCTACTAACCCACAGGCAGTTTTGAGTGCTTACACATGCTCAGGCTAGAGGTAGAGTTGGAGAGGTAGGTGTCGCCGACATTCTGCTCGATTAGAAGAAGAAATTCTTAGGAAAATGGAGTCATCGTTTTAAAGTAATTAAAGAAAGTAGGTAACCAAGGTAAGAGCATTGACCGTAGGTTGACACCTACGGTCGATGCTCTCAAACGACCGTAGGTATAACAAAATTATTAGACAAAACATGTTACAGTTATGCAAAAATGATATTTCAAGAAAACGTCCGGGATTGCAAATGACTAGAATTTTGAAATGTTTTTATTTTATTGAATAAATGCTATATTATGGTTCTATATCATTAACTGAGTATATACGTTTCGGGAAAACAGCCAATTAGATTCCACGGTGTATATACATATATACTAGACTGGCCCAGTCTAATATATACATATACATACATACATACATATATATATATATATATATATATATATATATATATATATATATATATATATATATATATATATATATATATATATATATATATATATATATATATATATATATATATATATATATATTGTATATACAGGGTGAAAGTGGACCGCTCCCGGAAACGAAGACAGGTGGCCCTACTAATCCTACTTGTAATGATAGGCTAGAAAAAAAATCGATCAGGATGAAAAAAATATTTTTTTTTTCACAAATATTTTTAAGTTTTTTTCACATTTCATCGTATTAGGACAGAGCCATGTAACGATAACTCGATAAAAAATGCGTAACTATACTCAGATGAGAAAAGACGCAATCTATTCAAAACTCACGATTATATGTTCAAGAGTTCAACGACCTCGCGTGGTGAAAAAAATTTTTTTTTTTCATCCGAATTGTTTTTTTTTCTAGTCTATCATTACAAGTAGGACTAGTAGGGTTACCTGTCTTTGTTTTCGGGAGCGGCCCCCTTACACCCTGTATATATTAGGTAAATGTCCCTCTCTCCCTCTTATTGTGGAAGACGCTCGAGCTCATTGGGACGTACCTATACGAGACAAGTAAACAGCTCATCTCATAATAAGTTTTTTTTAAACACACCACTCTGCGCTAAGAAAATAATCCTTGTATTACGGGGGACTTTACATATATATAATTATTTATAGAAACTTGATTACGAGCGAAAAGTGTTAAATGTAATTTCATTAATTTGAATAACAGAGTCGTGTCATCGTTTAATACAATTCTAACTGCAAAGTTAGAGTATTAAAATCTATAACATTGTCGGGTAGATGGCCGAAGACGAAAATATAATACGAGCCGGAAATTGAATGTCATACGGTAGCTCACACTGGTGTAAGTGGTAGCACAATTGGAACGGATTTGCAATAGGCGTGGGTTCGAGTTTCATGTCTGTCTTTCATTTTTCGCTCGTAATTAAAGTTTTATAAACAAAATATTCATTTTATTCCAGTTTTTTCCGGATCTCTTCACTCTCAATTTGTCATACGGTTCGGTGGATGCCAGAAGGACTACTTTCAATATGAAATATAGATTAGTGGAGACGGTCTTCGAAATGTTACAGGAATTGAAATTGTGTAGTTTTTCATAAATATGTAATTGAAAAGGCAACCAATATATTTTAAAAAATCGCACATGTCTTTCTATTTGTTCTTTACTGGTATCGAATACACGACATCGCAGATGCCATCCGTAGTTCTGGTGTTTACGTGGCACTCAGCCATACATTTTTAATAAAACTATTACGGATTTTATTGCATTTGTATTTTTTTATTTACCGACGTTTCGAGGATTATTTTTTAGCATTGGCCACATTGAAATAAAACCAAAAAAAAAAATACTATTATTTCAATAAATAAGTAGTGATTTGCACGTCATTTTTAGAATGTGAATAAGACAATTCCAATCCTGCAACTGAAGCAGGGAAAGTATGAAGTTTTCTACCAAAACAGGCACTGTTCCAAGACGCTAATAACAAAATCCCAAGTCAATTTAATTAGCGGTCCTTCGGAATGAAAGGCTCAAAAGCGCGGTTCCGGTGCAATTTCCAAGATAAGCCTAACTCCCTCAATAAGGGGAGAGGAATTAAATAATAGGTTATAGTTTCTCCTTTTTTTGTACTGGTAGTCAGCTGATTGCCAAAATAGCTATTTATACGAGCCATTACTGCTAGTGTCCAGTTTTAATATTTTTAATGTCTTAAATCTCTTTGTGTTAATCATTGTCTGTCGGTAATTCAAATCATCGCCATCAACAGTGCTATGGCCACATTGTTAATGGGAATTCTGGAGGAAAACGAAAACTTTGTAAAGCACTTTTATATCATATTCGCATCACATTACATTAAGTGCCATAAAAATTATTTAATATAATACGTTGAAACACAAGATATCGCACCCCTTGTCACTTATGCAAAAATGTAGTTTTCCAGGAGAAGCATTTAAAACTTTGACACCTCACAAAACAATGACTTAAGACTATATAGATGAGATGAACATCTTATACTACAACGTCAACTTTTAACTTTACATACATACATATTATCACGCCATATCACTTGCAGGGTAGGCAGAGAGAACAGAGTGCCAGAGAACTCTATCTCTGCATACTTCACTCGCTTCCTCAACATTCATAATTCTCTTCATACACGCTCGCCGGTTTCGGAGACTCTTGACTCCACCTTCCTTCAGTACATGACCGATCTGGTCTAGGTAGGTTAGTCTCGGTCTCCCTCGGTACCTACATCCTTCCACTTTCGCATTGTATATCTTCTTAACCAGACGTTCGTTCGGCATTCTTTCCACATGTCCGAACCATCGGAGCATTCCCTTTCGCATCTTTACACCAATACTCTCTTTCATACCTACTCGCTCTCTTACGTCGTCGTTACGAATGCGGTCGGTCAGCCTAACTCCACAGATTTGCCGCAGAAATCGCACTTCGACCGCATTAATTTTACTTTCATACTCTTTTCTGCATACCCAACTCTCGCTTCCATACAGTAATGTTGGGACAAGCACTGCATTATGTATTGCTACACGTGCCTTCTGGCTGAAGTAGCGATGTTAAAAAATAATCGATTTTTATTTTAATCGATTATTTTTTTCTAATAATCGATTTTTTATAATCAATTTTTATAGTAATATTAATCGATTTTTAAAAAATCGATTATATAAATTATGCGTTTTAATCGAGTTTTATGAAAAGCGCTATCTATGGAAGGGATGAATAAAACTCGAAGTAAATCCACTATTATTTACAAGTTAAGAGTGCCATAATATATATAGTTGTTGGTAACAATAAAAATGTCTTCCAATAGTAAAACATCTAAAAGCGGTTGGCGAAAATATTTTACGATTAAGAAACACAGCAATATGCAAGTACTGTTCCAAAGAGCTAAAAACTTGCAGTAATACTACAAATTTAAAACAGCATACATACATACCATCACGCCATGTCCCTTGCAGGGTAGGCAGAGAGAACAGAGTGCCAGAGAACTCTATCCTTGCATACTTCACTCGCTTCCTCAACATTCATAATTCTCTTCACACACGCTCGCCGGTTTTGGAGACTCTTGACTCCACCTTCCTTCAGTAGGTACATGACCGATCTGGTCTAGGTAGGTTAGTCTCGGTCTCCCCCGGTACCTAAATCCTTCCACTTTCGCATTGTATATCTTCTTAATCAGACGTTCGTTCGGCATTCTTTCCACATGTCCGAACCATCGGAGCATTCCCTTTCGCATCTTTACACCAATACTCTCTTTCATACCTACTCGCTCTCTTACGTCGTCGTTACGAATGCGATCGATCAGCCTAACTCCACAGATTTTCTGTAGAGATCGCATTGCGACCGCATTAATTTAACTTTCATACTTTTTTCTGCATACCCAACTCTCGCTTCCATATAGTAATGTTGGGACAACCACAGCGTTATGTATTGCTACACATGCCTTCTGGCTGAGGTGGTGGCTACCGAGAAGTTGTCCCAACGCTCCGTTCACTCTATTTCCCGCATTTACTCTTCGCTCTATATCAGTGGTGTACCTTCCATCTCGGCTAAATTCACATCCAAGATATACAAATTCATCCATTTGTTCTAGTACATCATTACCTATTGTTACTCTTACATCTGTTCTGGCTTCATCTCTTTCAAAGACCATTATTTTGGTTTTGCTCACATTCATGCGTAGACTCCTTTTCTTACAATCTTCTGTCATTGTGTCGACTACGGTCTGCAGGTCAGTCGTTGACTGCGCCAGCAGGACTGCATCATCTGCATAGAGCAGAGCACTGACCACTGAGTCGCACATCTGGACTCCCACATTCATATCGTTCAACCTTTGGAGACATTTATCCAGATAAATGATAAACAGCCTGGCTGATAGAACGCACCCCTGCTTAACGCCGATATTGACGTCAAACGATGGCGACATTCCATCATCCAGCCGCACGAAGCTCTACAGCCCATGGACTGCACAGCCTGCAGCAGTTTACCGTTAATAATACCTTTTTTTATACTCCGGTAAAATGTCCCAAAGTTCCTTTCGTGCAACCGTGTCAAATGTTCTCTCCAGATCCACAAAACTGCAGAAAACCCTCTGACCTAGAGCCAGATGCTTCTCCACAATGTTGCGCAGAGAGAACACTTGATCCATGCATCCTCTTCCACTCCTGAAACCTCCTTGTGCCTCACACAGTAAACCATCGGACTCCATCCTCATTCTCCTTTCAAGAATTTTAGCATACACTTTTGCTACCAAACTGGTCAAGCTTATGGCTCTATAATTTGCGCAGTGATAACGTGAACCCTTGTTTTTAAACAAAGGCACGATGACTGCGCTATGCCAGTCCCTGGGAATCATTCCCGAGCTCCAACATAAATTGAAGAACAACAGGAACGCCTCCTGTACACAGGAACCACCAATCTTGATCATCTCGACAGACACCATATCAATGCCCGCTGCCTTACCACTTTTCAAACTTCTTATCGCCCATTCAACTTCATCTATACTGATGCTATTGGAGGACGCCGGTGCCGAATGTTGATCTACTAGACCACATGCAACACCGGGGCCAACCCGTGTATCCGCATACATATCGCCAAAATATTCACTCCATCGGCTTAACTCGTCTTGTATTTGTGTAAGAAGGTCTCCACCTTTAGACCTTGTTTTATTCATTCTGAAGGCTGACCAACCACCCTGAGACCTCTTCACCTCTCTCCAAAAGAGTTTGGTGTTACCCTCGAAGTTTTTAGCCAGCCTATCTTCTGCACTTATATTTGTTCTATCACGTTTCTCTTTCACTAAGGCCTTGGTGTCATTCTTACATTGCCGATATATTTCTTTTTTCTGTTCAGTCATACTGTCATTCAGATTCAAAGAAGAGATATAGTCCAGCCACGCTTTCTTTTATATATTTATTTATTTATTTTATTCAACTGCTCACTACACTTACAATTTCCCAATACGTGTAGTGAGCCATTACAATTCTATAATTTAAGTGTATAATTATAAGATAAAAAGTATAAACAATATTTTAAAAATAAATCAAATTTAGTGAAGAATATATCAACTTCTGGATAGTGAGCGATCAGTGAGTTAAGCAGTGCAACGGCCTGGCTGGTAGGTGCGTATTGTGCGGTATATGTACGCACCTGTGGTTCAGCGAGCAGATGGCGCGAGCGAAGTCGTGTGTATAGGTACGGTGCTGATAGGGAACAGTGCGATAATACATTCGGATTATCGATTTTATTGTTAAATAATAAATAATAATGTATCAATAGGGCACACTTGCGTCGTAACGCAAGAGTATCAAGACCTATCATTCCGGATACAAAAAGAGACGGATATAAGTAAGGGTAATAACCATAAAGCTTTTTGTACAAAAATCTACAAAATTTACGTTGTACACGTTCTATCATCACGCTATACTTGACCTCGTGTGGGTCCCAGATTATGGAGTTATACTCCAAAGTACTGCGAACAAAGGAAAAGTATAGCGCAATAATAGTACTCCGATTCTGAAACTGAGTAGACTGTCTCATCACAAAGCCAAGTGATTTAAAACTTTGTGTGCAAATGGTTGTGATGTGCGTATTAAATGTTAGACACGTGTCAAGTGTAACGCCTAGGTCACGGATTTGTGTGACCCGCTCCAACGGTACACCAGATATGTTGTAAATGTACGTGCATGGAGCGCGCGATCGAGTAAATGTTATGGTTTTACATTTGGATGTATTAAACTCTAAGCGATTGCGCGCACCCCAGGCAATAACACTATTGATGTCACGCTGGAGCGCTTCACAGTCTTCCATGCATTTTATGCCTAAAAACACCTTCAGGTCATCCGCAAATATGAGGCATTGTGCCGAAGAGATGACATTGGGCAGGTCGTTAATCATAATTAAAAACGGAGTTGGGCCCAAGACACTGCCCTGACTCACACCAGAAATAGTAAAATATGGTTCCGATTGGTATTTACCTAGCTGTACATATTGTATTCGACTAGTAAAATAACTAGCGAATAATTTTAAAAGGTTAGGAGTAAAACCAAAATCAGCAAATTTTTGTAAAAGCACGTCATTGTGAACGCGATCAAACGCTTTTTTAAAATCAAAGTATGCCGCGTCAACTTGCCTATTATGATCCATCTCGGTTACACAATAGTCAACAAAATTTATTAAATTGGTGGCAGTCGATTTGCCAGTTCTAAACCCGTGCTGACACTCGCTGAGTTGCTGTTTAACCTGTTTGGTAATGTGGCTGTTTAAAATATATTCAAATACCTTAGCCAATGCGGAAAGAATAGCAATTGGCCTATAGTTTATGATTTCAGACCTTAACCCGTTCTTGTGTACCGGTGTAACACGTGAAATCTTCCATAACGTAGGATAGGTGGCTGTTTTTACTGCTAAGTTCAAAATGTACAATAGTGGATCTATTAATACTCCAATACAATCCTTTATGATATAAGCAGGTATACCATCGGGCCCAATCGAAGATTGAGCTTTCAAACGTTTGACAACACAACGTTTCTTCTTTTGCTCTACGGAAGCTGCCACTTCCGCATCCCACCAAGCATCACCATTTGTTTTTCTATGCTTCTTTGAGCTTCCACATACTTCTTTCGCTGTATCTACCATACTCTCTTTCAATATTCTCCAGCATTCTTCTATGTCCGATTGCGACTGGCTTGCCATCGTCAGCCGTTCTCGGACACCCTCTGCATAATTTTCTCTTGCACACTCTTCTTGCAAACTTTCAATCTTTATTCTTTTAAGTCCTCCGAAGTGGACCCGCTCTCACCAGTGCCCCCACTTTCTGAACAGACCACTAAATCTCGCAATAACGAGATAGTGGTCCGTATCGACTGTGGGGCCCTCTGTAGGCTCTTGCGTCCAATATTTTGCTTCGGTGGCGAATGTCTACCAAAATTAAATCTATTATACTTTTCTGTTCATTTCTTCTCCATGTATACATATGAATGTCCTTATGTTGGAAAAATGTGTTTGACACAATGAGGTTTCTGTCCATACACACATCCACAATGTGCCTCGTTCACTCTCTTATCACCAAATGGACCAAGTACGTCCTCATAGTCGGGGCGCTTGGTCCCCACCCATTCGTTCAAATCTCCGCATACAATAACGCGTTCACTGGTTTCTGCCATATCCAGGACTTCCTAACATTATCGCAAAACTTCTCCAGGTCTGATACCAACGAGGATCCTACGGGAGCATATGCTACAATCGTGAAAGGTCGACACCTAGTTTTATACGGACCCAAAGAAGTCTGGGATCATAAATTCCGTAATCCTTCACACCTGAGGCCAAGCGAGAGGACAACAGCACTCCCATGCTGGCTCGATCGCTCTGTGGTATACCAGACCACAGGGCCATCCCGCCACCAGGAAGATTGCAGGCGTCGCTGCCCCTTCGCTTGGTCTCTGTTACACAGAGCATGTCTAGCTGTTTGTCCGCCATGACGGTTATCAGCTCGTGCAACTTACCTTCCACACAACCTCTTACATTCCACGTACCCACCCGGCACTCTGCTCTCCTCGACTCGCCTGACTGGGCAAGGCGTGATGGGTGGTGGCCTCCATCACCGCATCTGCCAATTTTCGTACCGACGGGGGCGGATGGGTACGCGTCGCCTCCGGGGGAAACCCTAACCCGCACTGCGGGACGCATATTGATTGAAGTCTGACTAGACTGGCAGGGGACGCGACGTGCACGCTCCGGACTATGCCCCCCTACACGCTTCGGACTATGCCCCCCTACACGCTCCGGACTATGCCCCCCTACACGCTCCGGACTATGCCCCCCTACACGCTCCGGACCATGCCCACCTATACGCTCCGGACTATACCTCCTCAAGTCAGGCTATTGCCGTCCAGTACTAGACGTACACCTAAATGTAAAATAGTACTGGACATTTATGGCATTTTTTTGTTGTGATTTATATTTTAGTTTTTGAGACAATAATGTTGTTATTTTGTTAGGTTGCTCTCTGCATTTCATTTTTATGATAATAAAAAAAAACGTGTCAATAATTACATTTAGTTTCCTTATTCCTTACCTTGAAAATTTAAAGGAATATTCGCTTTGATGGATTTTTAGATTTCAATTGGTTGATTTTTTATTCATATAATTTTGGTTTTAATATGATAAATTGTTAATATGAATCTCTTAGGTTTATTATTGGAATATGAAAAGTATATACATTTTTAAATAATAGAAAATAATCGTTTTTTTCGTAAAAATCGATTATTTATTTTGATTATAATCGATTTTTGGCAAATCGATTAATATTAAATAAAAAAAAACGATTTTTATTTAATCGATTTTTTTCCAGTAACCTATGTGAGGTTACTGGAAAAAAATCGATTAAATAAAAATCGTTTTTTTTCGTGTTCTCCCTAGGCTGAAGTGGTGGCTGCCGAGAAGTTGCCCCAACGCTCCGTTTACTCTATTTCCCGCATTCATTCTTCGCTCTATATGAGTGGTGTACCTTCCATCTCGGCTAAATCCACATCCAAGATATACAAATTCATCCACTTGCTCTAGTATATCATTACCTATTGTTACTCTTACATCTGTTCTGGCTTCGTCTCTTCCAAAGACCATTATTTTGGTTTTGCTCACCTTCACGCGTAGACTTTTAACTTTACTTTTGGATAAATATTAATCACTCTACATTGTAAAAAATATATAGGTACTATACCCAGTAGCGGTGTTAGGGTAGGGCGAGGTTGGGCGACCGCCCAGGGCGCCGGGTAAAAAAGGGCGCCGCAGGCCATTCTCATAGTTCGAGGTCTACTTAGTCGTAAAGTCTTGAATTGCAGTTGGAGGGCGCTGTAAAAATCTCGCCCAGGGCGCTGGTAGTGTTAAAACCGGCACTGACTATAACCATTATTTAAGCCTTCCAACCCCCTCAGAAGTGACGTTGTGGCTCTAACGAAAAATTACAACTGTAGTTATGTTGCTCCCAGCGACGCGTGATTCGCGCCAAAACGGCAATGACACTCACGCCCTCATACGAAAACTATGCGTACTACAAAAGTAACATTATCGCACCAAGTAAAGGGGTGCTTTAGGATCATTTTTGGATATTTAACTCATTTTTACATTTTTTGCAAAAGTGACAGTGTCGCACCAGCGGGGGTGCGATATTGAATATAACACAAGACCACCACATGACATTTTCATATTCCCGCCAAATAGTTTTTTTTGTTTTGTTCGCCCATTCAAACAGGCAAAGGCATCAATGCCCATACAGCCAAGTCTTATTTAATATTTTTCGTATATTATTTATCACTTCTTCATATTTTGTAGCCCTAATAGTCAATGTCCGTCAGTAAGTCAAGTCGTTACCATTAATCGGACGCCGCTGATAACCAAATTAATTATGTTTTTGGGAATTTTGGCAAAAGATGAAAATACACGTAAACTACTATTATACCATATTCACTACACTTCAGCACTAACTGTATTCCATAAAATACCAGCAAAAATTATTCAATATAACACTACAAAACACTAAAGAAATGAATATAATACAAGAGCGTAACATGATATTTCCATATTCGCGCCAAAACTCAGTCATAGAGTAGGTTATGCTTCTTCTATTAAATAGAGAAAGGTCAATAAAATAAAACAAGTATTTTCTATAAACAATTTATACTTACTATTCTTGTAATTTTATCGGATAAAAATAACTAAAATCTATTTAATAGTATAAAAGAATACAACCGTATCCTATTGAAACCATAAAAAAAAACATTTTATTTTACAAAAAAAAAACATCTGTTTTTTTTATTCTTTTTTCAATATTTTTAGCAATTTTCACCATTGTAACTTACTGTCTGTATTTTATATACATATTTTATATATAAAACTATGTGTAATGACTTCTGCGTGCGCTATAGAGAAATCATATTTAAATTACATACATCTATATTAGTTATTGATAAAATTAAATTTGAAAAAAATAAGACAAAGATCTAGTCGATTTTATTTGAAAAAATATATGAATCGACATTTAAATTTCTAATATTTTAACTAAAAAAATGTAACGCACGCAAAACTTACATGTATACATATATATTGATTGCAATAGAATTCAAGACTCTTGTTAAAAAAAATATTAATGAGTCTAATTTAGGGCTAGACTCTTGTTAAAAAAAAATATTAATGAGTCTAATATTGGGCTTCAACAGAAACAAACCCTTTAAGCCGTGGCCTCTAGAATAGGAAAAAGACTAAAGGACTATTTTAGATTATCTTAAAAAAAATACGAAAAATCTAATTTCAGCTCATTACGCTTACGTCAAATATTTTGTAACATGTGAGTTTTTTTTTTATTATTTAAAGAAGTTTGATGCCATTTTAACTGATATTGTAATCCTCTCATGCCAAATCGCTTCACAATATTAAGTAATTAGTTATTATCTTTGGAATGTACGCCAGAGAAAATTTTATACGCGTTTAAAATAAAATTTCGAATTATATATGAGGTTTTTCTTTAAGAAAATTTAAAGTTGATATTTATGCATTCGTCCAAAGTCTTAAAACTACTCATAGGCCACGTCTAAAAAAATTTTGCTTAAAAATGTAATATATCCTAAATCCAAAGTCACATTAAATTAAAACAAATTTTCAAATGTGATTTAGAATTCTGAGGACTGACTTCATATCACAAACGCATTGAGAAAGTAACTAATTAGATATAGCTTTTATTGTAATTAATGTTTGCGTTTAAAATAAAATTAAAAGTCAGTCCTCAGTTTTTTTTTTTTTGGACTATAGAAAGCGGATGGCAATTGTTAGGATTTATGATTTCAAACGCTTTCCATTAGGCCAAGAAAATGGAAGGCTTAACTAATATTAGCTATTTTGTAATGTAATTTTTACCTCAACTTGAAATACATATTTTTAAACCTGTTGAGCTAAACTCAAAAAAAATTACACCATATTTTTGCCTATGTATTTTTTTACATATTCCAAAGCACAGTATAACCTACACATTAAAACAATAAAAATTAGTTAAGCCTTCCCCTGTTGAAGAATAAAAATCCAAGAATTTTATGGATCTAAAACATATAAGTTCCATATATTATAAATTCAATGGATTTCGTTTTCAACTATTTTGTTAAAAAAAAAAGCAAATGTTTTGTTAAATAGCTACTACTCTACAGGAATAATGCTTTTTTATTTTTGTTTTTTTCTAATTTCACTTAATATATACAGCAAATAAATGATTGAAATTAAATATTTTTTTTAACTTCGTTTTGAGTGTTGCCAGGATACGAAAATCTTTACAATAAAATATATATACATTCTTCAATAAAACGTCTTCCTTATAATGAGGTTTTTTTTGTGAGAATTCTCGCTTCACCTTGGCTATACAGTCAAGTGTGGGGGTCATGACCCCTAAAAATAAATATAACAAATTTCCTCCCAACAAACTACATTGTGATGATTAAAATCTATAGTTAAGTATCTAGAATGATAAATCTGATATGATTAAAGTAATTTGAAATTTACCCAAATAAGCGCGTTGATCACAAAACGGGTCTATACTTTGCAAGAGTATATAAAATTATTAAAAAGCGACATAGCAAAGTATTATTAAAGCATTCGTTAAAAACATTGTGTTGCAATCATAGTCAAGAAGAAATATGATTTTAAAAAAAAAGCAAGATAATTACCAGACTCCTTTTTTATGTTAAGAATTATTTTCAATTCTTTTCTATAGCGATTTATATGAAATTTATCCACATGACAGTAATTTCCGTTGTATCTAAAACTAACGAGATCATATGACCCCATAATTGTAATCTATCTCAAATAAATATTGAGTTGCAATCTTTTATTATTAATTAATGTTAATAATTTAATATATTACTTGTTGATGCTGATTATAAGTTCCATTTCGCTAGGGAAGCTAGTTTGCTTTTCAAACGGCATTTGAAAATGAAATATCCTAAGATAATTTTGACATATAATTTTCTATAAACGGTATTAAAGTTCGTCGTTTAATATAATAATTAGTAAATAGTAATAATAATTAGTCTCTTACTGTTTTATCAAATAATAATAATAATTTAAAATATATAAAAATTAAATTACTTGTTTAGTTGTTAATGTAGTTATTATGTGAATAGTAATTTAGCAGCATTATATTTTTGTATTTGAGGAGCAGTCAGTCAATGAATGCTATTAACTATTGTTCTTGGTATTATAAGAATGTGGAAAATTATTGTTAAGAGAATCTAGGCGCGCTGAGCAAAGAAAGTTCCTCTAGTCATAGGCAAGAAAAGTTATTACCAAAATAGTTTAGCAGTCTTCGAGTGACCTTTATCAACTATTGGAAATGATGAAATACTTGAAAGTCCATTAAACCTTCACAAATTGGGCTTAAATCTTGCAGAACATGTAATATCTCTTATAAAATCGCTATTCTTTATATTAGTTTTAAATTAGTAACTAAATATTAGTAAGAGTTGTATGATTAATTTTGACTCTTATAGGAATCTAGGTAATTTAAAGCTGTCAAAATGTAAATAAAATAGTGTACACAATTTTAAAGGTTATAACTTAATTTAATAATATTAAAAACGCTTTTATTTTTTAGAAACGTAGTGACAATCTATTTGAGTAATTTGATTATTAATTGATACACGAAAAATAAAACTGATATTGAGTTGATATATTGATATATAGTTGACTGTTCCTGCCCTAAATAACCGAAAAGAATTTTACATATATATTGTACTAAGATTTATTTTTTATTAGAAAATGAAATACCATTTGCGTCAATGTTTCTGAACTGTGATTTTTAAATAACAAGCTTACTATAGCGAAAGAAATAGTTCTTGTCCTATCAGTTACACGTATAGAAACCTCTTTAAAAAACTAAATTAAATAGTTTAGTTCTCCTGCGAGAATGAGTGCTATAAACTATTCGAAATGTAAGGATAGTAAACAAATGACTCATAAATTTTAGGTAACACTTAGCAATATGTATAAATAATATTGAGGTTAATATTTTTGATCAAAATTTATGTTAAATAAAATGAAAATTTTATATAACACTTATAGAGATATAAAATGATACCTAAATCAATGTTGTGTTATTTATATTTCATTAAGTGTTAACTTAACTTTAGGGCATTGTTTGTGAAAATGGATATAAGCAAAGTAAGTTAATAATCAATCTTTATAAATTTTTCAATAGGATAGAAGAATATAAAATGTTCAATAGTTTCCATTCGAGAACTCTAATCACTAGACTTTTAGTAAAAAAAAATCAATTGTAAATATTTCTTGGGTAATCCCCAAAGTTAATAAAACTATAAAAAAACAACTGCCAAGTTTCAATAAAAATACGTGTTTTAAATATAATCAGCTATATTCATTTATTTACACTGATGCCAGTATATTTTTGATTTTATTTATAGTACTTGGTGCGTAATCCATACCTCCAAAGGTACACGTGACGACATAAAAAAAAATTAAAATTGAGAACAGCTCCATCTGTCACGCTGTCGTAAAATTCAAACGATTATTAAATCATTGATGTCGTTACCGAACTAAATAAATAGGGAGTCGTATTTAATTAAAATTATTGAGAACAATTTAAATTAAGCGCTTTAGCTTGGCAGTACCATCCAAAGTGCAACGCTTCGAAAAATTACGTCCATCTTCCATTATACAAGCTTCCGTTCCTTATAATTTAAAAAGGGGGTCACATGCTTGTCAAACATGATTGTTACTGTACTCAATGACCCCATACAGGATACAAAGTTTGAGAAACGCTCAACAACGAATCAACATATATCAACAAAGATGCTTCACAAGTTGTTCGGAGACATCGGTTTTAGTCAAATCCGCAAATTCGGCAGCTTTGCCCCTTTGTAATATTTCTATTGTACTTCTAGACTCCAATTGTTTGATATGCTGCCTCAATTTACTCTCCAACATTGGTTGAATAGGTCTGGCGACGTTTAGAGTGGTCTTTTTGAGCGCTCTGGCCAGGGTTTTGAGGAATTTCGACCACTGTCTCTCGTTAGATGTCGCTTCAGGAGTATTCACTAATATTGACGCCTTTTCTATTAGCGCGCACACGCAGCTAAGCGTCAGCTGTGGAAGATTAATAATTTTAATAATCTTGTTCTTATCCCTATTACTGGAGATCGATAAAATATGTACATATTGGAATATTCAAGAGAAGGAAAACTCGAAATATAACTCTATACCAACCTGTCTGACAAGTATAATATATTGTTAGATCAAGTTCCCTCCCATTATGGACGAGGCTCAGACCCAGCAGTGGGACGTATACACAGACAGCTGAGATGATGATGACACAATTATTTTTTTATTGCTTATGGTGGCAAACTGGCATGGCAAGTGTCTCTGCTGCCCATGGACCTTTGCAATACCAGGAGTATAGCTTAGGCCGCTGCCTACCAGCAAAATCCCCAACCCACCCAGTTAGGCTTCCGGCTCTCTCGCGCACCGTACGAAGCGCAATAGCACATTGCCATTACTCACTCGTCGATCTTCTGCGATTGTGGTACTACTTCGGTCGGACCGGACCGCGGCTGTACACAGAAAACTGTTAACGGCGTGGTCCTACCACTATTAAAAAGGGGGGTCACATGCAATGCAATAATTTCGGCAATAGTTTTATAACAGGTCACTTATTTGACGTCAACTTTTTTTGATCGCTAACCCGTGGCCTTATGAAGGTCTATGACCACTGAACGGAATTTTTATAGCCGTAACCGCAATCGCCAACCCGTTTGCCAAGCATAGCTATATTTATGAAAGCCTATCCAGTAATAGATCATGTGGATGGATGGTATTTACCGTCAATGGGTTGTACCAACTACTAAATCGGTCAGAAACGTTACTTACAGATGTTGTCAGGGCGTATGGGGTTCTCGCAGGGTCGAAAGCCTCCGCCAGCATGCTACATGACTCCAATATTGGTGACCAGCCGGTCGTATTCTGGATATAACTGAAACAAAACATAATATTTCGTTACATTTATCAGCGATTAATTTACCGGCCGGTAGTGCCGGTTTCGTAGGTTCGATTCTCACGCTGGACAATACTTTGTGAAATTCACAAATTGTTGGTTCCAGTCTGGATGTAATTTTTGTCTGTTATATTTATAAGTACCCGCAATCAAGGATTCTTTTATTAGTGAAGGGTTTTTTTAAAAAAAAAAAGAGGGGTTATAACTCTAAATTCAAATCAGAGACCTCTATCCATCAGCAAACTTATACTTTCTGGATGGATGAAAATAAAAAAGAGGGAGCAGGATGATATTAAGTGTGATTCACAAACAATTGTTCCGGGCCGTTATTTTTTTTAAACACCAACCTGCTCTCAGAAAATAATCCTATCATTGCGGGGTACTTTACAAACATGCAAGGAATGCAGACAAATTACACCCAGATTCAAAACAACACTTTGTGGATCGCCCAGTGTTGTTCTGCGTGGGATTCGAACCCACGACACTGACACGGAAAGTCGCTATCTTAACCGCTACACCAGCTGTGCAGTCAAATTGTATATACTAATATTATAAATGTGAAAGTTAATGAAGATGTTTTGATTTTTCTTACTTGATTATAGGTACACAGTTTGAATAGATTTGAATGAAAATTGGCACATAGGTATACCATTTCTTGGATTAAAACGTAGGATATTTTTTTTTATCACAGTAATTGTTGTTCTCTGTTCTCCATGCAGTGACAGAGTAATAATACAATTCACCACCTCATCTCATCTTACCCGTGGATGATCGTAAGAGACGACAAAAGGATTTACAACACATATAACATCTATGTAAGAGAAAGAAAACATGAAACAAAACTCTATACCAACACGTCTGACTAGTGTGGTGTAGTAGGTTAATTTCCCACCCATTTAGAGGAGGCTCGAGCCTAAGAGAGGGACGTGTATGAGCTGAGATGATGGTGACGAATTGTACCCTTGAAATAAATAGCTCAAGTTTGGGAAAATTACTTTCTACACGGACAAAGCCATAGGCAGAAGCTAGTTTATAAACGTTTGTAAAGTATCCTGTAATATAAGGATTAGGGAATGTACCATTACTGTTCGGGTTGAGAGCCCTCAGCGCTCACCCATAGTCCGGGTAAAGTTGTCATAGCCATCTGAGGCTAACTACTAAAGCACACACAAAAAAAAAAGAAAAAAAAAACAGCCATTACTGCGTAACTTGTTTATCGCAGGTGGTCTTTAAAAATACCAAACACTGGAACAAAATTGAATCATGAAAGACTGGCTCTTGACTGTTGATTTGGAACACTAATTTCGTCAATCACTAATATAACCAGAAAATATGAAATCTTACCTTTTATAGTGAGGTGCCAACTGTGTAAGAGATCCATCGTCCCTCCTTGCAGCTGGTGATAATGCTCTTAGCACCCTGGCCCATAATGTTCTCAGCCGTGCGTGGGAAGGGCAGACCCGACTCACGAACCTCGCCACCAGAGTCTAAGGATAAAATAAATACTATTTACAGTATATTCAGGCAATAAAACTATAATCACCAACAACACCACATCAGCTTCATATCTTCTCTCAATGCTGGGCTTGAACCACCTCTAAAATTAGTAGAAAATCGGCCTAATATAGGCAGACAAGTTGGCATTAGATTTTACTTTGAGTTTTCTTTCTCTTGCATGGATATTATATACCTTAATCATCTTTTACAACATTCACGGCCAAGATAGGGTGTGGTAAAGTGTATTCTTACTGGGGATGTTTTTTTTTTATTGCTTTCGGTGTCCACTGATAGACAAGGGCGTCTCCATGTAGGGGTTAAAGCCATAATCATCACAAGTCCTTCTGTCCTCATTCAATTTTCTGCAATCCTCTCCCTTTTACGATAGCCAGGCGTGGCTATTTCTCTGGTATTGATCCAGACCATTTGATTAAGTTTATTATTTTAACTAATATTACAAATGGCTAAGTGCTTTTGTGTGTTTGTTTGTTGCACTTTTATGCCAAAACCACTAAAGCGATTTTAACTATTCTTTCACCAATGGAAAACTATGGTAGCGGCTATATTTTATCCTTGTACTGCCAGGAGAACAGGAAGTATGCGGATGAAACCATGAGAAATAACTAGTAAGTGACATTTGATCAAATATGATTGGAGATGGTTATTAGCCACTTCCAGTTTGGGTGGTTCGACCGAAAGTGGGTAAAATTTTACACGGCACTTAATATCTTATCTCATATATGTCCCACTGCTGGGCTCCAGCCTCCTCCACAATAGGAGTGATATTGACCTGCTATACCAGGCTGATCAGATGAGTTGTTCTAGAATTTCGAGTTTTTATCCTCCAAACTAATGTTATATGCATATCATATTGTTTGATTGTCTTTTACACACAGAGAAGACCGAATGAAATGTATTCTTACTCCATCACTATATGGAAATGGAATGAGTGTATATGGTATGGTAATGATATGATTAATGAGGTAAGTAATGTAGAAATGTGCATGGCAAGAAGCTATTATCCAACGAAAGATATTTTACCTTTCCTTTCCTAACAGATAATATCTGCTGCAGTCTATCGCTGTGTAATAGTCCAGCAAACATTCTATTCAATAGATCTTCCTTGTCCTCATCTAGAAGATTCTTCACCGGAGCTGGTTTCTGGTTAATTGCTAAATTCACCACCTGAAAAATACATGTTTATAGTTTCCTCTTTGAATTTATATTCTAACCTATAATTTCTTCCTTCCCTATAATTTTCTCCTAAAACACAACGTAGAAGGACACAAGGAAGGTAAGAAGCTAATATATTTGTTCCCTGCAACTTTTACTGGGTCATAAGTCCAGACAAGGCGTCGTCCTATAACTGGATTGCTGCCGCATATTCTTCGCACCTCTTGCTACATCAAAAAGCTGACACAGGGTATGATACAATTGGTACCCGAAAAGGTAAACCGCCGGGCTGGCCACGGTTGTCAAGGAAGCGGTACCAGGGGCCGGCACAATGGCGTGGCGATGGGGAGAGAATAGTGTAGATTATACATACATATCATCACGCCATATCCCTTGCAGGGTAGGCAGAGAGAACAGAGTGCCAGAGAACTCTATCCTTGCATACTTCACTCGCTTCCTCAACATTCATAATTCTCTTCATACACGCTCGGCGGTTTCGGAGACTCTTGACTCCACCTTCTTTCAGCACGTGACCAATCTGGTCTAGGTAAGTGAGTCTCGGTCTCCCCCGGTACCTACATCCTTCCACTTTCGTATTGTATATCTTCTTAATCAAACGTTCGTTCGGCATTCTTTCCACATGTCCGAACCATCGGAGCACTGCCTTTCGCATCTTTACACCAATACTCTCTTTCATACCTACTCGCTCTATTACGTTGTCGTTGCGAATACGGTCAGTTAGCCTAACTCCACAGATTTTCCGTAGAGATCGCATTTCGACCGCATTAATTTTGCTTTCTGCATACCCAACTCTCGCTTCCATATAGTAATGTAGGTTATGGTTATATTATACAAAGAATATAAAAGCTTTTGACTCCATAACCATTGCAGTGATCCAAGTTCCAACTTTTTGTGTCGAGTATCGAGTATCATGAATAATACAATGCTAATGCATTATTATTGAAATTGTTGAAATTCATTGAAACATTAATTGAAACGCGATCTCTACGGAAAATCTGTGGAGTTAGGCTGACCGAACGCATTCGTAACGACGACGTAATAGAGCGAGTAGGTATGAAAGAGAGTATTGGTGTAAAGATGCAAAAGGGAATGCTCCGATGGTTCGGACATGTGGAAAGAATGCCGAACGAACGTCTGTTTGAGAAGATATACAATACGAAAGTGGAAGGATGTAGGTACCGGGGGAGACCGAGACTTACCTACCTAAACCAGACTGGTCAAGTACTGAAGGAAGGTGGAGTTAAGAGTCTCCGAAACCGGTGAGCGTGTATGAAGAGAATTATGAATGTTGAGGAAGCGAGTGAAGTATGCAAGGATAGAGTTCTCTGGCACTCTGTTCCCTCTGCCTACCCTGCAAGGGATATGGCGTGATGATATGTATGTATAACCCACAGCATTCTCTCCCCATCGCCATTGTGCCGGCCCCTGGTACCGCTTCCTTGACATCCGTGGCCAGCCCGGCGGTTTACCTTTTCGGGTACCAATTGTATTCTAAATAATTCTATACTGATATTTTTTATACAGTCTGTTAAACTATATGTTTGAAATGTTTGCCAAGATTCAGGATTTACATTGATTTCCTTCACAAAACTAAATTCTTCTATTCTATTACGGTAGGCGGCGACTTAGCAATGCTTTTGGTATTGCTGAATTGAATGAGAGGCAATTACTACTTACCATCAAGTGGACTACTCGCTCCAAAAAGGCAAAAAAATATATAAAAACTAAACACACCTGTCTTTTGTCAATGCTTTCACTTTTAGGACTGTCCTGCTTAGGTCTTCTCTGCACAGACTCTATATTCTTCAAGAATAAATTTGACACATCCTGCTGATCATTTTCGGCTTCCTTCTGCGCAGCTTCTAGTTGCTTTTGCTTCTCTTCTCTTTCCTATAACATATGAAATCAAAAAAAATCGTATTAACTCCATTAGCACGATATATTTCGCGTGTAAATTAGCTCGACAAATCGAAAACATAAAATAAAACTTCATCATCATCATCAACATCGTCATCCTCCTCATCATCAGCCCATCGACGTCCATAGTTAAAGATGACATATGCCTCCCGAAACCTGGCCAATTTATGCGATTCCGAAGAAAAGTTAAGGGATGATGACATATAGTATTCGCAGCACAAGGAAAGCGTGCTCACAAATAAAACTTTTCGTACTATATTTTTTTTTTAGAAAAGACATCTCCCTGCACTAAGGAAATAATCCTTGTATTTGTGAGGTCTCTACAAACATATAATTAACGCTGACAAATTACAACCAGACTCAGAACAACAATTTCTGAATCGCACAAAGTATTGTCCTGCTAAGGAATCAAACCCACGGTCAGTATCACACGGCATGGGCACGGAAGGTCTATACAGCCAAAGTGACTACACCATCTGTGCAGCCAAATACTTTGCGTAACGGTATATCATTACTGTAACGTAACTGCCGAGCGTTACAAAAATCGTAACGACAACGCTTTTCCTCCCCCTCAGAGCTTTCAGAATTCCCCCAATGAATGTGAAACTTACCTTCAATATTAATGCGTTTGATATCGCCAGTGGATCGTTGAGCTCTTCCAGCCGTAACAATATAAGGTATAACGCCTCTATATCGAGTAGTAACTGTTTCGTCCGTTTCATCTCTCTGGGAATCTGTCAATTTGAAAAAAAAAATATTTAATTGTTTTTTAAAGGGGCCGTTCAAGTATTACGTAACGCAATTTGGGGGAGGGGGGGTCTTGTCAAATGTTACAATGCGTTACATAGCCGGGAGGGGGGGTTCAAAAAACGCGTTACGTAGCATTGTTTTTTTATTAAATAAAAAAACTAGGGAATTAAATTTCCAAACACGTTTAAAAACGGTCACTTGGGTGTTACGTAACGTTCAGGGAGGGGGAAGGGGTGTACAGACATGCGTTACGGCGCGTTACATGTGGGGGAGGGAGGATCAAAAATCTTCAAAAATTGCGTTACGTAATACTTGAACGCCCCCAAACTTGTAAATTTTATCATTTTTATACCAGCTCATATACAGGGTGTCCCAAAATTCAACGATAAGCCGGCACCAGCAGGTGGACCTACAAATGACTACTCGAGAACAAAAAAGAAAAAAATTCTACCTTGATTTTTTTTTTCATTACGACAAAAAAACCGATTTCTTTAAAAATCGACATCTTTTATTATATTATTAAGTGCCATTGCTACAATTTTACAAGTAATTCTGTGTTTTTTTTTGTATTGGTAAGGTAAGTAGCACTACTATCGATCACAACCATTAAAAATTCCAGAATATGTATAGTTTTTACACAAAAATCAACCAAAACTATGTTTTTTTCATAAATTATGTAAGATTTTGACTTTCAGCTCACTTTCACTCATCACAGTGAAAAAAAAAAGTATGGACACTACTGTGGCAAATAGTATTAAAAATTGGCGCAACTAACTACAATTCTAAAATGGTATAACATTCTAGGCAAACTAGCCACAAAAATATACTTAGGTGTACTATTTCAAAATAACAACCATACTTCGAAAATTGTTAGTGTTGATAGTAATCACTTTTACTATGTAGCCCAAATGTTTTTGTTGCAAGTTCTCAGAATTTGAATGAGACATGTGCGTAGTCCATAAGATAACATAAGTTAGACAGAGATAGAGAGATTATACGTTAGAGGGAGATAGATAGATGCTAATTGTTTAGTAACATTAATGCAGGTAGAGAAGTAATTAATGTCCTCAGCAGCACAGCAAGTCAGTACGCTCTACTTCTTTGTTTACTGCACACCGTTCTGTTTTAATTAAAGTGGCTCTGATACTAACGACTTTGGATTGAATTAAGTGACCTGGAAATTGACCTGACTTGGCATTATTTTAGACTGTGATTTTGTGTTTTTTTAAAGAAGTTTTGCCTTATTTTCAAGTGTTTAGCATTCATTATGCCGCTACCATATACAGCGTTAGAATACGCTAATATGCACCTAATTTATGGAGAATGCCGATGCAATGCCAACGCTGCTAGCAGATTATATCGAGCAAGGTACCCTACTCTTCAAAGGTATCCGGATTATCGCGTATTTATTAACGTGCATCAAGCATTTTCGGAGGGTCGTATACCATCTGACAGGAGAAACGCTGGAAGACCTAGATCGGAACACGATGAAGAAGTTCTCAAAGAAATAGAAAGCGATACAACTACCTCTGTACGTGGCATACAAGTAGCAACGGGAATTCCAAAAAGTACTGCACATAGAATTTTAAAACGTCACCAGTTTCATCCATATCATTACAGGCGCGTGCAGGCGTTATTACCGCGGGACTATCCACTGCGGGTCGCATTTTGCCGTGTAATGCTGCAAAAACACAGGGAAGATCCCCAATTCTTAGACAAAGTTTTATGGTCGGATGAAACAACCTGCAAGAAAGATGGCTATTTAAATCTTCACAATCTTCATAGCTAGAACAATGAAAATCCGCACCTGGTGAGAGAAGACAAATCCCAATATCAATTTAAGGTTAACCTATGGACGGGCATAATAAATGGAAAAGTGATAGGGCCCTTTGAGTTACAAGGAAACATAGATGGCAATAGCTATTTGAACTTCTTACAAAATGAGTTACCAGGATTATTAGAAGACGTGCCCTTAAGTGATTTGCAAAACATGTGGTTTCAAAACGATGGTTGCCCAGCTCACTATGCCCGCCCTGTGCGAGAGTACTTAGACCAAGAGTACCCAGGGCGTTGGATCGGGCGACTTGGTCCTATCTTATGGCCACCCCGTTCACCCGATCTAAATCCCCTGGATTTTTTCTATTGGGGTTGTCTAAAGGACAGAGTCTACTCAAAACCCATTGCAACCTTGGACGAGCTTCGCCAAAAAATAATTCAGGCTGTGGATCACATGAACAGAATCAGATATGCAAGAAAAATAAAACGTTCATTTTTAAGGCGATGTCGTGCCTGCATTACTGCCAATGGCAAACAATTCGAACATTTATTGTAATTTTAATAATATAGTAAATTCTAATCTCTCTATATCTATCTCTTTCTAACTTATGTTATCTTATGGACTACGCACATGTCTCATTCAAATTCTGAGAACTTGCAACAAAAACATTTTGGCTACATAGTAGAAGTGATTACTATCAACACTAACAATTTTCGAAGTATGGTTGTTATTTTGAAATAGTACACCTAAGTATATTTTTGTGGCTAGTTTGCCTAGAATGTTATACCATTTTAGAATTGTAGTTAGTTGCGCCAATTTTTAATACTATTTGCCACAGTAGTGTCCATACTTTTTTTTTTCACTGTGATGAGTGAAAGTGAGCTGAAAGTCAAAATCTTACATAATTTATGAAAAAAACATAGTTTTGGTTGATTTTTGTGTAAAAACTATAGATATTCTGGAATTTTTAATGGTTGTGATCGATAGTAGTACTACTTACCTTGCCAATACAAAAAAAATCACAGAATTACTTGTAAAATTGTAGCAATGGCACTTAATAATATAATAAAAGATGACGATTTTTAAAGAAATCGGTTTTTTTGTCGTAATGAAAAAAAAAATCAAGGTAGAATTTTTTTCTTTTTTGTTCTCGAGTAGTCATATGTAGGTCCATCTGCTGGTGCCGGCTTATCGTTGAATTTTGGGACACCCTGTACATACATCCCTTTGCTGGGCTCAAGCCTGCTCCACAATGGAAGGGAAATTGACCTATTTTCTATGCTTTTTTTTGGTAGGCTATGATCTGAACACATGACCCAGGCGCATGACCCCATAACCCACCATATTCTCTCTCTATCGCCATTGGGCCGGCCACTGGTACCGCTTCCTTAACAGCCGTGGCGAGCCCGGCGGGTACTATACCATGCCAGTCACGCATGTTGATATAGGGTTTTCTTTCTTTGGCATAGTTGTTATATGCATATTATATCCCTTAGTTAAGCAAGGATAGAGTTCTCTGGCACTCTGTTCTCTCTGCCTACCCTGCAAGGGACATGGCGTGATGGTATGTATGTATGTATCCCTTAGTCGTCTTTAACGACACCCACGAGCAAAATATTAAGGCCTCACTACGCTGAAAATTGTAAAACGAGGGAATAACTATTATTCACTATTTTCTTTTTATTTTTACATATATACATACATATCATCACGCCATATCCCTTGCAGGGTAGGGGAGAACAGAGTGCCAGAGAACTCTATCCTTGCATACTTCACTCGCTTCCTCAACATTCATAATTCTCTTCATACACGCTCGCCGGTTTCGGAGACTCTTGACTCCATCTTCCTTCAGTACGTGACCAATCTGGTCTAGGTAGGTGAGTCTCGGTCTTCCCCGGTACCTACATCCTACATCCTTCCACTTTCGCATTGTATATCTTCTTAACCAGACGTTCGTTCGGCATTCTTCCTACATGTCCGAACCATAACCCATATTTTTCAGTAAACAAATTTTGATACTCACCTCTTGTGGATGCGTGGTGCTGGCGACGCTGGATGCCCTGGACATCCGTGATGGCGCCGTCTCACCTCCAACCACTTCCACATCTATTATTTTCCTAGGCGCTGTCACACTACCGCACTGTAAAAGAAATACAAATTCAACGTCCAATGACA
Source organism: Lymantria monacha (assembly GCA_905163515.2). Classification (NCBI taxonomy): domain Eukaryota; kingdom Metazoa; phylum Arthropoda; class Insecta; order Lepidoptera; family Erebidae; genus Lymantria; species Lymantria monacha. The sequence goes on along the minus strand of LR991104.1, from coordinate 15,888,493 downwards.
TCCTTCTCATGAGGTGCCAGGTTATCAGTACAGTAGCTGCCGAACACAAAACTGGGTTCCGGTGACCCATTTGCACGGCGTCAAGAGATACATTGGCGGGCGGATCTATGGGGTCGCACACCACTTAATCTGTCAACCCCGGATGGATTTGGTGGTGTGAGCAGACCATAACACGACACAAAAAGTTACCAATACAATGATTTACCACTTTAATTAACCATAGGAGTCGTAAAAGGTAAGGAATCACCTGGAGAACAAGCATTCTTCAGGTCTTATTACTTTTGGCTACCGAAGACAAAGATCAGGTACCGGTGGCCCGCTCGCACAGCGGAGAGAGGTGCTTGCAGGGTGGTTCTATAGGGTCGCGCGCCGCCTCTTCCGTCGCCCCAGACCGATTTGGCGGAGCGTGGCTACTTCATAGCCCACCGCAAAAAAAATAGTCTTATTACTTTTAGATGAACATACCTGTAATTTGCCGAGTGAGTTCTCGAACTGAGCTGGTACGTAAGTCCGCGGCGTACCATTATCCTCGCTCGTGGAGTTGTGGCGATTGGAATTGTGCCGCTCGCGGTGCGTATGATTCTCTTGTTTCACACCTATAATATAAACAATCACTTTGCTAATTTCCATTCAATGAACAGTCTATCAGCTATCCATTAGTAAAAATAATCGCTTTGCTAGATTGAGAAAGGAATTGGCGAATGCAGGTGGTAATCATAAGTTTCCCAGAAGAGTGCTTTTCTACTTCTGGTGATGTAATGTGATAGCATGGTGTAAAAACCGGCTAATGTAGCCGGTTTTTACACCATGGGAATGGTGACATTATGTATCCAGAAGCCACAGGTACAATACTCAAATTACTATAAAAAGAGATTGAATTTGAATTGTTATTATAGTAATAATTGATTACACAAAGAGTTATATTATACTTCAAAATTATTGATGAAAGATTCAATAAGCAATCATTTGATTTTCTCAGCTCATATACGTCCATCACACTGTTGGGCTCAAGACTCTTTAGTACTCAAGACTCTTTAGTAATGGATTGAAAAATTGAGCTAATATTTTCTGGCCTAAGCATATTTATCATAATCATTGTTCTGCTCTTATCCAAATTACTTGTGGATCAATGCAATACGCATTCTTCTCCCACTGTAGTTATTTCAGAAATTTTAATAAGTTTTATGAACCAACACCTACTTGACATTAACCCTCTTTGAAAATTTTATTGTTGACCAGGACAATGTAAAACTCTTAGACGTCTTTACACCCACAAGCAATATAAGTGGTAGTTTGAACACCACTATGCAGCAATTATCAAGATATTTGTATAAGATCATATATATACATAGGTGGAAAAGACTAAGCTGCTGAGAATATTGGCTACCTTTAACAATTGTCTAATGCCCAGTTTAGAACCCATGGTATTAGTAAAAACTGGCTTGAGTGACTCACTTATACCGCCTATAGTGATCAACAACCAGTCAATCAAGCATGGCGATTACGTCAATATTTTCTTTTGAAGAGAATCATCAGTGCAGCTATGGCCGTCTCAATGCCAATAGTTTTTCTAGCTCATAGTTGACTTTTACAACACAAGCAATTGATTCTAAAGTTAATAAGATTATTGGCGCTTTAGCGGGAAAGGAAAAGTGGCATATGGTCTTGTATTATATTCAATATCTTAGTGTTTTAACATGTTAAATTGAATAATTTTGATGATATTTTATGTAATTTGATGCGCAGTCAGTACCGAGTTGTAGTGAATACGATATAACAGTGCCTTACATACGTTTTCGTTTTCTACCAAAATTCCCAAAAGATCCCTTTAACAGTGTGCCCATAGTACTGTTGAAGGCAATGAATTGGCTTACTGACAGACGATGATTTTAAATGAAGTTTATTTATAAACTAAGATTTGGCTCAAAGGTCTTAGAACCAAGCCATAAACTCCAAAAAAAAAATAGGATTACTAATTCTAACTGCAAAGTTTGAAGTATTAAGCCTATACAATGTGTAAACATTGTCGGGTAGATGGCGCACATCTCCTTAAAGACATAAATATGATATGAAGCGAGAATTGAATGTCCTACAATAGTTCACGGTGGTGTAAGTGGCAGCACGATTGAGAAGGATTTGGTTGACGAGCGTGGGTTCGAATCCCACTTGTGACATAATTTTTCGCTCCTAATCGGTTTTTTATAAAATTACTAATGTCTAAAAACACTGTTGAATTTGTAAAAACAATAAAAGTCATTCAAACGGCTTTGTATAGAAGACTTTGGAGCTTACCTCCACTATAAAAGGGATGATTCTGCTGGTTGGCCTTGTGAGCTTCTTTAATCCCTTCTTTTTCTTTACTAGCTTGCCTCTCTAGGAATACCTGAAAGGGTTTAAAACAGATATTAAATGTGTTTATTATGAAATTTGCCTTATTATTCACCATCATTCTCCTACTCTTATTCCAATTACTTGGGATCAATACAATATGTACTCTTCTTTCATAGTACATATTGTAAAAGTTATTGGCAATAGTTTTATGACCGGCCTGCCAGATGTCAACCCTCCTTGGGAATGTAATTGTTGACGAAACGGCATCAGATGGAGTTGGCCCATGTAATTATAAGGCTCCTAATCGTCTTTTACGACATCCACGAGGAAAGCAAGGGTTGGTAGTATTCGTAGCCGCTACCACACAGCAATATTCTGTTCATATATTATTAAACAAATGTTGCTAGTACTCATTTTAGTTAAAAATCTCTTTATTATCACATCAATGCCATAGAAAAGGGCAATCGAGCCTCGATGTGACCATCATTGTATTAGTACTAGCACACACTCTGCTTACCAACGTCACCAATTGCTTATGAAGACGTGCTGCTGTATCTGGGTAGTCCCAACAACATACAAATAGCATTATGGTACATGACTTGAAGATCACAGTAGCTTTTTTTAGACTCAATTAGCCCACAAACAAGGATAGTTATGTATCCTTTAAAGAGTGACTTCTGAGGAACTGCATGCATATTACCATATTCTTTTTTAGGACGTGGTCCGGACACTCGCCGATCACTCTGTCCGGAGCGACAGAAGGGCGGCGCGTGGCCCCATAACTCACCGTACTGCCTCCCAATCGCCATTGGTGTATATTATCATATAATAAATAAGAGCATGAAAGCAAAATTAATGCGGTCGAAATGCGATCTCTACGGAAAATCTGTAGAGTTAGGCTGACCGACTGCATTCGCAACGACGACGTAAGAGAGCGAGTAGGTATGAAAGAGAGTATTGGTGTAAAGATGCGAAAGGGAATGCTCCGATGGTTCGGACATGTGGAAAGAATGCCGAACGAACGTCTGGTTAAGAAGATACACAATGCGAAAGGGGAAGGATGTAGGTACCGGGGGAGACCGAGACTCACCTACCTAGACCAGATTGGTCACGTGCTGAAAGAAGGTGGAGTCAAGAGTCTCCGAAACCGGCGAGCGTGTATGAAGAGAATTATGAATGTTGAGGAAGCGAGTGAAGTATGCAAGAATAGAGTTCTCTGGCACTCTGTTCTCTCTGCCTACCCTGCAAGGGATATGGCGTGATGATATGTATGTAATAAATATCTTACCGTGTAATAAAAATCATGTATATATGGTGTTCCAGTATTCAACTGTAACATTTGGATGTTGATCAACCATTGTTTCTCGCGTTGCGTCATAAGACCCGCGTATTCATCACTATCGCTACTGCTCGAGTCATCACCATTCATTGACTGTCTGAAATAATTAAATATTTATCTTGAGCAAGCATTACACCTGATAGTAAGTGCTACTGCCGCCCACGGAACTTTGGAATACCAAGGGTATAGCTAGGCCGCTGCCTACCAGTACAAACCCCCAACCCACCCAATTAGGGTTCTAGCTCTCTCGCTCATGGAACGAAGCACAAGAGCACATTGCCATTACTCAGACGTTGATCTTCTGCAAGAGTGTGGTACTACCCCGGATGGACCGGACGGACAGAAAACTGTTAAAAATGTGGTCCTAACACTAAAGATATGTTAGTTTTTAAAAGTTTTTGAAATGAAACTTCTTTGTAATAAGAAGTGTTTGACGAATACGTATAAGTATGAGATATAGCAGCCGCTTAAGCCCTTTTTCTCGGGAATTCGAAAAGAATAAGACATACGCGGGGTCCGGCCCAACCGTGCACCCTGCTTGTGACATCATTTTTCGTTTTGTAATCGGGTATTTATAAATAATTAAGCATATTAAATGCTAAAAATTTCAGTAATTTAAGACATACGCTCTTCTCAATTTTATAATTTTATGTAAACAAATATATATGATTAAAATATCTTTAAAATAGTATTTATTTCTTTTTTAAATTTTCATTTAGTATGTATCGATTTATACAAAGAACAAAAATATCAGGCTGTGTGGTAGCGGTTACGAACACTACCAACCCTCACTTTGCTCGTGGATGTCGTAAAAGACAACTAAGAGCTTTATAACGACCTGGGCCAACTCCATCTGATGTCGTTTGGTCAACAATTACATTCCCAAGAAGGGATGACGTCTGGCAGGCGGCCAGCCATAAAACTATTGCCAATAACCTTAACAATATGTACTATAAAGGAAGAGTACATATTGTATCAACCCCAAGTAATTCAATTTTCATCAAAATCTGTTGGGTGATAAAATATATTCCTACTCAGTCCCAACTCAAAAAGAATTTTATGGAAGATTGTCTTTTTTAAAAAAGAAAAATGTTCACCTGTTATTAAAACTGCCATTATTTCTTTGATTAAACATTGGATGATTGAACTGGCTATTCGTAAAAACATTCCGATTATTATTCAACATTGGATGGTGATTTGCATTGTGAAAACTGTTCATATTATTAAACTGCAGCATCGGATGGGTGTTCTGTATTAACTGAACAAGATTCTGTGACGTCATCTGCTTGGAATTATTATAAACACGACTTTTTTGCACTTTCTGATCCTTCGGTGGTGCTTTCTGGTTTAATTTACTTTGCTGATTACTGGAGTTTAAGCTGTTAGGTGATTTCATGTTGTTTAACGGTTGTTGGTTATTTATTAGCTGTTGATTAATCATCATATTCGGTTGAGTTAATGCCTGGGTGATTGGAACGTTGATTGGTTGTTCAGGTTTCATTGGAATTGTTGGGGCCTGGAAAATAAATTAATTTATAATATAAACAAATTGCATATTAAGGTTTATTATTATAAATTAGTGAAAAATGAAAAAATATACAGGGTGGAAGGGGATCGCAGCCGAAAACAAAGACAGGTAACCCTACTAGTCTTACTTGTAATGATAGGTTAGAAAAAAAAAAGGTTCGGATGAAAAAAATATTTTTTTTTAACCAAGCAATGTCATTGAACTCTTAAACATATTGATCGTGAGTTTTGAATAGATTGCGTCTTTTCTCATCTGAGTAAATTACGTATTTTTATGGAATTATCGTTACATGGCACTGTCCTAATACGATGGAACCGGAAAAAAATTTAAAATTCGTTGTGAAAAACAATTTTTTTTTCATCAGAATCTATTTTTCTAACCTATCATTACAAGTAGGACTAGTAGGGGCACCTGTATTTGTTTTCGGGAGCGGTCCCCTTCCACCCTGTATATTAATGTTAACTAAATATAAATATAATGAAAACCTCCGTAATAACGATGACTCGATGAACGTTGAACACCTTAGGCCATCAATGAAACTAACACTGAAAACTGTTTGACATATCATCATCGTCATCACACCCCATTGTCTGGCTCGGACCTCCTTCATAATGGGAGGGAAATTAACCTACTATACCATGCTGGTTAGGCGTATTGGTATTGGGTTTAGTTTCGAGTTTTCCTTCTCTTGCATAGATGTTGTATGGGTTTTATTTCTCTTAATCATCTCTTACGATCACCCACGAGTAAGATAAGAAGGGGTTGTGAATGGTATTCTTAATCCATCACCACAGGGAAATAAACGATTATTAATACGGTACTGAATGATTCATCATCATTTATGAGCATATCTGTCTATCCACTGTTGGGCTCCAGCCTCCTCCATAATAGGAGGGAATGAACGATTAATAATAACATATTCATTTCATTTCGTATTGGTAATAATACATCAACGATTTGACGTTTTTCAACTTTTTTTTAAGTGAAAACTTCTTTAGCGGTGTTGTGCAATTTTTTGGGATAGGTAAAAAATGTTAACGCGTCAGGACACGTGACCTGATCGAAAATTCGTAAGACGGAGGGAGCGTAGACTGTAAGAGAATATTGTATCTAACCATATAAATTATAGTACTTTTATACTGATATATAAAGCAATTCGTGCGAAATTATTCCCCAACTACTCCAGAATATTTTTTTATAGTATGATCACAACCATACATACTCCCTTTTTTTTTTTTTTTTTTTTTTTTTTTTTTTTGTGGTGGGCCATGGACGTCGCACCCCGCCAAATCGGTCCGGGGTGACGGAAGAGGCGGCGCGCAACCCCATTGACCCACCCTGCAAGCACCTCTTCTTCGCCATGCGAGCGGGCCACCGGTACCCGATCTGTGTCTTCGGTGGCCCGCTCGGCGGTATGCCCTCTCGGGCTCCTCTCCTGTTGACGCCCCGACAGATTTCGTCGTCGAGGCGTCGTCCTCACGCGGTGGCCTCGCGTCGGGTGACCGGACAATTCCCCGGTCCGATCACCCGAAGCCTCGGTTAGGGCGGCATCAGGCGCAGGTATTCGCGCCTGCGCCGCCCCGGCCGCGGGCGGCGGCCCGGGTCACGGGAATCCTCCCGGGCCCGTTCCGCCGCCTCCTTCTGCGAGATGACAGCCTCGCAGAAGGCGGCGACCGCGTCCCAATTCCTGACGCTGTCGACCATCGCCCTCGCGACAGCCGGCAGCGTCAGGTCGGCACCGATAATAGCGACGAGGTCGCGGCGCTGCCCGTCCCAGCCCGAGCATTCCTCGAGCGTATGTTGCGCCGTGTCCTCGTCACTACTGCAATGATGGCAGCCCGGAGTCCATTCCCTGTGCACGACCGTGTGCAGGTATTTCCCGAAACACCCGTGCCCCGTTAACACCTGCACCAGTCGGAAGGTGAGGACCCCGTGCCGCCGCTCCATCCATTCCATCAGCACGGGCCGGAGGGCCTCAACGGTAATGACACCGTGTCTAGGCCTCTCCAGCCGCGTAGCCCAACGGGCGATGACTTCTCGGCGGGCGTCCTCGCGCCAGGTGGCTATCTCGTTAAACGATGGGGAGCCACCCTCTTCGCGCATTGAGTTAACCCGCCGGTAGAGGTCGGAGAGCATCTCCGCCTCTAGGTCCCACGGGGGTGTCCCGGCCAATAGGCACGCCGCCTCTGTCGACACCGTGCGGTAGCCGCGAATGGCTCTGACCGCCATGGCTCGCTGTGGCCTCCACAGCACCGCCCTGAGCTGGGCGTTCAGAGCCCTCGCCCACACGGGTGCGCCGTACATGGCCATTGAGCGGATCACCCCCGCATACAGCCGTCGGCCCTCGAAACTGGGTCCGCCCACATTCGGCATGAGCCGAGAAAGGGCGGACGCCGCGCCGACCAGCCGGGGAGCAATTTGGCGAAAATGCTCCCGGAACCACCATCGCCCGTCGAGCACCAGACCCAAGTACCTCATATGGGCCTGGATACTGATGTGGATGGAGTTGACGACTAACGAGGCGCCGATGGGCAGCCTCACACGGGGCCCATGGAATAGTAGGGCCTCCGTCTTGTTTAGGGCCACCCTGAGCCCCAGCGCCTCGATTCGCCTGACCATCTCCTCGGTGCGGTGAGAGTGGCCAGGCTCGCCGCCTCTTCGAGTGTCCTGCCTCGGGCTGTGACGAGCGTGTCGTCAGCATAGCAAATAACGCTCAGCCCGGGGGGGAGACTCCCTCTCAACGCCCAGTCGTACCCGATGTCCCACAGAGTCGGCCCCAGAACCGACCCCTGCGGAACACCCCACGACCTGGGCGTCCGCACAATGTCCCCTGCGGGGCTCGCGTAGAGAACACTGCGCCCCTCCAGATAGTCTGCCACCAGCTGCCTGAGGTACAGGGGCACTCCATGGAACCGGAGAGCCTCCCTGATGCAGCTGAATGGCAGACTATTGAAGGCGTTGGCGATGTCCAACGACACCGCCAACAACACTCCTTTGCCGGCGACAGCCTCCGCGGCCGTCTGCCTCAGGCGTAGCAGGGCCCCGATGGTCGAACGCCCCTTCCGAAACCCAAATTGAGCGTCCGACAGATCGGGCCCCACCTCCTCCAGGTGCTGGACGATGCGGGCAGCGAGGACACGCTCCAGCAGCTTACCCACATCGTCCAGAAGCACAATGGGCCTGTAGGCCGACGGCGAATCCGGGGGCCGTCCCGGCTTTGGCAGGAGAACCAACCTCCCTTCCTTCCAGCACTCAGGGAACTGTCCAGACGTCAGACAGGCGTTGAACAGTCGCCTGAGGCGAGGTTCGAGATGCTCGAGGAGCAACGTCAACACCCGGACTGGGATTCCGTCCGGGCCGGGGGCCGTGGTGGCGGATCGAATCTTCGCCACGGCTGCCCCCACTTCCGACTCCGTCACGGGCGGAACACTCTCGACGGCCTCCCGGTCGTGATCTGGCGAAGCCATGACCGGGGGCGTGTGCTCCGACTGCCGCGGGAACAGCTCCTCGACCACTCTACGAAGGAGGTCGGGCTGGAGGGTCTCGGTGAGGGGGGGGCCCTGCGCGCGAAGCTTATTCAGCGACGCGCGATACGGGCGACCCCAGAGGTCACGGTCGAGACCGTCCAGCATCTCCTGCCAACTTGCGTCCTTGGCGGACCGGATGGCCAGCCGAAAGGCGGTACGCGCACTGCGGTACGCCTCGTACAGCTGGCCCTCCCGCTCAACATCGCGGCGACGCCGCCGACTGCGGGTGTAGGACCTTCGGGCACTAATGCACGCCGCACGAAGGTCCGCCAGTCTTGGGGACCACCAGTAGACCCCCTGCCTCGGAGGTAGACGCCGCACCCTGGGCATGGCCGCATCGCAGACCTGCGTTAACGCACTGCGGATGCGGACAGCCTCAACGTCCACTCCGTCCGCTGGGGGTGGTGAGGACAGCCACGTGTTCACGATGGCCGCCTCCGCCAGTAGGTCCCTATCTAGACGCCCCACAGCCCACCGCGGAAATGCGGGAGCCCGGTCCGCCCTGTGACCCCTGCTGGGGTCCCGGAGAGGGGAGACCTCCATCCGGAACCATACATACTCCCTGGGGCAAGCTTTTTATTTATGTATTTATTGTTTTCATATGTTTAAGATTTCACTTCTGTCTGCAGTCCTCTTGACTACTTTGTGTCTTTTTTAATGTGGTAACACTTGCGTAAATATTAAGGAAATTATTAAAAAATACCTACTCACCCGAAAATTTGTGTTAAATTGTCCCATATTAGGATTAAAGTTCTGCCTAGGCATGTTTATGCCAGGGGGTGGAGCAAGCATCCTGTGTCCTTGCCCCATCATGTGAGGAAATTGATTCATCACAGGAAATTGGTTACCATTTGGTATCATCTGGTTAACATTCTGAACAATTTGACCCATATTTTGATTCATCTGGCTGATTTGACCAACATTTTGTCCCATCTGATTCAAATTTTGACTCAATTGGTCTATATTTCGACTAACACTCATATTGTGATTCATTTGATCCATACTCCGTCCCACTTGGTTCACATTTGGACCTATATGGTTCAAATTAGTATTTTGACCCATTTGGTTTATTGTAGTATTTTGTCCAATTTGATTCAAAGTATTATTTACCATTTGATTTAAACTGGTATTTTGTACCATTTGATTCAAAGTGCTATTTTGCAACACTTGGTTCAAACTGGTATTTTGTCCCATTTGGTTCAGGCCCGTACTTTGTCCCATTTGGTTCAAGCCCGTACTTTGTCCCATTTGGTTCAAGCCCGTACTTTGTCCCATTTGGTTCAAGCCCGTACTTTGTCCCATTTGGTTTAAGCCAGTACTTTGTCCCATTTGGTTCAAACTAGTATTTTGTCCCATTTGGTTCAAACTAGTATTTTGTCCCATTTGGTTTAAATTATTACTTTGTCCTATTTGGTTCAAACCAGAATTTTGTCCAATTTGGTTCAAACTGGCATTTTGTCCCATCTGGTTCATACTTAATGATTGTCTGTGTAGATTCATAGTTTGTCCCATAAGTTGATTATTTTGACCCATCTGGTGGACTGGCATATTTTGTGTTACATTCATCATATTTCCGGGACCCAGATTGCTCTGCATTTGATTATTTTGCATAAAACTTGCATTTTGATTCATATGGTTTTGCATTAATTGGTTGTTTTGACCCATTTGGTTTATAAGTTTATTGAGTGATTGGTTCATTTGGTTTAAACCATGATTTGTCTGTTGGGGTGCAAATGGTAGTGGTACTGGTGCCTGAAGTCCTGGTGGTCGTTGGAGTATTACCGTAGGAAATCTTGGCTGCAAATAATAGTATAATATGAGTATAAATTCTAGTATATTTCAATCTTGGAACAAAAAAGATATCAAATGATTAATAAACTGTTTGTCAAGAAAGATCATTATTTTAAATTTAAAGGCTTGTGAGCAAACTAGCAGTTTTGCCCAAGACGAGCAAACCAATCCCAAAAATGGCAATCATATATAAAAATGACAGCCTGGGTAGAAATCTACCCAAAAGCCATTTACGAAACCAAATACAAAACTGGCAACCGTATCAATCGTCTCTTAATTAAGTCTACATTTTATATAACATATCGCTTGCCCAGAAGAATAGTGTCACAATTCAAAAAAGCTACATTTTTTAAAGAAGGTCAATATAAGTATTTCCTTCTGTTCAGCTCAGTTCAGTAGCGATTCCATATGCACGAACGTTAGCATAATTTCCTTAAGATTGTCGACAAAGAGTTGATAGGGAGAACTTATAATATAACACCCCTTCACCACCAAAAATTTAAATACATATAGTGAAAATTTTAATTTTTAGGGTTGTGTCACTATTCTTCCGGACAAGCGATATATTTTATAATTAAATTGTAAATCTATAAATAATATTAAAAGTCAATTAATTGTATATATGTAAAGTCCCCAAGACACATGAATTTATTCCTTATGTGTACACAATTTGCTTTTAATAAAGAATTCACCATATCTGGGCAGGCCAATTTGCTATGGCTGTTCATGGTACATAAATTTCCCTCAACAGGTTTTTATTGTCACATTCATTCTATTTCCACACTATCATCACATAGGAAAATAATCAGTTCCTGTGAAGCAAAAAGGAACATCATCATATTGGCTCATACACACTAGTGGGTTCGAGTTTCCTCCATAGTGAGAGGAAAATTGACCTACTAAGCTACACTGATCAGATGGGTTGGTATTAGACATGTGTAAGTAATGCGAGTGATGTATCACACGTAATATTACCCGACCACGTACTATCATATTACACATTACGCGACTAAACATCACATCACATTAAACATGACCCGAACACCCGTGTACTGTTCTGCATTTCTGCAAAGTTCGGTGTTTGGCAATTCAATATCCATTTTGAACTTTATTTTCAGAACGTTAAGGCTTATATTTCTTGACGCCGCCCGCCGTATATATAGAGCGCTATCGCATTACGCGACATGAAATGTCATGTGTGATGTTTGAAGTGATGGTAAAATGTAATATTACTCGGCACGTAACGTAATGCCATATAACATCACTTCGCGAAGTACTGTTTCGCGCATGTCTACTTGGTATACGGATATATTTCGAGTTTAATATTATATGCATATTATATCACTTAGTCTTCTTTTACAACATCCACGGGCAAGATATGGGATGATAAATTGTATTCATACTTTGTTACCACAAGAGAACGAAAAGGCTCACCTGGAAGTAATTCTGATTATTAAATGTCTGTTGCTGTTGCTTTTGCCTCAACTGTCTTTCTAATTCTTCCACTGTGCATACTGTCTTGAGGCCTGTAACCGACTGTTAAAAAATACTTTTTTTTATTGCCTACTCTAATAAAAGAAGCACAATCATTATATATTTTAAATCAATTAAATTTAAATAATAAACATCATTGTTTCAGCTCATATACCCATTGCTGGATTGAGGCTCCTCCGAAATGAGGAGATAAAACAATATTTAGTAGCAATAAGGTATAATGTTGACAGTTTTCTATCTATAGACGTGAATCAGTCCATCCAAGATAGTACCACAATTTTGTAGAAAATCAACGTCTGAGCAGTGGCAATATGCTGTTGAGCTTCGTTCTGTGAGCGAGAGAACCTGAAGCCCAAGTTTCCGGGTTTGTAGGCAAAGGCCTAGCTATACCCCTAGTATTTGCAAAGATCCAAGTGCGGCAGCAACAACTACCATCAAGGGTACTGCTTACCTATTTGCCATCATAAATATAAATTTAAAAAAATACAACACTAGTCATAAGGATTGGTACGGGATTTTTTTGCCGCCCCTTAGTCATTTTTTACGATTACCGATACCCTAGGTAAGGAAGTAGTGGCACTACACAAAATAGAAATAATATATTACCCTCCCTTCCTTCATAAAGCTAACATACATACATACATACATATCATCACGCCATATCCCTTGCAGGGTAGGCAGAGAGAACAGAGTGCCAGAGAACTCTATCTCTGCATACTTCACTCGCTTCCTCAACATTCATAATTCTCTTCATACACGCTCGCCGGTTTCGGAGACTCTTGACTCCACCTTCCTTCAGTACATGACCGATCTGGTCTAGGTAGGTTAGTCTCGGTCTCCCTCGGTACCTACATCCTTCCACTTTCGCATTGTATATCTTCTTAACCAGGCGTTCGTTCGGCATTCTTTCCACATGTCCGAACCATCGGAGCATTCCCTTTCGCATCTTTACACCAATACTCTCTTTCATACCTACTCGCTCTCTTACGTCGTCGTTACGAATGCGGTCGGTCAGCCTAACTCCACAGATTTTCCGCAGAGATCGCATTTCGACCGCATTAATTTGGTATTAACGGTAAACTGCTACAGGCTGTGCAGTCCAGTTACATGGGCTGTAGAGCCTGTGTGCGGCTGGATGATGGAATGTCGCCTTGGTTTGACGTCAATATCGGCGTTAAGCAGGGGTGCGTTCTGTCAGCCAGGCTGTTTATCATATATCTGGATAAATGTCTCCAAAGGTTGAACGATATGAATGTGGGAGTCCAGATGGGCGACTCAGTGGTCACTGCTCTGCTTTATGCAGATGATGCAGTCCTGCTGGCACAGTCAGCGATTGACCTGCAGACCCTAGTCGACACAATGACAGAAGATTGTAAGAAAAGGGGTCTACGCGTGAATGTGAGCAAAACCAAAATAATGGTCTTTGAAAGAGATAAAACCAGAACAGATGTAAGAGTAACAATAGGTAATGATGTACTAGAGCAAGTGGATGAATTTGTATATCTTGGATGTGGATTTAGCCGAGATGGAAGGTACACCACTGATATAGAGCGAAGAGTGAATGCGGGAAATAGAGTGAACGGAGCGTTGGGGCAACTTCTCGGCAGCCACCACCTCAGCCAGAAGGCACGTGTAGCAATACATAACGCAGTGCTTGTCCCAACATTACTGTATGGAAGCGAGAGTTGGGTATGCAGAAAAGAGTATGATAGTAAAGCTAACAATATAAAAAAATTGTTAAGGAGCCGATACAGATAATATTAAAGATGAAGAACTCGAGGTAAAAACTTATGGCAAACTATCTAGTTTGCCATAAGTTTTTACAGTGACAGTGATGCCCAGATGGGCATCACTGTCATCAACAAAACCAATTAACCTAGAGTGACAGCTGAGTACAATAACTAAATTGTCGTTCGCATTTTCGCTTTAACTAAAGACGTTTTTACAGCAACATCCATCAGAAAACGTACTTACACATACATACATACATATCATCACGCCATATCCCTTGCAGGGTAGGCAGAGAGAACAGAGTGCCAGAGAACTCTATCTCTGCATACTTCACTCGCTTCCTCAACATTCATAATTCTCTTCATACACGCTCGCCGGTTTCGGAGACTCTTGACTCCACCTTCCTTCAGTACCTGACCGATCTGGTCTAGGTAGGTTAGTCTCGGTCTCCCTCGGTACCTACATCCTTCCACTTTCGCATTGTATATCTTCTTAACCAGACGTTCGTTCGGCATTCTTTCCACATGTCCGAACCATCGGAGCATTCCCTTTCGCATCTTTACACCAATACTCTCTTTCATACCTACTCGCTCTCTTACGTCGTCGTTACGAATGCGGTCGGTCAGCCTAATTCCACAGATTTTCCGAAGAGATAGCATTTCGACCGCATTAATTTTACTTTCGAACGTACTTACATATTAGAAATAAAATGATTCTTACGAATTTAATTGCGTTGATTTTTAATTTACCAACGTTTCGTACACTTTACAGCGTTCATATGGCGCCTAATAATTTCATTAATAAAAAATGTATTTAACAGTTTAATAATTGATAAAAATAGTTTTATTGCTATGTGGTTTAAATCACAATAATTTCATCATCTCATCACAGCCCATATATATCTCACTGTTGGGCTCGAGCCTCCTCCATAATGGGAGGGACATTGACCTACTATGCCACGCTGGTCAGACGTGTTGGTATAGGGTTTTGTTTCGAGTTTTCCTTTTCTTGCATAGATGTTAAATGCGTTTTATAACCCTTAGTCGTCTCGTACGATCACCCACGGGTAATATATGGGGTGGTGAATTATATTCTTACTCCGTCACCACACCGATAACACAATGATTTACTTCCTTTAAAAAAATCATTGTCGAGTGGGTCCTGTATGAGCTAGATTTTTGGTGATTGGACTTACCGTTGGCACAACAGGGAAACTGGTTGGGTCATGACGCCAAACGTTGGACCCAAATGTCCTTGAATGAGGTGCATCGGTCTCGTCAAGTACTAGCTGGGATAGAGACGCTTCTGTGGGAAAAAAAACAATAATCTATGAAAAAGAGACTGACCCGTATGGTAATGACACCACATCTTACTTTTCTATGGGCATCATTAAAAACCAAGGGAGCCGGAAGCCCAACTGGGTGGGTCCGGGGTAGACCCTTGGTATTGCAAAGGTCTATGGGCGGCTATAAGCATAAAAAAAAACCAGCCAAAAAATAACAATGCAGACCTGACTGTGAAATTGAGATAGTGAATATCCACGAGCCATATCTACCACTTACCATCAGGCGAGCTGCTTGGTCATCTGCCACCAAATACAATAAAAAAATAGATACCATCCCACATTATGAAATGCCAGTGGGTTAAATCTCTTGAAATTTTTATTGTTCAACAACATCATCATCGCTGCTCATTTGCCATGCAGGGAAGTCGATTCTACTACTATACTACATTGGTTAAATGGTGTCATTTCGAGTTTTCCTTCCCTTGCATAGATGTACCATACATATTATCGCCATTGGAAGTAGCTAGTATAAGCCGGCTAAGAGAGAGCATCGAGGTTAAGATAGCAGCGTCCCTAAATGTAGGCTTCTCGACTACGCTGAAAGTAGCTTAGCGTGCGATGAATCAGACTATGCTTGGGATTTCTCTGCGAGATAGGTTCCGTAATACGAAAATCTGTAGAACAGTTGTAACGGACATAGCACGAAGAATTAGAATGCTGGTAATGAGCAGGCCATACCATATCACCCGCCGAACCGATAACCGATGGTGAAGAAAGTTCGTTCTAGAAGACGATCGTATATCGGGCGTGGCAGCGTTAGATGGACTGACGACTTGGTGAAGGTTGATGGTACTCGTTAGATGCGGATAGCACAGGAACGCACTTTGTGGCAAAATTAAGGGAGGCCTATGTCCAACTGTGGACGAAAGTAGTAAAAGAATGTTAAAAAAAAAAATGGCGCCTTACCAAGTTCGGTGTTCGCCAGGTCATCAATACCGGAGTTGTGACGGCGGCTGCTCTCCAGCTGTTCCGCCAGATGTTCATGTTCCACCTCCCAATCAAACTCGTCGGCTAAGGTAAAATTAATAAAACATATAATAAACTAAGCAAAATACTTAATACAATAACAATACAATTCATTTTCTCTACCTTGCCTGAGATATGATAAGAGATGACTAAGGGAAGGAATATTCTAAACCAAATCCTAACACAGCAATTTTTTTAAAGACCTGCAAGCCTGCAAGAAACATCCACAGGCCACCGAAGACAAAGATCGAGTACCGGTGGCTCGCTTGCACGGCGAAGAGAGGTGTTTGCAGGGTGGGTCTATGAGGTTGCGCGCCGCCTCTTCGACACCCCGGACCGATTTGGCGGGACGCGACCACGTCCATAGTCCACCGCAAAAAAAAGAAAAAAAAAGGCTGCAAGAAACTAATGATTGTATTGCAAGGGACTGTTGTATAATATATGACTAATTAATGGATACAAATTACACATAGACTCATAACTTTTCTGTATGATGATGAATTGAAAGCATGGCACTCGGCATAGAAGATCACTACGCCATTTATGCAGTAGCAATGTACTGAGACATCATGAGTGAAAGATGAAGATATAATATTGATAATTGGGTTGGTAATGGGTTTCATTTTGAGATTTCCTTCTTATACCAACTTGTTATCTGTCTATACTCTGTCATAATACTTTACCTACTGGAAAGAAAGAGGTAGTGAAATGTATTCTATTCCTTTAAGTAATGGAAAATTTTTAATATTTAAAATACTGGATTGTCTTATTCTTTTAAGGAAAAAAAAATGTTTTAACAAAAAAGGATTGCGCAAAGTGATGATAGGAACTTCGTAGATACAAAACACGTGGTAAAAACCCATGGTGATTGAAAGAGGTCAAAAAGACTGGTGATAATGGTTGCATCATTATTTAGTACAAATGGAATATTAATAATTTTTATAAAGTATAAATGATATTTATAATCTTTTATATCGACCTAGGTCAACTCCACCTGATACCATTTGGTCAACAGTTACAGGGTTGACGTCAGACAAACGGGCAGTCATAAAACTTTTGCCAATAACTTTTACAATGTATATGCGTCGACCTCAAGTAATTGAGATAAGAACAGAAGAATGACGATTATATTATTTCTATAATAAATTAAAAACTATATACTCAATTTCTGAAAACCATAGAGCATTTATTTTCTTACTGAGCTAGTTACAAGCATTTAATAATTAGATGGAGAGGGCAATAAAAAAAAATAAGATGTCAAGTGTCAAAGTCGGGCGTTTTGGCGCGAATATGGAAACACAACTCGTTAATTTTTACACTGCTAAAAGGGAATTTATACAGATCGCCTATACCTTAAACATTGTTTTAAAGCCAAACGTACGAGGTAGCGGTTTATGCGTATGTATTCGGCGCCAAAACAACAGAAGAACTGGCGACTGGCGTGCCGAACCCGGCAGCGCGTGAGAAATTCGTTCGTTGCCTGGCAACAGCAAGTCGAAGTCACACTACACGCCGCTTTCGGTTGAGAAATCGCGTGTTTGACGAAAAAACTCTTTCAAGCCTCACGTGATTAATGGATGACCCATTAGAATTCATAATATGCAGCAGTTATGATGTTATTCATAGACCCTGAACTCTAAATAGATTTAAAAGGAGCTGCTAGAAAACGCAATTTTATGAAGAAAATATTAAATAAATCAATAAGAATCAACTTTATATAAAATCTTGTAAAATATAACATATGATGTACAAGTTCTGATTTGGAGATTCACATAATTTGTCACATTCATATTTAAATGATTAAACTTTTGGTAAAATTATTGCAACAATGTCTGTAGCTTTTAAATTAGGTTATAATTTTCAATTCTGCCTTTGCATATAATATAAATAGTTAATAGATGAAAAAGAAATATATATATAACAACCTGGGCCAACTTCATCTGATGCGGTTTGATGACAATTACATTCCCAAGGAGGGTTGACGTCTGGCAGGCGACCAGTCATATAACTTTTACAATATGTACTATGTAAGAAGAGTACATATTGTATCGACCTCAAGTAATTGGGATAAGAGTAGGAGAATGATGAGATGAAAAAGAAAATTAAATTTATATGGAAACAACCAACTAGACCCAGCTAAAGAAAGCAAAGCAATTTTTTCAAGTGTTATTTGCCAAAGCACAAAAATGGTTAAACCCCAATATAAATATAATTACTCACAACCTTGGCCAAACGTCTCATCATTAAGTGCATCATATTCGTCTTCTGATGGCTCTCCAACTCCTTCGTCGTCATTTAAGTTCTGAGGAATTAAAAAATATAAAACTTATGATGATATATTTAAGAAGTAATTGATTGAATTAGGCGATACATGGTGGGAAATCCATTTTCAATCCATCCATCCATTATAAAATGGAGGAGAGGAAGGAAGACCCACCACTTCCCCAAGGTTAATCAATATACCGTACACCTCAGGCAAGGAAGTAATACTGGATGGGATCAAGATGGAATTGGATATAAGGAAATCTTACTCCTGTGATGAGCACCACCTCCAGAACTTCAACTTGGAATTTTCCACAGAACTTCGAATAAAGATTCGACACGTGTTTCGCCTCTAAACGAGGACCACATCCTCAGGACGGTTCAGCTTCAAATGCGCTCATTTAATCTTTATTTGAAGTTCTGCGGAAAAATGCTAGTTGTAATTCTGGAGGTGGTGCTCATCACGGCAGTAAGATTTCCTTATATCCTATTCCACCTTGATCCCATCCGATATGCCTTCCTTTTCTGAGGTGTACGGTATATTGATTAACCATGGGAAAGTTGTGAGTCTGCCTTCCTCTCCTCCATTTTATAATAATATTTAAGAAGTGATACATTTAGAGATAAACAACAACCACTAAAGTCAATAAATCAGATTCGGCATGGTTCAGGCAAATGTGACCCTCTGTATAGTGAGATGTACAATGGGATTTGGAAAGAAAACCTTTTAAAATCCATCCACGTGTAAACCATTCGCAATGCATTCAGGATATATTTACACAATTTTTTAAAGTACTTTGGTTAAAGACCTTACAGTTTGGTGACACTATTGCACTGTTATGATTCCTATAAACGTGATGTTCTTATGAGGACATCAAAACAATATCATTATCTCATACCACTGAGAACTCCTCTTTTCATACACTTTATGCCCACGGCTTTTCCATGTGGTGACGGAGTAAGAATACTATTCACCACCCCCATATCTTACCTGTGGGTGATCGTACGAGATGACTAAGGGATATAAAACGCATATAACATCTATTCCAGAGAAACAAATCCCTATACCAACAGGTCTGACCAGCGCGGTATAGTAGGTTAATTTCACTCCCATTACGGAGGAGGTCCGAGCCCAACAGTGGGACATTTATGGGCTGTGATGATGATGATGATGCCCATGGCTGGACATTACTGTCTATAAATATAATTCTATTACATCTCCCATAGAATAAATCTTAAACATGTATGTTTATCTACTCTTTGTATTTTCTTTTTTATCAATTTTAAAATGCAATGGTACTAGACTAATTTTGAATATATAGATTTAAGAATACAAAGTAACACATTCTTAACCACAACTTACTTGCCCATGGGAATATATATAGCTAGCAGAATAATCACCAGCTACTACATAGATATTCGACAATATTCTACAAATATCCTTATGTCCATCTATCCAACTATCCCTCAATGTCTTTGTTAAGCATAGACTATAGAATAGTGAGGAATAGATGCCCTAACTGCCACTCTTGATATGAAATGTGGTGATCACAATTGGTGCGTTATTATTTGCTTGCACTTCGGTCATAATGGGCGGGAAATTCACCCACTATACCGCACTGGTCAGATGGATTTTATTTTGAGTTTTTCTTTTCTTGAATAGATGCTATATGCATATTATATCCCTTAGCCGTGTCTTACAATACCTACAACGAAAATATAGGGATGGTTCACTAACCTACATTATAGTCTATCTAATCTAAGAAGTGCACTTTGACAGCTGTCTGAGTAAGTTGTCTAGGTATGTGAACCAAATAATCGCTATCGAAAATATCCGATTTTAGTGAGAAATCAATATTGATTTTTTTTAATTAATAATTGGTTTATATTTTATTTTTCAAAAAGGTGATAAATAAATTAAGTGCTAAATTAATACTAAACAAATTTAATTATTTACAGTGTAAAATCTATTCATCATATTTAGTAGGATTAGTTTAAGTAAAAACAAACACTGGATTTGAAAATAGCTATTTATTAAGAATCACTACTATTACTTGAATTATCATCATCGCGAACATTAATAGTAATAATAATTACTTCTTATTTCATAAATAAATAAATAATTACTTCTTTGTCAATAAATTTGTCGAAATGTACACCTCTGTTAAAATCTTTATTCGATTAATTATATTATTCTAATATTTTTACCAATTATTTGGATATTCGTGAATTGGAAGTTGTTAAGCACTACTGCATAGAACATGGTGACGTGACATTGTTAGATTGTCAATAACAATGAGTATTTACCATGTTATTTTTATTTTAAATTAGTTTTACAGTTTCAACATTAGATTATTGTACAAGAAAGTCACCCACAACGTTAATTAATAGTTTTAAATAGTTTTTTAAATTTCTGATTTATTGTTTGCAGTCATGTGTATACGTTTGACCAAGGTTATTCTGTATTAAAACATGCGAAACGTCAAAATGCACTTCTAAGATTAGATGAACTATAGTATTATTGAAGAAGAATAGCACTGACTTACACCAACTTAGTTTTCCAACTAAAATTATGTATTTACTTTCCATCAACAAAAACAGGTCAGTCCTTCAAGGATTACTAATAATGAAGTATAAAACACTATTTCTTTTAAGCAATAAAATTAGTTTAATAATATTGTGAGAAGAAATAAAAATTAACAGCACACAAAAAATTATAGAATATTACAAATAAACACACTATTCCTAGAATATATAATTTACTTGACATATGGTAAGAAAACATTGAAAAACAAATATTAGGACTTGTGTGTGACATCATTGCCTAATGTGGAGATTGTAATTAAAAACATAATTACGTAGTTGCAATACTCTGTGTGCATTTAATGTGTATAAGACAGATAACAAGTATGACTCAGAAACAACTATAAATATAGTTTCAAGATATATTTCACAACATTATGTAGAAATATTTATGCAACGAACTAATCGTTATTTAATTAAAACTGGGATAAAGTCTTGGCAAAGGTGTACCTTATATACTGTATTACGTGTTTCTTCTCGAAACTGTTTTGAGAAACAAACAGAAACAAGTGACATGTAGAAAATTTCAAGTGCATAAATATACAACCTATAGTAAGTTATAATTGAGTTGTTATGTTTCTCATCACTATATATAAAGTTATGTTGATTTGTATAGGTTTAAAACAGTATTTAAGGCACAATTAATTAATAGAAAGTGAGAATACTTGGAACGTATACTGAATTGACGCATTCAAGTGGCGTGCTGGCAAACACTTATTAAACAAATATATGGTTATTGTATATCAAACTGATTGTCTCTATGTGTAGAATATTGATATTGCTTACCGATAACGAAGTATCGAACCCAAAGAAAGAATCTGCCATTGGAATTTTTCATATATCATGGACACAAATGACATGACTTGTCACGGTACCTACATATGTCGCACGCAACGGTGATGGCGGCCATGACATTTTTCATAGTGTAGTGAAGCAATGATACTGCGCACTAGTGTCAAATAAGCTGAAGCTTAGTAATTTCTGTTACTAAAGTCATAAATTGGAAGAATGTCTGTTTAATGCGAGAGAGAGATAAACAATGCTTAACATAAAAGTATTTCAGAGAGTTCTAACGTATACTTATATCTTTATATTCATTAGCGATATACACCTTTTAAATAAAAGAAAAGTGCAGTTATTTTTATTTAATTTTTGAATTTAACATTAAAAATATTAAAGTTTTAGCGCGAAAGGAGAGGTGACATGTGCTGCTCTTGTATTATATTCAATATACTAGTGTTTTTACGTGTTTAATTAAGTATTTTTGATGGCATTTTATGTAATATGAGGCACAGGAAGCACTGAGGTGTAGTGAATATGGTACACCAACGCCTTACATGCGTTTCCGTTTTCCACTAAAATTCCCAAAAGATACCTTTAACAGTATGGCCATGGCACTGTTGATTTTACTTACTGACGAACGATGACTTTAAATGTAGTTAATTTATAAACAAAGATTTGGTTTAAAGGTCTTAGTAACCAAGCCATAAACTGAAAAAAATAATTAAAAATATTTATTAACTCTAATTACTTTTTTAATAGTATTTATTCATGACCATGAATACAAAGTCGTTTAGTCAAATACATTATTAGCTTAATTATCTCAGTATAAAATAATACAGTTTGATT
Organism: Lymantria monacha; assembly: GCA_905163515.2. Taxonomy (NCBI): domain Eukaryota; kingdom Metazoa; phylum Arthropoda; class Insecta; order Lepidoptera; family Erebidae; genus Lymantria; species Lymantria monacha. The sequence continues at coordinate 15,865,967 of LR991104.1, read as the reverse complement.
TATAGCTTATAGCATTATATACAAGTTCTTAGTATTGAATAAATTATTTATAATAACAGTTCATCAGTAAGTGAAAGCGATTCCACTAGTTGAATGCTGACAAAATGATTCCTCTGCTAATTTTTACATATCATGAAACTACATTTAAACCACTGTATAATAGTATCAAAGTACTCATCAAGACGAATCAAACGAACCCAAACTCGATGGGGTTGCGGCGTTTAATTATGGAGTTTCTTTGGCTCGCTTCCAGGTCCATCGTCAGACCCTGGTTACCATATACCTAGTATTAAAGTAATCGTCAAGACAAATCAAATGAGCCAAAACTCAAAAGGGTTGCGTCGTTTAATTACGGAGTTCCTATGGCCAGCTTCCAGGTCCATCATCAGATCAGCTCTATGTCACAATAATATTGCATTTTCATCCGATTTATATATGCATGCTAAATTTCAGCTCAATCGGAAACCAGGAAGTGGATCAAATTTAACTTGCAAGATTTGATTACAGACAACGGGACAGGTGAAACTAAATATAAGCTTGTAATGAAAGAAAAGAAATACTTTTGAAATTTCGTGCCATTCTCGATGTAGAGCTAAACATAGCTGTATAGGCTGAATGGGATTTATTTCCTTTGCCTGTCCGAATGGACGAACAAAAAAATTTAAACGAACCCAATTTTCATAAGGTATACATACACTAAAGACTAAGCAGTTTAGTTTTTTATTAATTGCAATTAAACGACAAAGAATTACCAAGCCATTTTCGAAAGGAAACAGCGCGTTGCGATTATGAAGCTTTTAATAAAAGAAAAACTTCGATACATTCATTTTTACGGTCGTGATCCTGCCAGATACAAAACATATTTTATCCGACGTCCTCGAATATTTTTTTTAATCAACTATTTTCTTACTTTAAACAAAATAGTTGCTTTTTAAAAATATCAAATACGTTTAAACGAATGTTTTTCTTGGCATATGTATTATAATATTATCCTATAAGTGCAATGCTGGGGGGGCACACTTAAAACATTACTTATTTTTACTGATCGTCGCGCCGCCTACAGATTGTTTGTACAAACTTAACGGCTGCCATTTTGTCCTGTATGTCAAACGTTTGACAACTGAGAATTATTATTTTTTGTTCCTGGCGTAGGTACTTATTGTCATCAATCTATTTACGGTATTTGATGTACTTTCTGAAAATTATCTCAATTTTCATTGTTAAGCTGATATTATTATTGCTTCGTTATCAGCTGATATGTTTTTTTTATATTTCAGGGTAGCTTTCATAGTAAAAGAAAATTCTATATAATTACACATACACATGTAGATATGTATATATATCACTTCAACTTTAGTTCACCGCGTAAACTCTGGGTAGCAGCACCTTCCATACATGCATATTTTATCATGGAGTTGCCACTCTTTTTCAGTTTAATAACTTTACTCTTTGGTGCAATGTGAGAAAATTACAATCATTTTTATGTTTGAAAAGTGCTTGATTTTCATATGTCGAGAGTAGAGCAAGACCTCAACGCTTCGCTTATGAGGCGTGCAAGAAGATAGGTATACCGTTATAAACATAAAACAACTATTACTAATGTTTAAATAAAGCACTTTGACATTATTATGATAACCCCATTATAGCGGTATTGAGCGCAACTAAATGCGTTATTTACAAGAAATCAACTCGCGGCTGACATAATCATTAAAGCACCGATCATATTTTTAGCGCGGATTTTGGCAGTATGGTGGCATATGTACATTAAGTTACAACTACTACAATAAATTAAAAAATGAAGTGAAGTAAATATTTGGGTAATTTTATATTAAAAAAAATATTGGTGATATATTATCTATACTAATATACTAATATTATAAAGCGGAAGAGTTTGTTTGTTTGTTTGTTTGTTTGTTTAAACGCGCTAATCTCAGGAACTACTGGTCCGATTTTAAAAATTCTTTTTTTGTTGGATAGTTCATTTATAGAGGAAGGCTTTAGGCTATATAACATTACGCTGCAACCAATAGGAGTAAAGCAACAATGATGAATGTGTAAAAATCGGGATTTTGTTTCCTTTTGAGAGCTTCCGCTGCGTAAACGGTTAAAGTTGCGCAAAAATTATGTACTACATAATTGTTCCCCTTTTAAAGTTGTAAATAAAAGTCCGCGACAGCATATGTCTATCTTTTAAGATTGGCTCACTATAACCTTTTTTATGCTAATCAAATTTGTTTTAAAATAATGTGATATTTTCGAAGGTGTTTTTATAAACATAATATTAATCCTTATCCAAATAAATGAGTTATTCATCACAAGTATTTAATTTAAAACAAAATTGCTCTTTACATTATTTGATTTCAATGAATATCTTAGGCAATATCGCAGTTTAAAAATAACATCGCAGCAAAATAATGATCAAGTACTGGGCGCGCATTTACGATAAAAATACTGGATCTTATAATCTTATATTAAAAAAAAACTCAAACTAATGTTATTTCAAAGTACTTCTGCACACACTACATTTTTAGTTTTGTTTTCTTCTCATGACCTTCCGTCGGCTTTACACATCCTAAATAATAATAATAATAAGTATAGGAAGTATTAGTGCCTGCCCTCATGTATGGCAGTGAAAGTTAGATTTGGCGGGGAAGACATGAAAATAGAATAAATGCTGTAGAGCTGACAGCTCTTCGTAAGCTGTGTGTGATGTATGAAAGATAAAATTAGGTATAATGTTATAAAAGAGCGCTGGTATGCTGAGGTCGGTTGGACACGAAGTGGAAGAAATAATGAGTGGGCAGAGGTTGACGAAGCAAACATATAAAGCAATCGTGAATGGGACGAATACAATGGGAAGACCTTTTCTGGACCAAATTGGCGATTTGTTCACGAGAGGTCATCATCATCATCATTCTCCTACTCTTATCCCAATTACTTGGGGTCGATACAATAAGTACTCTTCATTCATAGTACATATTATAAAAGTTATTGGCAATAGTTTTATGACCGGCTGCCTGCCAGACGTCAACCCTCATTGGGAATGTAATTGTTGACCAAACGGCATCAGATGGAGTTGGCCCAAGTCGTTATAAGGCTTAGTCGTCTTTTACGACATCCACAAGCAAAGTGAGGATTGGTAGTATTCATAGCCGCTACCACACAGCGATTTCATACACATTAAAAGTATGTGTAATCGTAAATAGGCGTAAGTGTATGTATGTATGTATAATATACATACATTGTATATATCTATAGAAAGTATAGATAAGACCCAATACTTTTACTTGCATTACTTTATATGGTACTACATTGCATTATATGGATTACGACAAAATTGAATCACTTTTAAATACTTATTTCGCGTAACTACAAATACACACAAAAAAAGAAACATATACATGCACGCACACTACATCACAAACACACGCACACCACACAGACACACATACACACACGCACACAAACACACGCACACACATACACACACGCACACAAACACACGCACACACACAAACAAACGCACAACACACACATACACACACGCACACACACTCTCACTCTCTCTCTCTCTCACACACACACACACAACGTGTGAGCGCGCTCACTAACACGTTAATTCTCACTCATTCATTTATTATAGATTTCTTTATCATTAGTCTTTATTACGTAAGATATATATATATATTCATTATTTATAATGTATGTTACTGTAAAATAATTTGATGTTCAAGATTTATGTATTTCGGGAAGGAACTGTCTCTTGAAACACAGGTATTACCTAATTCAAGAGGCAAAGACATCTATGTCAACTGTCATATGTATTTAGTTTTCAATAAAGATTATTATTATTATTTTACTTAAGGTTAAATGTTCTACTCTTACTAATAAAAGGGTCATGTAGGTACCTAAAACAGCTTTAACGTATTTATTATTTAAAAATATTTCCACCTTTTACGTAAACGAATTCGCGAGTTGAAGTTAACGTTAGCCCAAAGTAACCATTCCACGCGGACGAAGTCGCGGGCAGAAGCTAGTAAAGTATAATATTTTACACTATGCAGTAGGTGTAACCTGAAAAACCTTTCGTAAGTTTATAGTTAAACCCAAATTTAGATATTTATTAATGAGATTAAATTTTAGGATAAGAATTTCATCAGAGGGTCTATTAATTATGTCCAGTATTAAACTATATTTCTATGGACTTTTAGTTAAAATTTTTATTATTTATGTATTGTTTGATAATTGTTTTAATTTATTTATGGTGATGTGCTACTATCCCTTACTTGACCGTGGAGCCTAGAGCCTATTTCAATCAATTTACATAAATTTTCGATTTTCTCTAAAACACGTCCGCCATGCTTTCTTTATTCAACCAACGATATTAAATTCTATTTTTTTAAATAACTCTTCCTCTTCTTCTTCTTTTTATGTATTGGCAATCAGCTACTTATACGAGCCATTTTTGCCAGTGTCGAGTTATAATTATCTTCACGTTCTTAATCTCTTCAGGTTAGTCATTGTCTGTCAGTCAGTCGAATTGTCGCCATCAACAGTGCTATGGTGACACTGTTAATGGTATGTTGTAGGAATTTTGATGGAAAATGAAAACGTTGTACAGCACTTTTATATGATATTCACTACATCCCAGCTGTTCTGTCACATCATATTACATAAAATACCATAAAAATTATCTAATATAACACGTTAAAACACTAAGATATCGAATATAATACAAGAGCACCACATGACGTTTTAGATTCCCGCCAAGTCCCTTTAAATAACTCATCGCTAATTCTCTCTCACTCTATCGCATAGTTGCACGTCAACCAGAAAATATCATCCAATTTATTAAAGCTATTATTAAAAAAAAACTAACTAGAATTGCAATTTAATTGCAATTCTAGTATATAATATATGTAAATTAATATTAGCATAAAAAAAATGTAAATTTCTCATCCATTGTTTTTTTTTATAGATATTTTTAATGATTTCATTTACACATATATGAATAACTATGTTAATAACTAATTAAAGTATGCTTTGTGTTTTCGTTGAAAATAATATTATTTGAAGTTTTTTTGTTGATCATTTGGTCCTTCTGTTGGTAAGTGGTAAAGGTTCATTTTCGTGCATCACGTTTAAACGCGGACGCGCGAGTTTAACGCATATTATTCATTCACGTTGACTTGCGTGCGCGGTGGCGGGCGCGGTCACGAAATATCAAACATATGGCGTAATATCCAAGTATTCACGTACGAAACGCACGCGCGGTCTAAGTAGCGGGCAAGCTAGCGACTGGCGCGCGCGTTGCGCTCGCGGCAATATCAAACGCGTGAGTTGTATAGTGTGTGTTCACGTCGAACTAGCTGCGAAGCGCGCGATTCATTCGCGACGTTAGGTAAGTTCAATCAGTTTGAACTTGTCGCTAGAAACGATATCATTTCTTTCAATACAGAAGAGTTTACACTCGCGCAAACGCCTGGCGGCCAATGTGAACACGAACTCGCTACGTCTACCGCGCCCGCACCCGCCACGGCACCCGCGCGTTCCTATGTGAACAAGCACTTAGTATTCATTCACGTTGACTCGCGGGCAAGGTGGCGGGCGCGGTCACGAAATATCAAACATATGCCATAATATCCAAGTTTTCACGTACGAAACGCACACGCGGTCTGAGTAGCGGGCAAGCTAGCGAAAGGCGCGCGCGTTGCGCTCGCGGCAATATCAAACGCGTGAGTTATATAGTGAGTGTTCACGTTGAACTAGCGGCGAAGCGCGCGATTCATTCGCGACGTCAGGTAAGTTCAATCAGTTTGAACTTGTCGCTAGAAACGATATCATTTCTTTCAATACAGAACAGTTTACACTCGCGCAAAAGCTTGGCGGCCAATGTGAACACGAACTCGCTACGTCTACCGCGCTCGCACCCGCCGCCGCGCCCGCGCGTTTCTAAGTGAACAAGCACTAAGTGCTTGTTCTACTAAGTTCATACTGATTGAAATTACCTGACGTCGCGAATGAATCGCGCGCTTCGCCGCTACTTCGACGTGAACACACACTATACAACTCAAGCGTTTGATATTGCCGCGAGCGCAAAGCGCGCGCTAGTCGCTACTTAGACCGCGCGTGTATTTCGTACATGAACACTTGGATATTACGCCATATGTTTAATATTTCGTGCCCCTCCAAAAAAAGGAAAGTGCTGTAGCTCTAAGGGGGTCTGTAAAGGTTAGTTTTAAATAATTTCATTCCTATCGTAATTTTATAGGTTGCTGGATTCTCTGCCAGGGAAGCAATAGTAATAATAGTAAATTTACCAGTTAAGATGAGCTGTCAAGTAGAAGTAGTCCAAGGTATCCTACAAGGGAAGGAGTGTGTTACATATTACGGCAAGAAATATTACAGCTTTATTGAAGGTATACCGTATGCAAAGCCACCTGTCGGTAAACTACGATTTAGAGTGAGTGTATATACGATTTTTCTTGCACACATCACTGATTTTTCTGTACTTAGCTTCTGTAACCTGTGTTTTGTAATTAGAACAATCCATAAATAATGAACTGTGATGAAACGTGGCTATCATTTATTTTATTTAATCAATCAATATTGTAATGGATCAATCAATATTATCCGTGTGGCGACGGAGTAAGAATACAAATCACCACCCCATATCTTACCCGTAGGTGATCGTAAGAGACGACTGAGGGATATAAAAGGCACATAACAGCAAAAGAAGGACAACTCGAAACAAAGCACTATACCAACACGTCTGACCAGCGTCGTATAGTAGGTCAATTTCCCTCCCATTGCGGAAGAGAGTCGAGCCCAAAAGTGGAACTTATTATGAGCTGACATCATGATTATTTCCTATTTATTATTATAATGGAAAGTGTACAATGTACGTGACTTTAAAACTTAGAAATGAGTCCCAAAACGTTCATATGACTATAAAATCGCATTCTACAAAAAAAAAGAAAATATTGGATAGAGCGAAGTTCAGTGCATAGACGTGGTAGTAAACCATTTTGCTTTGAAATTCGATTATTCGTGTTCTTTTGTAAAGTAATATTGTAAAATATATTCGAATAAAAGAACGACTACATTCTATGCTTTGAACATCAAAATTGTCTTAATTCAAAATTTTTAAAACAAGTTTTTTAATTTTCTGATACTAATTTGCAGATATTTTTATTGAAACTACCTATTTGGGGTTTTATTTTGATGTAAATATTTGAAAAAGCATACACACGATAATAAAACGTAAATTATATAATCTCAAGTAGTCTTGCCTTTATAATACCGACAAGCTACTTGTTGGGCGGGTTATGGGGTCGCGCGCTGTGCCTTCCGAGCGGGGGACCATACCACAGCTGGGCGCCAAAAACAAAGATAAGATAAGATAAGATAAGATAATTTTTATTTGTCAAAGAAGACATAAATAGTATAACAATAGTATTTTTACATACATACACCCAGCTAAATAATCCATATAGTATATTTCTTTTATAAGAAAACATCCCGCACTAAATAATCCATTCTTGTGTTGCGATGAACTTTCTGAACATTCGAGGACAATATCATGTATTTATTAAAATTACAAGAAATAGTAGTCGTTCTTGAATTAATAAATATGAATTAATTAAAGAAAGAAAGAAAGAAAACATACTTTATTCGGCAATGCGCCACACAACTAAATTTACATGACTATACTTACATGATCAATAATAATTATAAATACCAAATACATTCAACCACTAGATACTAGGACGCTAGTCATAGTCGTATAGTTACAAATTATGCATAAATAGGACAAAATATAACCTATAAAGGTAGTGTAACATTAGAAGCAAACTCAGTGTGGCATCATACACCGAAAAGGCCACAGCCAAAGAGTAAAGTTATTAAACTGAAAAAGAGTGGCAACTCGATGATAAAATATGCATGTATGGAAAGTGCTGCCACCCAGAGTTTAGGCGGTGAACTAAAGTTGAAGTAATATATATATGTATATATATACATATCTACATGTGTATGTGTAATTACATAGAATTTTCTTTTACTATGAAAGCTATCCTGAAATATAAAAAATAACATATCAGCTGAAACTAAACAATAATAATATCAGCCTAACAATGAAACTTGAGATAATTTTCAGAAAGAATATCAATAACCGAAAATAGATCGATGACAATAAGTAGCTACGCTAGGAACAAAAAATAACAATTCTCAGTTGTCAAACGTTTGATAGGCGGGACAAAATGGCAGCTGTTAAGTTTGTACAACCAAGCTGTAGGCAGCGCGACGGTCAGTAAAAATAAGAAATGTTTTAAGTGTGCCCCCCCAGGCCACAGCTCAGCATTTGCTGCATATAAATACAGCGCTGATTTTCAGCTGTAACCTAAAATGGGCAACGGCTAACGCTCACATTTACGTTTCACTAGAACATATTCGAGACATAAAATTGAATAAGTATACAAAATCGTTTTTAAATAATAAAATGTAAAAAATAACTATTCTTTATTTTATGTAAAAAAAAAAAAATTAAAGGATAAAAAATAAATAAAACTGAATATAAAACGACACAAAAAAAAATATATAGAAAATTTTAGAGCATCACTTGTGAAACATTACTCAGTCTGTAACATCAGTGTAACTCAACAGTACATTAAGCTCAGCACATATATGTACCACGGCTGGACTTGAGCGTTTTCCACAATAGAATGTAAAATCACCTACTGCACCAGGCTGGTCAGACGGATTGGTAGAGAATTTCATTTTGAGTTTACCTTGGATAGAATTTATATGCAAATTATATCTCTTAGACGGCTTTTACGGTGGTGAATTGTATTCTTATTCTGTTACCATACAGAAAGTTTATCAATTGACATAATATAATTTGTTCGTGACCAATGCTCTGCCTTTGGACCAACTTTGCCTGAATCTATTTTAATTTTTATTATTTATGGAGACTCCATACGTCCCATAATCAGGGTTCGTAAAGGGAAGGAAATTGACCTACCACTTAAAGCTTTAGAGTTAGGTGTTTTAGTTGAGCCTGAATCTATATTTATAAATGCAATCTTACTTTGTTTTTAGGATCCCCAAGAACCGAACGGTTGGATAGGAGTTCTCGATGCAACTAAAAGAGGAAATAGGTGTCGGCAAATTAATCCTTATATCAATAGTCCTATAGAAGGTTCAGAAGATTGCCTTTATTTAAACATATATACACCAAGCTTGCCACAACAAAAGACTAATCAATTACCGGTACTATTTCTTATTCATGGAGGTGGTCTGATTTTCGGCTACGGGGATTATTACAAACCAGATTATTTATTAAAGCATGATGTTATTTTAGTTACCATTAACTATAGATTGAATATCCTTGGTTTCTTGTGTTTAAATATACCAGAAGTACCCGGGAATGCAGGTCTGAAAGATACAATAATGGCATTAAAATGGGTGAATAAAAATATAAGGAACTTCAATGGGGATCCCGGTAATGTAACCGTTATGGGAGAAAGCGCAGGAGGTGGGATTAGTACATCGTATCTAACATCCAAAATGGCAGATGGATTATATCATAAAATAGGTGGTGAATCAGGTGTATCAATAGGTGATATGTTTGTAACTGAAGCTGAAGATATAATTGAAAAGGCTAAATTAGTTGCTTTAAAGTTAGGCAAAACTATAAAAGATGAAAAAAGTTTATATGAGTTTTTTATTAGTGTGCCTGTTGATGATTTAATAATAAATTTCGTTACAATAGAATTAACACGAGAGTCTTCTGTAATTAAGGCACATTTTCTACCAGTAATTGAAAAGAAATTTGATAATGTAGAAAGATTTTTCGACGAGCATCCTCGAACTGATATCGCATTAAATAGATTTAATATGCATATATGTATGATTGGAATGAATTCCCATGAAGGAGCATTATTTCTAAATAAAGATGCAGAAGGCAATTTTATTTATCAAAATGATTTCTACCATTTCATTCCGTATTTTATGAATGTGCAACGGGATGATAAAAGAGTTGTTGAAATAGTTAAAAAAATACGCGAGTTCTATTTCAACAACAGATCGGTAGGAGATGATACAAAGTTAGAATATTTAGATCTGATGTCAGACCGAAATTTTAACATTGATTTTATTACAATGGTTGAACATTTATCGAAAAGCAATCCAAATGTTTACTTTTTCAAATTCCAATATTTCGGTAACATGAACACTAGAATCATGAAGGCTTTGGGAATTAAGGGATCTACCCATGGCGATGTCATGCAGTACCAATTTTACAGAAAGGCAAAACATAATAAAGGAACAGAAGATGATCTTAAAATTGTAAATATTTTGAATGAGATGCTATGCAGCTTTATGAAAAATGGGTAAGAATTAATTATAAAGTGATAATTCCAAAAAATAATTTGTACAGCAATGGTATTGTTATCCATTGAATTAATACACAGTATCTAACTAAGCAAGATAAGAAAAATTAAAAAAAGGAGAGCACACGTTTTAGTATAACAAAGAGTATGTAACACTACGTACCACAATAATTTTGAATAAAGTATATTTATAATAATATATACTTTATTCAAAATCATTGTGGTACGGGGTGGTTGCGTTTTTCTTTGCTTTACAGGATCTTATTTACTCATGGAAGTAATAAGTACTCTGTACAACAGATTACTTATTACTTCCATGTATTTACTGGCTTAAGTATTAGTTATAGCAGCCATTATCGTGACAATAAAAAATGCCTAATATTTTTTATTCACAGGACGCCATCTTGGACTGGTCAAAAAACGAAATGGTTGCCGTATACGCCGCAAGAAAAGCTTGTACTTATAATAGATCACGAAATACAATTAATTAAAAACCCCGACTTACACAGATTTAAATTTTGGCAAGATATTACGGGTGAATCATCAAAATTATAACGATAATTGATATGGTTGTAATACCATGTTTGAATAAATACCATATTTGATTATTTTAGTTTTTTTAGTTTCATTAACGAGCTTATAATCTGTGATGATAAATTTAATAGTATAATATACATTAATGAAATATAATTCTACTGAAGTGAAACCTTTCATTGGTTGATTTTAAATTATAATCTGTTCTTTTTGTGTGATGGAAAGTGCGCGAAAAAAAGTCTAAGTGAATACCGAGTTGCGTATTTATCATACATTCAGAATGAATGAAAAAGTGTAATCTACAAGTAAGCACGCGTCGTAACTGTCGCTTAAGCCCTTTTTTCGCGAGCACAGACAGACTACTAACAATAAGAGATACTACGTATCTCGGGAGTTTAGAACTATATAACAAGAAATTCGAAATAACGACAAAATATTCTGAAAAAATATTTATTATAGGTTAGCGCTATCTATTAGACATTTATGGTACTAAATTAATCTTTGTTCTTTTCGGTTTGACAGAAAGAAAATTATGTACGTAAAATAAAAATATTAATATTATAATAAGAACATGCACATACAAAATATACGAACTTTATTGTAATTTTGTGTACATTTTTATTCAATATTACACAAGGCCTTTACAGAAAACTATAAGAGCCTTGTATAATATCCAATCTACCTGATAACATTGCTACTACTGTAAATAATACTTTAAAAATTTCTCTGTATTACATTGCATAAAATACAAAAAATAAATAATATGCCATTTTCAGACACAACATTTAGAAAAAAAATATAGACCACCATATAACATTTTTACAATCCCGCCAAATTCTATAACGCGGGTTCTTGATTAAGTGTTGACAGCTCGCACATGTTTTCCTATTTATGGGAAATAGAAGGTGAATCTTAGGTGATTAGTAAAGCCCAAAAAATATTAAAAGTTAGTAACGGAAAAGTAACGCCTAAAAATAAGCAACAAAAGAATCAAATAAAAAGAAAATAGTAACTTCAGTCATTTTCATTTCTATATAGATAATAAATTTACTATTTATGCCCAAATTTTCATTTTTAAAACTATAATGTCAACTACCACATTAGTATAACATTATTAATTTGGGAAATTAAATTATATTGCAAATATGTTCACTAATAAATTTTAAGTCATACCATATTAAGCAGTACTTGTAATCTTTCTTTAACGTGACAGTACAGTACAGCGGGGGTGGTCCGGTCGATGGCCCTGTACGGCGCACCCGTGTGGGCGGGGTCCCTGACCGTCCGACTTAGGGCTCTACTATGGCGACCACAGCGGGCCATGGCGGTCAGGGCCATACGCGGATACCGCACGGTGGCGACGGAGGCAGCATGCCTGTTGGCCGGAACACTCCCGTGGGACTTGGAGGCGGAGATGCTCGCCGGACTGTACCGGCGGGTGTCAGCGACGCGGGCAGGGGGCGGCACCGTCTCACTTAGTAAGATGGCCGCTTGGCGGGGCGACGCCCGCCGTGACGTTATTGCTCGTTGGGCAACCCGGCTGGAAAGGCCTCGGTTCGGTGTTCGGACCATAGAGGCCTTCCGGCCAGTGCTGATGGAGTGGTTGGGTCGACAGCACGGGGTCCTTTCCTTCCGACTGGTGCAGGTCTTGACGGGGCATGGTTGCTTCGGCAAGTACCTGCACACGGTCGTGAGGAGGGAGAGGATACCGTCCTGCCACCACTGCGATTGCGACGAGGACACGGCGCAGCACACGCTCGAGGTCTGTGTGGCCTGGGCAGAGCAGCGCCGTGAACTCGTCGCGATCATCGGTGCCGACCTGGCGCTGCCGACCATCGCTAAGGCGATGCTCGACAGCGTCAGGAACTGGGACGCGGTCGCCGCCTTCTGCGAGACAGTTGTCTCGCGGAAGGAGGCGGCGGGGCGACTCCGAGAGGAAATCCTCTTCGGTGAGACGCTCCGTCGCCGGCGCCTGGGGTGGCGGAGGCGCGAGTATCTGCGCCTAATGCCGCCCTAGCCGAGGCCGCGGGTGACTGGGCCGGGGAATAGTCCTTCACCCGCAGAGAGGCTGACCGCGTGAGGGCCACGCCCCGTCAGTTAGCTGGGGCGTTGACGGGGGATGGTACCCGAAAGGGTAACCCGCCGGGCTGGCCACGGAAGGCAAGGAAGCGGTACCAGTGGCCGGCCCAATGGCGATGGGGAGGGAATAGGGTGGGTTATGGGGCCACGCGCTGCCCCTCCGCCGCCCCGGACGGTACGGGCGACGTGTGACCGGGCCATAGCCTACCAAAAAAAAAAAAAAAAACGTGACAGTACTTATTATAAAGTTTAGTAAAGGAAGTGTGAATCACCACACCTTTTAATTCAAAATTATGCGAGAAAAGTGCTAAAATAAAATGAAAAATAATATAGCATTTTTGGTATTCCACCAAAATTCCGAAAAGTAATGCTTGACAGTTCAAAATATTACACTTTTTAAGTTAATGATTTGGTTTGTCGATGGACTATTACCACAAATGAAGTGATAATGGGATAAAACAACAATTTGCATAAATACCTTTGTAACCATGCCATAAAATTCCTTAATAAATGTCAATAGGTCCCTATTGGGAGGTTTTTGGCGGGAATCTAAAACGTCATGTGGTGCTCTTGTATTATATTCGTTATTTTAGTGTTTTAACGTGTTATATTAGATAATTTTGATGTCATTTTATGTAATGTGATGTGACGGAACTGCTGAGATGTAGTGAATATCATATAAAAGTGCTTTACAACGTTTTCGTTTTTCATCAAAATTCTCACAAGATACCATTAACAATGTGGCCATAGCACTGTTGATGGCGACAATTTGACTTATAGTGCCACAAACTTATCTGACCCGGTGACAAATTGATGAACTAATGACGCCATTTTGAAATGTCATGAAACGTCAATCGTCCTCCCAATATGCTAATATTTCAGTTGTTGGTTGTTTACGCCGTGTTTATTTATTTTCTGTGATTTTAAAATGCGAAAAACGATACAATAAATGCTATATTACAAATTTTAAGTTATATGAAGGAAGAAAAACATCTTCAGGCACCATTAATACCTTTTGAAAAATTGTATGAGGAGCCACAGATTAGTGTTGTTAGTTTTTGAAAGAAAATAACACTAAATAAACATTAAATATAGTTTCTTATGTGTTAAATATAATAAATTGATTTGTTCTTAGAGTGTAATTATATTTTGAATATAATTATTATATATTTATACAAATAATATAATAATATTCCATTTATGTACATTTAATTGTAATGAATGTGCTTGATTGTTATTAATTGCAACATACTTTTCTTGTTACTACATAGTGAGTATATATGTAATATATGTATTTTTGTGTATGTATATCGATTTGTTGATGAACAGAAAACAAATATTGTATATATACATACATATCATCACGCCATATCCCTTGCAGGGTAGGCAGAGTGCCAGAGAACTCTATCTCTGCATACTTCACTCGCTTCCTCAACATTCATAATTCTCTTCATACACGCTCGCCCGTTTCGGAGACTCTTGACTCCACCTTCCTTCAGTATATGACCGATCTAATAATAATGTATTTAATGTGAAAAAAATATTTTTTTAGAGGTTGGAGAAGGATTTATAAGAAAACTTGTAAAGGATAAAGAACAGGCCGATAAGAGTGGAGTAAAAATTTGTACACCAGGAAAAATACGAAAGAGGATGAAAAATAAAATTTAAAGTCATTGATTTTGATCTCGGTGTTATTAGTCGAAAAATACACCAATTTTACAGTGTGCGAAAAACAGATTTCCACAATACCAAAGTTAATGATGGTACTTCTAGAAGAGATCGATTTTAAGAGGAGTCTCCTCGACCCTTCCAAAAATACTCCATAAAATTGGAATTCAATATAAAAAAAAAACAAAATCGAATAAAAAATTCTAATAGAGCGAAATGATATACCGTCATAGAGAGCAAGCTATCTTCAAAAAATTAAAGACAACGACGAAGGTGATCAAAAACCAGTCTTAATTTTGGATATGACTTATATTCACACATCTCACACAGTCGGATGTTGTTGGCAAAGTGATGGAATTGACAGTGTGTTAAATCCTGTTTCTAAAAGAAATAGATTGATAGTTGTACATGCAGTTGGACGAATAAGCTTCGTAGATAACGCTTTATTAGTGTTTCTCACACTGAATAGCAATAAATTTAAATAAAAGGTGACTGAAAATCTTTTACCAAATCTGCATCAACCAACATTAATTATAATGGATCATGCCCCTTATCACAATACTTCTGTAAATAAAATACCTAATTCAAATTACAAAATTAGTTGAAACATAATCACATTTAATGAACAGCTTACAAAGACGCTGCTTTATGAAATTATTAAAAGACATGAAGCTAAGCCGCTTCATGAAATTGACGAAATGCTTAAACACAATAGACATAGCGTGTTAAGATTACCACCATACCGTTGCGGTTTAAATCCCATTAAAATGATTTGGAGCTCAATGAAACGAAACATAGCAATGCAGGATATTGAAAACTCTTGTTCCAAAATGCCTAAATTAATTGCAGAAGCTATTAATAGAATAACTATAGGCGAATAGAAAAATCACTGTAATCACGTGAAAAAAATTTTAAAACGAATACAAAAAAGAGGATACATATTTAGATGAGCCTCTCATCATCACTTTAGACAGTGACAGTGAGAATGAAAGTAATGATTCCTATGATGAAGTGACTGACGAGTCAAATGACATGTCCAATACCTGGAATATGTCCATTATAAAAAAAATCCCCTACACTTGTAGATCATAATTATTGTGTTAAAATATAATTATTTATAAAAATTACATTTTTGTTTCTTCTCTATTACGCATAATAAAATATGTTCATAAGCATTGATGCTAGCATCACACTTACCTACATCCCATCTATGAGCCCACGGGAGAAAATGCTATAATTCCATTTTTTATGACTGCCACAGGAAATTGTATAAAGGAGTGTTGACTAGTGTTTTCTAAACCCGTTACCACGTGGGGAGGTACTTACCCATTTTATTGCAAATAGAATGTACTGGCAACACTAAATGCGATAACAGCGACGCTGTCACCGGGTCAGATAAGTTTGTGGCACTATACTGACGGACAATGACTAATCTGAAGACACTAAAAACTTGAAGATAATTATAACTCGACACTGGCAACAATGGCTCATTTAAGTAGCTGATTGCCAATACATAAAAATAAGAATAAGAAGGGACTTTTGGCGGGAATCTAAAACGTCATGTTGTGCTCTTGTATTATATTCGATATCTTAGTGTTTTAACGTGTTATATTAAATAATTTTTATGATATTTTATGTAATATGATGTGACAGAACAGCTGGGATGTAGTGAATATCATATAAAAGTGCTTTACAACGTTTTCGTTTTCCATCAAAATTCCTACAACATACCATTAACAGTGTCACCATAGCACTGTTGATGGCGACAATTCGACTGACTGACAGACAATGACTAACCTGAAGAGATTAAGAACGTGAAGATAATTATAACTCGACACTGGCAAAAATGGCTCGTATAAGTAGCTGATTGCCAATACATAAAAAGAAGAAGAAGAAGAAGAATAAGCAGGTCCCTATTGTTACCGAACTCATGTTATGAAGTCATCGTGGTACATAACATGGAGACTAGAGTATAAGGAAAACAATCTTATATGGGAGAATAGTTGAAAAAGTGTCCAGCTTTATGCTATAAATAACAGTTCAAAAACCTTCCACAGTCGTGCTGGTGTAGCAAAAGGTATGGTGTGAATATATTAATTGTTCGAAGTATGCTGAGTTAAAAAAAATAATATCATTTATAACCTTCAATAATTATTACAAAAAAAGGTACACCTAGAATGATTTTATTTCGTAAACTGTGAATAGTATGTAAGCTTATTGATTTATTAGTTTCCTTTTCCGCTTCTTTTCAAAGGACCTGGCCAAGATTCGCCCCGGATCTATGAAAATACCTAATAATAGAATTAAAACGTACAGATTTAACTTATCGTTATAAAAACTTGATCTGTATTTCCTGTAGCACTAGAGCAAGTGGATGAATGATGTAGTACTAGAGCAAGTGGATGAATTTGTATATCTTGGATGTGGATTTAGCCGAGATGGAAGGTACACCACTGATATAGAACGAAGAGTGAATGCGGGAAATAGAGTGAACGGAGCGTTGGGGCAACTTCTCGGCAGCCACCACCTCAGCCAGAAGGCACGTGTAGCAATACATAACGCAGTGCTTGTCCCAACATTACTGTATGGAAGCGAGAGTTGGGTATGCAGAAAAGAGTATGACAGTAAAATTAATGCGGTCGAAATGCGATCTCTGCGGAAAATATGTGGAGTTAGGCTGACCGACCGCATTCGTAACGACGACGTAAGAGAGCGAGTAGGTATGAAAGAGAGTATTGGTGTAAAGATGCGAAAGGGAATGCTCCGATGGTTCGGACATGTGGAAAGAATGCCGAACGAACGCCTGGTTAAGAAGATATACAATGCAAAAGTGGAAGGATGTAGGTACCGAGGGAGACCGAGACTAACCTACCTAGACCAGATCGGTCATGTACTGAAGGAAGGTGGAGTCAAGAGTCTCCGAAACCGGCGAGCGTGTATGAAGAGAATTATGAATGTTGAGGAAGCGAGTGAAGTATGCAGAGATAGAGTTCTCTGGCACTCTGTTCTCTCTGCCTACCCTGCAAGGGATATGGCGTGATGATATGTATGTATGTATGTATTTCCTGTTATTAACCATTTTTCCATTTTGATATTAACCTAGCAGAAACTATTCTTGCAATAAAAACATTAGTCAATTTATTCATTTGGGCTTCATCGCCATTTTATTTGGACGATAGTATTAATAGAGATTGACTTGTGTATCGATTATGCTTCTATCGATTCAAAAATACAGTTATGAATATTACGATATATGGAAAGTAATGTTAACGTTTTGTATTTGTGCTTTGATTACGTTAACTTAAGCTTATTTATTTTTTCATTGACGCTGGCAATATTTATTTTAAAGAACTAATTTAAGATCATAAAAACAATCAGTCAATTATTTTGTTAGTTAGTTAGGTAGCTACAATAAACTCTGTTGGTTGCATAATTATAGTAAAAAAATCAAACAGTTAAACCGATACACCTATATTTATTAGATTCGTTGAACTGATGACAACTGTCTGATAAAATTCTAAAATAGTATTCTGAACGATTTTCTAGATATCTTATATCATATCGTGCTTCAATGCTATCGTATTCGTGCTTTTATATCTAGATAACATTTCAGGACATCTTTACACTCGAAAATTGCCTTAGAAATACTTATACTCATAACAGTAAACCTGCTATGTATAAAAATTAATGATTGACTTTTATTATTTTACTATTAATGATACCATAAATCAGAATAAATTAATTGAAAATGTCTTGAATGTAATTGTTGACCAAACGGCA
This sequence comes from Lymantria monacha, assembly GCA_905163515.2. Lineage (NCBI taxonomy): Eukaryota > Metazoa > Arthropoda > Insecta > Lepidoptera > Erebidae > Lymantria > Lymantria monacha. Next base: position 15,847,515 of record LR991104.1, on the reverse strand, counting down.
TCAGATGGAGTCAGAGCCCAGGTCGTTATAAGGCTCTTAGTCGTCTTTTACGACATCCACGAGCAAAGTAAGGGTTGGTAGTATTCGTAGCCGCTACCACACAGCACCATATATTCTTTTAATATATCGTATGGTATAGATATTCCACAAAATTCAAATGATAGGTATTTATTGCTTCGTGTAGTTTAATAGAGATTGCAAATTGACTGCTTTGCATGAGTTAGACATATTGAGTAAAGCATAACTTGAAAATAACTAGGTATGCACTAAGAAATACGTTCTGGCTATACCTATTTATAATAGTATTATTGTTGAAAGTGCCTGATATTTGTGTCATAGCAACAAAGTAAAAACGTATTTAAAAAAACTGCAATGTTTAGTTAGAGACATTTTTCTTTTCGATTTGTAATCTAGAGACCAAGTACTATGTAATAATACCAATCTTATGTCCGTACGTGAATATTAACAAGTGGGGCAAATCTCCATACAATGTTGCAGTGTTTCCACTATCAGATTTTAGTTTTACCCTAGATTTTTCTATTAATTGCCCTAAATATCTTAATTATTCTCCGAAAATCCTTGATTTAGGGCGCAAAATTTTAATGAGTTCAAAATAAAACAAATCTTGATGGTTTGAATATTTATTTTAATTTTCGTCTATTAATCAGAGGTAGTAAACAATTAATCATAAGAAGAATTCATTTTAATCTGTGGAAGAAGTAGATGGTGAACAATGTGATGCTGATGCTGAAGCTAAAGCACTGGGCTTAAATTTTTGAGCTGCTTTCAATATTTGTCTGTTGGGTTCTAAAATCGAGCCTGTCATACTTAGTTTGGTATACAACAAACCGTTGAGGGTTTTTTTGTGAAGTTTATTTCTTTTATAAGTTTTACATTTTTTTAGTACACTGAATATTTTTTTTTTTTTTGTGTGTCTTAGTTGTTAGCCTCAGGTGGCTATGACAACTTTACCTGGACTGTGGGTGAGCGCTGAGGGCTCTCAACCCGTTTACACTGAATAATCTTTCAACCTCAGTATTTGAAGATAGCAGTGCTTATAGAAGTGAAATCACAACTTCGAGGTTTTGGTATTTGTAAGTTCCATAATGATCTCTCAAGCTCAACGCATTATTCCATTATACTTCCGTTGGTAATTTTGTGACCTCTTCTTCACTTTTTACCTTGAAATAATTTGCTTCAATACGGGATTGTTGACGTCATTAATTATCCGCTTTTTGTATATTACATTTATTACTTAAAAAAACTGAAATGGCTGAACACATTATGTGTTAAAGAACGATTTTCCAACTGTCGTGCAATTTGTGGATCTACATATTTTATCAAATAGAAAACATTTTCAAAGTCAAATCTTAATTCATCATCATTTCAGCGTATCGCCGTCCACTGCTGGACGTAGGCCTCTCTTATGTTACGACACAGGCGGCACAGGACCGCAGTCCTGTGCCGCCTGCATCCAACGACGTCCAGCCACTTTCACCAGGTCATTTTACCCCAAATTACCCTAAAACCCTAAAAATATTAAATAGCCCTAAGCCATATTTTAAATTAGTAGTTTCGCCCTGAAAAGGGCGAAATCCCTAAAAGTGGAAACACTGCAATGTTGGCCAGCTCCTTTGCCATGATGCTAATGTGGCGCCACCCTTATTTAATACATTTCAACCAAAGAGTAAAGTTATTAAATTGAAAAAGAGTGGCAACTCGATGATAAAATATGCATGTATGGAAAGTGCTGCCACCCAGAGTTTAGGCGGTGAACTAAAGTTGAAGTAATATATATACATATCTACATGTGTATGTGTAATTACATAGAATTTTCTTTTACTATGAAAGCTACCCTGAAATATAAAAAAAAAACATATCAGCTGATAATTAAACAATAATAATATCAGCCTAACATTGAAACTTGAGATAATTTTCAGAAAAATATCAGTAACCGAAAATAGATCGATGACAATAAGTACCTACGCTAGGAACAAAAAATAACAATTCTCAGTTGTCAAACGTTTGACAGGCAGGACAAAATGGCAGCAGTTAAGTTTGTACAACCAATCTGTAGGCGGCGCGACGGTCAGTAAAAATAAGTAATGTTTTAAGTGTGCCCCCCCAGATTTCAACGGACACTTCACTTTTTCACATACACAGATGATTCTCCTTATACTCTAGTCTCCATTTATTAATCTGTGGTGATAACAACAAATAAGTGTCATTCGTTGATCAACAGTCGTGGTGCTACTGATGTTATTGCTAAAGGTACTTATTAAATAATAATTATCGATAAGATTAGAAATCCTTTTATTGCAATTTTACTGTTTATAGTCCAAGTTGTTTCTAAAATGAGTTTTGTTTATTATTTAGTAGGCGTTATCAGCCAATAACATAGTTTTTCCTTGATATAATTTTGGAAAGTCAATTTAACTTTATTAATAATTAATTATAAAATAACAGTTTTAAATCAAATAATCTAGAAATACAGTTAGCCGCGATCTTTGAACTTGTCGTGAGAGTCGTAATAACTGACTAAGATTAAATGCTAATACTTGATAAAAATATTGATGAAAATCTAAACCCGGAAAAGATATAGGTATACCTTATCTTGCGCTATTTTCTTTCATAGAGTTTACTTTTGTCTATATTTCAAGTTAATATTTTTAAAATAGACAGGTTTGCTGTTAATCTATTAATTACCAACTATTTTAGACGTATATAGGTAAAACGATAAAATTCGGCCCAGTTTCCGGTTCATTCGATGCTTTTCAAGACAATAGCGCCAGCGAGCCGTGACGATAGTGTATTTTCCGAAAAATCTAGAGAATAATTTAGTTTCAGAATTGTCTACTAGATGGCACTGCTCTTCAAATATATATTTACAGTGTTTTGGCTGACTATATTTCTATTATTTACAGTTTGATCGTGTTTTTTTTAGTCGGTCAGAGTCATTTAAGAATCTTGTAGCCATAGAATGGTGTCTCCGATAGCAATATATCTGACATCCAAAAATAATGCTTGGCAAAAAAACTTCATGTTTAAAAAACATGTTTGTGACTAATATACTATAATCTATTATATTTAGAACCTGTATATGGTAACTGTATGTCATTATTCTAAGTTTTGGAAAATAGATTTGTAGCACACTTTTGACGGGAATTTGAAAACGTCATGTGGTGCTCTTGTATTATAGTCGATATCTTAGTGTTTTAACGTGTTATATTAGATAATTTTGATGGCATTTTATGTAATGTGATGTGCGGAAATACTTGGATGTAGTGAATATCATATAAAAGTGCTTTACAACGTTTTCGTTTTCCATCAAAATTCCCACAAGATACCATTAACAGTGTAGCCATTGCACTGTTAATGGTGACAATTTGACTTAGACGACGACTGACTTGAAAGACTAAAAACGTGAAAATATTTATAACTTGACACTGGCACCAATAGCTCGTATATGTAGCTGATTGCCAATACATAAGAAGAAGGATAGATTTGTAGCAATAAATATTAAAATCATCACAAAACTACTACCATTAACTTTTGCAATATGTGAGATAGTAGAGAAGTAGTGAAGTAGGTACATATAACGCCGACCACGTACAGGAATTGGGATAAGAGAAGGGCAATATTTACAGAGGTCCACAAAAAAAAGTGGTCTGTGCTGGGTGTTTGACAAAGATTTTTCGACGTATTTTTTACCGCTGAATACGAATCTAAATTGGGGGTCAAACTACAAAAAACGGGAAAAAATAAAAAAACCGGCGAAATCTACGATCTAATCGGTTTTTCTACATAATAACACAGGTACTCAAAAAAGTGGTCTGCGCTGGGTGTTTGACAAAGATTTTTCGACGTATTTTTTACCGCTGAATACGAATCTGAAGTCAAAATTGGGGGTCAAACTGCAAAAAATGGAGAATAATAAAAAAAAACCAACGAAATCTACGATCTATTCAGTTTTTCTACATAATAACGCAGGTACTCAAAAAAGTGGTCTGTGCTGGGTGTTCGACAAAGATTTTCCGACGTATTTTTTAGCGCTGAATACGAATCTAAAGTCAAAATTGGGGGTCAAACTGCAAAAAACGGAGAAAAATAAAATAAACCGATAAAATCCTTACTTATCCTTACATTTATCTGGGACGATAAAAATGATATCACGAGCAAAAGCTAATAGGCACGCAATAAATATTTTTTGAAAGTCATCATTCTCCTACTGTTATCCCAATTACTTGGGGTCTATACAATATGTACTCATCTTTCATAGTACATATTGTAAAATTATTGCCAATAGTTTTATGACCGGGCGCCTGCCAGACGTCAACCCTACATGGGAATGTAACTGTTGACCAAACGGCATCAGATGGAGTTGTTCCAGGTCGTTATAAGGCGTCGGATCTTAGTCGTCTTTTACGACATCCACAAGCAAAGTAAGGGTTCGGGTCCCGCAGGGGACATTGTGCGGACGCCCATATCGTGCGGCGTTCCACAGGGGTCGGTTCTGGGGCCGACTCTGTGGGACATCGGGTACGACTGGGCGTTGAGAGGGAGTCTCCGTCTGGCCACTCTCGGCACCGAGGAGATGGTCAGGCGGATTGAGGCCCTGGGGCTCAGGGTGGCCCTAAACAAGACGGCGGCCCTACTTTTCCATGGGCCCCGCGTGAGGCTACCCATCGGCGCCTCGTTGGTGGTCAACTCCATCCACATCAGCATCCAGGCCCATATGAGGTACTTGGGTCTGGTGCTCGACGGGCGATGGTGGTTCCGGGAGCATTTCCGACAAATTGCTCCCCGGCTGGTCGGCGCGGCGTCCGCCCTTTCTCGACTCATGCCGAATGTGGGCGGACCCAGTTTCGAGGGCCGACGGCTGTATGCGGGGGTGATCCGCTCGATGGCCATGTACGGTGCACCCGTGTGGGCGGGGGCTCTGAACGCCCAGCTCAGGGCGGTTCTGTGGAGGCCACAGAGAGCCATGGCGGTCAGAGCCATTCGCGGGTACCGCACGGTGTCGACAGAGGCGGCGTGCCTATTGGCCGGGACACCCCCGTGGGACCTAGAGGCGGAGATGCTCTCCGACCTCTACCGGCGGGTTATCACAGCGCGCGAGGAAGGTGGCTCCCCATCGATGAGCGAGATAGCCACCTGGCGCGTGGATGCCCGCCGAGACGTCATCGCCCGTTGGGCTACGCGGCTGGAGAGGCCTAGGCACGGTGTGGAGACCGTTGAGGCCCTCCGGCGCGTAATGATAGAGTGGATGGAGCGGCGGCATGGGGTCCTCACCTTTCGGCTGGTGCAGGTATTGACGGGGCACGGTTGCTTCGGTTTGTACCTGCACAGGGTCGCGTATAGGGAGTGGACTCCGGCCTGCCACCACTGCAGGAGTGATGAGGACACGGCGCAACACACGCTGGAGGTGTGTCCGGGATGGGAGCGGCAGCGCCGTGACCTCGTCGCTGTTATCGGTGCCGACCTGACGCTGCCGGCTGTCGCGAGGGCGATGGTCGACAGCGTCAGGAACTGGGACGCGGTCGCCGCCTTCTGCGAGGCTGTCATCTCGCAGAAGGAAGCGGCGGAACGGGTCAGGGAGGATTCCCGCGACCCGGGCCGCCGCCAGCGGCCGGGGCGGCGCAGGCGCGGATACCTGCGCTAAATTGCACGTTTGTAAAGTACCCCCCAATACCAGGATTATTTCCTTAGTGCAGGGTGGTGTCTTTTATCTGCGCCTGATGCCGCCCTAGCCCTAGGCATTGGGTGATCGGATCGGGAACTAGGCCGGTCACCCAAATTGAGGCCACCGCGTGAGGATGATGCCCTGACGGCGAAAGCTGTTGGGGCATTGACTCGAGAGGAACCTGTAAGGGTGATGAAGATCGGGTACCGGTGGCCCGCTCGCAAAGTGAAAAGAGGTGCTTGCAGGGTGGGTCTATGGGGTCGCGCGCCGCCTCTTCCGTCGCCCCGGACCGATTTGGCGGAGCGTGGCCAATCCATAGACTTGCGCAAAAAAAGGGTGGTGTCTTTTAAGATACTTACAGCAATTAACTAAAAGAGATGATGACCGTATCGTAATCGATCTGTTGGTTTAGGAGCTATGATGCCACAGGAACATAGACATTTTGATTTCTTTACGAAACCATTTTTGTATCTAACAATTTTTCATGTTTAAAACTGGCATCAAATATACAATTCCATCTTTCGATAGCAAACTATAGTAATCACACCAACCGATCCGTATGGGGCGGCAGGCGACCCAAAACCTGCCTTCCAGGTGCTCTGTGTCCACTATAAACCGCCATAATTAGAAAAAAATCTTGTAGAATAGGTGGATTTTATTGACTAACAAAACGTCATAATTGCATTTTTTAACTCTTAATAGATACCACAGACTGTTAGTGATTCGTGCAATGTCACAAGGGTAATGTGCGACAAGGACAGCGCTTTACGATGTCGGAATTAGTCGATTATGCCTTCTTAATAATCGATGTGCAAAAAGTGGGAAATTAACATACTGTATCAGGCTAATCAAACAGTTGCCATAGAGATTTATGTACTTAGTCGATTGTGCCTTCTCAATAATCGATGTGCAAAAAGTGGGAAATTAACATACTGTATCAGGCTAATCAAACAGTTGCCATAGAGATTTATGTACTTAGTCGATTGTGCCTTCTCAATAATCGATGTGCAAAAAGTGGGTAATTAACATACTAGTCATACTATATCAGGCTAATCAAACAGCTGCCATAGAGATTTATGTACTTAGTCGATTGTGCCTTTTCAATAATCGATGTGCAAAAAGTGGGAAATTAACATACTATATCAGGCTAATCAAACAGTTGCCATAGAGATTTATGTACTTAGTCCATATTAGTCGATTGTGCCTTCTCAATAATCGATGTGCAAAAGTGGGAAATTAACATACTGTATCAGGCTAATCAAACAGTTGCCATAGAGATTTATGTACTTAGTCGATTGTGCCTTCTCAATAATCGATGTGCAAAAGTGGGAAATTAACATACTGTATCAGGCTAATCAAACAGTTTCCATAGAGATTTATGTACTTAGTCGATATTAGTCGATTGTGCCTTCTCAATAATCGATGTGCAAAAAGTGGGAAATTAACATACTATATCAGGCTAATCAAACGATTGCCATAGAGATTTATGTACTTAGTCGATATTAGTCGATTGTGCCTTCTCAATAATCAATGTGCAAAAAGTGGGAAATTAACGTATTATATCAGGCTAATCAAACAGTTGCCATAGAGATTTATGTACTTAGTCGATATTAGTCGATTGTGCCTTCTCAATAATCGATGTGCAAAAGTGGGAAATTAACATACTGTATCAGGCTAATCAAACAGTTGCCATAGAGATTTATGTACTTAGTCGATATTAGTCGATTGGGCCTTCTCAATAATCGATGTGCAAAAAGTGGGAAATTAACATACTGTATCAGGCTAATCAAACAGTTGCCATAGAGATTTATGTACTTAGTCGATATTAGTCGATTGTGCCTTCTCAATAATCAATGTGCAAAAAGTGGGAAATTAACATACTGTATCAGGCTAATCAAACAGTTGCCATAGAGATTTATGTACTTAGTCGATATTAGTTGATTGTGCCTTCTCAATAATCAATGTGCAAAAAGTGGGAAATTAACGTATTATATCAGGCTAATCAAACAGTTGCCATAGAGTTTTATATACTTTTTTTTTCTTCATCATCATCATCACATCCCATAAATGTCCCACTGTTGGGCTCGGGCCTCCTCCGTAATGGGAGGGAAATTAACCTACTATACCGCGCTGGTCAGACGTGTTGGTGTAGGGTTTTGTTTCGAGTTTTTCTTCTCTCGCATAGATGTTATATGCGTCTTATATCCCTTAGTCGTCTCGTACGATCACCCACGGGTCTTACCCGTATGGGGTGGTGAATAGTATTCTTACTCCGTCACCACACGGAACATTTTTTTTCTTGTATCAATGTTATCCATATATTCTTTCGTTGTCTTTTGAGACACGCACTGACAAGGAGGGCGGTGCTAAATTGTTTTTAGTCCGGCAGACAAGAGATAGTATATAAGGGGACGTCCATTAATCACGTGATCTTTTTTTAGCATTTTTCAACCCCCCCTCCCACTTGATGATACGTGGTGAGGTTTAAAACTATGACCCCCATCTCCCACCGACACACATGAATTTTTAGTACCTACAAAGAAGTAGTCCACAGCTCATTATATTCTCGGTTTTTTGCTTTTTATATTTCGCGAGAAGGTCTTTATACAGATCATTTACTTTAAACTTCGTTCGCTGCCTGGCAACGGCAAGACAAAGTCACACTACACGCCGCTTTTTAGTTTAGAAATCGCAGCGTTTGACGAAAAAATAAATACACATGATATCTTATTACAACCTTGTGATATTTCGTGATTTTTGTCAAACGCCTCCCCCCTTGCCCTTTCAAACCTCACTTGATTAATGGACGGCCCCTAAATATCGGTATGGACCGTGTTAAAAAATTACGAGGATAGTTTTGAAAAAAAAGAATTAAGAAATCCTGTTTCATAATACAACACAATGAAGCTAGGTGTTATTTAAAAGAAGTAACTTCAGAAAATGATAAGAGCACTAAGCTGAGTTTCTTGTTGGATCTTCTCAGTTTGCGGCCGAATTCAGTCGTTTAATATTGGATAGATTTCAAACAAAATATATTGATATTATGTAAATGTCGTTATAGGGCGTCCATAGCAAATGATTTAATTTTATTAATATCAATAAATTTTCCAGTCAAAATGAGCTGTCAAGTAGAAGTAGCCCAAGGCATCCTACAAGGGAAGGAATGTATCACGTATTACGGCAAGAAATATTACAGCTTCGAGGGTATACCGTATGCGAAGCCACCTGTCGGTAAACTACGATTTAGAGTGAGTATAGAATTTCTTTTTATCAAACCGTTTTTGTATATGTATCCTGGATTTATACATGGGATACTTTTTATCTGCGTAATGTATTCTCTTTTTTGTTTTTTTTTTTTGGGAAATGAAAACTTCCTCAGCTGCCTTATTCACTTTTTTTTTAGGATGAGTAAAAATGTTAAACTCGTGTCAGGACATATGATCTGATCGAAAATTCCTAAAATGCCTCGTCAATGCCGTCCGGGACGACAGAAAGACCGGCGCCCGTCAAGCACCAGACCTAGATAATTCATCTGAGCCTGAATGTTGATCGATATGTTGTTGGCAACAATGGAGACGCTGGCAGGTGGACCGTTACGAGGCCCATACAGCAACAGGGCCTCCAAAACATTAACGGCCAATAAAACGTTATTAAGGCCCACCTTAAGCCCCAGCGCCTTGATACGATGGCGTGTGTTCAGACCTATATCATCATCATCACAGCCCATAATGTCCCACTGTTGGGCTCGGGCCTCCTCCATAATGGGAGGGAAATTAACCTACTGTACCGCGGTGGTCAGACATGTTGGTATAGGGTTTTGTTTCGAGTTTTCCTTCTCTCGCATAGATATTATATGCATTTTATATCCCTTAGTCGTCTCGTACAATCACCCACGGGTAAGATATGGGGTGGTGAATAGTATTCTTACTCCGTCACCACACGGCAAATATAGCGACCTACATAGCTTGCCAAAAAAAATATTTAACATTTGGCAGTATTAAAAACTTATAACACTAAACGCGAACATCAACCAGGCTGTCTAGCATAGCGATTATAGTATTGTCCTACGGGCAGATTTTTTTATCCAACAGTCGATTTTGCTGCTCTGATGGGTAAAATTAGAAGCTGCTTTACCACCTGTAAAAACAAATTATATCCATCATTAACTCGTAGATGTTCACTGTTGAATATAGGCCTGCCCACAAAATTGCTAGTCAAAATGGTCCTGTGCCACTTGCATATAACCCCTTTTTTGTTTGCGGTGGGGTATGGATGCGTCTCGCCGCGCCAAATCGGTCCGGGGTGACGGAAGAGGCGGCGCGTGACCCCATAGACTCACCATGCAACTCCTCTCTTCGCCGTGCGAGCGGACCAACCGGTACCCGATCTTTATCTTCGGTGGCCTATATGACCCCTCACTACGAGTTTTGAGACGTCGTGAATCCATGGAGGATTGTCCTACGTTGTATCGTCCAATTCTTTACTCAAGACCCTTTCTTCCCAACGGTTACTGGGTTGACAAGCGAAATAGCCTGCCCGTTGCTATTTTATGGTGCAAATTCTTGGAGCTACAGTTGTTTTGAGTTTACACACGTTCTTCTACTGATTTCTATGTTCTGAATTTTATCATGTGTGCGGGACGGGGCTCCCGACAAATGTGTTGTAGTTAGCTGACGTCCCGTTTGGTCGCTGGTTCGGTGGTAAAGTGGACTGTATTCTGTATCTCGCCGGGACCAGGAAATTATTGAAGAAATAAAACTCTTGAATGAAGTAACAAACGTGCTTCGGACGAATATTAGACCATTGCTGCCTAGCTCCCACGTACTATTGCTTGAAGTTCACTATCTTGCTATATCTCCATATTAATATATTTGCGGCCACACAATGTCGATTTATTGTGTCGCTTAGGTACAACGAAACTTTACCGTAACGACAGCCGAGCCGGGCAGTGCGAATGGTGTTAATATTCATCCTTGTTTTACACTTATCTTTATTAACATTTTTGCTTATAACTTTAAGACTATACTAGTTACAGTTACGATATATAGCTTATTTTTCGTGTAATTTAATTATCTATCTATTACAACTGTTACCTTAGCCCTAGGTATCGATTTAGGCTTCATTCAGGCACTAAATACCACAATTTTAACACCTTTTAGTACTGTTAATCTATTTTAAAATACTATATTTCCAAAACTATAATACCTAGGATGGTGGTTTTTACTGCGTTTGATGGGCCCTATCGTATGCTTTAATAAAACACCAAAAAACATATATATTTATTACAAGTTCTACAAGATAAATAACAAAATTGGGGCATAGTTAAGAACAATAAATTTTTATACAAGTTATGTAAACAATAATAGTTGCAGCCTATTTTAACATTAATTAAATATTATTATATCTCTAATTAACCTATTTTAATGTTCTTTAATTATTATCTTTGTTTTTTCCACTATTTACTTACTTAATGTTCGCGAGATGTAGGCGCACTCTGATTGGTCGACACTCGCGGTATGTTCCCAGCTGGTATCGCAAACTGTTATTTAACTTACACGGCACTAATACACTATGTTTTGAACACTATATTTTTCTTTCACTAGTACTGTTATTATCGCGAACATCATGTATATATATACCCTTCACAAGCTATTTAATTCCCTTATCCTCGGGGGCGACGTTCCAGGGTCGTGGACCAGGAGTGTGGTGGTGCTGTTCTTCAAGAAGGGCGACAAAGCTCTTCTAAAGAACTACAGACCCATCTCACTCTTGAGCCACGTCTACAAGTTGTTTTCGAGAGTCATATGACGATTGACGATACGAGAGGCTATAGCACCATAGACCATATCCTCACGCTTCGGCAGATTATCCAGAAGACCGAGGAGTACAATCGGCCTCTGTGTATAGCGTTTGTGGACTATAAGAAAGCCTTTGATTCAGTCCAAACTTGGGCGGTGCTGCAGTCCCTTTAGCGGTGCCAAATCGACCATCGTTATATCGAAGTGCTGATGTGTTTGTATAGGAACGCCACAATGTCAGTCCGTATTCGGGATAAGAGTACGAAACCGATCCAGTTGCAGAAAGGCGTGAGACAGGGAGACGTCATCTCTCCGAAACTGTTCACCACTGCACTGGAAGATGTCTTCAAGCTTTTAGACTGGACCGGACTCGGCATCAACATCGATGGCGAATACATCACTCACCTTCGATTCGCAGACGATATTGTCGTCATGGCAGAATCCATGGAGGACCTGGGCACCATGCTCAACGATCTCAGCAGGGTATCCCAACTAGTGGTTTTACGAATGAACATGGACAAGACGAAAGTCATGTCAAATGCCCATGTCATTCCTGTACCGGTCCTAGTTGGCAATGCGATTCTCGAAATTGTCGATCATTATGTTTACCTTGGACAAACAGCCCAGTTAGGTAGATCCAATTTCGAGAAAGAGGTCAGCCGACGAATCCAACTCGGTTGGGCAGCGTTCGGGAAACTTAAGATCTTCTCATCCAACATACCTCAGTGCTTGAAAACACAGGTCTATGACCAATGTGTGTTGCCAGTGATGACTTACGGCACGGAAACGTGGTCCCTAAATGTAGGCCTCATAACCAGGTTCAAAGTCGCTCAGCGTGCTATGGAGCGGGCTATGCTCGGGATTTCTCTGCGAGATAGAATCCGAAATACGGAAATCTGCAGACGAACGGGTGTAACCGACATAGCACAAAGAATTAGCACGCTGAAGTGGCAATGGACAGGCCACATCGCTCGAAGAACCGACAACCGCTGGGGAAGAAAGGTTCTAGAGTGGCGAACACGTACCGGACGACGCAGTGTGGGACGCCCCCCCACTAGGTGGACAGACGACCTAGTGAAGGTTGCTGGGCGTCGTTGGATACAGGTGGCACAGGACCGCACTCTGTGGCGTAAAATGAGGGAGGCCTACGTTCAGCAGTGGACGGCAATAGGCTGAAATGATGATGATGATATATACCGAGTATAGTACTCTCTATAAGGCTAACTCGCTAAACGTATTGAAGTCTTATTGTGAGACTGACATTTAGAGACCGAGTTTCAGTGTCCTGAATCATCGCTGGTAACACACACTATAAACCTTTGTTTTCAGATACTGTGGAATATTGTACAAGTCGATCCTCCTAAGTTTCTCGAACGCTGCCCTCGGATTTGATCCTAGGCACATTATATAGTTTTCGCTGCAAATTACTGAAATTTAGCATTTAATATGCTTGATTATTTATAAAAACTTGATTACGAGCGAAAAATGATTGTCACACATGAGATCCCATGTGTGACAATAATTTTTCGCTCGTAATCAAGTTTTTATAGTTTTCGCTTTTTATTTGCATAAAATATACCTAACTAATGCATGTCTCAGAACGCAATGTTTTGGTGCGATTTTCAATAATGAAAATAATGTATTCATCATTATCATCATGATCTCAGGTCATATATGTCTCACTGTTGGGCTCGAGCCTCCTACGTAATAGGAGGGAAATTGATCTACTAAACCACGCTAGTCAGACGTGTTGGTATAGGGTATTGTTTCGAGTTTTCCTTCTCTTGCATAAATATTATATGCGTTTATCTGAGTTACGATCACCCACGGGTAAGATAGGGGGTGGTGAACTGTATTCTTACTCCGTCACCACACGGATAAATAATAGTGTATTATTTGAATATAATATAATAGTCATAATAAATTATGTCATAAGATTTTAAAATTGTAAATCGTGAATGAAAAATGTGTTTCTATCAAATTAAACATGACTTATGAAACTTTGCGTTCAGGCAGTAAGTATAATGAATTTATAAAAACCAGTAATGACTTTAAGAGGTAAGGGACTCTCCCTTAGTTAAATCTTTATTTTAAAAAGTAAAAATAAGTGCAAGATATTAGTTAGTACACTGTCTATTGTGTTAGTTAAAAACTGTGTTACAAAAGACAGGCATCTTCCTATTAAATGTGAGCTATCTCTTAATATAAGGATTAATGAAAAAAGTTTATAATATTACAAGTACAAGTTTTAAATATAATCTAGATTACAACAACAGTGTGTGTGTGTGTGTGTGTGTGTGTGTGTGTGTGTGCGTGCGTGCGTGCGTGCGTGCGTGTGTGTGTGTGTGTGTGTGTGCGCGTGTGTGTGTGTTAGTAACCGGGGCGTTTCTACAAGACATCATCATTATCATAATGGTTTCTGATATTTACGCGAGTACCTACTACACGTTTCATTGGGTTTAATTTTTACCCCTTTCTTATTAGCTACGTACGTCCTATAGTTGTCTATTATGGGTGGTGAATTATATTCTTACTCCCTCAGCACACGATACAGTACACCATAAGCCGTACTATATTAAAATAAAAATACATTGTTCTAGGATCCCCAAGAACCGGAGAATTGGACGGGCGTTCGCGATGCTACTAAACCAGGGAACAAGTGTCGCCAAATAAATCCATACGCCAACGCTCCTATAGAAGGTTCAGAAGATTGCTTATATTTAAATATATATACCCCAAGCTTGCCATATGAAAAAATTGAAAAACTACCAGTCTTGTATTTTGTTCATGGAGGTCGATTGCTTTTGGGTTATGGGGATTACTATAAGCCAGATTATATATTACAGCACGATGTTATATTAGTTACTATTAACTACAGATTAAGTATCCTTGGTTTTTTGTGTTTGGATATACCAGAAGTACCCGGAAATGCGGGTCTAAAAGATTCAGTAATGGCACTAAAGTGGGTGAATAAAAATATAGGTTACTTTAATGGAGATGCTAATAATGTAACGGTTATGGGAGAAAGTGCTGGAGCAGCAATTTGTACATCGTATTTAACTAGCAAAATGGCAGATGGATTATACCATAAAATAGTTGCTGAATCAGGTGTATCTATATCTGATTTGTATTTAACTGAACAGAACATAATTGAATATGTCAAGATAGTTGTTGCAAATTTAGGGAAAACTATAGAAGATGAAAGAAGTTTGTTCGAATTTCTAATTGATGTGCCTATTGATGATTTATTGATAGCTTTTGCTGCAGTTGAAACTTCACGAGATCCGTCTACAATAAAGGGATTCTTTCTGCCTGTAGTTGAAAAAAAATTTGATAATGTTGAAAACTTTTTTGATGAAGATCCTCGAATTGATATTGCGAACAATAGATTTAATAAGATACCATGTTTGTTTGGTATGAATTCACATGAAGGAGCATTATTTATGAATAGAGATCATGAAGGCAATATTATTTACATAGATGACTTTTACTATTTTATTCCATATTTTATGAATATGAAGCGGAATGATAAGAGAGTTGGAGAAATAGATAAGAAATTAAGAAAATTCTATTTTAATAATCGGGCGGTGAACAATGATACAAAAGTAGAATACTTAGACCTGGTATCAGACCGAAATTTTCATTACGACATTATTACTATGATCGATCATTTATCGAAAACCATTCCGAACGTTTATTTTTTTAAATTCCAATATTCTGGTAATATGAACACCAGGGTTATGAAAAGCTTGGGAATTAATGGTACCAGCCATGGTGACGTCATGCAATATCAATTTTACAGGAAGGCAAAACATGATAAAGGAACAGATGATGATCTTAAAATTGTAAACATTTTGAGCGAAGCGCTATGTACTTTTGCTAAAAATGGGTAAGAATTAATTTTTGATATTTAAGTGACTATTACACATTTGAATTAAAGCGATTATCAATCCCCGACGCAAAAATAGGTGTTATAAATTTGACGTGTCTGTCTGTCTGTTTGTGGCATCGTAACGCTTAAACGAATGGAGCGATTAGGATTCAGGTCTTTTGTATTTACAGCTGATGTGGTAAAAATGGCTTGTAGCTGCTAATTTATGAATATCAACGCAAAGTCATGGTAATGGTTTGACTTATGACGAACAGTGGCTAAGAATAGCAACCTACTCAATATGAAGAAATGTAATATTTTGTACATTGCAAATTCGATAATATGATTTAAACTGTTGTCTTCGTTGCCAAAGTTTCAAAAGCAGAGGATACGATTGAGGAGACAGATTTGTTTGCAATAACGACTTTTTGATAATATATATTCCTAGACCAGATCAGTCACGTACTGAAGGAAGGTGGAGTCAAGAGTCTCCGAAACCGGCGAGCGTGTATGAAGAGAATTATGAATGTTGAGGAAGCTAGTGAAGTATGCAAGGATAGAGTTTTCTGGCACTCTATTGTCTCGGCCTACCCTACAAGGGATATGGCGTGATGATATGTATATATGTATGTATTTTTTGATACCTGAACAATTCTACCTACTGTAGATACTGCGCTGAATAATTAAATTGGATTTCGTCTATTTTATAATATGGCGGCATGTTGCATTATTATCTGCCAAAAACGGATAATAAAATTCATGTTCTTTTATATTTACAGGACGCCATCTTGGACTGGTCAAAATACAAAATGGCTGCCGTACGCACCAAAAGAAAAACTCATTCTTGTAATAGACAACGATATACAATTAGTAACAAATCCCTATTTATATAGATTCAAATTTTGGCAGAGTATTACGGGCCATTTTTCGAAATTATAGCGAGTCTGATAGTAATTTTGGTTTAATTCATACAATGGAATTATTTACTTCAAAATTGACTTTTTTATGTGGTAGGGGCAAGGAATAAAGAGATAAATATTGTCGCAACTTATTTTTTTAAAGAGTATTTGGCTGCACAGATGGCGTTTGTTAAGATACCGACCTTCGGTGCCAATGTCTTGGGTTCGATTCCTACGCAAGACAATATTTTGTGCGATCCATAAACTATTGTTCTGAGTCTAATGCTAGGACCGCACCTGCGTGTGTCGTCCCGAAGTAATGTGTGGCGAAGCTTCGTACGTTTTGTACACTAGAATGTTATCGTGATAATCTGTGGTCATATTAGCGACTTTGGTATTTTACACGAAGTATTGTGCAATAATTAAAGGTGGCCGAAATCATTTTCATGCGTTTAATTATGGATGACGAATTGCTTTACTTTTACAGCTATATATTATACTAATAATTACATAATGATTTTTTTGGATCCCTTCATGGGTTCAACTTCATAATGGTGTAAAAATTCTAACACCATTTCATCGCTCCACTCCATATTTATTGATTAACTGGAGATCCTCGAACGCGTCTAAACACATCGAAAATTTCCGCCAAAATAAAAAACGCTAGTCTGACCACAGAGCGCGATCATATATTGGCGCGCTAAAACCCTTTCACTTATAGCCACCCAAGCGATAACGCACACGAAGCCCGAATGTTCGCGACGATAGCCAATAATGACCGGTTACTGCTGCTGCTACTAGGGCCTAGGCAGGTGCGGCCCTAGCATATGTGTAATTTGTTTCCATCAATTATATGTTTGTAAAATCTCCCGTAATACAAGGATTATTTTCTTAGCAGGGTGCAGGGTAGCATAAAATATTACGTTATATTTGTGATAGTTTCGCAAGCATCTATTGGTGGTTGGAGGTCCGGGTAAAAACATAAAAAGTGACGTACTTATTAAATCTAAATTATATAATATACCTACTTAAACTTTATTTTATTTTTCATATTACCTCTCCTGATCATGAACGCTGTAGTGTTCGAAACGTCATGAAATTAAATATTAATAAATAGAAACGTGATAAACCCGTAAAAATGATTTTATTTCATGTGTAAAACACTCGCGTAAACATCAGATATATGTCAACACGACTGACAAACATAATTGAATGGGTCAATTTTTTCCCATTTTGGAGTAGCCTGAGACCAGTAGTGGAATGTATATACGCTGAGAAGTATGTCACGAGTTGTACACAGGTTTTAGTTTTTTTTATTCAAAGTCCTAAACAAAGAGGCAAGAATTAAGTACTAAGAATCCAAATTTAAAACTAATATTACAAAAACAGCTTACCAATTAATTTATAAGACATTAGCTACTTATGTTATAAGTGAAAGAAAAAGAATTTAGTACCTAGTGGTAGGACCACATTGTTGACAGTTTCCTCTCTACAACTACAGGACAAGAAGAAGAAGGAGAGAAGTAGTAGCACACACTCGCAGAAAACCGACATCTGAGCAGCTGTAATGTGCTTCAGTTTGCAAGAGAGCCCGCAGTCCAAATTTCTGGGTGGGTTTTCATTCAAAAAATAATGGTGTAAATGTCTTTTTTGCGCCAGGGTCTGGTTACACCCCGCCAGATTCATCCGG
The DNA here is from genome assembly GCA_905163515.2 of Lymantria monacha. Lineage (NCBI taxonomy): Eukaryota > Metazoa > Arthropoda > Insecta > Lepidoptera > Erebidae > Lymantria > Lymantria monacha. Next base: position 15,829,574 of record LR991104.1, on the reverse strand, counting down.
GGCGACAGAAGAGGCGACACGTGACCCCATAGACCCGCCCCGCAATGCGCCTCTCTTCGCCGAACTAGCAGGCCACCGGAACCTGATCATTGTTTTAGGTGGCCCGCCCGGAACGGTGTAGATATCAATCATACAGTAAAGGGCAGTACAGGGCAGCTGTTTGGGCCCATTACTGTTTTTAATACTAATTAATGATCTACCATACAAAATTAAGCATAGTCTCTGTCTAATGTTTGCAGATGATGTCAAACTTGCATTGACCATAGATTCACCATCAGATTGCACGCTATTACAAGCGGACATTAATAGCGTTCAAGAATGGGGCAAACTCAACAGCTTGAACCTAAACATTGATAAATGTGTTGTAGTAACGTATAGTCGTATTCGGTCCCCAATAAACTATAACTATCACATTGCTAGCAAACAACTTAGGCGAGTCGAGGAGAACGGAGTGCCGGGTGGGCACGTGGAATGTAAGAGGTTGTGTGGAAGGTAAGTTGCACGAGCTGATATCCGTCATGGCGGACAAACAGCTAGACGTGCTCTGTGTAACAGAGACCAAGCGAAGGGGCAGCGACGCCTGCGATCTTCCTGGTAGCGGGATGGCTCTGTGGTCTGATGTACCACAGAGCGATCGAGCCAGCATGGGGATAGGAGTGCTGTTGTCCTCTCGCTTGGCCTTAGGTGTGAAGGATTACGGAATGTATGATCCCAGACTTCTCTGGGTCCGTATAAAACTAGGTGTCACCAAGGTATTCATGGTTGTTTACCGGTGGCCCGCTCGCATGGCGAAGAAGAGGTGCTTGCAGGGTGGGTCAATGGGGTTGCGCGCCGCCTCTTCCGTCACCCCGGACCGATTTGGCGGGGTGCGACGTCCATGGCCCACCACAAAAAAAAAAAAAAAAAAAAAAAGGTATTCCTGGTTGTAGCATATGCTCCCGTAGGATCCTCGGTGGCATCAGACCTAGAGAAGTTTTGGGACAATGTTAGGGAAGTTCTGGATATGGCAGAAACCAGTGAACGCGTGATTGTATGCGGAGATTTGAACGGATGGGTGGGGACCAAGCGTCCCGACTATGAGGACGTACTTGCCATTTGGTGATAAGAGAGTGAACGACGCAGGTAGGCTTATAGCGGATGTATGCATGGAGAGAAACCTTATTGTGTCAAACACATTTTTCCAACATAAGGACATCCATATGTATACATGGAGAAGGAATGAACAGAAAAGCATAATAGATTTAATTTTGGTAGACAGTCGCCTCCGAAGCAAAATATTGGACGCAAGAGCCTACAGGGGCCCCACAGTCGACACGGACCACTATCTCGTTATTGCGAGATTTAGTGGTCTGTTCAGAAAGTGGAGGCACTGGCGAGAGCGTGTCCTCTTCGGAGGGCTTGAAAGAATAAAGGTTGAAAGGTTGCAAGAAGAGTGTGTAAGAGAAAAGTATGCAGAGGGTGTCCGAGAACGGCTGACGATGGCAAGCCAGCCGCAATCGGACATTGAAGAATGCTGGAGAGTATTGAAAGAGAGTATGGTAGATACAGCGAAAGAAGTATGTGGGAGTTCAAAGAAGCATAGAAAAACAAATGGTGATGCATGGTGGGATGCGGAAGTGGCAGCTTCCGTAGAGCAAAAGAAGAAAGCGTGGCTGGACTATGTCTCTTCTTTGAATCTGAATGACAGTATGACTGAACAGAAGAAAGAAATATATCGGCAATGTAAGAATGTCACCAAGGCCTTAGTGAAAGAGAAACGTGATAGAGCAAGTATGAGTGCAGAAGATAGGCTGACTAAAAACTTCGAGGGTAACACCAAACTCTTTTGGAGGGAGGTGAAGAAGTCTCGGGGTGGTTGGTCAGCCTTCAGAATGAATAAAATAAGATCTAAAGGTGGAGACATTCTTACACAAACACAAGACGTGTTAAGCCGATGGAGTGAATATTTTGGCGATATGTATGCGGATGCTACGGTTGGCGCCGGTGTTGGATGTGGTTTAGTAGATCAACATTCGACAACGGCGTCCTCCGATGGCATCAGTATGGATGAAGTTGAATGGGCGATAAGAAGTTTGAAAAATGGTAAGGCAGCGGGCATTGATATGGTGTCTGCCGAGATGATCAAGCTTGGTGGCTCTTGTGTCTGGGAGGCGTTCCTGTTGCTCCTCAATTTATGTTGGAACTCGGGAATGGTTCCCAGGGACTGGAATAGCGCAGTCATCGTGCCTTTGTTTAAAAACAAGGGTTCACGTTATGACTGCGCAAATTACAGAGCCATAAGCTTGACCAGTTTGGCAGCAAAAGTTTATGGTAAAATTATTGAAAGGAGAATGAGGATGGTGTCCGATGGTTTACTGTGTGAGACACAAGGAGGTTTCAGGAGTGGAAGGGGATGCATGGATCAAGTGTTCTCTCTGCGCAACATTGTGGAGAAGCATCTGGCTCTAGGTCAGAGGGTTTTCTGCAGTTTTGTGGATCTGGAGAGAGCATTTGACACGGTTGTACGAAAGGAACTTTGGGACATTTTACCGGAGTATGGTATTAGCGGTAAACTGCTACAGGCTGTGCAGTCCAGTTACATGGGCTGTAGAGCCTGTGTGCGGCTGGATGATGGAATGTCGCCTTGGTTTGACGTCAATATCGGCGTTAAGCAGGGGTGCGTTCTGTCAGCCAGGCTGTTTATCATATATCTGGATAAATGTCTCCAAAGGTTGAACGATATGAATGTGGGAGTCCAGATGGGCGACTCAGTGGTCACTGCTCTGCTTTATGCAGATGATGCAGTCCTGCTGGCACAGTCAGCGACTGACCTGCAGACCCTAGTCGACACAATGACAGAAGATTGTAAGAAAAGGGGTCTACGCGTGAAAGTAAGCAAAACCAAAATAATGGTCTTTGAAAGAGATAAAACCAGAACAGATGTAAGAGTAACAATAGGTAATGATGTACTAGAGCAAGTGGATGAATTTGTATATCTTGGATGTGGATTTAGCCGAGATGGAAGGTACACCACTGATATAGAGCGAAGAGTGAATGCGGGAAATAGAGTGAACGGAGCGTTGGGGCAACTTCTCGGCAGCCACCACCTCAGCCAGAAGGCACGTGTAGCAATACATAACGCAGTGCTTGTCCCAACATTACTGTATGGAAGCGAGAGTTGGGTATGCAGAAAAGAGTATGATAGTAAAATTAATGCGGTCGAAATGCGATCTCTGCGGAAAATCTGTGGAGTTAGGCTGACCGACCGCATTCGTAACGACGACGTAAGAGAGCGAGTAGGTATGAAAGAGAGTATTGGTGTAAAGATGCGAAAGGGAATGCTCCGATGGTTCGGACATGTGGAAAGAATGCCGAACGAACGCCTGGTTAAGAAGATATACAATGCGAAAGTGGAAGGATGTAGGTACCGAGGGAGACCGAGACTAACCTACCCAGACCAGATCGGTCATGTACTGAAGGAAGGTGGAGTCAAGAGTCTCCGAAACCGGCGAGCGTGTATGAAGAGAATTATGAATGTTGAGGAAGCGAGTGAAGTATGCAGAGATAGAGTTCTCTGGCACTCTGTCCTCTCTGCCTACCCTGCAAGGGATATGGCGTGATGATATGTATGTATGTATAACTCATCGATTCTGTCTCGATTTTTGCAAACATGTTGATAAAAACTGGCTAAACAGCGAACGAAAATATAGCAGATGATTTTATACTTCTTTCCTAATCATTATAGGGTAAAATAAAAAGTTGCAGTAGATATAATTTTGTAAAGCGGTGTTTGTAGTTTTAGTATCGCAATAGCTATATCCTAGCACAATTCAAAACCGAACAACTGCTGAAATAAAGTATCGACCATCGCCGTAGCATGACACATACGGATATTGTCACACAAACTATAATGCATCGTGTGAGCGACGGATTTCAGTTATTCGATGCAAGGTTATTATACCATGGCTTTGAATTACAATATTCTGCTTAGAAAATTACCGTCCAATCATTTCAAATTCTAAAGTCTACGTTCATATGAGGCCGTGTCGTAAAAGTACAGGACTTCTCTAAAGCTTAGAAACCTATAAACACACAGAACACCGTACTAATATAGTGCGGTGACATTCGAGACATTTCAATTTTAAAAAGTATTTGCATTGTACCAAACGTTTATGTGACATCAACCTTTTTAGAGTTCCATACCCAAAAGATAAAACAGGACCCTATTACTAAGACTCCGCTGTCCATCCGTTGCTTCGCCTATCTGTCACCAGGTTGCTCTCATGAACCGTGATAGTTGGACAGTTGAAATTTTCACAGATGATTAATTTCTTTTGCCGCTACAACGACAAATACTAAAAAACAATAAAATAAATATTTAAGGGGGCTCCCACACAACAAAGGTAATCTTTTTGCTCGTTTTTACTTGATATTGATAACAAAAATAGGTAGACGTTTGAAATATTCACAGAATATTTAGTAATATATTCACTTTAGAAATAAATAATGAAATTAAAATAAAACAAACAGAGAATTTAAGAGGGGCTCCCATACAACAAACATGATTATTTTGCCATTTATAGATAATGGTACGGAACCCTTCGCGCGCGAGTCCGAGTCGCTCTTGGCCGGTTTTTTTGAATATAATCGAATTGAGTTTTCAAACATGTGTCAAAATAAAATGTCTTTTAAATCAAAATCGCTAAGAAGTATTGATATCAACTTTAAAGCAAATCACCTCTAAAATAACTTTCCACCCCTTTTTAACCCAGTTAGGAGATAAATCTCAATAAAATATGAATCACGTCTTTCATCAATTCTGTTAAAGACTGTTTATGCAAAATTTGAAATAGATTGGACCAAGGAATCACGTTATCCCATACAAACTTTGCCCTGCTTTTTCACCCCCTTAGGGATATAATTTCGTAAAATCCGTTCTTAGATTTCTACCAAATTTAAGGTTTGTAGGCCTTATGGTTCTAGAGATATCGTGATGAGTCAATACATAGGTGGAAATCTCTTATATATATATATAGATGTAAAACAATCTACGAAAATCTAATTGAATTTAAATCAATGGATTTTATTTAATTTAAACTAAAGCTGTTAATTAATTCTTTTTATTATTCGAAAGGAGTACATTCAAGTTCATCGTCACTATTATCATCATCGCTGAAGCATTCCTGTAGGTTGATGATGAGTTCTTGGTCACAGATTATTTCATGAATAATCATGTTCATTTTATAAAAGAATATATCTTTTTAATATAAAAGAAATGATCTTATTAATATTAAAACTGTTGTCTAAATACTAAATTAATACAATATACTTATTTTATAAAGTAACCGTGTGGTTTGTATAGGTAATGTATTGGTTTTACTTGTTTAATAAATAATTAATAAGAATGTTATCGATTTACGTTTATCGGTTGTCCCATCTCTATCTTATTCTCAGTCCAGTATGACCTTGCACTTGAGTAAAGTATCATATTTTTATAAAATGGTTACTAAGTATTTTAAAACATGTGAGGTACAAGTTGTGGTGTAAATATTTATATTTTTATATTCATAATTCAGTTGAGATATAACTAGCACGCAAAGAATGAAAATATAGGCGATACAAAATAAAATTGTAAACATGACGCGTATTCATAATTACTTCGTCGGTTTAGTAGCTATCTGTCACAGAGATCAAGCTGTATTTTATTTAAGGACTGTAGTTATCGGTTTAGTCAAAGTCCGACGTCCACGTCACGTCCTCAACGACGATGACGACGTTATTACGCTCGCCCAGACCAAAGCCTACGCCGCACGCGAGGCCATCGCGCACAAATATCCGCGTTTCCGTCCTCGACGTCGAGGTACGAAAACACGGCGAGCAAAAATCACCGACCCAAAGATGGACACGTCCACGTCCACCTTACCCCCAGCGACGCCCCGAGCCGAGGTCCGTTCCCCACAGGGGGAGCCCTCGGGCGAAGTCGCCTAACTCATGTCTATCGGGTTGAGAGCCTTCGGGCTCGCCCGCAGTCCGGTTCAGCTGTAAAAGCCCCTTCGGCGAGCTGTTGCTCGCAGTTGGTATGTTTTAGTGGGTATTCAGTGTCCCCTTCAGGGCCTGTGAGTCCCACATACCCCGCCCGGGGCGGGTATGCGAAAAATGCATTTTTAACCACTGCGTTACCAAAAACAAAAAAAAAAAAAAAAAATTATCGGTTTAGTCTTACGCCACGCCCGATAAGTATTCACTGCGGCCGTGGTGGCAGTGTTGGTTTTTATATACATACATTGTAACATTCATGCACGTACTTTACTACACACTCGTATAAATAATGTGGAACACTGGATTAAAACAATAATGAATTCTAAATCTATCATAATTGGAACAACATGTAGTCCTCCTTGATTAGATGTAAATACCTTTTCAGACGCTCTTACCGACTCCATTTCTTCTTTTTTAAGAGCTGATAAAATCATTGTTCTTGGGGATTTCAACATATATATGTTATATTTAAATTATGAAAATTTAATGATGTTAATAAATAATAATTAATATTATTCAATTGTGGTAGGACCACGCTGTTGACAGTTTTCTGTCTCGTAGAACAGCTGACAGTTTTCTGTCTGTACTCGCAGAAGATCGACGTCTGAGTAATGGCAATGTGCTATTGCGCTTCGTTCGGTGAGCGAGAGAGCCGGAAGCCTAACTGGGTGAGTTTGGGGATTTTATTGGTAGGCAGCGGCCTAAGCTATACCCTTGGTATTGCAAAGGTCCATGGGCGGCAGTCACACTTACCATCAGGTGTGCTGCATGCTCGTTTGCCACCATCAGCAATAAAAGAAAATATTATTAATGAAATTAATTATTATTATGTAGAGCTAGTTTTCATATTGTTCTAGTAGCATCAAAATTTTATTAATTAGACAGAGAAAGCAATACAAACAAAATGACGTCAATCTCGTTAATCTCCACACTATAGTCTGTCTAATCTAAGAAGTGCACTTTGACAGCTGTCCGAGTAAGTTGTCTAGGTATGTGAACCAAATAATCGCTATCGAAAATATCCGATTTTAATGAGAAATCGATATTGATTCTTTTTAATTAATAATCGGTTAATTTTTCTTTTTTCAAAAAGGAGATGAATAAATTAAATGTTAAATTAATACTAAACAAATTTAATTATTTCATCATATTTAGTAGGATTAGGTTAAGTAATAAAAAAAATAATTTAAAAAATCAAAAAACCCGACTGCGTAAGAAGCGAACTAAACTACGTACATAATAAAAAACTGAAAACAAAAAAAACAAGCACTTAGATGTCCGGTGGTCTAGAATTCTATAATATATTATTGAATGAATACTATTGCAGAAAATAAAATATATTTTAGTAATGGAACATGACAAATGAACAGTCGGGATCCATTATTCGACAGCAAATCTAATCTTCAATGGATCCCGACTGTTCAGTAGTTATGTCCCATTAATATGTATATTGGACAATATACCTACTAGACACTTTAGTATATGTCCAATCCATCCACATTTACACGCACAGTCATACGAATTTTTCGTCTTTTCATCGTAAAATTCTACTGTCTAAAAACCTATATGTGAGAAAGGTTGTTGTGAAACTTTAAATCGATATACATCCTAAACGGTCAGTCAAATCGAAAAATATTGAGCGAAAACTAAAAATGATTTTTAAATACCTATTAAACCATACCCCACTTGATATAGTTTGTTGACTTTAATTTTTTTCATTTTTACAATATGGCGTCCAGTAGTCGCCATATTGAAATTTCACTAACGTCATGTCTTTAGTGACACTCGCCGGACTAAGAGGAATCGATTGACGTATGAATCATAAAAATCGGTCCAGGCGTTTGGTCTATATAGTGCTTCAAAGGAACATACATACATACATACATAGACTGTTAAACACAATACCACTCCTTTGCGTCGCGCAGTCGGGTAAAAACAAAAACCGGATTTGAAAACAGCTATTTATTCATAATGATTACTATTACTTGAATTATCATCTTCGCGAACATTAATAATTATTTCCTTATTAATAAAATGGTCGAAACGAACATTTCTTTCAAAATCTCTATTCGAAAAAAAAATATTATTCTAATATTTTTACCGGTTATTTGGATATTCGTTAATTGGAAGTTGTCAACTGTATAGAACGTGATGACGTGACATTGTAAGATCGTCAATAACTATTACTATTTACTATGTTATTTTTATTTTAAATTAGTTTTACAAGTTTCAACATTAGATTATTGTACAAGAGAGTCCCCGCAACGTTAATTATGTAAATAACTTAATAGTTCTTTAAAATTTCAGATTTATTGTTTGCATTCATGTATATACGTTTGACCAAGGTTTTAGAATTCTAATTAGGTACTTATAAAATAGTATATCCGTGTTATTTACAACTTCAACAAACTTATTGTAAATCAAAACCAAGTGTTCTTACTGACAGGTCGTTTGACAGAATTTAATCAATAAAATTGATCATTAATTACTACTTCGTTAAATAGTTGTTATATCGGTAAGTACCAATTAAATATAATTTCTCAAACATGCTTGGAATTTTGAGGATTATAAGTTTATTTAATCAGTATGAAAGCTAAAGTACACTTATCCTTAATACTAAACAAATGTAAATTATATAAGATACTTCTACGTGTTACATTGGTACATTATAAGTGTGTACTTTTATACATAACAATTTGAGAGGCTTAAATTTTTTTGTCACTATCCGGAAGTATTTCTTATATCCTTTCACGTTGCAATCTTTACGTTCTTTATAAAAATATATCAGATTATAATTTTAATTGCATTTAATTTGGCAAGTAACTGTATATACTGTTAATAAGTAGATCGTTGTTTGTTTATCTGAAGGCACTAAACTCGGAAATGTCTAGAAAGATTTGAAACAATAGTTAAAAACCTTCTGATTTATAATAAATGTCTTGAAATCGGGTACATTTATAAGAACAAAACAAATTGATTGTCTCATGAATTACTTGTTGAATATATTTTGAATATATTTTTATCGTAAATCTCAATTAATTATAGAATAATGAAATAACTAAAATTATAGATTTATATATCAATTAGTTTTTGAAAATTGTAAAATACTCCTCTAAAATTTCATTTTTCAAGATAACACATTATTGAAGCAAAGAGGCGATATATGCAACTATAAATTCTGATGATAGCGAATCTAACATTTTTTTTTTAATATGATATTTTAAAGAATGAAATTTGATAAATATTGGAAAAGTGACATTAATCAAAACGAACCAATTTTACAGTAGACGCAATTTAAAGATTTTTTAATAATCAAAATGGCGGTTTAGCGTAGTGTAACAAAGCTCAAGCTCAAGTAATCAAAGTGACACTAGTGACGGCAAAGAGTTTTTGACGATTAATTTCATGATGTGTTATTTTTTTTTTTTTAAATTTAAAAAAGCTTTTTTACAAAGAAAGAAGAAAGAAAGAAAGAAATATTTTTAATATGACTGTTAAAACAAAAACATTATGAAAATGTATTGAGATGGATTAGGGTACGAATTGAAACAGAATTTGTTTCAAAAGTTTCTAAGTCTATACAAATTATTGATATAAAAATACAATATTAAGATGATCGAGCTCGGTTCGGTATTCTCTTTTTAATTTTTAATATATTTAGAAAATGAAAAATATATTTGCCGAAATAATGATATAATAAAATTTAAAAAAAAAAGAAAAAGAAATCACCGGTGCCTTCATACGGACTAACTCTGTATTTCAAATTTATTAATATATAAACGAATACCTCAATCAAATAACATTATTCTAGTTAAGAAATTCAGCATTGATAATATTCCACTTATCAACAGAAATGACGACGGTTTATCTTACCTTTAATCAACCAATGCATTAATTATAACATGCCTGTTAGCATGACAATTAAGATATTTAACAGTAATTTGTATTTACATTTAACATTTGTATTTACAAATAATGTTGGTGTACAGAAAAAAGTTCTTTACCTCCCGCGCTAGTCGAAACTGTGTTACGGCAAGGTAAGATCCTCTCTCATTACCGACTCTAATCTTAAGCTTGCAAGATTCTTTTTGCAGTAATGTTTTGCAGTTCATAATATTCTGAATAATAAGGTAGGACTTACAAAAACGGTGTAAAAAAGTAGTATAAGCAATATTAACGGATACATTTTTTATTTTTATTTGGTACTCTTAAAGTGTGTATGCTATATATAACTAATAAATACACATAACAGAGTATATTATTTTGACAACCTTCTTCGAGATAAATCGACATGCTGGACTGTTCAAATACATGCGAGCAGCGGCCGGCAAAAAATGTATGAAAATTCATATCTGTCGTGTTTTAGCGGCCAAATAAATATATATGTAAATTCATATCTATCGTGTATTTTAAAAATTGAACGATTTGTTACTTCAAAATATGGTAACCAAATAGGCAACTTATCAGAGTTTTATTTAAATTTCGAACTGGCTTGAAAAAGAAACCTATTTGATAATGAAAACAAAAGCAAATGAACCCTTTAGCACGTGAAAAACAATGTTGTTCGTTATGTATATAGTTCTCATCATCATCATTTCAGCCCATCGCCGTCCACTGCTGGACATAGGCCTCCCTCATGGTATGCCACAGAATGCGGTTCTGTGCCGTCTGCATCCATCGACGCCCAGCAATTTTAACTAGATCGTCTGTCCACCTAGTGGGGGGGCGTCCTACACTGCGTCGTCCAGTACGTGGTCGCCACTCTAGAACCTTTTTTCCCCAGCGGTTGTCGGTTCTTCGAGCGATGTGGCCAGCCCATTGCCACTTCAGCGTGCTAATTCTTCGTGCTATGTCGGTTACACCCGTTCTTCTGCGGATTTCCGTATTACGGATTCTATCACGCAGAGAAATCCCGAGCATAGCTCGCTCCATAGCACGCTGAGCGACTTTGAGCTTGGTTATGAGGCCTACATTTAGGGACCACGTTTCCGTGCCGTAAGTCATCACTGGTAACACACACTGGTTGTAGACCTGTGTTTTCAGACACTGAGGTATGTTGGACGAGAAGATCCTCTTAAGTTTCCCGAACGCTGCCCAACCGAGTTGGATTCGTCGGCTGACCTCTTTCTCGAAATTGGATCTACCTAACTGGACTGTTTGTCCAAGGTAAACATAATGATCGACAATTTCGAGAATCGCATTGCCAACTAGGACCGGTACAGGAATGACATGGGCATTTGACATGACTTTCGTCTTGTCCATGTTCATTCGTAACCCCACCAGTTGGGATACCCTGCTGAGATCGTTGAGCATGGTGCCAAGGTCCTCCATGGATTCTGCCATAACGACGATATCGTCTGCAAATCGAAGGTGAGTGATGTATTCGCCGTTAATGTTAATACCTAGTCCGGTCCAGTCTAAGAGCTTGAAGACATCTTCCAGTGCAGTGGTGAACAGTTTCGGAGAGATGACATCTCCCTGTCTCACGCCTTTCTGCAACTGGATCGGTTTCGTACTCTTATCCCGGATACGGACTGACATTGTGGCGTTCCTATACAAACACTTAAGCACTTCGATATAACGATGGTCGATTTGGCACCGCTGAAGGGACTGCAGCACCGCCCAAGTTTCGACTGAATCAAAGGCTTTCTCATAGTCCACAAACGCTATACACAGAGGCCGATTGTACTCCTCGGTCTTCTGGATAATCTGCCGAAGCGTGAGAATATGGTCTATGGTGCTATAGCCTTTTCGGAAGCCAGCTTGTTCGGGCGGCTGGAAGTCATCAAGCTTGCACGTGAGTCGATTGGTAATGACCCTCGAAAACAACTTGTAGACGTGGCTCAAGAGTGAGATGGGTCTGTAGTTCTTTAGAAGAGCTTTGTCGCCCTTCTTGAAGAACAGCACCACCACACTCCCGGTCCACGACTCTGGAACGTCGCCCCCGAGGATAACGGAATTAAATAGCTTTTGAAGGGCTTTTAAGACCGGCTTACCGCCTGCCTTCAGTAGCTCTGCCGTAATTCCGTCATCTCCCGGTGCCTTACCGTTTCGTAGTTGTTCGAGAGCCATTCTGATCTCGCACAAGCTAATGTCCGGGATTTCTTCGGTATAGTGCCGAGTTAGCTTGGATCTGGGATCTTGGACCAAGCCGACAACAGGACTTCGGGATGATTTATATAACTGTCCATAGAACCTTTCGACCTCTCCCAAGATCTCACCCTGGGATGAAATGACAGTGCCGTCATCGGTCTTCAGCTTAGTCAATTGGCTTTGCCCAATAGACAGATCTTGTGCGAACACTTTTGAGCCACGATTCCGCTCTATCGCTTCTTTAACACGGAGCGTATTAAATTGGCGAATATCGCGACGCACAGACCTGGAGATCTGCCTATTAAGCTGCCTGTGTTCGGACCAATCGGCTGAAGACTGTACTGTCATTTCTTTTCTCCGCTCCATGAGCCTGAGAGTCTGGTCAGAAAGTTTTTTAGGTCTATTGGCGCGGTGAGCCTTGAAAAACTTCGACCCAACCGCGTGGACAGTTTCCACGAACCTGTTGTTCATATCGTTCGGAGATTCGCACTCGTCTAGACATTGGAAGCGATTGTGTAGTTCGAGTTGAAAGCTTTCGAGGTTCTGGTATTGGACAGGTGTAGGTCGGAGGGTAGACTTCATCAAGCGTGACCGTTCGACTTTCGTATGGATATTTAATGAGCCTCGTACTATTCGGTGATCGCTCCCAGTTTTAATCCTGCTGATCACTGAGACATCATTAAATATATGTCGTTTGTCCGACAAGATGAAGTCTATCTCGTTTTTTGTTGAACCATCGGGGCTAATCCAGGTCCATTTCCTTTGTGGCTGCTTTCTGAAGAAGGAATTCATCATAAAGAGGCTTTCCTTCTCCAGAAATTCAGCCAGTTTCTGGCCCCTCTGGTTTCTCTGTCCATATCCATGTTTCCCCACTCTCAACTCATCATCACTCCTTTTGCCTAGTTTCGCGTTAAAGTCACCCATAACCACCGTGAAGTGGGTTTTGGACGCGTGTATGGCTTTCGAGATATCCTCGTAAAAGGCCTCCACCTCGTCGTCGGAGTATGCCGAGGTCGGTGCGTATACCTGTATGACCTTCAACGAATACCGTTTGGTAATTCTGAGTATAAGGTACGCTACCCTTGTCGACACACTCTCGATCCTCTCCACGTTGCCTACAAGAGACTTGCGAACGATAAACCCTATACCGCCTTGGGACGGGTGATCTCCCTCCCGGTAGAAGAGCAAGTTTCCAGACCGGAGGATTATCGTGCCCTCGCCCTCTCTTCGCACTTCTGATAATCCTACAATGTCCCAGCGGATTTTGCTCAATTCCTCTTCCAGCTCGATGACCCTTTCGTCGGTCCTGAGTGTCCGAATGTTGTGTGTTACCAGGGCCAAGGGTCGTTTTGATTGGTAGCCGGATCGCTGCCGGGGATTCTTAGCACCCCCTACTCCATCGCTACCAGGCCCGCTACCACAATGAGCCCGTAGGATAGTGGAGCTGCCGTGACTGGGGGGCGTTTTTTTATTTGTGCTTATCATTAGGGGTTTTGAGCCATAATCGCCACGCTTGGCAGGCGGGTTGGCGATCGCAGTGTGGTGTTATACGTATCCCAGGAGAGAGCTGCTGCCCTCTCTCCTGGTGGACCCTTAGCCGATTTTTACGACTCCCACGGGCAAGCAAGGGGTGGCGACACTTGTATTCTATCCCGTCGCCACACGGGAATATGGTATGGTATATAGTTCCACTTAGTTTCAATTTCCGCGCATTATTTGAGAAAAGCACTATAGAAAGCCCATCAATTCCTAGTTGTGGCCAAGGCGGCCACAACTAAGAATTGATGGGCTTACGTATGTGTGCCTCAGCTACGCCTCGGCCCATATTTACACGTTCGTCCATCAATGCCTCTTTTGCTGGCCGTGTACTAATACGATGTAACTAAAAAATAATTAAACATCCATTTTGTTAGAATAAATGAAGTTCTACGCATAGAATCCTGTTCTGTTTTTTAACGCTTATAGTGGGCAAACGAGCAAGCAATACACCTGATGGTAAGTGTCATTACTGCTCATGGACCTTCCCAATACCAGATGTCCAGCTAGGCCACTGTCTACCAACCAAAATCAACCCAGAAATTTGAGCTTCCAGCTTTCCCGCTCACGGTACAATTGTCACTAATCAGATGTCGATATTTTGCGAGTATGTAGTTCTATCCCGAATGGATGTAGACCCATAGCTGTAGACAGAAAACGTTTAACAGTATGGACCTCATCATCATCATCATCACAGACCACATATGTTCCACTGTTGGGCTCGGGCCTCCACCGTAATGGGAGGGAAATTAACCTACTACACCGCACTGGTTAGTTGTATTGGTATAGTAGAGATGGGCGTTTTCAGATTTTTACGCAAACCGATACAAATTCGATTTCTGATATTTAAATCGATTTTAAAAACCTATTTCAGAAATCGATTTCCAGAGCGGTTGACGGAGCGGGTTTACTTTAGTTTCGATCGATATTCGATGTTTTTAGTTATTTTAGCGTAGCAAATGAAAAACGCAATCGAACGAACGCATTCAAATAATTTTTCTATAATTTCTTTGTTGATTGGATTTAGGTGTACGATTTTCCTTCATGCTTTATCTAGGCTTAACTAGAGTACTAGACTAGCAAAAATGTTTTGTTTTGGATATGATACAAAACTTTCTTGCGTATTTAAAAATCGTCATATTTACAATGATTTCATGATTATATTATATAATGTACATTTTTTTTGTATGGTTTTTTTTTATTAATCCCGATTACGAAGCAAAAATCTTACCTTTTTACATTAAATAGTTATTTCTTATTTATCATCAAATCGTATGTATGATACTAACATACGTTAGTATAGTATTGAATCGTAAAATACCTATCTAATTATATAGTTCACGAGATCACAAAAATAACATTACGCGCACACCGCACGTGTCACCAAGGTCAAGTGTGCAAAAACTCTCCCATAATTCAAAATCTATTTAACAAACACAAAACTTAAACTACTATCATTAAGTATTGTGTAATATTATCATGGAAGTAGTTGCATTCTAATATAGATCTTATTCTCTGACTCTTGTAATTCTGTTTCGTTTCCATCTGCCATTCTGAGTTTCTTAGAAACCGCCAAATTCCAAAACAGATGACAATTCGCTTCATCTCTTTCAATGCACTAAACGATCGCTTAGTAGGTATGCGTCCGATATATCAAAACGAATCTGAAATCGGATTTCAGTCAGAAATCGTATCGTATCGATATTCAACACTATACAAACTGATTTTAGAAAACGTACGTCGGCAGAAACTAAATCAACACATATCAAAACAAAACGACGAAAACGCAAACTAATAATAAATCTAATCATCGCGCAATCGTTTTCTATTGCTAGTTTTGCAAACCAAACCAATATTTGAAAACTTACTAACTATCTCTTTCACTCCGCTAAGCGATCGCTTAGTCAGAATGAGAGAAAGCGAATTTCATTAAAATTCGCCTTCTTTCATTCTAACTAAGCGATCGTTTAGTGCATT
Organism: Lymantria monacha; assembly: GCA_905163515.2. NCBI lineage: Eukaryota > Metazoa > Arthropoda > Insecta > Lepidoptera > Erebidae > Lymantria > Lymantria monacha. The sequence continues at coordinate 15,813,950 of LR991104.1, read as the reverse complement.
AAAAGAGATGAAGCGAATTGTCATCTGTTTTGGAATTTGGCGGTTTCTAAGAAACTCAGAATGGCAGATGGAAACGAAACAGAATTACAAGAGTCAGGGAATAAGATCTATATTAGAATGCAACTACTTCCATGATAATATTACACAATACTTAATGATAGTAGTTTAAGTTTTGTGTTTGTTAAATAGATTTTTGAATTATGGGAGAGTTTTTGCACACTTGACCTTGGTGACACGTGCGGTGTGTGCGTAATGTTATTTTTGTGATCTCGTGAACTATATAATTAGATAGGTATTTTACGATTCAATACTATACTAACGTATGTTAGTATCATACATACGATTTGATGATAAATAAGAAATAACTATTTAATGTAAAAAGGTAAGATTTTTGCTTCGTAATCGGGATTAATAAAAAAAAACCATACAAAAAAAATGTACATTATATAATATAATCATGAAATCATTGTAAATATGACGATTTTTAAATACGCAAGAAAGTTTTGTATCATATCCAAAACAAAACATTTTTGCTAGTCTAGTACTCTAGTTAAGCCTAGATAAAGCATGAAGGAAAATCGTACACCTAAATCCAATCAACAAAGAAATTATAGAAAAATTATTTGAATGCGTTCGTTCGATTGCGTTTTTCATTTGCTACGCTAAAATAACTAAAAACATCGAATATCGATCGAAACTAAAGTAAACCCGCTCCGTCAACCGCTCTGGAAATCGATTTCTGAAATCGGTTTTTAAAATCGATTTAAATATCAGAAATCGAATTTGTATCGGTTTGCGTAAAAATCTGAAAACGCCCATCTCTATCGCTTAGTTAGAATGAAAGAAGGCGAATTTTAATGAAATTCGCTTTCTCTCATTCTGACTAAGCGATCGCTTAGCGGAGTGAAAGAGATAGTTAGTAAGTTTTCAAATATTGGTTTGGTTTGCAAAACTAGCAATAGAAAACGATTGCGCGATGATTAGATTTATTATTAGTTTGCGTTTTCGTCGTTTTGTTTTGATATGTGTTGATTTAGTTTCTGCCGAAGTACGTTTTCTAAAATCAGTTTGTATAGTGTTGAATATCGATACGATACGATTTCTGACTGAAATCCGATTTCAGATTCGTTTTGATATATCGGACGCATACCTATGGTATAGGGTTTAGTTTCGACTTTTCCTTTTGTTAACAATATGGCTTTACCGATTATATTATTGATCTTTTGAATTTATAATTTGTTTTAATTTTCTCTTTCTGGGCGTCGAGGCATTAGAAATAGACCTTAATTGTTTCTATAAATACTCGTATCAAAACAATTATTATTATCTGAAATGTTTATCCTTAGTAATTTTTTTTCTACCAGTATTTATATTTTTGTTCCGGAAGAAAAACAAAAATGTCTTAAGATGCCTTTTAGTCTCTTACAGAAATCGTTAATTTATATTGACAGGGTTTTGTTTCAGGTTAATTAACTGAAGGCAAGAAAGAATCTGTACAATAAATGGCTCTTACATGCAAACCTTTACTGGCAGTGGCTACAAAGTCTGCAACAATTATTACTAGATATAAAGCAACGATATGCAGGCCCAATGGCTTGATTTACCCCAGACGTAAGTACATGGTAAGAAAGGAATATAATGTTTTGGTTAATCATGACTAATAAAATGCTTTCATAAATGTTGCATATAATATACTCCATTTTATTCAATTATCATAGTAAAATTGTATTTTTTTTCTTATAAAAACTGACGATTTATTTCACCTTTTTTTGCGGTGGGCTATGGAGTAGCCACGCCCCGCCAAATCGGTCTGGGCCGACAGAAGAGGCGGCGCGCGACCCCATAGACTCGCCCTGCAAGCACCTCTTTCGCCGTGCGAGCGGGCCACCGGTACCCGATCTTTGTCTTCGGTGGCCCGCGCGGCGGTTCACTTTTTTGGGTTCCTCTCGAGTCGATGCCCCGACAGCTTTCGCCGTCGGGGTAACAATTTATTTCACCCTGACTTTCTTAGGGACTTGGTTAGAATTAATGAAAATGAAACTCCAAGCGACGTTACGCACCTATTGTTTCTTTAACCCATCGGTTTTCTCACGACAATGCCACGTAATAAACAACACGGCGACAGGTGATATAGCAAAAGTTTATGAAATTAAGTCAAGCCATTTAGGAGAATAACAAAGAATTCGGATATTAACTCAAAACACATACAGCATACCTCATTAGGTTGGTGTTAAACAAGCTCATACAGATGTTATATCAGATCAATTAAAATATCACTACAAACTACCTACGCATTACAACATAGTACATATAGTAAATACACATAGTACAATAAACTATACACAAATTAAAATGAATGATTATTTAATAAGTACGAAATATACCTATATAAAAATACGTGTTTTTTAAATACATGCTTATATATATATATATATTGAAGTGAGCCCTGATAATGTGGTTATGTTTATAAATTATTGAGCCAAGACTTTGTCAAGGAACTTGCATATAGGTATACAACGCCCATAATTTTGTGATATTGATGCACTCTAGTGTTATTTTGAGACAACTAGCTGTTTCATTTAAACTTTTACAGTGTTTGGCAGTGTTTCACAATGTACCGCAGAGTCCCTCTGTGTTAACTAAATGGAAAGCAACCACTAGTATAACGCGACGTACGACCTTACATACTCAAATGTTTCAATGTCTTTAAATCAAACAAAAAAAAAATATTAATAGACGCCATCAGTGTTCTTTTTGTACACGCTAAAACGGCAATATAAACCCATTTCTCCTAAAAAGCAGTGGAACTTTAAAAAATTTAACAACAATTATTAAGATTTACAATTTTAAAACAAATTATATTATATTACCATATACTACGCCAGTTATTATGTGTTTTACTGAATAATGCGGCAATAATATATTTTGAGCTGCACTAGATGCCATTTTCTTTATAAATTATAACCCGTGCCAATAAAAAAAAAACGAATCTAAAATGGTGGTTAGTATACTTGTAATTAAAAGTAAGATACTTTTTTAATATAGACTTTTGTTATTTGATAATAAATAGCTAGATATTTAAAAAGCCAACATGTAGTAATCGAAGTAACAAAGAACCGCGGTTTCAATACTTTTCGAGAATGTAAAATTCCTAAATAAATATCTGTACATTTTTCAAGGTAACTTGTAAAAAAACGAATCTTGTTTATATTAACGCAAATCGTCGATAGACGCGTGGCATATAGGCCGAAATTTATAGGTACGTATTTAAATACTAAAACTGACAACGCATCGAAATTGGATCAACACTATCGATATCCAACATTTTTTTTTTATAAATACCTATATTAGTATTATACTGCGCTAGCAATATCGTAGTTAACTATGGTCAGTGTCGACTACGAATTTTAATATCGTATAAATTATTTATTTATGTAAAAATAAGTATTTTGTTTAAAAATACACATTCATATTGTTGAACGACCTTTTTTTTAGTAACCTTTCATACATACATACATATCATCACACCATATCCCTTGCAGGTTAGGCAGAGAGAACAAAGTGCCAGAGAACTCTATCCTTGCATACTTCACTTGCTTCCTCAACATTCATAATTCTCTTCATACACGCTCGCCGGTTTCGGAGACTCTTGACTCCACCTTCCTTCAGTACGTGACCAATCTGGTCTAGGTAGGTGAGTCTCGGTCTCCCCCTGTACCTACATCCTTCCACTTTCGCATTGTATACCTTCTTAACCAGACGTTCGTTCGGCATTCTTTCCACATGTCCGAACCATCGGAGCATTCCCTTTCGCATTTTTACACCAATACTCTCTTTCATACCTACTCGCTCTCTTACGTCGTCGTTGTGAATGCGGTCGGTCAACCTAACTCCACAGATTTTCCGTAGAGATCGCATTTCGACCGCATTAATTTTACTTTCATGCTACACATACCTACATATCATCACGCCATGTCCTTTGCAGGGTAGGCAGAGAGAACAGAGTGCCAGAGAACTCTATCCTTGCATACTTCACTCGCTTCCTCAACATTCATAATTCTCTTCATACACGTTCGCCGGTTTCGGAGACTCTTGACTCCACCTTCCTTCAATACGTGACCAATCTGTTCTAGGTAGGTGAGTCTCGGTCTTCCCCTGTTCCTCCATCCTTCCACTTTCGCATTGTATATCTTCTTAACCAGACGTTCGTTCGGCATTCTTTCCACATGACCAAACCATCGGAGCATTCCCTTTCGCATTTTTACACCAATACTCTCTTTCATACCTACTCGCTCTCTTACGTCGTCGTTGCGAATGCGGTCGGTCAGCCTAACTCCACAGATTTTCCGTAGAGATCGCATTTCGACCGCATTAATTTTACTTTCATGCTCTTTTCTGCATACCCAACTCTCGCTTCCATATAGTAATGTTGGGACAAGCTCTGCGTTATGTATTGCTCACACGTGCCTTCTGGCTGAGGTGGTGGCTACCGAGAAGTTGTCCCAACGCTCCGTTCACTCTATTTCCCGCATTTACTCTTCGCTCTATATCAGTGGTGTACCTTCCATCTCGGCTAAATCCACATCCAAGATATACAAATTCATCCACTTGTTATAGTATATCATTACCTATTGTTACTCTTATATCTGTTTTAGCTTCATCTCTTTCAAAGACCATTATTTTGGTTTTGCTTACATTCATGCGAAGACCCCTTTTCTTACAATATTCTGCCATTGTGTCGACTAGGGTCTGCAGGTCAGTCGCTGACTGCACCAGCAGGACTGCATCATCTGCATAGAGCAGAGCACTGACCACTGAGTCGCCCATCTGGACTCCCACATTCATATCGTTCAAACTTTGGATATATATGATAAATAGCCTGGCGATAGAACGCACCCCTGCTGAACGCCGATATCGACGTCAAACCAAGGCGACAATCCATCATCCAGCCACACACAAGCTCTACAGCCCATGTAACTGGACTGACACCTTTCAGCAGTTTACCGTTAATACCATACTTCGGTAAAATGTCCCAAAGTTCATTTCGTACAACCGTGTCAAATGCTCTCTCCAGATCTACAAAACTGTAGAAAACCATCTGACCTAGAGCCAGACGCTTCTCCACAATGTTGCGCAGAGAGAACACTTGATCCATGCATTCCTGTAACCTCTTTGTGCCTCATACAGTAAACCATCGGACTCCATCCTCATTATCCTTTCAATAATTTTAGCATGCACTTTTGCTGCCAAACTGGTCAAGCTTATGGCTCTGTAATTTGCGCAGTTATAACGTAAACCCTTGTTTTTAAACAAAGGCACGATGACTGCGCTATTCCAGTCCCTGGGAACTATTTCCGAGCTCCAACATAAATTGAGGAGCAACAGGAACGCCTCCCAGACACAGGAGCCGCCAAACTTGATCATCTCAGCAGACACCATTTCAATGCCCGCTACCTTACCATTTTTCAAACTTTTTATCGCCCATTCAACTTCATCCATACTGATGCTATCGGAGGACGCCGGTGCTAAATGTTGACCTACTAGACCACATGCGACACCGGCGCCAACCGGAATATCCGCATACTTATTGCCAAAATACTCACTCCATCGGCTTAACACGTCTTGTGTTTGTGTAAGAATGTCTCCACCTTTAGACCTTAGTTTATTCATTCTTAAGGCTCACCAACCACACCGAGACTTCTTCACCTCCCTCCAAAAGAGTTTGGTGTTACCCTCGAAGTTTTTAGTCAGCCTATCTTCTGCACTCATATTTGCTCTATCACGTTTCTATTTCATTAAGACCTTGGTGTCATTCTTACATTGCCGATATATTTCTTTCTTCTGTTCAGTCATACTGTCATTCAGATTCAAAGAAGAGACATAGTCCAGCCACGCTTTCTTCTTTTGCTCTACGGAAGCTGCCACTTCCGCATCCCACCAAGCATCACCATTTGTTTTTCTATGCTTCTTTGAGCTTCCACATACTTCTTTCGCTGTATCTACCATACTCTTTCAATATTCTCCAACATTCTTCTATGTCCGATTGCGGCTGGCTTGCCGTCGTCAGCTGTTCTCGGACACCCTCTGCATACTTAACCGTTCTTTTTAACGAAAATATTTTTGTCTGTATTTATTATAAAAACAGTCGTAAATTGCATATAGTAAATTCAAATTCATTTATTATGCATAGGCCCTGCGAGGGCACTTACATTTTGTCAGTTTTAACATATTATATTAATTCAATTAACTACCACCGGATCGGAAGTAGACCACTACTGAGAAGATCCGGCAAGAAACTCAGCGGGTTAGTCTGTTGTTTTTTCTTTTAAATCTTTTTTATACAAAAAATGGTACAACATATGTAATAAGAAATAGCTCCAGTGTGATGCCCTGTGAACCCAATAGTTCAAATAGAATGTAAAATAACCACGGCTGGACCAGATCCCACAGGCGGCACCCGATCACGAGTTAACTACTAGGGCAGCCATCACTCCCCTCAACCATCTTGGAGGGAAGGGAGAGACCCGCCCCACGCAGCTACCGCAAGAAGACCTTTCAGTGAGCATGACCAATACCATGAGCTACAAACGCTAACCAAAGTCAAAATTCGTTGGGCAAAACGCGCTACGCTTTACAAGTATGTAAAAATATTATAAAAAATAAAAACGAACAGTTTACAAATATATAGTAATTGCTGAATGAGGAGCTGCTCATAGCCAGTCTGTAGTATCGCTTAGATAATCCTCGATTTTATAATAACCTCTTTTACAGAGTCTGTTTTTGACTGCCCTTTTAAATTTATTCACAGGCATGTCTCGGACATCTCTTGGTAATTTATTATAAAAGCGTATACATTGCCCCATGATTGACCTATTAATTCTTTCCAGACGAGTAGTGTGTACAACTAATTTGTCCTTATTCCGAGTATTAACACAATGAATGTCACAATATCTTTTAAAATTACTGATATTTCTTTTTACATACAATACATTCTCGTATATATATTGTGATACAACAGTCAGAATATTTACTTCTTTGAATTTCTCTCGAAGTGAAACTCTTGGGCCTAGATTATAAATTGCGCGGACAGCCCTTTTTTGGAGAACAAAGATACTACTCAGATCCGCGGAGCATCCCCACAGTAATATGCCGTATGACATAAGACTATGAAAATAAGCGAAATAAACTATTCTAGCTGTTTCAATATCAGTCAATACTCGAATTTTTTTGACCGCATAAGCCGCTGAGCTAAGTCTGTTTGACAATTTATCAATATGAAGGCCCCATTGGAGTCTAGCATCTATAGTGATACCTAAAAATACAGTTGATTCCACAAGGTCTAGAGCCACACCATTCATTTGAACATTGGTTCCCACTTGTCTCACATTAGGTGTGGTAAACTTAATACATTTTGTTTTCTTCTCATTAAGAACTAGATTATTTGTACTGAACCAATGAACAACGTTTGACAGTGCGTTGTTCACATCGTCATAATTAAGCTTTTGCCTTTTGATTTTAAATAGCAAAGATGTGTCATCTGCGAACAACACAATGTTTTGACTTTCTCCTATATAGTAGGGTAAGTCATTCATGTAAACAAGAAACAGAAATGGCCCCAGAATGGACCCTTGTGGAACGCCCATTTTGATGACAGAACCAGATGATCGTGCACCATTAACATCGACCCTCTGAATTCTGTTGTTTAGGTAGGAAGTTAAAAGCTCAAGAGCGTTATTCCTGATCCCATAGTGGTATAGTTTTTTGATAAGGGTTTCGTGGTGCACACAATCAAATGCCTTAGACAAATCGCAAAATATACCCAAGGCTTCATGCGATTCCTCCCAGGCTGCAAATATATTCTTTAACAATTCTACACCCGCATCAGTAGTAGAGCAATTCTTTGTGAAACCAAATTGATTTTTATAAAAAATATTATGTTTATTAAAATGACTTAACAATCAGATGATTGAGTAAAATTTTCTCAAATACTTTACTAAGTGTTGGTAGTATGGAAATAGGGCGAAAATTGTTAACATCTGACATACTACCAGATTTGTGCAAAGGAATTACTCTACTAATTTTCATGAGTTCAGGAAATACACCTCGAGCAACACAACTATTAAACACAAATGCCAGGTGGGGAGCAATAATAGATACTATAAAATTTACAGTCTTTACAGATAAGCCCCACAGATCTGCTGTTTTTTTTTATATTAAGGGTTTTAAAAGACTTTAAGATGTCATTCACACTGACATCTGAAAATTTAAAGGAAGTGTTACATTTCACAATACATTGTTTAAGGAGCGATTCAGCTAAAATAGGGGACGACGCTAAATATTTTGTTGTTAGTACAGGCACATTTGTAAAATAGTTTTCAAATACTGTCGCCACTTCTTTATCCGCTTTCACATTTTATCACCTATCTTTAAGTTGAAATCCCTTTTCCGTACAATGTTCCTACCGGTTTCACTATTTATCACTTTCCATGTCATTTTAATAATATCACTAGATTGTGTAATTTTGCTTCTCAGATAAATAGATTTAGCACAGGAACAGGCACGTTTAAATATTTTAGAATAATTTTTGACATATTCTAAAAATACTGGGTTAAGGTTATAAGATTTTTCATTATAGAGTTCATATAACCTTTTTCTACTCTTGAAGATACCACATGTAGCCCATTCACTAAATCCAGCAGGTACTCCAACTTTTAAAGTTTTGGGTTTAAATATTGTATTAAATTCAGTATCAATTACGCGGAATAGGGATGTATATAGTTCATTAGGATTATCATGAATAGGCAACAGCGGTAACTTCATAGTCAAATTGTATCTAAAATGCTCTAAGCGGTTAGCGGTCATAGGAACAAAGGTAATATTTTCAGGTTGAATCCTACTAGTTCCAGGAAGTACAACAAGTTGCCCACAATGATCTGATTCTAAAGCACTTATAATTGATTTATTTATGGGCTTGAGATTTATGAATATATTATCTATACAAGTTGTACTCCCAGCAGCTATCCTAGTAGGTTCTAAAAAGACATTATATAAATTGTATGATTTCATTAATGTTATAAATTTTTGTGTAATGTTATTATTGTCTAATAAATTTATATTAAAATCCCCACATATCGCAACATTTTTATTAGAACTGGAGGTTTTGAATACGACATCCTCTAGGTATTTTTCAAAAACACCATATGGTGAACATGGAGGTCTGTATATGCACACGACTATGAGCTGCTCACACTCAATACAGGAAATTTCAATTGCATGTTCAATAGAGAGTCTCACAATATCATTTCTTTCTTTAAATTTAATATTATTTAAAATTATTAATGAACCACCTCGTATCATACTGACTCTATTGAATGAACTAGCAACATGGTGATTTGGAAAATTAAACACTTGTTGATTATTTTTGAGCCAGTGTTCAGTAATACAAAGAATATCTATCTGGTAATCATTCAAAAATAATTCAATTTCCAAATCTTTACATAACATACCCTGAATATTTTGATGTACCAGGTTAATACACTTAGAACTATTCTTAAGACTTAAATTCTTTGCAAAGCAAGAGTAGTCCTCTATTGTCTTAATGGCTAATTTAAATTATAATTTGAATTGATGTCATTATTTCCATTAGTGGAAATTAAAATTAAATTATTTATGTCAACATTACATTGCTCAATAGAAGCAATAAAGCTAAAGAAGTAAGAATATAATACACCACCTACCCACTACCCCGTCCTCCCATTTTCGTGTGAGTGTTGTAAAACACTACTAAGGGATATGATAAAAACATAACATATAAGCCCTATACTCAATCAAACCCGTTTAACAGTGGTAGGACCACGCTGTTGACAGGTCTCTGTCTACAGCTGTGTGTTATTACCACACTCTCGTAGAAGACCGACGTATGAGTAATGGCAATGCGCTATTGCGCATCGTTCGGTGAGCGAGAGAGCCGGAAGCCCAACTGGGTAGGTTTGGTGATTATAATGCCTACCAGGCAGCGGCCTAGCTATACCCTTGGCATAGAAAAGGTCCATGGGCAGCAAAGACACTTATCATCAGGTGCGCTGCTTACTAGTTTCAATAGTTTGCCACCATTAGCAATAAAAAAAAACTAACTAACTCGCCTGACCGATCTAGTATAGTAGGTCAATTTCCTTCCGTTATGGTTGAGTTTCAAGCCCAACAGTGGGACGTATATGAGGTAATGATGAATCGTATCTGTTCCACGTGGTGATCTAAAAATGTCGGCTGTATGATCATATGATCAGGGAGGGAAGGAGGTCTTGTTGTTTCATGGACCTAGTAACGGTCCACCTGCCGGCGCCTCGATTGTTGTCAACAATTCCATCCCGATCAGCATTCAGGTCCAAATAAAATATCTGGGTCTGATGCTTGACGGACGGTGGTTCTTTCGGGAGCATTTCCGCAGGCTTGCTCCTCGGCTTTCAGGCGACATTATATCGCCTAGCGAGTTAGCCACCTGGCGCGAAGACGGTCGTCGGTAGGCTATCGCCCGTTGGGCAGCACGTCTGGAGAGGTCTCGGTTCGTTTCCTGGATCGTGCAAATCGGCCTGACGCTGATAGAGCGGATGAAGTGGGGGCACGGAGCCTTTTCTTTCCGGCTGCTGCAGTTTTTGTCCAGGCGCGACTGCTTTGGCAAATAACTGTAAAGGTTTCCAAGGAAGTAGATGACTCCATCCTGCCAGCAGTGCGGTTGCAACGAGAACAGGGCGCAGCATCCGTTCGAGGTCTGCGTGACCTGGGCAGAGTAGGGAAAGAGAGACAGTTCTCATAGAAAAATTTTAATAGTCGCGCACGCACTCCTGTACGTTTATTATAATAATATTGACATATTATTTTACCCGTGGGTGATTGTACGAGACGACTAAGTGATATAAAATGCATATAACATCTATGCGAGAGAAGGAAAACTCGAAACAAAACCCTATACCAACACGTCTGTCCAGCGCGGTATAGTAGGTTAATATCCCTCCCATTACGGAGGAGGCCCGAGCCCAACAGTGGGACGTTTATGGGCTGTGATGATAATGATTGAAATATATTATAAACACAGCTCATAGATCTTTGGAAACGGCAATGGGTTAATTTCGACTCTGCAAAGTAAAGCCACTCAGAAAATTAGCCTCATCCACAGTAGGAGGGAAATTATACCACTACGCTGGTCTGATGGGTAGGTAGACTTTTATTTCGAATTTTCCATCTATTACATTAATTTTATATGCATATTACGTAATTTAGTCGTCGTTTCGATACGAAAGAGACGTCCCAAGCGAATTGCAAATAAAAAATCGATTGTTAGTTAGCTCTCACAAATATAAATCATTGTAATTTAAATTACCTGCTATTTTTTTCTTTTTTTTGTTTTCAAAAAAAAAAGCTATTACAAAAAATAAAACAGATGGTTGTCTGTAAAGTTGTTTCACAGACAATAATTTACGTGATAACGTGATTTTTTTGCGACGGGCTAAGGTCTGCTCACACCCAGCAAAATTCGTCTGGGGCGACAGATGAAAAAAACGTGACACTTTTTCATGTATGCAGCCGACGTTCATCAATTTATACGACTTTATCAGGTCAAAAAATTAAAAAAAAAACAGCTTGAAGTCTTTTTCTTTATTTATTTGCTATTGGCTTTGGCAAGCTATTAATACAAGCTTATTGTTGATTTTTTTCTTCGCATTATCAGATTCTACACATCTTTAGTTTCTTCAAATTAGAGATTGTCCGTCAGTAAGTCAAATCGTGGCCTTCAACGGTATTAGGGCCACACTGTTAATTTTTTGAGAATTTTAGTGGAAAACATTTGTAAAGCACTTTTATTTTATGTCGGTCCATTTTAGCAGTTCCTCCGTTCCACATTACATAAAATGCCAATTAAAATTATTTTATACATCTTCTAACTTGTAATGCTGAATATAATATCAGACCATCATATGATGCTTTTACGTTTCCACCAAGTCCCTTTCCAAGGTCGACTTTTGTACAATAAAGCGTATTAAGTCATTGTGGCATTAATTATTAGAGTGATTTTACTTTTTAGTTAGTATAGTCCAAACTATATTTAAATATAAATTTTAGCTGTGATGGCTGTTCTAGTAGTTAACTCATTAAAGGGTGCACCTTGTGGGCTTGTGGGGATCTGGACAAGCATAGCATGTTTTAGAGAAAATGATATCTTGGTTCAAATGGAGCCAATAATTACTAAATAAAAGAAATAATTTTCGAGACACCGCAATCCGTGTGAACCTCATCAAGTGATTAATGAACTATTGTTTTCCAGTTAAGATGAGTTATCAAGTAGAAGTAGCCCAAGGCATCCTACAAGGGAAGGAATGTATTACATATTACGGCCAAAAATATTACAGCTTCGAGGGTATACCGTATGCGAAGCCACCTGTCGGTAAACTACGATTTAGAGTGAGTATTAAATATTTTTATCAAACCGTTATCATTCTGCTAAAATGATAACTGTAATAGTTTGTAAATATTTTTGGATGTTTGTTACTGAATCGCGGGTAAACTGTTGAACAGATTTGGATGGGAATTGTCAGATAGACTATTTCCTGGATTAATACGTAGAACACTTGTATCTCCGTAACGTGTTCTCTTGGGATAGGGGTCCATCTTTGGTATAGGTAAAGGTATAGACAATTGTCAGACCCAAATTACACCCAAATTCAGAACTATCATTTCTGTATCGCATAAAGTAGGTATTATTCTACGTCGTGATTGAACCCATAACTAACGTGACCATTTATTCTTTGACTTAAAATGGGACATTTTAAAAATATACCCGAAATTTTAGTTGTACTTATATTTATTAGCGGAACAAATTTTCTTTAAAATAGCTAGTGAAGATTTTAAGTAGGAATGAAATTCTTGACACGTTTTTTTTTATATTCACCTTAATTATCAACATGGCTTTGAGAACTGAAATTTGTAACTGGGTTTTCTCGTATGTCCACAATATGTTCCTCATAGAAAATACTCTTAATAAAACAAATAGGGAGAAATGACAGAACGAAAAATCTGTCTAACAAATAGTAAACAAAACGCGAGTGAAGACTCGGGCGCTCTCACCTATCTTCGCGTCGAACGATGACGCTCTCAAAGACCCCTCGTGAACGGGCGGAGGGGCTCGACTTCTTAAAATTTTGCGTAATTTCCGACAACGGGACAATTTTCCATCCCAGACTTCATTTCGGGGACACCGGGACTCGTTATTATAAAACGGGACAATCCCGTTCAAGACGAGAGATCTGGTCACATTACTCATAACACACGCCACGAAATATCGGTATATATTACTCCATCATCTATGCAATCAATGTGAAAGAAGAAAGAAAACTATTTTGTTGGCACTTAGCTTAAATTTAGATATTATATTACACTAAGTCGAATAGAAAATGTGCTATAAATCGAAACCTTTTAATGGCAGATGTAAAAAACTGAGTGAGATCCCACCCAAAGTCTCATGTGTTATTCTAGGAAAAAACTTATTACACTAAACGCAACCAGGCTGCTTTGCTTAGCGATCAATGCATTATTTATACCCCTCTCACAGGAAAACTTTTATCCAACAGTTGATTTTGCTACTCTGATGAATGAAATTAGAAGCTGCCTTACCACCTGTTAAAGCAAATTATATCCATCATCAACCCGTATATGTTCACTGTTGGACAAAAGCCGCTCCATAAGATTGCCACTCAAAATGGTCCTGTGCACCATATATCAAACAGCTTCCTGCGATGATTTGTCCTACGCTACGTCGTCTGATTCACAGTCCCTACTCAGGTACTTTTCTTCCTAACTTTTATCGGGACGACGAGCGATGTATTCTGCTTATTTGTTATTTTAACCTGCTAATTCCTCGAGCTATACTGGTTACACTCATTCTTCTACGGATATCTATGTTACGTCTTTTATCACGTAGATAAATATCGAGCACAGCACTCTCTATAGCATGCTGAACAACTTTGAGCTCTATTATGAGGCTGACATTTAGATACCTCGTTTCAGTGCCTCTAAGTCATCGCTGATAACACACATTAGTTATAAATTTTTGTTTTTCAGACACTGCGGCATATTGTACGAGGCGATCCTCTTAAGTTTCCCCAATGTTTCCTAGCTGTCTTGAATTCGTTAGCTGACCTCTTTCTCAAAATTAAATCTACCTAATTGGACTGTCTGTCCTAGGCTCATAATATAGTTATGGCTTTCTCTTTGCATAAAATATAACTAATGTGCGTCTCAGAACGCAACGTTTTGGTGCGATGTTCAGCAATGAAAATATTGTATATATAAATAAAATAAAATATTGTATATATAAAATATTGAATATAATGTAGGTAATTGTCATAATAAATTATATGTAAAATATATTCAAAATTGTAAACGAAAACGATATAAAAGTTTCGAATAATTTTGGACAGACTCTTGCATATGTATTATCTGCTTGCGTCTCATCATCAGTGGGAAAGGAAAAGTGGTGATACGTTATATTTGTACTCCATCATCACATGCAATTCCTAGACCCACGTAATCATCGTCTTAGCTCATCACTATTCTGCTCGAGCGTCTTCCGCAATGGAAGCGAAATTGACCTACCACGCTAGTCAGACGTGTTGATATAGGGTTTTGTTTCGAGTTCTCATTCTCTTGCATAGATGTTATATGCGTTTATATCCTTTAGTCGTCTCTAAGATTACCCACGAGTAAGACAGGGGGTGGTGAATTCCATTCTTATTCCGTTACCGCACGGATTGGATCCATGTAATAGTAACCTAATATGGGGCACATTCTATTAAGAATTTCTTCTGCAAATTTTCAGCAAAACAAATGACACGTTTATCTAAATCGGCATTCTAAGCTAGAAGTCGTCATCATCATCATCAACTCAACTCATATATATTCCACTAATGAGCTCGAGTCTCCTCCATAATGGGAAAGCAACTTAGGTAATAAAACCACACTTTTCAAACAGATTGGTATAGGGATTCATTTGAGTTTTTTCTCCCTTGCATATTCTCTACATACGTCTTTTCGTTATCTTTTACATCCACGGGTGAGAGAGGGTGTGATGAATTATATTCTTAATCCATCCCCACGAATAAAATTTAACTATATTATATTAAAGAGAAATATATATTTTTTAGGATCCCCAGGAACCAGAGAATTGGATAGGCGTTCGCGATGCAACTAAACCAGGGAACAGGTGTCGCCAAATAAATCCATACGTCAACACTCCTATAGAAGGTTCAGAAGATTGTTTATATTTAAATATATATACCCCAAGCTTGCCATATGAAAAAATTGAAAAACTACCAGTCTTGTATTTTATTCACGGAGGTCGATTGCTTTTGGGTTATGGGGATTACTATAAGCCAGATTATATATTACAGCACGATGTTATATTAGTTACTATTAACTACAGATTAAATATCCTTGGATTTTTGTGTTTGGATATACCAGAAGTACCCGGAAATGCAGGTCTGAAAGATACAGTAATGGCACTAAAGTGGGTGAATAAAAATATAGGACACTTTAATGGAGATGCTAATAATGTGACCGTTATGGGAGAAAGTGCTGGAGCAGCAATTAGCACGTCGTATTTAACGAGCAAAATGGCAGATGGATTATACCATAAAATAGTTGCTGAATCAGGTGTATCTATATCTGATTTGTATTTATCTAAAGGGAATAACATAATTGAAAATGCCAAGATGATTGCTGCAAATTTAGGGAAGACTATAGAAGATGAAAGAAGTTTATTTGAGTTTTTAATTGACGTACCTGTTGATGATTTAATGATAGCTTTTGCTGCAGTTGAAACTTCACGAGATCCGTCTAAATTAAAGGGATACTTCCAGGCCGTAGTTGAAAAAAAATTTGATAATGTTGAAAACTTTTTTGATGAAGACCCTCGAATTGATATTGCAAACAATAGATTTAATAAGGTGCCATGTTTGTTTGGTATGAATTCACATGAAGGAGCATTATATATGGATAGAGATCATGAAGGCAATATTATTTATATAGATGACTTTTACTATTTTATTCCATATTTTATGAATATGAAGCGGAATGATAAGAGAGTTGGTGAAATAGATAAGAAATTAAGAAAATTCTATTTTAATAATCGGGAGGTGAACGACGATACAAAAGTAGAATACTTAGACCTGGTATCAGACCGAAATTTTCATTACGACATTATTACTATGATCGATCATTTATCAAAAAGCAATCCGAACGTTTATTTTTTTAAATTCCAATATTCCGGTAATATGAACACCAGAGTCATGAAAAGCTTGGGAATTAGCGGCAGCAGCCACGGTGACGTCATGCAATATCAATTTTACAGGAAGGCAAAACGTGATAAAGGAACAGATAATGATCTTAAAATTGTAAATATTTTGAGCGAGGCGCTGTGTAATTTTGTTAAAAATGGGTAAGAATTCATTTTTGATATTTAAGTGACTATTATTAATCCCCGACGTAAAAGTGGAGATGCTATAAATTTGATTGTCTATTTATGGCATTGTAACTTTTAAACGAATGGAACGATTAGGATTTAGGTCTTTTATAATTAAAGTTGATGTGGTCGAAATGGCTTTTAGCTCATAATTTATTAATTTCAACGGAAACTCATGATAATGGCATGACTTACTTACGGACAGTGGCTAAGAATAGCTATGTATTTAATATGAAGAAATGCAATATGTACCTACTTTTGCGAATACGATAATTTGATTTAAACTGTTATCACAGTTGCCAAAGTTTCAAAAGAAGAGGACACGATTGAGGATACAAGATTTGTTTACAAGAACGTTTTTTTTGTATACTGGACAATTCTACCTACTGTAGATACTGCGCTAAATAATTAAATTAGATTTCGTCTATTTTATAAATTAAAAGATGGCGCCATGTTGCATTCTTATCTACCAAACACATGGATAATAAAATTCATGTTCTTTTATATTTACAGGACGCCATCTTGGACTGGTCAAAAAACAAAATGGCTGCCGTACACACCAGAAGAAAAACTCGTACTTATAATAGACAACGATATAGAATTAGTAACAAATCCCTATTTATATAGATTTAAATTTTGGCAGAGTATTACAGGATTTTTTTCGAAATTATAACAAACGATATAACGATTGACAGCAATTTGAGTTTAGTTCATACAATGGAATTATCTACTTCAAAATTGACTTTTCTATGTGGTAGGAGGCAAGGAATAAAGACATTAATATTGACGCAACTTATCTTTTTAAAGAAAAGTTGACTGCGCAGATGGTGTACTAATTAAGATGCCCGACCATTCGTGCCAATGATATGATGTAAAAAAGAAAAAGATAATAAAATAGGTTATATTTGTAATAGAAGCTTTTAGCAAAGATCTATTAGTGGTTGGATATCCGGGTAAAACATAAAAAATGGCGTACTTAAATCATTATATAATATACCTACTTAAATTTTATTTTATTTTTAATATTACCACTCCTGTTCATGAACGTTGAAATGTTCGAAACGTAATGAAATTAAATGACAATAAATAGAAACGCTACAAATCCGTAAAAATAGTTTTATTTAATTAAATACGTTTCGAACTCTAGTAATAGGTAGGTACTCGCGTAAACATCAGAGATCCTATGTCAACACGTTTGACCCGAGTAGTTTAATGAGTTAATTTACTCCCATTTTGGAGCATCCCGAGACCAGTAGTGGGATATATATACACTGAGAAGAAGTGCGTTACGAATTGTATACGGGTTTTAATTTTTTTTAAGGAAACAGAAAAAGAGGCGGAAAGTATTTAATCATTTATTAATATTCCAAATTTAAAATACGACTAAGTGCCTTAAAACGACCTAAGCCAACTCCATCTGATGCTGTTTGGTCAACAATTACATTCCCAAGGAGTGTTGACGTCTGGCAGGCGGCTGGTCATAAAACTATTGCCATAACTTTAACAATATGTACTATGAAAGAAGAGTACATATTGTATCGACCCCAAGTAATTGATATAAAACTAGGAGAATTATGATGAGTCAGTTACCCAACTCTTTGGACAATTCAATATCAAGAATTCTAATTAGTATGTTTGTGCTATTTAAAAGTTCAACATATTTATTGTTAATTAAACCAAGTACCCTTACAGTGAGGTCGTTTCACATCGTACTTGATTTAATTAATAAATTTGATCACGAATTGGTAGTTCGTTATATAATTGTTATTTAGGTAAGTTCAATTAAAATATATTGGCAGGCGCGGCTCAAGCTGGCCCGCTCGCACGGCGAAGAAGAGGTCTTGCAGGGTGGGTCAATGGGGTTGCGCGCCGCCTCTTACGTCACCCCGGACCGATTTGGCGGGGTGCGACGTCCATAGCCCACCGCAAAAAAAATAAATAAAAAAAAAGGTGCGGCTCAAGCACATGTAGCGCACGGGTGCAATCAATAACCTGGCGCCCTCTTGTACCAAAGTGGGTGAACAAAATGGAATAGGTTGACGGTTACAAGCGCCTCTCGGCGCCCGGATGCACCACACCCTCTGCACTATAGGTAAAACCGGCCCTGTATATTGGTATGATGTAATTAAAAAATAAATACACATCAATTTTGTTTTGTCATTGTATTTTGTTTTTGGAGTTTACTCCTTAAGAATCGATTTTCATATAAGGCGTCCGGTATGAGAAAAATTTGGGGAGTAAAATCTAGTGATCAATTGACCTCGTTACGTTTTTGGTGCGCAACCTATTCTGCTCACCTTTCACTTTCTGACGTGAGATAATACTTCACTGAACAGTTTTAATAAATGTAAATAAATATATATATATATATATATATATATATATATATATATATATATATATATATATATATATATATATATATCTATTATTATTAGTCAAATTAGCTTTTTTGCGCCTGTTTTGATAATCGTACTTAAGGAGTAAACTCCAGTCGTGCGTCGAAGCTGACACACACACTTTTTTTATTGCTTATGGTGGCAAACGAGCAAACCATACACTAATGGTAAGTGTTACTGACGCTTATGAACCTTTACAATACCAGGTATACAAATAGACCATTGTCAACGAACTAAAACTAATCGAGAAAGTTACGCTAACAGCTTTCCCGCTCACGGAATGAAGGTGTAATAATACAATGACACTGCTCAGATGGCGAAATGTGGTACTACCCCGAGCAGACCGGTCCATAGCTGTAGACGGAAAAGTGTCAACAGTGTGTCCCTTTTTTTTTATTGGCGACGGGCTATGGAATGGTCATCATCATCATTTCAGCTCATATATGTCCCACTACTGAGCCTCCTCCATAATGGGAGGGAAATTGAACTACTCCACCACGCTGGTCAGACGTGTTGGTATAGGGTTTTGTTTCGAGTTTTCACGAAATCAGACCGAACACGAATCTACCTAATTGGATTGTCTGTCTTTGTCACATTATATAGTTTTGGCTATTCTTTATATGATTAAATATAATTAATGCACGTCCCATAACACAACATTATGGTGCGATTATCACAATGATAACAATATTTTATTTAAATATAATATAATAGGCATAATAAATTATTTGTCATAAGCTATTAAAATTACAATTCATGAATGGCAAATATCTTTCTGTGAAATAAAATATGACTTATGATACCTTGAGCCATGTAGACAATTAGTATAATGTATTTATAAAAGCTAATGATGACTTTAGGGTATAAGGGGGAGGATGTGAGACCGGGGCGCCAGATTCTACTGGATATCATCATTATTATTTCTCTTATTTTCATAGTCTTATGTCTTACGGCATATTACTGTGGAGATGCTGCGCGGATTTGAGTAGTATCTTTGTTCTCCAAAAAAGAGCTGTCCGCGCAATTTATAATCTAGGCCCAAGAGTTTCACTTTAAGAGAAATTCAAAGAAGTGAATATTCTAACTGTTGTCTCAGAATATATATACGAAAATGTTTTGTATGTAAAAAGAAATATCAGTAATTTTGAAAGATATTGTGACATTCATTGTATGAATACTCGAAATAAGGACAAATTAGTTGTACACAGTACTCGTCTCTAAAGAATTAATAGGTCATTCATGAGCCAATGTATACGCTTGTATACTAAATTACCAAAAGATATCCGAGATATGTCTGTGAACAAGTTTAAAAGGGCTGTCAAGAACAGACTTTGTAAAAAAGGTTATTATAAAATCTCGGATTATCTAAGCGATAGTTCAGACTGGCTATGAGCAGCTCCTCATTCAGCAATTACATTCTCTTTTTAAAGATGACCTCAGCTGCCAAGTTCACAACTTGGCAGCCGAATTTTGAAGAAATTATTTTGAAATTCATATCGGATTCTATGTCGTTTGTACCCGTTTGTAACACTTTGATTTTCGTTTGTACCTCAAAACTAAAAAGTTACAGCGTTTTAAAAATTTGACCCGCAGACGACTTTGGAAAATCGAAATTTTTCAAAAGAGGTATTCGGGGTCGTTTGTACCACCTTCATTTTTCTCAAAACCCGGGATCGACGCGGAGTCGTTTGTACCGGCAGAAATTACTTTTGTTTTCGTTTGTACCTAGAACTAATAAAAAAAATTGGGAACATTTTTAGTTTTTCCAAAATAAAATCAACGCAACTTTCGTAATTTTTGAGATATCTCAATTCTGGAAACCGGGTTTGGTCAGTGACGGCGCCGTGAGGTTTGTACCGCTTTGAATTTCGTTTGTACCTCAAATCGAAAAAAATTGCGAGCATTTTAAAAATTTCCAAAATACCAACTTCAACAATTTTAGGAATTTCGAAAATCTGCAAACGGGTATCGACGCGGCATCGTTTGTACCTACGCAGAATTCACTTTTGTTTTCATTTGTACTTCAAACCAAAAAAAATATAACCAGCTATAGAATGGAACAAACGTTACACATCCCAAACAACTGCTCAAGTCACCAAAATTTTCTTCCCCGATACAATCACTTCACACCAAATCATTAAACAAATAAAGATCAATTACATTCTAACACAAGTGTTCACAGGACATGGTGGGTTTTCTGCATATCTCGCCAGATTCAAATGCAAGGAGAGCCCACTGTGCCCCTGTGACACATCATCAGATGAATCCATAATTCACATCATTGCTGAATGCCCGATCCACACTATTGACAGACACAACATAGAAAATGCAATAGATACACAGATTACAATAGACACTATACCTACAATCATTGCCGATAATGATACACGGGACCCCTTTTTAGACTACTGTACAAAAATTGCGAAAATAGTCATCAATAGAAATAAAAATTAATTACTAATCTTTTTACTCACTTACTTACCTTTCAAACATACAATACAATGTATTGTATGTTTGAAAGGTAAATTATACCAGAGTATTGGTGTAAAGATGCGAAAGGGAATGCTCCGATGGTTCGGACATGTGGAAAGAATGCCGAACGAACGCCTGGTTAAGAAGATATACAATGCGAAAGTGGAAGGATGTAGGTACTGAGGGAGACCGAGACTAACCTACCTAGACCAGATCGGTCATGTACTGAAGGAAGGTGGAGTCAAGAGTCTCCGAAACCGGCGAGCGTGTATGAAGAGAATTATGAATGTTGAGGAAGCGAGTGAAGTATGCAGAGATAGAGTTCTCTGGCACTCTGTTCTCTCTGCCTACCCTGCAAGGGATATGGCGTGATGATATGTATGTATGTATGTACTTACCTTTCCTATAAACAATTTTTATATCTTAGATTTATTTACAATTTAATATTAGTACTTCTATTTCTAAAATCCTCAATCTCACTTACTTATTTCCCTAAACTAAATGTACTTACTACATAAATATACACTTACTGCAATTATAAATTTCCTATTCTCTCTTTCTTTCTTTCTTTACTTTTCCTATATTTTATTCTTCTTAGATTAGATTAATTAGGATAGACCATATTGTATAAATTACCTATTTCTTATTTCATTTCTATCTAACATAATATATTCTCATTAGATGATGCTGTTTATAATTTTATAATTCTTATTGGATTCTTACCTTATTATATCTGCTTATTGGATTATAATTCTTACCTTATTTTAGTTATTATTATTGGGGAGATGTATGTGTATGTATATGTGTGTGTATGTGTGTGTGTGTATATATGTGTGTATGTGTTTATATATATATGTATGTGTATATATATGTTTATGTGTATGTGTGTATATATATATATATATATATATATATATATATATATATATATGTATGTGTGTATATGTAACATATACATACATATGTATATGTATTTCTTTTAGTAATAACCTGTTATTGTTTTTCTATATGTTATATGTAGTTTGTATAATTTCAAGTACTGTTAACTTCCTCTTTTATATCTTACAATTAGCTACTTTTTACTTCCTTTGTATAATTACTTTAAGTGTTTCATGATTAAACTTATAGCTTTTACTTTTGTTACCCCATCCTTATAATGTCGCTATATATTCTCTCTAACTCATACCTTTCTTATGTCACTAGCACTATCCTTTTCTAAAACCAAATGTACATATATTATTAATTCATTTCCTCAACTAACTAAGATTCCTGATAATAAGTATCAACAAGTAGTACTTGTTTTTTCTATATCTAAATAGTTTCATTATCCTATTAAGTGCTGTTAATTTTAACTACTTTATTACTTCTCTCTTAGCATAATTATTTTTCATATTTCCTTGTTAAATTTATTTTAATTCTTATAATGTTACTATGTATTCTTTCAATTTGTTTTCTACCTTTTATTGTAACTGATAATAAATTATTACAACTAATTTAGGTCCCTGATCAAGTCAGGGGTAATTTAGACTAAGTTCATGATGACTTAGAACAATAAAAAAAAAAAAAAAAAAAAAAAAAATGCGAGCATTTTTAGTCTATCAAAAATAACGTCTTGATGATAAAAATGGGACATCTTAAGCATATCGCAAAAATATCTATTGTTATTTAGCTCCCACGATTTTAAATAATTATAATTCAAAATACTATTTTTTATTAGTTATTAGCTTCGTTTCTTGCTTTGAAACAAGTCAATACAAAAAAAAAAAATGAAGGAAAACCACTTGATTTCTATTCTTTATTTTTTGTATTAGCAATCAGCCACTAACGCATTGTTTTTTTTTTTTTTCAATAGAAGACACCACCCTGCACTAAGGAAATTTTGCTAGTTGTGTGTGTCGCTAATGTTGAGTTTCTCTTCACATCTTTAGTTTTGTTAAATTAGACATTGGCCTTCAGTAAGTCAAATCGTGGTCGTTAACCGTATTAATGCCGTACTATTAATCTTCTAGGAATATATTTTTATTATGTTTACTACACTTTTGCAGTTCCTCCGCATCACAAAAAAAATAAAAATTATTTTATACAACACGTTAAAACTTTAAACACTGAATATAATATCAGACTACAATATGATTATTTCACGTTCCCACCAAGTCTCTTTCCAAACTCGACTTTTGAACAAAAAAAAAAGCGTATTAAGTCAATGTGAGATTAATTATTATTATAAGATTGACAGGTATTTTTTGGTTAGTATAGTCCACACCGTATTTAAATATTAACTTTAGCTGTGATGGGCTTAATGGCTGTTCTAGTAGTTAACTCATTAAAGGGTGCCACATGTGGGCTTGTGGGATCTAGACCAGCATAGCATATTTTAGAAAAAATGATATCTTGGTTCTAATAGAGCCAATAGTCACTAAACATGATGTACACAATAAAAATATGGTATAACTAGTTTCTTGTCGGATCTTCTCAGTGGTGACCGCATTCTGATCCGGTAGTAGATATTAATACGTAAGTGCCCCCGCTGGGTTTATCATAACAAACCTCACTAACATACTCCCCTCTCCATCTGGTTATATTTTTTGGGACACCTCAATACGCCTCAGCTTCATCAATGGATTAATGGACGATTTGTTTTCCAGTCAAGATGAGTTGGCAAGTAGAAGTAGCCCAAGGCATCCTACAAGGGAAGGAATGTACCACATATTACGGCAAGAAATATTACAGCTTCGAGGGTATACCGTATGCGAAGCCACCAGTCGGTAAACTACGACTTAGAGTGAATAAATTTATTAAAGTATTTCCTAACACCACCCCCGGCCGGGACGGAGTACCCGTCCGGGTGTTGATAATGTTCCTCGAGCACCTGGAGCCTCGACTCAGGTAACTGTACAACGCCTGTCTAGCGGCTGGACAGTCCTCTGAGTGCTGGAAAGAGGGGAGGTTGGTTCTTCTGCCAAAGGCGGGACGGTCCTCGGATTTGCTGTCGGCCTACAGGCTTATTATGCTGCTGGACGATGTGGGCAAGCTGCTGGACTATGTGGGCAAACTGCTGGACGATGTGGGCAAGCTGCTGGAGCGCATCCTCGCTGCTCGCGTCATCCGGCACCTAGACGAGGTAGGGCCCAATCTGTCGGACGCTCAATTCGATTTCGTTTGTTGTCGGTCAGTCGAGCGATGTGGCCTGCCCATTGCCACTTTAGCGTGCTAATTCTTCGTACTGTCGGTGACACCCGTTCTTCTGCATATTTTCGTATTTCGAATTCAATCTTGCAGAGAAATCCCGAGCATATCTCGCTCCATAGCACGCTGAGCGACTTTGAGCTTGATTAAATAACAAAGTTATTTATCTTGAATTATTTTCAGGAACCACAAGAACCGGAGTGTTGGACAGGCGTCCGTGATGCAACCAAAATAGGAAATATGTGTCGTCAAATAAACCCATACATTAATAACCCTTTACAAGGTTCAGAAGACTGTCTCTATTTAAATGTATATACACCAAGCTTACCATATGATAAAATTGAAAAGCTACGAATTGTATTCCTTGTTCATGGAGGACGTTTGATTTTCGGCTATGGCGATTATTATAAACCGGATTATTTATCACATCACGATGTTATTTTAATTACAATTAACTACAGATTAAATATCCTTGGCTTTTTGTGTTTGGATATACCAGAAGTACCCGGAAATGCGGGTCTGAAAGATACAGTAATGGCATTAAAGTGGGTGAATAAAAATATAGGATGCTTCAATGGAGATGCTAATAATGTAACGGTTATGGGAGAAAGTGCTGGAGGAGCTGTAACAACTTCTTATTTGACATCCAAAATGGCGGATGGTCTGTTTCATAAAGTGATTAGCGAATCAGGTATACCTGATATATCTATAGCTAGATATATCTATAGCTGACTTGTATATGACTGAATCAAAAGATATTATTAAAGTAACTAAAATTGTAGCTTCAAATTCGGGAAAACCAATAGAAGTTGAAAAAAGTTTGTATTAGTTTTTAGTTGATGTGCCAATTGATGAGTTATTGATAGCTTTCGCGACAGTTGAAATGACTCGAGATCATTCTGTGATAAAAGCCAATTTTCTACCAGTAGTTGAGAAGAAATTTGCTAATATTGAAAGGTTTTTCGATGAACACCCACGAAGTGCTATCGCAATGGGTAGATTTATAAAAGTGCTTGGGGTAGATTTAAAAATGGGTAGACTTAAAAAAATGTTTAATTGGGAAAAATTCACATGAGCTTGCATTCTTGCTTAATAAAGATTCAGAAGGCAATATTATTTATGAAAATGATTTTAAGCATTTTATCCCTTACTATATGAATATAAGCTATACCTATATAATATATTAGGGGGTATAGTCCGGAGCGTGCTCGTTCGCGTCCCCTGCCAGTCTAATTAGACTGCTAATCCGGCTCGATATGCGTACCGCAATGCGGGTTAGGGCATCCTCCGGAGGCGACGCGTACCGACCCACCCCCGTCGGTACGAACTTAGGCAGTTGCGGCGATGGGGGCCGCCACCCATCACGCCTTGCTCAGTCAGGCGAGTCGAGGAGAGCAGAGTGCCGGGTGGGCACGTGGAATGTAAGAGGTTGTGTGGAAGGTAAGTTGCACGAGCTGATATCCGTCATAGCGGACAAACAGCTAGACGTGCTCTGTGTAACAGAGACCAAGCGAAGGGGCAGCCAAGCCTGCGATCTTCCTGGTGGCGGGATGGCTCTGTGGTCTGGTGTACCACAGAGCGATCGAGCCAGCATGGGGGTAAGAGTGCTGTTGTCCTCTCGCTTGGCCTCAGGTGTGAAGGATTACGGAATATATGATCCCAGACTTCTTTGGGTCCGTATAAAACTAGGTGTCACCAAGGTATTCATGGTTGTAGCATATGCTCCCGTAGGATCCTCAGTGGCATCAGACCTAGAGAAGTTTTGGGATAATGTTAGGGAAGTTCTGGATATGGCAGAAACCAGTGAACGCGTGATTGTATGCGGAGATTTGAACGGATGGGTGGGGACCAAGCGTCCTGACTATGAGGACGTACTTGGTCCATTTGGTGATAAGAGAGTGAACGACGCAGGTAGGCTCATAGCGGATGTATACATGGAGAGAAACCTTATTGTGTCAAACACATTTTTCCAACATAAGGACATCCACATGTATACATGCAGAAGGAATGAACAGTAAAAGCATAATAGATTTAATTTTGGTAGACAGTCGCCTCCGAAGCAAAATATTGGACGCAAGAGCCTACAGGGGCCCCACAGTCGACACGGACCACTATCTCGTTATTGCGAGATTTAGTGGTCTGTTCAGAAAGTGGAGGCACAGGCATTGAAAGAGAGTATGGTAGATACAGCGAAAGAAGTATGTGGGAGTTCAAAGAAGCATAGAAAAACAAATGGTGATGCATGGTGGGATGCGGAAGTGGCAGCTTCCGTAGAGCAAAAGAAGAAAGCGTGGCTGGACTATGTCTCTTCTTTGAATCTGAATGACAGTATAACTGAACAGAAGAAAGAAATATATCGGCAATGTAAGAATGACCAAGGCCTTAGTGAAATAGAAACGTGATAGAGCAAGTATGAGTGCAGAAGATAGGCTGACTAAAAACTTCGAGAGTAACACCAAACTCTTTTGGAGGGAGGTGAAGAAGTCTCGGGGTGGTTGGTCAGCCTTCAGAATGAATAAAATAAGGTCTAAAGGTGGAGACATTCTTATACACAAACACAAGACGTGTTAAGCCGATGGAGTGAATATTTTGGCGATATGTATGCGGATGCTACGGTTGACGCCGGTGTCGCATGTGGTTTAGTAGAACAACATTCGACAGCGGCGTCCTCCGATGGCATCAGTATGGATGAAGTTGAATGGGCGATAAGAAGTTTGAAAAATGGTAAGGCAGCGGGCATTGATATGGTGTCTTTTTTTTTTGGGACTAATCCCACCACACATTCCCACCATTGTAACTCCTGTAAGCCAGGATCCACAATGGTCACTATAAATGACACCAAGGTTTGACCCTCAGGCAGTCCCGGGATATGATTTTAATTGTCTTGGGACCCGCAACAAATTTAATTAGAAAAGGTTAAAGAGGAGGAGTTGGAAAGAGTGATTCCACTTCCCTCCTAGGCAAAGCGGGAGACAGGAAAACAAAATGACTAGTCAGCCAATAATAAAAGAGGTGTACGGCTACGATAAGCGCAGCCGTACGGCACCACGGATACGGAAGAGCTTAACTGGGCCTATATGTGAGCGTTAAGATTGATTGCTACAGTAGGTATGGCAGAAACGCATGAACGCACGGTAATTTTCTCGAGTTGCCACAAGGCCCGTATAGTATACTACTCCACTATGATATGGTGTCTGCCGAGATGATCAAGCTTGGTGGCTCCTGTGTCCGGGAGGCGTTCCTGTTGCTCCTCAATTTATGTTGGAGCTCGGGAATGGTTCCCGGGGACTGGAATAGCGCAGTCATCGTGCCTTTGTTTAAAAACAAGGGTTCACGTTATGACTGCGCAAATTACAGAGCCGTAAGCTTGACCAGTTTGGCAGCAAAAGTGTATGGTAAAATTATTGAAAGGAGAATGAGGATGGTGTCCGATGGTTTACTGTGTGAGACACAAGGAGGTTTCAGGAGTGGAAGGGGATGCATGGATCAAGTGTTCTCTCTGCGCAACATTGTGGAGAAGCATCTGGCTCTAGGTCAGAGGGTTTTCTGCAGTTTTGTGGATCTGGAGAGAGCATTTGACACGGTTGTACGAAAGGAACTTTGGGACATTTTACCGGAGTATGGTATTAGCGGTAAACTGCTACAGGCTGTGCAGTCCAGTTACATGGGCTGTAGAGCCTGTGTGCGGCTGGATGATGGAATGTCATGGTTTGACGTCAATATCGGCGTTAAGCAGGGGTGCGTTCTGTCAGCCAGGCTGTTTATCATATATCTGGATAAATTTCTCCAAAGGTTGAACGATATGAATGTGGGAGTCCAGATGGGCGACTCAGTGGTCACTGCTCTGCTTAATGCAGATGATGCAGTCCTGCTGGCACAGTCAGCGACTGACCTGCAGACCCTAGTCGACACAATGACAGAAGATTGTAAGAAAAGGGGTCTACGCGTGAATGTGAGCAAAACCAAAATAATGATCTTTGAAAGAGACGAAGCCAGAACAGATGTAAGAGTAACAATAGGTAATGATATACTAGAGCAAGTGGATGAATTTGTATATCTTGGATGTGGATTTAGCCGAGATGGAAGGTACACCACTGATATAGAGCGAAGAGTGAATGCGGGAAATAGAGTGAACGGAGCGTTGGGGCAACTTCTCGGCAGCCACCACCTCAGCCAGAAGGCACGTGTAGCAATACATAACGCAGTGCTTGTCCCAACATTACTGTATGGAAGCGAGAGTTGGGTATGCAGAAAAGAGTATGAAAGTAAAATTAATGCGGTCGAAATGCGATCTCTGTGGAAAATCTGTGGAGTTAGACTGACCAACCGCATTCGTAACGACCACGTAAAAGAGCGAGTAGGTATGAAAGAGAGTATTGGTGTAAAGATGCGAAAGGGCATGCTCCGATGGTTCGGACATGTGGAAAGAATGCCGAACGAACGTCTGGTTAAGAAGATATACAATGCGAAGGTGGAAGGATGTAGGTACCGAGGGAGACCGAGACTAACCTACCTAGACCAGATCGGTCATGTACTGAAGGAAGGTGGAGTCAAGAGTCTTCGAAACCGGCGAGCGTGTATGAAGAGAATTATGAATGTTGAGGAAGCGAGTAAAGTATGCAGAGATAGAGTTCTCTGGCACTCTGTTCTCTCTGCCTACCCTGCAAGGGATATGGCGTGATGATATGTATGTATGTATATGAATATAAAATGCGATTACGCAATTTCTATTTCAATAACCGTAAAATGAATGATATTGTGAAGATGGAGTGGATAAATCTAATGTCAGATCGGAATATTAATTTTGACACTATTGCTTTGGTTGAATATTTATCGAGGGGCAATATAAACGTTTATTTCTTCGATTTTAGATATTTAGGTAATATGAGTACCAGGACTACGAAGGCTTTAGGAATCAAAGGTGCTAGCCATAGTGATGTTATCCAATATCAATTTTATAGAAAAGCTAAGCATGACAAAGGGACAGAGAGTGACATTAAAATTGTAAATATTATGAATGAGATCATATGTAATTTTGCCAAAAATGGGTATGTTATTTTCATAAAAGATGAACATCCTTTTCAAATACTGTCTGAATAGATTCTTTTAATATTCTAGCAATGATAAATATTTGTCCCTGAATAAAACTTTCAGAAAACATAAAATATACATACAATAAGAATTGGTTGTATGAAATTAGCTTCAACTACAACAATTAGCTGCACTATATACCTCAGCATAAGTCTACTTGCGTCTTTAGATGAATCACAATATATGACAGGCAGGTTTAACCAATTTGCCAATATGCTCTCCCTCAAGAGCTCGGCTGTAAAGCGACCACTTATAGCCCAACTTCATCAAAACCAATAATAAAACAATCTTCGTTTTAATAATCAACAGATGGCGCAACGGTTAATGGAGGACATATTTTATAATCTTGTATTAATAATTAAAGTTTAAATATAGCCTAATAGTGATAAAGTTTTCATATGTGTTAATATAAATTCACTTGCCTTTGGACTGTCTGGTGAAGTGTTCGTGAGCAGATCTGATCACTGTAAGGTTCTGAACTAGTGTACAGTGTGAGCTGCAATACACTAACTAAACTCGCTTTGGTATTAAAACCACTATATTTGCACACTACAACTACACAAGCATATTACTTTAAAAATAATAGTGTAATCCATTTTGTGAGAAAGTAATTAGAAATCTAATACTAAAATTGATAAGTAAATAAAACAGTTTCGAGGGTGAGTGCACGTTGATTATTTACTAATTACCTACAATCAGCTGTTGAACCAGCTGTTTGTATGAGAAAGACACATTGTTAATATTAGTGACATCTACCGCACTATAATATAAACTGGTTCTATTATATTGACTGTGAAATATGAGTAACTGCGGCGCTTGCGGTCGTTTTGTTAATAAGACAGATGTCGTAAGTTGTACGAAATGTCCAAGAAAATACCATTCAGGATGTTTAGGGAAAGCCAAAGCTGCAGCTAAATTACCTAATTGGATTTGTCCGGACTGTACGAAAAATACGCCCCGAGATAATCGCGCGGAGACTCCTGCTAGAGGTATACCAGAGCCTAGTCTGTGTGAGGAAGACTCGGACAAGTCACTTACCACGCCGGAGAACCTAGGCAGTTCCTCGACTGGCATCACAAAGGACTCCGGTCCAGTTAGCCTGGCTCTTGAAATTCGCCTTTTCAGGGAAGAAATGTCAAGTATGCGCGAAAAAATTGATATGCTGCACCAAGATTTTCAAGAACTCCGAGACACATTGACCGGTAACACCTCGCGTATTGAAAGGTTGAGGGTTGATCTTCTTGAAAAGGAATTAACTGCTAGGCAAGTCAATGTCGACAACCTTGAGACCGTTATCCAGCAGTTTAAGACAGATCTTAATTATAGGGACCAGGATATGTTGAACAATGACATAGAAATTGTGAACGTACCAGAGAATAATGGAGAAAACCCGTTACATATAGTAAGTTTGATCGGTACGAAGTTGGGCGTCACTATTGAGGAGCAGAATATTGTCTTCGCGGAACGGCTAGGATCAAAAAAGGCGCGTGCCTCCACCGACGGGCCTCCTGCCGCCACACGTCCGCGCCCTCTAGTAGTTCGCCTGGCTCGTCGATCCCTACGCGATGACCTGCTGCACGAGATGCGTGTTCGCAGGGGGGCCAACACTGCTGACTTTGGTTTGGCAAGCGAATCGCGCCCTTTTTATATTAACGAACGGCTCACAAAATATAACCGCGTACTTCTTTACAAAGCACGTCAAGCTCGTGCTCACCTGCACTGGAAGTTTGTGTGGACTAAGCGTGGTCGTATTCTTGTGAAGCAGGCAGAAGGCAAACCCACTTACGTTATTACGTCGGAACAGGATCTAATTCGTGTTTTTGGAGATGTTACGGTTTAAAAGAATATTTTCTGTGGGATTTGTATTAGTAATTGTTCCCCATGCGTATATGTATATTATTGTAGGCGTTATTGGTATATTTAATGTAGATAAGATAAGTGGAAATATTTGTTTTTTTATGGTTAATATATGTCGAGGAGAAATGTTTTACTCTCCATTGCTATATTTAAATTATTACCACATATATCTATATATAACATGTGAGTCATGTGACTTGTGTTGTGTGTTAAGTGACTCGTGTGTACAAAGTCCACGCAACAGAAACTATTTACAGTGTACTACGATATGTTTTATTATTTTTATTACATTAAAAATTGTTTTTAACAAATATTATAGATTGCAGACTCGGTATAGGCATCAATATACATTATGGATGCAAAGTGGCGTTCGGTTAACGTTTCTATTCAGTGAGGTGACAATAGTCTGTCCTGTTTTTTGGGCCGGGTACATTGGACATTTTTTATTTATTTTTTTCCTCATCCGTAATGAATAGTATGTTTCTCAAAGTCGGATTGTGGAATGCCGGTTCTCTTGCTACCAACCAGTATAGCTTTATTAATGCTATTGATCGCCACCAGGTCGATCTGATGGCTATAAATGAGACTTGGCTTAGACGAGGTGAGGAAGGAAGAGCTCCTTTCGTGCCGGAATATCGCCTGGTGCACACGCCTCGACCTACTGACATCAAAGATGGTCGTGGTGGGGGTATAGGGTTTTATATAAAACGTGGTATCAAATTTCGAACCTGCATTCATCCTGTTCATCCCAGCGTGGAACAAATGTGGCTTAGGACCAAAATCAGCGGCAATGATGTAATTTTCGGGACAGCGTATCGGCCTCCGTGGTTTGACGCACAAATATTCCTAAATGCCATTATTGACTCAATAGCTTCTTTTAGTGACTACAGGTATATAATACTACTAGGTGACTTCAACATTAACTTACTTAATACTTCTGATACCAAGACTGGTTTATTTGACACTTTTTTGCGATGTACAGGCTTAAATCAAGTTGTCTCTGCGCCTACTCATTTTTCCAGTGATAGCCAAACATTAATAGATGTTGTATGTACTGATGCTAAGACCCGAAATATCTCAGTTGATTCAATAGGTATCCTAAATGGTCATGCTTTTATAACATGCGAATTCTGTTTTCGCAAACCTAGAATCCCCAAGAAATTGATCGTTTTTAGGCCTCTTAAGGATATGGATATGGATCTTTTCATTGAGCATATAGACTCAATTTATTGGGACCTAATAGCTAAATTAGAAGATCTTGACACCTTAGTAGACGAATATAGCAGAGTGGTTATGTTTTTATTCGATATTCATGCACCCTTGAAAAACAAAACGGTGAAAGAATTACCAGCTCCTTGGTTGACGAGTAATCTTAAATTTATGATGGGCTTACGAGACGCTGCACTTCAAAGGTTTAGACGGACTAAGCTAGATTCTCACAAAATATACTACAAGGATTTGAAGAAAATTGTCGAAGTGGCAATGTTTAATGAAAAGAAGTGTTATTTCAACCAACATATTAACAATAACATCAAAAACCCTAAAGTACTGTGGAAGAATCTGAAATCGAAGGTTATTCCGCCTAAGGCATTTGAGATACCCTCACACCTGAATGACCCTGAGCTAATAAATGAACACTTTTTAAACGTGCCTGGTAATTCTGTCACTTCTATTAGCTCCCTCTCTTTTTACGAATTTCATAGATTTAGCCTTAAGCCAGTGGATTCGAAGGTTATTTCAAAAATTCTTAGTGATCAGAAATCAAATTCACCTGGAGTGGATGGCCTATCAATGGACATGATTAATTTATTAATACCAAAAACCATTGACATTATCACCACTATTATAAACAAGTCAATATTAACTTCCAAATTCCCGTCGCTGTGGAAAACTGCCATAGTAAGACCTATACCAAAAAAGCCTAACATCTCGGAAATTAAAGACCTTCGCCCCATTAGTTTACTACCGTGCCTTTCAAAGCTCTTGGAGAAAGTTGTAGGATCACAGTTGAAACATTATCTTGAAGTAAACAATATCTTGCCAGAAAGACAGTCAGGTTTTAGAAAAAATAGGAGCACCACAACTGCACTACTAGATGTCGTGGATAACATCCTTGACGCTCAAGATAAGGGTAAAGGAACTGCACTTATTTTGCTGGATTTTTCGAGAGCGTTTGATACAATTAATGTCCCATTACTACTTTCCAAGTTGTCTTATTACGGTTTTGACTCTGCTACGGTTAAATGGTTTGATTCTTATCTCACACATCGTACACAATTTGTTGAAACTAGAAACGTAGACGGTTCGACCTCAAGATCTTCTACATCTATCTTGGTTAGAGGTCTACCACAGGGCTCAGTCCTGGGGCCTCTTTTGTTTATGTTGTATTGCGCAGATATAGTGACTAAGATTAAGTATTGCAACTACCATATATACGCAGATGATATCCAAATATATTTATCATTTAAGCACGACAAGGTTCAGGATGCAGTTCAACTTATTAATGAAGATCTTAATAATATATGTGACTGGGCGTTGCGCAATTCACTTGTACTTAACGCCAATAAAACTAAGTATATGATCCTAGGCTCAAAAAACCAAGTTAATCTGATAAACTTTGATAGGCCACTGATTTTTGTAGATGGTACACCCGTTGAACAAGTTCGTGAGAGCAGAAATCTTGGTCTTTTAATGGACCAAGATTTAAGATTTGAAAAACACATATCTGAAGTGGCTAGGAATTGTTTTTACAGACTACAGGTATTGTATAAATTACGAAGCCATCTTAGTACTGACCTACGTATTCAATTGGTTGATACACTCGTCCTATCTAAGTTCAACTACGTGGATGCCGTATACGGACCTAGAATTCTTGCTAAGACTTCTAATCTCATCCAAAGAGTACAGAATGCGTGCGCGCGTTTTTGTTTCAATATTCCACCTAGAAGCCATATCACTCCGTTTCTAAACTCGAACCGTATTTTAAGGATGCAATATAGAAGACAGCTGCACCTTGCCACACTATTATTTGGAATTATTCAAAAGGAAATCCCCGAGTATCTTTATTCAAAATTATCATGGTTATCGGCTAATAGTAGGTACCCCACTCGAGCGTCAGCATATGCTTTAAGGTTTCCACAGCACAGAACAACAGCTTTTCGTGGCAGTTTCAAATTTGCTGCTACTAAGTGCTGGAATGACTTACCGCCACCTTTACGTCATGTTCAAACAGTGAATAGATTTAGAACTTTATGAAAACAATTTTATTTTGATATTCAGTTTTCCAGCACTCAACAACAAAAGTGGTAGTATGAACATGTACACTAATGTACTGTTGAGTTACACTGATGTTACAGACTGAGTAATGTTTCACAAGTGATGCTCTAAATTTTTCTATATATTTTTTTTTTGTGTCATTTTATATTCAGTTTTATTTATTTTTTATCCTTTAATATTTTTTTTTTATTTATTTTATTTTACATAAAAAAAAGAATAGTTCTTTTTTACATTTTATTATTTAAAAACGATTTGTATTACTTATTCAATTTTATGTCAATTCAATTTTGTGTCTCGAATATGTTCTAGTGAAACGTAAATGTGAGCGTTAGCCGTTGCCCATCTTAGGTTACAGCTGAAAATCAGCGCTGTATTTATATGCAGCAAATGCTGAGCTGTGCCCTTTTCGGTGTATGATGCCACACTGAGTTTGCTTCTGATGTTACTCTACCTTTATAGGTTATATTTTGTCCTATATATGCATAATTTGTAAATATACAACTATGACTAGCGTCCTAGTATCTAGTGGTTGAATGTATTTGGTATTTATAATTATTATTGATCATGTAAGTATAGTCATGTAAATTTTGTTGTGTGGCGCATTGCCGAATAAAGTATGTTTTCTTTCTTTCTTTCTTTCTTTTAATTTGTTCTTAATTTTAATATTATTATAAGTTACATTTTCTTACAGGACGCCAACTTGGACAAATCAAGAAACAAAATGGCTGCCATACACGTTGAAAGAAAAGTTGGTGCTTATAATAGATAATAATAGATAAAATAGAATTAGTCAAAAATCCTGAATTAGACAGATTTAAATTCTGGCAGAATATTACTGGAGAATATTCGAAGTTATAGTATAATAGTATTTGATGTTTACGCGATTATTACACATTTGAAATAAAACTATTTTTACGAATTATATCGCGTTTGTATTTGATTTTTAATTTCCTGACTCTAGTCTCATTATAGATCTGCTCAACCTCTACTATTAGGCATATAACTCTGCTTATACCTAAAAGATATTATTGAGCTCCGTAACTGAAATTATCAGCTATCCGAAATTAATATATATCTGAAGACACAGAGAAGCCGCGATCCTGTCGGTTCGGTGTAGTTCCACACACCCGCAAAAGATCGACATCTGAGTAATGGCAATATGCTATTGCGTTTCGTTCGGTGAGCAAGAGAGCCAGCATCCCAGCTGGTTGGGTTTGGGATTTGTATTGTTAGGCAGCGGCATACCCTAGAAACACTTACCATCAGGTATGCTTCTTGCTTGTTTGCCACAACAAAAAAATCGTTTCGAATAATTTCGGATGGGATGGATGTTTGTATGGGACATGTTACTACAGGATTTCTTTCTATCAGCCTAACAAATAGTCTAAACATAATATTCTCAAAAAAAAATAACACAACAATTACCAAAATATTTACCTAAATATCTGTAAACAAAGCTATTGAGAATCCAAAATAATTTCGTATCTGTAACCATGATGAAACACTCGACAAATGGACTTCAAGATCGTTGCCAAAAGAGAGCAGTTCCACTTTTCAGAGAATGAAATATTGTAATCAAATGCTAAAACGGTATCTTAAGTATAATTCATTTTCTCTAATTGTCTAATTTAACGTAACGATATCATTCTCCTACACTTACCCCAATTACTTGGGGTGGATACAATATGTACAGTTCTTTCATAGTACATATTGTAAAAGTTATTGGCAGATAGTTTTATGACCGGCCACCTGCCAGACGTCAACACTCCTTGGGAATGTAATTGTTGACCAATCGGCATCAGATGGAGTTGGCCCAGGTAGTTATAAGGCTCTTAATCGTCTTTTACGACATCCACGAGCAAAGTAAGGCTTGGTAGTATTCGTAGCCACTACCACACAGCATAACTAATTATATAATAAATAATATAATTTAAGGTAACGATATCTTAAGTCAAAATTTCGTGGAGCATTGTATATTGGACTATTCTGTAAAAGGATAGCTGGATAAAACCCTATACCAAAACGTTTGAACAGCGTGTTATTTTGCTCCCAACGTGAAGGAGACTCGAACCTAGTAGTGGGACATATATGAGCTGGTGATGATGGGAAACTTAAGAGTTGATACCAAATTCTATTCTAACTAGTAGTAACATGACCACACTTGAAAGTTTTCTGTCTACAGCCGTGGGCCGGTCCGTCTGGGGCAGTACCACTCGACGTCTGAGTAATGGCAATATTGCGCATCGTTCGGTGAACAAGAGCCGAGAATTTTATTTTTGGGGGTAGGTCTTAGTTGATAGGCAGCAACTTAACTGTACCCCTATTATTTCAAAGTCCATGAGCAGCATGCAACAATAACCATTAGATCACTGCAAGGTCCGAAACAAATGAAACTCAAATAAATACATAACATATTTAATTTTACGCATAATAATTAATTATACAAAAATACAATACTAAATATCTATTTTTATTACAATTAAAAAAACTGAAATGTAATGGACTAAAATTATATTGGCACAAAATATCTATAGTCCCGTCAAGATAGGCCCAAAAACACCTTCGTGCTTGCAAAAGGTCGTGTAGTCACGAATTTTTGATATGTTGTTAGGGCCCAAATGAACATAAAAATACACAATTTGCAACTTCCAAAGTGCTGTGCTAACGGTAGGGTGACGTTAAAACCATAAATTTTTTGGACATTTTTCAGATTTTGTTGAATATCTTAGTGGAGGAAGGGT
Organism: Lymantria monacha; assembly: GCA_905163515.2. NCBI lineage: Eukaryota > Metazoa > Arthropoda > Insecta > Lepidoptera > Erebidae > Lymantria > Lymantria monacha. Next base: position 15,776,418 of record LR991104.1, on the reverse strand, counting down.
CTGACATGTTTAGTTGTTATAAAACATTAAAAGTACACTAAATAAGCTACAATTCGAGACTAAAACCAGCTCTATACCATTATTAGTTCCTGAGATACAGTTCTTCAAACATAGCCGATTTTTTCAAAAAAGTGGATATTTTTCAAAGTATTCACCTATTTTGTGTAATATCTTCTATAATACGCATTTCACACCAAAACTTACTATAACACAGTTGTAGTACATTCAATCAGCTTTCATTTAAGATCAAATTGGTACTTGTTTAACCAGCAGATCCCTTAAAAACGCAGATAACGAGGCAAAGCAAAAAAACTGTTTTCACGTCTTTTTAAAGATGATGATGATGATTTGCCGTGTAGTGACGGAGTAAGAATACTATTCACCACCCCATATCTTACCCGTGGGTGATCGTACGAGACGACTAAGGGATATAAAATGCATATAACATCTATGCAAGAGAAGGAAAACTCAAAAGAAAACCCTATACCAACACGTCTGACCAGCGCGGTATAGTAGGTTATAATCCCTCCCATTACGGAGGAGGCGCGAGCCCAACAGTGGGACGTTTATGGGCTGTGATGATGATGATGATGATTTGACAAATAACATACAAATCTTCGAAAATATGCCGAAAAGTGGATATTTTTCGTAACGGCCACAAATATTCTTTTTTTTTCTAAATAATAAAATACGCAAAAAAAAATGTAAACAAAGACGACAATTAAAAAAGAAAAGAAACATAAGCTGGGAGTACCTTCACGCCGCGGTGAAGGCGGTAACAATATACTATTAAATATTATATTGGCTAACTTCACTTCCAAACTAACAAATAATTTAACCATAGTGCTAAATTAACATGCCTTCGGGCTTATGTTGTAGTTGTCTATATTGATGCGGTGTATGTGTGGCTGTGTATCCGGTAACGCAGGGGAGCAGCCACCAAACGATTGAATTGTATTGTAAAAGTGTTTATCTAGAGCAGATTAAGAAATTTGCAGCGTAATGTCTATCCGTCCAGGCGTGTGTTTCGTGTGTCGTGAGGACCTCGACACAGGTCCTGTCGTAATTGTCAAAGATCGAGGAATAAAAACATTAGTTGAGGTGAGCCAAAAACGTGGTCTCGAAGAAAATACAAAATTCCTCAACAATTGCAGTGAAATCAGCGTTCATGATGCATGCAGAAAGAGATATACAGCTTTGCATAATGTTGAAGCTTCAGTTCGCCGAGAAAGGGATTCTGGTTCCCAACCGTCATCGACCAGATCATCAACTAAGGAGGCTAATACTCTGAAAGGAATTTGCTTTTTGTGTGGTAATGCCATTACTGAAGAATTTCTCCAGCAGCAAAACAAACTGCCCTTGGCAAGAAGAAATGCGATCCATACAATTGAGAAATTAGGAAGTAGGCAGACTATTCTAGATGCTGCTAAATTCCGAAATGACGATTGGGGAAGGGCTATTGAGGAGCGCCTCCTCGTCTTTGACGACCTGGTTGCTGCAGATGGGACGTACCACAAATTGTGCTACGATATCTTGTTTTTAACAGTTGCAACTGCTTCTGGAAAAAAGAGAAGGTATCGTCCAGCCAGTAATATTGAAGAAGCAATGAAGTGTGTTTACGATTACTTATTGGAAAACCGTGACGAATGCCAGTTTTCTTTAACAAACCTTATACAGCAGATTGAGTGTGATTGTATCCCTGATATCAGAACAGCAAAAAAAAAACCCCTCCAAAAACGTTTTGGTGATGACCTAATCATAGTGGAGATGGATCCAATAAAGACTCTATCGTCTGTTTCAAAAATAGTGGCCAGAAAATTTTGTATGATAATTGGTACAAAGAACAAAAAGCCAATGTTCAAGAAGAGCGGTTGAGAATTGTGAAGACAGCAGCAGAAATCATTGTAGAAGATATTCGCACATAAGTGTATGATACTAGTCAGTATCCTCCCTCGGATGATTTCTTCAACAATGTTGATTCTGTCATCCCTGAGTCTATAAAGTTACTTTTTGATTTTCATCTTTAAAACACAGGTAGAATCGATAAACTCCTCTTTTGGTTTTTTGAAGTCGGTTAGACAGACGTGAAAGCAGTTTATTTGTATTACCCCTCAAAACCCATTTATTGGTTATTTGCCCTGGTTTTGGTTATCTGCCGTTTTTGAGGGAACTCCTAGTCCTAAAGGTACCAATTTGATCTCAAATAAAAGCTATTTAAATGTTCTTCAATTTCGTTATAGTAAGTTTTGGCGTAAAATGCGTATTATAGAAGATATTACACAAAATAGGTGATGATTTTGAAAAATATCACTTTTTTGAAAAAGTTGGCTATGTTTAAAGGACTGTATCGTAAGAACCAATAGCGGTATAGAAATGGTTTTAGTCTCAAATTGTAGCTTATTTAGTGTACTTTAAATGTTTTATAGCAACCAAATATGTCAGACCCTTCCTCCACTAAGATATTTAACAAAATCTGAAAAATGTCCAAAAATTTTATGGTTTTATGGTTACCCTACCGTTAGCACAGCACTTTGGAAGTTGCAAATTGTGTATTTTTATGTTCATTTGGGTCCGAATAACATATCAAAAATTCGCGACTACACGACCTTTTGCAAGCACAAAAACGTATCTTGACGGGACTACTACACTATAAATGTAAATATACAATTTTGTTCAAAAATATCATATATATATATTAAATACAGAATGGTTCTAAAATAGTGTATATTTTAATTATATTATGAACAAGACCCCACACAACTTTGGGTCGCATAAGACAAAAATAATTCATAGGCACCAATAACGCATAGCACAAATTTCCAGATATCTTTATTGATGCTTTACACTTATTGGTCGAAGCGTGATGTTATATGACCTAGCCTTCCTCGATAAATGCCCTAATCCCATACTAAAAATATTAAAATTCGAAATAGTAGTTTCTGAGATTAGTGTATTCAACCAATTAGTGTAGATCTTAGTAGTTAATTTAAGATAATTGTCTTAATAAAGATGAACTTTAGGTTTTCAAGATGGATCACCCTTGTCCCCTCCTGTCTACCCCTATCTCATTAGTTCCGCTTCTATTTAAAAAAACATGGGACCAATTAATGTATTTCTTTTAAATCTGATTTTAACTTTTTTTTAAGTCAAAGATTTTATTTTTACTATTAAACTCTAAGAAACGAAAGCTCGGAATTTAGTGTATTTAAAATTACTATTTTTTAAATTTCATTTCTGTTTTTGACAGCAAACGTCATTCATTACGCTTTCCATGTCCTTGTCCTCGAATTAGAAACAAAATAGATGTCCATTCTGGTTTTTGTACATTAAAAATAATTTCAATTTGAATTTATATAGAGTCATACGGACAAGACTGAGAAGACCTTCTCAGAAAAATATATTTGTTTGTATGCAAACAAATATATTTTATAACTAAAAATATACTTCATTTCCAAACCATTCTGTATATGATCTTAGTAGACCATAATTTTAGTTCGGCTATACTACGTAATTGAGTAACTAAATAAAATAAAAACAATCTATTATTTTGAATATTTTATAAATATATTTGTAATTAATATTAGGAAACTAACTCTTTTCAGTCGACTAAGTCTAAATTATATATTTATTTCGGAATAAAACTCCTAAAATCTGCTGCAGAGCGAATTTGAAATGGCTTTCTGGCCATTCTTTTTCTTGTGTGACTTAGTTGTTAGCCGCAGATGGCTATGTCAACTTTAACCGGACTGTAATCGCTGAGGGCTCTCAATCCGATAATATTTTAAACACATTCTGACGAAGTATTTAGCAAACTTCTTTAATCGCCCTGAAGTTAGTTTAAGTGATTTAAAATATAATAAGACAATCACTGAGTTTTCCTCAAAGAGGTAAACATTCAAATTCTATGGTATATTATTTACTTAGTTTAATATATAATGTAGTATTGACCATACATAAGGCAGTGTTTTAATTAATAAATGAATTGACAAATATGGCGAGTAGGCGTAAAGAGAAATAAAATATCTCGAATAATACAGCACATACGACATTTTGAAGAAAATTATTACCTTTAATGATGAAAAATAATTAAATGTCTCATTATGAATATCTATAGCTTATTTTAAATTTTATAATTTATCTGGTGGCAATTGATTCTTTCAAGTGTAATCAACCTTTAAGAATATGTTTGAAATATCGTTACTATGTTACGGTTATATACGTAATATATCTTTAATTAAATGTACGAGGTATCCGCATTAGTTTTCTAGTATTCAATATTTAAACAATACATTATTTTTCTATAATAACTGCTAACTTCATATTTACTTTCGGCAAAACTAGCGCCACTACGGTCGAATTCTGAACTAATCATATTTAACTGTTTTCAAATTAATTACATTTTTATTTCAATATAATATGGTCCTCTTTATACTTATCCTTCACAACTACAACAACTATTTTCGCGTCAACTTTAGAACGTTCAAGAAGTTTGATAAATACTGATGATGTGATTAACCTATATATAGAAATGTATAAAATCATATTCTGTACAATCGTAATGGTTCTGAATGATCTTGTATGTATTTTGATATGATCTTTGTGATTATAATTATAGAATGCATATAACTTCTTCGCTATTAAAGATTAAGATTTTGCTATAACAATTTAGACTACACCTATACCAATTCGTCTGCCCAGCGTGGTGTAGTAGGTCGGTTTCCCTCCCTTTATGGAGGAGACTCGAGCCCATCAGTGGGACGTATATGAGCTGTGATGAATATAGGCTATTGGTTAGTAGGATTCAATGTTTTAACGTTGGTACATATCCTAGAAATGTAAAGGTTAAATACATAAATGCGTATAGAAACTAAATGTGTCTAAGTATTATTAACCTTTCGAACGTTTTGACACTCTCACACTCTCAGCTCTGTGCACCCCTCTTAAACCATCTTATCACATATCTGTGTCCGTTTCTTTTTAACCACTATTAATCCTTTCGATCGCTGCGACGGACGGGGTAATTTTTTTTGGCGCCCTCGTGACTTTCGAAAGGTTAATTTCTCACATATCTGTATATTCTTTACATCAAAATTTTGATGAAAACGTAAAATTATCAAGTGGCGCTCTTAAATGAAATATTTGTTTTGTTGGAATTTTATAGAATGCAATGCAGAGAAAGTGCTAAAATGTTGTGAATATAATTTAACAGTGCTTTGCGTGTTTTACGTTCCGCTTAATTTTTTTAAGGATTATTCCATTTAAGTGGTCAGGTCCAAATTAAAGAGTTGATCTACTGATGGACTGTGATTTTGAAATAGAGTGATATTTTAATTTTATTGGCGTTGCAGTTTCCTTATCGTTGTACACGATAAAGACGAGTTAACGAATCCAATTTAAAATATTGTATATGTCAAATATTACGCTCTAATTATATTTATAGTCACAATGATCATATCAGAAACATTTTTTTAATAAAAATATTGCTTGAAATAAGTACAGTACGGCAGATATTATTACAATTAAATTGGAATGAATACAAATAAATACTGTAGTATTAAAAACTAATTTTACTTATCTACAAAACGTTACTGAACGCACCATATTTTCTGTTTCTTTTAAATTTTGATCTACGCTTTTGCTTGTATAGAATTTACGACCTATTTCCTTTGTAATATTTACTCCCATTGAAATAATATTGAATGTTAGAAATCGCATGAACGTTTAGAATTGCCTTCACTTTGATATGGTTCATTTGCACACGATTTTGTAATAGACTAAAATCATTTAAGTTATTTGCTTGTCCATATTTTTCCTAAATCAATTTAGAACTGTCCTGAAGCTATATTTTTATCAACAATCTTATACAATTAACATTTTTCATTTGATTATGAACATGAATGCTATGATAATTAATATAATTAAAATGGCTAGCGTGAATCTGTAAGGTATAGGGTATATGAGTACTTCTATTAATTATATTTTTACTATTTTTATGGTCCTAAAATTGAAGTATTAATGTTTGAAATAATATACCTATTTAATTTCTAATACAACTGATCTTTTGATTATCTATTAAATAAACAATTTAATCAACAGATTCCTAATTTGTAGGGATTTTAGGTAATGGCAGGCGAGCGTGTTATGGTTAAAAATGTATGCCTCCCAAATCTATGCCTTTGTCATGCCGTAATAATTGACGAAATTATCATTACTATTTACGCTTGCTGACTTGCCAAGCAATTTAGATAATTATTTTTATTGCTTGGATTAAGTTAATTGCCAATATATTGGGATAATTATCCTTATTATTTTGCTTTGTTCATTTGTTAAGCAATTAGGATAATGATTTAGGATCTTTGAATTGACCTTAGGGATTACGACAATCGAAGCAAACATTATAAATTCAGGCCGCAATCTATATAGAAAATGAGCCTAATCGTACCAAGCGTAGATCAAACTACTTTAAGACTTAGGATCAATGCTTCAGTCTACTTCTTACCACCAAGCGATTCGAAGAAATTAACAAACTTATTAACACCGATATTCTTAGGTAAATCATCTTCGGGTGGATCATTAGCTCTGATCACATCTTTTGGCGCTCCGTTGGCATTAGAAACCATTTTTACTTCATTCGAGGTCCTCACTTTCCTGTCTCCATTGACGTAATTGTTTAAACCAACATTAATTGGCTCATCAGGCTCTTGTACTTTTGGTGTTTCTTCAACTATTTCTACTATCGGTTTAACTTCTTCTACAACCGGAGCTGGTTCTTCTATTGTGTTATTTACTTCGTTTATCACCACTGGCTCTTCGATTATTTCTGTTTTTGGTTCATTTAAATCTACCAGTTCGTTGGAACTTGTGATGATTTCACTACTTTCTGTGATGACTTCGTTTGATTCCGTATATACATACGATGAAGTAACTGTCACAGATTCCGTAACACTGCTATCGACAATTACTGGTGGATCATATTTAATAGGAACTTCTTCGACATTGGTCTTCGGGTGGTCCCAAATTCGGAAATGTTTGATGTATAGATCATCCCAAAATTCCATCTTTTCCTTATCTGGGTTCGTACTTAAAGATAGTTCGGCCCCAAGATTTAAGTAATACTGGTTGTCTTTGGTAACTGGCAGCCAGGTGACGGTTATGTAGTGGTTCTCATCAGGTGTCGGGTTACTGTAATAAGAAGAATTTGAAAAATTACTTGAAATTTAAGTTTGATTTTTTACATACATACATACATACATATCATCACGCCATATCCCTTGCAGGGTAGGCAGAGAGAACAGAGTGCCAGAGAACTCTATCTCTGCATACTTCACTCGCTTCCTCAACATTTATAATTCTCTTCATACACGCTCGCCGGTTTCGGAGACTCTTGACTCCACCTTCCTTCAGTACATGACCGATCTGGTCTAGGTAGGTTAGTCTCGGTCTCCCTCGGTACCTACATCCTTCCACTTTCGCATTGTATATCTTCTTAACCAGGCGTTCGTTCGGCATTCTTTCCACATGTCCGAACCATCGGAGCATTCCCTTTCGCATCTTTACACCAATACTCTCTTTCATACCTACTCGCTCTCTTACGTCGTCGTTACGAATGCGGTCGGTCAGCCTAACTCCACAGATTTTCCGCAGAGATCGCATTTCGACCGCATTAATTTTACTATCATACTCTTTTCTGCATACCCAACTCTCGCTTCCATACAGTAATGTTGGGACAAGCACTGCGTTATGTATTGCTACACGTGCCTTCTGGCTGAGGTGGTGGCTGCCGAGAAGTTGCCCCAACGCTCCGTTCACTCTATTTCCCGCATTCACTCTTCGCTCTATATCAGTGATGTACCTTCCATCTCGGCTAAATCCACATCCAAGATATACAAATTCATCCACTTGCTCTAGTACATCATTACCTATTGTTACTCTTGCATCTGTTCTGGTTTTATCTCTTTCAAAGACCATTATTTTGGTTTTGCTCACATTCACGCGTAGACCCCTTTTCTTACAATCTTCTGTCATTGTGTAGACTGATTTGATTTTTTATTTTAACAAAAATCTAATGCTTGCAATTCTTTTAGTTTACGTGTGGTGACCGAGTACGAATACAATTCGCCACGCCCTTTCTTGCGTGTGAATGTAGTAAAAGACGAGTTTAAGGATATGGTATGCAAATAAGATATACAAGAGAGTGTAATCTCGAAATAAAATCCTATACCAACACATGTGATCAGCATGGTGTAGGTTAATTTCCCTCTTATTATGGAGAAGACTCGAGCTCAGCAGAGGGTAATATACCCAAAAAGCTGCCAGTATTACCGCTTTGAATGGCAATACAAATATTTTATACAAAATATATGCTCACGTAAAGCATCAATTAGTCTCTTCATGATCTCCTTGCGACTATGTGAGTTCGGACCCCACGGTTTGAGCGTTACGACCCCAAACGATTCGAAAAGCAATTCCCAACTTTTGCCGCTTGAAGATTTTCTGCAGAAGCGATAGCCACGCAGGCACAACCTGACGTGTTCGGAATATGCGATGACGGCAAGTAAGATCCCACATCAAGGACTTGATTAATCTTCCAGAGCTTACTGCTCTGGAAGATTATACAACAGTCTGGACTCTTATCAACATTGCAAGCTCATTAGTTTTTTTTACAGCTAGTATACGAACGGTAAAAAGAACCAGACGTATAATTTCATTAATATTAGCGTGTCTTGATATTCCGTCTACAGGCCCTGGTGTCTCAAACTATCAGGATGTTTGCCGCAATGGGACCGATGAGAATACTCAAACGTGCGGAAGCTGCAAATCGTATCGTCATCGATCCAAATACCACTGATACGGTCGTAAAGCGTCGTAAGCGTCTTCAAAAATGGGAGACTCAAGGAGGTGCAAGGTTTTTTTAAACAGATTAATTAATCGATTTTGATAATACCCAAAGGAAGTAATGACTTCAGTTACGGATTTAGGCTTAGGCTGCCGAGGCGCGGGCTTAAGGCGAAAATTTAGTAGAGACGTTAAAATTTGGATGTGGAAAAAATTTGTAATTGGTTTTTTTATTAACTATAAGACCCCTGTTTCTGCATCTTCTGCTGCTTTTACGGTTATAAACCGATTGTAAAATCTTAAGATGTCAAAATTTTAAAAGTAAAATTATTTAATTAAAATGATTAATCATATAATTACTATAATTTAAAATATCTAACAAATTCGAACTAAAAACGGGTGTTATATAGGGCGTAATCGAAACTAAATCCATCATTTAGTGACTTGCATATGCTTTCTACTTCGTCGCCGTCCTAAAATAATATTATTATTTACAATACAAATAAAACTCACCCGCCCTTAGCAAAGTTGGTCCACAGTCTCAGCATCCTCTCTCTCATCTTAACATCTAGCGTAGTTGGCTCTACATCCTTCTGATATTCATTCTTGAACAGATATCCTAATTCATCCATATGCATGGGATGTTTTAAGCCAAAACTGTTAAGCAGTTTCTTTGAAAGATTTAATTCACCAACATAGTCAAATTTGTAATAATATACCGGTTTGTTGGTAACTTGAGTCAAATACTGAATGTGTCTATGTGTATCAACATTAATCAGACTATCAGATAATAATTGGAAATATGCATCTAAGCTTTCAACACCGGTATGACTACCTTTAAAGTACAATTCCTTAAGTTTCTCAGCAATTGATATGGATTCTGGCGAATTCCTCTCAATGTTCAACTCTTCTGGAATGAATACCTGAAGATCATCGGTCTTTCTTTCAAATGCAAACTCTAAGGATACTGATCCGATCATTATTGGTATATTTGACACTCTACCTGAGGTCAAAATATCAATGAAAGATTCTGTTAATAGAGCTTCCACACCTGGAAATTCTTTTTCGATAACAACACCGAATGGATTGATTTTTTCTGGAAACTCATCCGATGGGCTCAATTTCTCATGAGCCTCAACGATCTCCTTTGCGGAGCAAGCATTTAAAAACTCGAATATTTCATCTGGATCACCCGATTCGCAGCCTAGGATTTGTGCAAGAGCTTTAGCATTTTCCAATGGATTTTTCTGGTAAATCCAACGGGATAAAGCTGTTCCCGACTGTACTATTGCTTTGCTAATCAAGTTCTTGGTTAAAGGACTAGCTGTTAATAGAGACACAGCCATACCACCCGCACTTTCTCCAAAAACTGTAATGTTGCCGGAGTTACCGCCAAAATTGTGGATGTTACTCTTCACCCACCTAATAGCTTCAACAATATCCTTGAGACCTGCATTCCCAGGGACTTCAGGTGTATTTAGACTTAGAAAACCAAGCGCTCCACATCTATAGTTGATAGTCACAACAACTACATCCTTTTCTACTAAATAATCACCTCCATATAGGTCGCTGTTACCTGATCCTTGTTTAAAACCTCCTCCGTGGATAAATACCATGACAGGAAGGAATTCTCCGTCTAGATTAGGGGTATAAATATTGAGGAAGAGACAATTTTCGTCTCCTATATACTCTTTGGTACCAAAGAAGTCCATTTGTGCACTGACGTTTCCTTCGGAGGTTGCCTCACGGATCCCATCCCACGGTTCCAGAGGTTGAGGTGCCTGTAATTTTAAAATGCATATAATTAATACACAGTGCAAATTTTGGCATTAACATTAAAATCCACATTTCGAATATTACACAAGAATTTAGACATTTTAATGCTTTATATTATTAGCTGACATTTCTTCTGTGGTGACAAAATGAGAATACAAATAACCACTTCCTGACTTGTCTGTGGATGTTGTAAAAGACAACTAAGTGATATGAAATGCAAATAACATCTATGTAAGAGAAGGAAAACTCGAAATACAACCTTATACCAACCCGTCTGACCAGTGGTGTATAGGAGGCCAATTTCCTTATTACCTATTGTTCGAAATCGAACCTAGCAGTAGAACGTATGAGCTGAGATGAACAGGTTATTTTCTAGTAGGTTCTTCCTCATATAAAAAAATATTGTCACTAAATTAGTCCACCAAATTATCTTTACAAACTTTCATATTTATAATATTATTTAGGAAGTAAAATGAAAACACCTGACCAGACCAGACCTACCAAGCGTGGCCATTACGGCACTATCCCCTTTGTGAGGAGACCTACGTTCCTAAGCTGACGATGAAAGGCTGAATGATGAAAACACCTAAGCAATACTACAGAAATGTATTCAAAATGGCCGTCTTACAAATATTTTTACTTAATATACATGTTATTTTTTCACATAGTTACATAACGATGACGTATTATGAGATGCTGAGTGTCTTATCGCTATGTTAAAGATAGTAAGATTAGTTAGTTATCTTTTGGTGCAACTAAGAGGATTTTTATTTACTTACACAATACATAAGATATGTTTTAATGTATTAGTAGTAATATTATAAGTATACTAATCCCACCGTATATAGAATTTACTAAACCATTAGATTATGGTTTAGTAAATTCTATAAGCCATGTTCCGCAATGGTCTCCGTAAATGACAACGATATTTCACTCTTAGGAAATCTCGGGAAACGCTTTTAATTGTCTTGGGAGCCGCAACAATTAGAATTAGAAAATAAAAATTAAAGTTGGTAAAATCCATACGTGATATTATAACAATACAATACATATATTCTTTTTTTTCGATAAAATGTCGAAAAAGACGACTAAACAATGTACAAGCGGACAATATCCAAGCACAAATTATATTTAGACTTAAAACTAGATATTATATATGGATGGCAAAAAGTATTGACATGCGTGAGAACTTATGACACTCGATTCGAGAGTTCGGTACTCAAACCGCTATCTAACAACTCTTTATATATTTAAGGTCGAGGAAAATCCTCTCTTAATTCTCACCTTGAATCTCAATGATCCTAGCGGAGGTTTGGCATATGGTATACCCTGGAAAGAGTAGAACGCCCTCCCAGATGGGCTGTTGGCTATGCGGCCCTGTAGCTGGCCTTGCTCCACGTTCACCACTGGTGTTTCCGCCATTTTGCCACCTCTGAAAAAGAAGCAATACTATGATAAGTATTCGTGGCGAATATTTTAAGTATCAGGTGCGAGTACGTGCGCCTGGTATCGCCCTAGCGGGGCAGTGTGCAGTCGTAGTGTGAGGGAGCTACACGTACTTTTGTATGTGTACGGCAGATTATGTCAAGCCGCGTCCTTTCCGTCGCTCCGAACGGATGGGCGGAGAGTGATTTTACCATAACCTTTCAAATGAAAAGTATTAACAACTTCGATGTAATCATTGTTCACCTTCCAACACAAATTATAAAAATCATGTATAACTAATACTTCACAAACAAAATGTACTCGGACGAAATTCCGTGTAAAACCTACTCCAAATATTAAGCTATTGCATAGCTTTAATCGCGAGCTTTGAGCGCAGTGACCGAATCAAGAAATTCCGTAACGAAAATAAAACCTAAGATTGTATGGTTGAAAAGCAGCAGTTAATTTTGCACTATCTATACGCAGGTAGCGTGACCAAGTGGTCTAAGGCGCTGGTTTTAAGCACCGAAAGCGTGGGTTCGAATCTTACCGCCGTCAAACTCTTTTTGCCAAAATTTATAATAATTTAATAATATTATACATAAAACAGTTTAAAAAAGTGTACTTTAAATGTTTTAATAAATTAGTACATACATACATACATACATATCATCACGCCATATCCCTTGCAGGGTAGGCAGAGAGAACAGAATGCCAGAGAACTCTATCTCTGCATACTATATCTTCTTAACTAGACGTTCGTTTCGGCATTCTTTCCACATGTCCGAAACATCGGAGCAATCCCTTTCGCATCTTTACACCAATACTCTCTTTCATACCTACTCGCTCTCTTACGTCGTCGTTACGAATGCGGTCGGTCAGCCTAACTCCACAGATTTTCCGCAGAGATCGCATTTCGACCGCATTAATTTTACTATCATACTCTTTTCTGCATACCCAACTCTCGCTTCCATACAGTAATGTTCGGACAAGCACTGCGTTATGTATTGCTACACGTGCCTTCTGGCTGAGGTGGTGGCTGCCGAGAAGTTGCCCCAACGCTCCGTTCACTCTATTTCCCGCATTCACTCTTCGCTCTATATCAGTGGTGTACCTTATATATATAATAAATTAGTAGTTTTAATAAACAGGTGTAACTTGAATTAATATCAAAGAACAAAAACTTGAATTAATATAAAAAAAATACTGCATAAATAAAAAATAAATAAATAATTATAATTGCATAAGTTGATAAAAAATACTATGCAATAGTTTTACCGCGGCAGTCCCCGAGTGCCACACGTATTTTTTTTTCGTCTACACGCGAAACACGACCGATTATCATGGTCAGCGGTAAAAGAACAAATTGATGTACACTTTCGATTACGGACGATCTAAATATATAGATTTATTGATAAAATTAAATGGCCTGTAATTTAGCAAATACGATAAGAAAATTCCATTAATATGAGAGATGGTATTGATAAAATTTAAATATTTAATTAATCATTATGCTGATAGTCAAATTTTATATTCATTCAACTTTATAATCATTCATTCAAATCAGTTTCATTCCTTTTAACTCGCGACATAAAGCGGGTTATTTTAACGTGTTTGTCTGTGGCATCGTAGCTCCAAAACCATAAGACTGATTACAATGCATTTTCTTTTTTTATTTGAAAGCTAACGTGATTGGTTCTTAGCTATAATTTATAATTGTTTTGGGGATTCAAGGTCATCAATTCTTTGTTAGCTGCTGTAGGGATCTTAGACGCGTGATCACTATTTTACGTGTGGTGACAGAGTAAGTATACAATTCACTACCCCCTGTCTTGGCAGTGGGTGATGGTAAGAGACTAAGGGATATAAAACGCATATAACGTTTATGCAAGAGAAGGAAAACCCGTAACAAAACCCACCAACACGTCTGAACAGCCTGGTATAGTAATATGTCAATTTCTCTCGCATTATAGAGGAGGATGGAGTCTAACAGAGGGATATGATCTGAAATGAATGGCTATTTGCGTTACTTTCAAACAATCAAACATATATAAGAGGTAACAATTGATACTCCTATGCATTATGGTACTACTGAACTACTCTGATGATGTAGCTTGAAAGTAGGAGACGATATCCTGAATTGCCTATTAGTAAACCCATCAAGTTTGGACTCATGGGATTCGTCTTAACTAGTTCTGTTCATTAGATTAATTATTATGTTCAAGATTACTTAATAATCTCATCATCTCAGCTCATATATATGTCCGACTGTTGGTCTCGAGCCTTCTCTATATTGAGAGAAATTGAACAACTATACCACGCTAGTCAGACGTGTTGGTATAGCGTTATTTCGAGTTTTAATTCTCTTGCTTAGATGTTATATGCGTTTTATATCCCTTAGTCGTCTCTTACGATCACCTACGGGTTCAAATACATAGATCAACCACCGGCAGGAGAAGGAAATCTCGAAATAAAACCCTTTACCAATATGTCTGACCAGCGTGGTAGGTTAATTTCCCTCCAATTACGGAGGAGGCTCGAGCCCAACAGTGGGACATAAATAGGCTGTGATGATGATGATGATTATCAAAGACATATATATATATATATATAAAAACGGAATAAACAATTAACTTATAAAATTTAACTTTAAATTTTACATATTAACAAGATAACAATTATAGTAATTGGTACATAAAGATAAGCAAATAGTTCTAAGGATTATGATAATAATATTTTTTTTGTAAATATGGCCTTTGGAATTCTTAATATTTATTTTAACAAATTGATTAATTACATTACTTCGCTTGTAGATGTCGTAAAAGACGACTGAGCTTTATATCGTCCTGGGCCAACTCAACCTGATGTCGTTTAGTTAACAATTACATTCCCAAGGAGGGTAGACGTCAGACAGGCGGCGGCCGGTCATAAAACTACTGCCAATAACTTTTGCAATATGTACGATGGCAGTGGAGTAAATACAGGGTGGAAGTGGACCACTCCCGAAAACAAAGACAGGTGACCCTACTAGTCCTTACTTGTGATGATAGGCTAGAAAAATAATAATTTATTTCACTACTATTTTTTTAGGTTTTTTTCATATTCCATCGTATTAGAACAGTGCCATGTAACGATAATGCCATAAAAAATACGTAACTTTACTCAGGTGAGAAAAGACGCAATCTATTCAAAACTTACGCTGGGACTAAGTTATAGTCGCATTACACCTTACGCAAACCGCCTTGAGCAGCAAATGGCATCATATGGATGGTTCAGATTTATGTTATATTTTTAGTTATTTTATTATATATTGGTAGTATTCTTAGCCGCTACCACACAGAAGTAATGAAGATATAAATCAAATATCCTTAAAGATGTCTTATCTTCAAATAGCAATGTTGTAAAAAATATATCAGCATTAGTCAATTACTTGCAATGAATGGTGACAAATAAATTTGTCAAAGCAGGAAAATAAAAAAATCCAACGAAATAACTGCAAAAGCAGCATAGTGGTTATAATGCATGGGAGGACTGCACAGATGGCGTAGTGGTTAAGATACCGACCTTCCGTGCCAGTGCCGTGGGTTCGATTCCCACGCGGGACAATACTTTGTGCGATACACAAAGTGTTGTTCTGAGTCTGGGTGTAATTTGTCTTCGTTAATTGCATGTTTGTAAAGTCCCCTGCAATACAAGGTTTATTTCCTTAGTGCAGGGTGGTGTTTTAAAAAAAAAAAAAAAAAAAATGCCGACCCACCGTGCAAGTGTTAAGGGAAAGAGTTCTATTTCCTTATACATTTCAATATTTTGTATGAATGACAAATTGTCCTGAATCTGGGTGTAATTTTTAAATTTATCATCACCATCACCCTCATTCTCCTGCTCTTATCCTAATTAGTTGGGTTCGATACAATATGCACTCATCTTTCATAGTACATATTGTAAAAGTTATTGGCAATAGTTTTATGACCGGCCGCCTGCCAGACGTCAACACTCCTTGGGAATGTAATTGTTGACCAAACGGCATTAGATGGAGTTCGCTTAGGTCGTTTTAAGGCACTTAGTCGTCTTTTACAACATCCACGAGCAAAGTAAGGGTTGGTAGTATTCGTAGCCGCTACCACACAGCTATCTATTTATCATCATCATTTCACTATATATTACTTTCACTGCTGCTGCATTCGTAGCCGCTACCACACAGCTATCTATTTATCATCATCATTTCACTATATATATGCTTTCTATTTATCATCATCATTTCACTATATATTACTTTCACTGCTGCTGCATTCGTAGCCGCTACCACACAGCTATCTATTTATCATCATCATTTCACTATATATATGCTTTCTATTTATCATCATCATTTCACTATATATTACTTTCACTGCTGCTGCATTCGTAGCCGCTACCACACAGCTATCTATTTATCATCATCATTTCACTATATATATGCTTTCTATTTATCATCATCATTTCACTATATATTACTTTCACTGCTGCTGCATTCGTAGCCGCTACCACACAGCTATCTATTTATCATCATCATTTCACTATATATATGCTTTCTATTTATCATCATCATTTCACTATATATTACTTTCACTGCTGCTGCATTCGTAGCCGCTACCACACAGCTATCTATTTATCATCATCATTTCACTATATATTACTTTCACTGCTGCTGCATTCGTAGCCGCTACCACACAGCTATCTATTTATCATCATCATTTCACTATATATATGCTTTCTATTTATCATCATCATTTCACTATATATTACTTTCACTGCTGCTGCATTCGTAGCCGCTACCACACAGCTATCTATTTATCATCATCATTTCACTATATATATGCTTTCTATTTATCATCATCATTTCACTATATATTACTTTCACTGCTGCTGCATTCGTAGCCGCTACCACACAGCTATCTATTTATCATCATCATTTCACTATATATATGCTTTCTATTTATCATCATCATTTCACTATATATTACTTTCACTGCTGCTGCATTCGTAGCCGCTACCACACAGCTATCTATTTATCATCATCATTTCACTATATATTACTTTCACTGCTGCTGCATTCGTAGCCGCTACCACACAGCTATCTATTTATCATCATCATTTCACTATATATATGCTTTCTATTTATCATCATCATTTCACTATATATTACTTTCACTGCTGCTGCATTCGTAGCCGCTACCACACAGCTATCTATTTATCATCATCATTTCACTATATATATGCTTTCTATTTATCATCATCATTTCACTATATATTACTTTCACTGCTGCTGCATTCGTAGCCGCTACCACACAGCTATCTATTTATCATCATCATTTCACTATATATATGCTTTCTATTTATCATCATCATTTCACTATATATTACTTTCACTGCTGCTGCATTCGTAGCCGCTACCACACAGCTATCTATTTATCATCATCATTTCACTATATATATGCTTTCTATTTATCATCATCATTTCACTATATATTACTTTCACTGCTGCTGCATTCGTAGCCGCTACCACACAGCTATCTATTTATCATCATCATTTCACTATATATATGCTTTCTATTTATCATCATCATTTCACTATATATTACTTTCACTGCTGCTGCATTCGTAGCCGCTACCACACAGCTATCTATTTATCATCATCATTTCACTATATATATGCTTTCTATTTATCATCATCATTTCACTATATATTACTTTCACTGCTGCTGCATTCGTAGCCGCTACCACACAGCTATCTATTTATCATCATCATTTCACTATATATATGCTTTCTATTTATCATCATCATTTCACTATATATTACTTTCACTGCTGCTGCATTCGTAGCCGCTACCACACAGCTATCTATTTATCATCATCATTTCACTATATATATGCTTTCTATTTATCATCATCATTTCACTATATATTACTTTCACTGCTGCTGCATTCGTAGCCGCTACCACACAGCTATCTATTTATCATCATCATTTCACTATATATATGCTTTCTATTTATCATCATCATTTCACTATATATTACTTTCACTGCTGCTGCATTCGTAGCCGCTACCACACAGCTATCTATTTATCATCATCATTTCACTATATATATGCTTTCTATTTATCATCATCATTTCACTATATATTACTATCACTGCTGCTGCATTCGTAGCCGCTACCACACAGCTATCTATTTATCATCATCATTTCACTATATATTACTTTCACTGCTGCTGCATTCGTAGCCGCTACCACACAGCTATCTATTTATCATCATCATTTCACTATATATATGCTTTCTATTTATCATCATCATTTCACTATATATTACTTTCACTGCTGCTGCATTCGTAGCCGCTACCACACAGCTATCTATTTATCATCATCATTTCACTATATATATGCTTTCTATTTATCATCATCATTTCACTATATATTACTTTCACTGCTGCTGCATTCGTAGCCGCTACCACACAGCTATCTATTTATCATCATCATTTCACTATATATATGCTTTCTATTTATCATCATCATTTCACTATATATTACTTTCACTGCTGCTGCATTCGTAGCCGCTACCACACAGCTATCTATTTATCATCATCATTTCACTATATATATGCTTTCTATTTATCATCATCATTTCACTATATATTACTTTCACTGCTGCTGCATTCGTAGCCGCTACCACACAGCTATCTATTTATCATCATCATTTCACTATATATATGCTTTCTATTTATCATCATCATTTCACTATATATTACTTTCACTGCTGCTGCATTCGTAGCCGCTACCACACAGCTATCTATTTATCATCATCATTTCACTATATATATATCCCACTGCTGGGTTCGAGCCTCATCCATAATAGGAAGGTAATCGTCATACTTATACCACGCTAGTAAAACGGGTTGGTATGGGGTTTTATTTTGGATATTCCTTGTTTTGCCTAGATGTTATACATACATACATATCATCACGCCATATCCCTTGCAGGGTAGGCAGAGAGAACAGAGTGCCAGAGAACTCTATCTCTGCATACTTCACTCGCTTCCTCAACATTCATAATTCTCTTCATACACGCTCGCCGGTTTCGGAGACTCTTGACTCCACCTTCCTTCAGTACATGACCGATCTGGTCTAGGTAGGTTAGTCTCGGTCTCGCTCGGTCTACATCTTTCCACTTTCGCATTGTATATCTTCTTAACCAGACGTTCGTTCGGCATTCTTTCCACATGTCCGAACCATCGGAGCATTCCCTTTCGCATCTTTACACCAATATGATGTTATATATCGCATCTTTTAACTCACGAGTAAAATAGAGCGGTGGTGAATTGTATTCTTACTCAGTCACGTTTATTAATAATTAATTTATTAATTATAGACAGGTCATATTAAGAGTACACGTAAGCGTAGAGCATGCATGAAGACTGTGATTAGTGTGAATAAAGCGATGGAGGCCAGCATCGTAGCTTGCGGCAATCCGTAGTCTCTCCCTACCCCTTTGGGAAACAGGCGTTATATGTTTGTTTATATGTTTGTAAATTCCCTCGCAATACAAGGATTAATTCCTCAGTACAGTGATGTGTTTTTTTTTAAATATATGTAAATCCATCGCTTCAAGAAGTATCATTTTATAGGAAACTAAATAATACTTGACAAGTGCCGCAGAGTCATATTATCTGTTATCATTTCAGTAAGATAAGAGCATTGCAGTATAATTTCTTTATGAATACGGCGAACTTAAGAATATTTTAAAATGCGAGATTAAAGAAGTGAGATCCACCACTTTCCCACGGTTAATCAATATACCACACACCTTAAAAAAAGAAGGAATACAGAAATAGGATATAAGAAAATCTTACTCCTGTGATGAGCAACATTCAGAATTTGAACTTGCAGTTTGCGGCAGAAATTCGAATTATTCGACACATGTTTCGCCTCTAAACAAGAGCATCAGAGAGACGGTTCGGAATCAAAAGCGCGAAGAAAGAATAAATTGTTGTTCATCATCATCATCATCATCACAGCCCATAAACGTCCCACTGTTGGGCTCGGGCCTCCTCCGCAATGGGAGGGCAATTAGCCTACTATACCGCGCTGGTTAGCATGTATAGGGTTTTGTTTAGAGTTTTCCTTCTCTCGCATAGATGTTATATGCGGCTTACATCCCTTAGTCGTCTCGTACGTCTCGCCGTGGGTGATCGTACGAGATCACCCACGGGCCCCATACTATTCACCACCCCATATCTTAATATGGGGTGGTGAATAGTATTCTTACTCCGTCACGACACGGAAACTAAATTGTTGTATATATGTATTTATTTGAAAATCAATGTCTGAGCAATAGAAATGTGCTTGTTTGCTTCGTTCGGTGAGCGAGTGAGGAAGCACAACTCTTCGAGAGGTTTTTGGGTTGACAGGCGACGGCCTAGCTGTAGCGTTACTTCATGCACGCCAAATTTAACATCAAGTGTGCTGCTTGCCCTTACTTGGTTTTCGTTAAAAACGGCTAAAGATGACTGCACAGATGATGTAATGATTAAAATACCGACCTACAGTTCCAAGTGTCTTGAATTCAATTCCCATGCATGACAATATTTTGTATGATCCATAAATTATTGAGTCTGGGTGTTTATAATATAAAAAAATGTCTTTAATAAATGGGCTTACCAGGAGCTCTCGCCTGGGTAACCTGTAAATAATTCACTACGTTCACCACTATGTACTTCAAGCGTAGCGATTAAGAGCGTATAACTTATAAAAGAGTCCTACGTTCATTATTGAACAGTAAAAGGCTGAATGATGATTTGGTTAGTGAAAAATAATACACACGTAGGACTTCAACCGAAATGTATTTAGATTCGAACCCATATCTAAAAATAGAAGAAAATAGAATAAGGAATAAAAAATAAATAAATAAAAGGAGAAACAAAAGGCGCAATCAGGCATCGAAAAATTCCTCCGCATCACTGTCCACTGGTAATGTGCCCAGAAGGCTAGCAGCATTGCCACGTTGAATGGCAATGCTAACCTTTTGTGCAAAATATAGGCCAGCCCTCTGATCACCCATATCTTAGTATTTGCAGCCGACATCACATAATAATTCAGTAATTGAATAATTTTATCAAATTAATACTAAACCCTTACTTTGCTCATGGATGTCGTAAAAAACGACTAAGAGCTTTTTTTACAAGATGACGTTTAGTCATCGATTACATTTCTATGAAAGGTTAACGTTAGACAGGCAGCCAGTCACAAAACTATTGCCAATAACTTTTTGCAATATGTACAGATAGGAGTAAATGTTGCGTCGACCACAACACCCAGCAGTAAGGAAAAACACCCTGCACTAAGAAAATAATCCTTATATTGCGGGGGACTTTACAAACGTTAAATTTAAAGAACACAAATTACATCCAGACTTAGTACAAATTGTGTATTGCACAAAGTATAACTACTTAGAAATCGAACCTATGACACTGCTATTAAGACTACGCTATATGTGCAATCAATTGGGATAAGAGCAATAGAATGACGAAATAAAAATATCAAATGTCCTACTTACCAAGATTAAATAAAAAGAAAAAAAAACCACTTTGTACCGAGTTCCGATTCGTACTGAATTCTTATCATAGGAGTCGATTGCCGATAAAATCACTATCTGATAAATAACATCTAGTACTACAGATCAACTATATATCATATATGTAAGAATTTTATGATTCACTATTTAATATTTTGTGACGCAATCATTGTGAATTTATCATATGTATATATCGTCCTGTGTAGGTACAGTGACGTAAATTTATGGACCTATGACCGTTTTCATCAACGACCCCTAAATTTTAAGAGCTAAGTCAATAGAAATATGTCCAGTCCTTCCGTGTCCAGGAAGGCTATAAAGTCATCAAAATGTCCGTAAATTAAAAATTAAATGACTGCACAAATGGCGTAGTGGTTAAATATACCTTTTTTTTTTTTTTGTGTGCTATGGATGCGTCTCGCCCCGGAGTGACGGAAAGGCGGCGCGTGACCCCATAGACCCACCGTAAAATCCTCTCTCTTCGCCGTGCGAGCGGGCCACCGGTACCCGATTTTTGACTTCGGTGGATGGTTAAATATACCTTCCGTGCCAGTGTCGTGGGTTCGATTCTTTTGCATGACTTTGTGCTATTCACAAACTGTTGTTCTTAGTGTTGGTGTTAATTTGTCTGCGTTAATTATATGTTTGTAAAGTCTCCCGCAATACAAGGATTATTTCATAAGTGCAAGGTTGATTCTTTAAAAAAAAAAAACCAAATACAAACGCGATAGAATCCGTAAATATAGTTTTATTACAAATGCGTAATACTCGCGTAAACATCAGAAATCACTATATAATTGATATATAACATTAAGATTAATATTTTTTTTAATTGTAATCTATATCTATAAAAGAGGATGTTTGTATATATGACATCGCTAAACTCCAGAAACTATTTGATATATCATTATAAAAATTTATATGTATATATTTTTTTTTACAAAAAAGGTTTATTATAGCCCAATTGATGTAACTCGCCACCAGGCGGCGGCGCGATATATCGACTTCTATAATCAAACAAAAAAACTGGTTTTTGCTAGTATTATATATGTGAATGTGAGTGTGTTTGTTTGTTACGCTTCCATGCCTAAACCACTAAATCGATTACAAAAAAAATCCCTAGTGGAAAGCTACATTATCAGTGAGTAACATAGGGTACATTTTAGACTCGTATTCCCACGCAAAGACGAACTATGCAGGTGAAACCCTGGGAATTTGCTAGTGTTATATAAAATTTAAAATTTTAGAACCGAGGCGATATAAACCACACATAACGTATTTATATTACCTAAGTGCTGCCTAAACTGTAGGGGCCATTGGTATTTTTTATTGCTTATGGTGGCAAAGGAGCCAGCAGCACACCTGATGGTAAGTGTCACTGCCGCCCATGGACCTTTGCAATACCAAGAGTAAAGCTTAGACCGCTACCTATTACTTTTGCCTATCAATCCGAGAATTAAAAAAATAGCTGTTTTAACACCATCTTTTCTTTATACAACCATGTTAGATTATATATATAATTATATAATTCCTATTATATTCATTATCATCATTTTGACTTATATACTTCCCATTGCCGAGCTCAAGCCTCCTCTCCACAATGGGAAAAAAAGTGATCTACTATACCACGCTGATCAAACGTGTAATATTGTTATATTTATAGTTTTCCATCCCTAAATGGGTGTTTGCATATTATATCCCGTATTTTACGACATATACGGGCAAGAAAATGAGTAATAATTAATATTCTTACTCCGTCACCACGCAGAATAATTCCAGTAAGATTGAACAAACAAAATCAACGATAACAATGGCAGGACCACACTGTTGACAGTTCTCTGTCTACAGCCGCGGGCCGGTCCCTTGCAGGGTAGGCAGAGAGAACAGAGTGCCAGAGAAGTCTATCCTTGCATACTTCACTCGCTTCCTCAACATTCATAATTCTCTTCATACACGCTCGCCGGTTTCGGCGACTCTCGACTCCACCTTCAATGCTCCGATGGTTCGGACATGTGGAAAGAATGGCGAACGAACGTCTGGTTAAGAAGATATACAATGCGAAAGTGGAAGGATGTAGGTACCGGGGGAGACCGAGACTAACCTTCCTAGACCAGATCGGTCATGTACTGAAGGAAGGAAGGAAGGAAGGAAGGACGGTAGTACCACACTCTTCCAGAAAATCGACGTCTGCGCAGTGGCAATGTGCTATGCTTCGGTTGGTGAGCGAAATGTCGGCAGCCCATCCTCTGGGTGGATTTGGGATTATTGGTAGGCAGCGGCCTAGCTTTACCCCTGGTATTGCAAAGGTTCATAGGCGACAGTAAAACTTACCTGACAGGTAGCTGCTTGTTCGTTTGCCACCAAGAGCAATAAAAAAAAATCGTGGACGATATGTTGCACATTTGGACGACCTATCTATTTGTGAAAATTATTTGTTAGAGAAATATCATTAACGTACGCGATATATGAATCTACAAATATTTAAAATCCGTTCCAATCGCGCTACCAAATGGATCAGTGTGGGTAGTTACGTATGATAACCAAATTGCGTCTTGCTTTATTATTGTTTTTTATTCAACACCTTGCACTAAGGAAATAATATAATCCTTGTATTGTTTGACTTTACAAACATATAATTAACTGATAAAAATTACACACAAAGGCTGAACAACAATTTTGTAGATCGCACAAAGTAATAATATACGTGAGAATTGAACCCACGATGCTGGCATGGTATATCTTAACCGTTAAGGCGCTTGTGCAGTCAGTTTTTACGAAAGATGTTTTACATGCAATCTCTTACACATAGACTCATAATCTAACATTTCAATTAAGATTGCATTAAGCGATGACATGACCCAATAATTAAAAATTACCGAGTTTTACATCGTGACTACATTCACCTACTAAGTTGTAGTAATAATTTTTGACATCGAAATAAATTCTTATATATCTCGGCACATCTTTCGGGTCTTTCTTAAACAAATTACACAAAATTATCGCTGATACGTTTAGTTTATTTGTGCTGTGTGTTAGAAGTTACGAATACTGCCAATCCTTACTCTACTCGTGAATGTTTTAAAAGACTACTAAGTGCTTTACATCGCCCTGGGCTAACTTCATCTGATTTCGTCTGATCAACAATTACTTTTCCAAAGAGGTTTGACTTCGGGTAGGCCGATGATAAAACTATTGCAAATAACTTTTGCAATATGTATGATGGAAGAGAGAGAACATATTTTGATAGGATAAGAGCAAAATAATTATGATTTTAAACAGACTTCCAAAAAGGAGGAGCTGGTGGCTAACGAGTAAACAGCACACCTTTTCAATACCATGGTGTACCCCTGGCCCGAGAGGGCATACCGCCGAGCGGGCCACCGAAGACAAAAATCAGGTACCGGTGGCCCGCTCGCACGGCGAAGAAGAGGTGCTTGCAGGGTGGGTCAAAAAAAAAAATGGTGTACCCATGGTATTGAAAGGCTAGGCCACTGTCTACAATCTTAAACCAATTCAAGTTGAGCTGCCGGCTCTCTCTAAAATATGTATCACATTTACATATGTCTTTAAGGACAAAAAAATCTGCCGATCCTTTGCCTAATCATTCTGTGGTAATAAAAAAGTCTTTGTATAAACTCGGTCTTCCTTAAACAGCCTTTGTAGGCTATCTAATGTGATTTATACTTCCTGTTACAATATCAATACGTATTTAGATTTATACGAAGTTTGTTTAATAAAGATTAAACACGTTTCAATTTATAATGTGTCTAATCGAATTAAACTATCTATTACTATAAACTAGCTTCTTATAAAGAATCTTGTTGACCGACTCGTTAATGCCGAACTGAAACTAGTGATACGAAGAACACGAAATTTTAACAATAGTTTATTTTTCTATGATAGTTTCTTTTTGTTACGTAGTGAATAACTAAGGATTTTATAAAATTAATACTAAAAGGGGTGAAACGCAGTGGTAAAATTTTCATGAAAAGAAAAAGTAGCCATAGTCTTCAAATTAAATACAAATACTCTTCATTAAAAATAAATAAACATGTGTAGCATTATCAATTTTCATCACTTAAGGGTGTAAAATAGGGATTTTAATTTCGCTATGATACTTTTAATTGGTTTATCATAAAATTGAAAATTGGCAGAAATAAATAAAGTATAACGATACATTTTATGATGTAAGAACTGGATATAAAGAAACAATCTGAAAATACGCTCCTCAGAGGATATATTCTTCGCTAAGGGTATAAATAACGGGTGAATTTTCTTTTGAGATTTTACGTCCTTTTTTTAGGGACAGGTAGTCACATATTTTTCACCCTACAGCACAAATAATAAAATTAATAATAAACGATGGACACACATGATTCCTATGCGGAAGAAGTCTGAGGCAAAAGCTAATACACAGTTATATAAACTTAAAGATACCAAAACTGGCGTAGTGGTTTAAATTAGTAATCTAAATAACACAGATACACTACATCCACATATACTGTTCATATCTTATTTATTTAGTTTATTAGTCAATTTGGCCATTTTTGCATACGAGGCAAGTTAAATGTACAATAATAGTGGCAAGACCACGCTATTGACAGTTCTCTGTCTGCAGCCGCGGGCAGGTCCATCCGGGGTAGTATCACACTCTCGCAGAAGATCGACGTTTGAGTAATGGCAATGTGCTATTGCGTTTCGTTCGGTGAGCGAGAGAGCCGGAAGCCCAACTGGGTGGCTTTGAGGTTTTTATTGGTAGGCAGCGGCTTAGTTATACCATTGGTATTGCAAAGGTCCATGGGCGACAGTGACATTTACCATCAGGTGTGCCGCTTGCTCGTTTGCCACCACAAGCAATAAAAAAAATAAAAAAATGTTTCGAACTCTTCATTGTACTAAAGTAGCTCCGAAGATAATTTAAAGCGTTTGACAATTAAGAGATCAGTGAGGTGTAAGAATACAATTCACCAACACCGCTCTTGTCCGTAAAAGACGAGTAAGGAATATAATATGAAGATCATCAGCGACACAGAGAATAAACCTCAAAATAAAACCCCATATCAACACTACACTTAATAGAAGGGCCAAACTGTTAAGAATTATCTGTCTACAGCCGCAGGCTAGGCCGTCCGGGGAAGTACTATACCTACTCGTTAAAATCGACGTGTAAGCAGTGGCTGTTGCGATTCGATCGGTAAGCAAGAGCTGGAGCCCAACTTTTTGGGTATATTTTGATTGCTAGTCTTAAGTTCCATGACCGGTAGTAGCACTTATCATCAGTGGTACATGTTTGTTTGCCATTAGAAGCAATAATGCGCGACTGCACAGATGGCGTAGTGGTTAAGATACCGACCTTCCGTGCCAGTGCTGTGGGTTCGATTCCCACGCAGGACAATACTTTGTGCGATCCACAAAGTGTTGTTCTGAGTCTGGGTGTAATTTGTCTGCGTTAATTGTATGTTTGTAAAGTCTTCCGCAATACAAGGATTATTTCCTTAGTGCAGGAGAAGTCTTTAAAAAAAAAAAACTATAACCAGCTTAGCATAAGTTAATTTCCCTACCATTATGACTCGAAACCAGTAGTGGGACTTATACAATCTGAGACAATTATTACGTCTTTGAAGCTTAGAAGATTAGTCAGTAGACAGTGTCTCCATATTTGTGTCCTATATAATGTTTATCCGTCTCTTTCACTCGTAATTAATACTAAAGTAACAAACCAATTAAGAGTGCAAAGACATTTTGTTACATTGAAACCGGTTTATAAAATCTTTCGATGATTCAACATTTACCATCTATATTTTATTGTTTAAAATATTATTGTTTTAATAGTTTATTTTATGTATATTGAGACACGGATTTCTTCTTATAGGACATTTGTTTTAGTCTATAATAGATATATTTTATTTTTTAGTCTATATCAAATTATTTTTCCGTGTGGTGACAAAGGAAGAATACCATTCACCACCCCATATCTTACCCGTAAGCATCGTAAGAGACGATTAAGGGATATAATATGCATATGACAAGAGAAGGAAAACTCGAAATAAAGCCCTATACCAAAACGTCTGACCAGCGTGGTTTAGTAGATTAATTTCCCTCTCATTATGGAGGAGGCCCGACCGCAACAGTGGGACATATGTGGACTGAAATGAATAATGAATGATCAAATTATTTTTACTATTATAATGTTGAAGACATTGATTTGGGCCAACTTCATATTATGCCATTTGGCCAACAATTACATTCCCAAGGAGGATTGACGTCAGACATGCGGTAGGGGATAAAACTAAAGACTTTTGCAATATATACGATGGAAGACGCACATATTGCCACGAGTAGTCGACCACAAGCAATTGAGATAAGAGCAGGATGATAGTGATATTATAATGCTGTTTTTCTTTTTTTTCTTCCCCGCAAGGTGGACCATGGATGTGGTCGCGCCCCGACAAATCGTCCGGGGCGACACAAGAGGCGGCACGCAACCCCATGGACCCACCCTGCAAACACCTCTGTTCGCCGTGCGAGCGGGCCGCCGGTACCCGATCTTTGTCTTCGGTATATTATAATGCTGTAGAATTTGTTTGGAGCTATTCTAAGGAACTAGTACTAGGCTATAGCAATTATCACTTCATGTAAAGTCAATGTTTGTCAGTAAGACAAACCGTCGCCCTTAACAGTGTCATGGTCAAACTGTTTGTAGAATCTTTTGGGAATTTTAGTGCCAACCGAAGATGTATATAAAGCACTTTTAAATTATACTCACTACAACCTTAGCATTTCCTCCGCATCATATTACATAAAATATCATCAAAATTATTTAATATAATAATCTTAAAGTTATTCAATGCAAAACCGAACGATCACGCGACGCTTTGCCGTTCATGCCAAAACTCCATAAACTATTAGTTAGATTTCAAAAATCTTTTATTATTAGTCATTATAAGAAAGGTTGTCCGGGGTGACAAAAAGAAAAAAACCTATTGTTTTCCATGGCCAGCTGAAAAATAGAGCCCTATAACCTGCTTGGCGAGCGCTTCTTTTGCAAACAGCTGATATCACAGTAACAGTATTTGGCCGTAGGATGTATTGCCCTGGTCACGGAAGACAAAGATCGGGTACTGGTGGCCCGCTCGCACGGCGAAGAGAGGAGTTGCACGGTGGAACTATGGGGTCACGCGCCGCCTCATCCGTCACCCCGGACCGATTTGGCGGGGCTAGTCGCATCCATAGTCCACCGTAAAAAAAGGATGTATTGCCTTATTCAGGCACTTACTTTTTTTAAGATAACATCATATACTAAGGAAATAATCCTTCTACTGCGAGGGACTTTACGAACATATAATTACCAGACACAAATTACACCCAAACTCAAAACTACGAATATATTATTCATTTTTACTTTTTTACTTACCTGAAGTCTATTTTGTAATTTAGTAGTATATCCCTAGAAGTAGAGTTAAACCGGCATCTTCTTGGTTGATTAACTCTACTTTCTTCTTTACGCTTATACTCAAAAACGTTTAGATTTTTAATTAAATCGTCATTGAGCGTGTCCATAAAACTAGATAAATCATCACTCTCGTGTTTTCTAACGAAGTTGGCAATTTTTTTATTGATCGGTTTCTTTCCAAGTGCTAACAATTTTGATTCTCTAGCTAAAAGGTATCTAAGTGCACTTCTTTTTAATATTATAAGCTCCTCTAAAGTTCTTGCCATAAAATTATAAACACTATCGGTTATATTTTTTAAAATATTACTAAACTTATTTGCAATTTCACTATTAGCAACACTGAATTTAGAATTTACTAATGGAACTGTCAAATAATTTGAAATTACATTTTTAAATAATGAATTTAGGGCAAAGGAACACTTTACACAGCCTAGTTTAGACTGAATGGAAATTTCAAGATCAATTATCGCTAGTGTGACATAGTGATGTATCACAAATTAGATAGTCTGACGTTATTCTGATATATTTATAAGCAGGAAACAATAATGTTTGCTTTGTTATCAATAGGTAAAGAATAACCGTTGTTTTCATAACAATTATTGTATGTTATAGTTACGAACGAGTCGTTCAACCCTCCAACTGACTTTCTCAGTTATATTTAGCTTAAGAATTAAAGGCCTGCAATTGAATCAAATTAATTTCCCTCCCATTAAGGAGTAGGCCGGAGCCCAATAGTGGGACATTCATGGGCTGTGATGATGATGATGAATTGAATCAAGATTAGACTTACAAAGTAAAAACGTCTTCCGTAAAGACGATAACGCTAGTCAAAGTTTGTTTTGATAAAAACGATACCTGTACTAAGGAAGTTATACACATTGTACTCTAATTTCGTCACCACACGGAAAGTACAATGTAAAATATCTACCGTATCAGCGTCATAGGTTTGATTTCACACAGGACAGTGCTTATTCTGTGTCTGGTTGTAATTTTTCTATGTTAATTATATGTTTCTAAAGTGCCGCTACAAATACATGATCCTTTGTGCAAGGTAACTTTTGAAAAAAAAAAACCTAGAATAGAATCATCATTCTCCTACTCTTATCCCAATTGCTTGAGGTCGATACAATATGTACTCTTCTTTCATAGTACATATTGTAAAAGTTATTGGCAATAGTTTTATGACCGGTCGCCTGGCAGACGTCAACCCTCCTTGGAAATGTAATTGTTGACCAAACAGCATCAGGTAGTGTTGGCCCAGGTCGTTATAAGGCTTTTAGTCGTCTTTTACGACATCCATGAGCAAAGTAAGGGTTGGCATTATTCGTAGCCGCTACCATACAGCATAATAGCTAAAACATAAAATTGAATATAGAATTTAATTACCAACCTCACGCAAAAATATTCTACCATATTATAATATAATTATAGAACCACGATGCGTTCTGTTCGATAATGTGAGTACATATTTACTTCGTACATATTTTTTACTACTACAAATTATTGCATAACTTTTATTAGTAATTGTAAAATTAATAGTGCTAAAAGTTTAAACCTTGATATCAACTTACTGTGTAATACAAATCAATGTAATATAGATTTTATGTACTAAACTAAAGGTAGATTTTTAAATAACTGCAGAGAGGAATACGTAGATAAAGTTTTTAAATAACTTTTTTTCTAAATGTCGTTTGATCACAGTTTTACACGATGGCTTTAATAAAAATATGTTATATTTAAGATGGCCGTCTCCAGATCAAGAATTACGTATAATTAACAAGGATTTAGGCAGCTGTGTGGTAGCGGCTAAGAATACTACCAACCCTTACTTTGCTTTGCTCGTGGATGTCGTAAAAGACGACTAAGAGCCTTATAACGGCTTGAGCAAACTCCATCTGATACCGTTTGGTCAACAATTACGAGTACATTCTCAAGGAGGATTGACGTCTGGCAGGCGGCCGGCAATAAAACTATTGCCAATAACTTTTACAATATGTACTATGAAAGAAGAGTATATATTGTATCGACCCCAAGTAATTGGGATAAGAGTAGGAGAATGATGATGATAACAAGGATTTAGGCCAAGCCTTCCTAAACATGATGAGATTAAAGAATAAGATGAACGAAACACTCGCTCCCAGCTAATCTTAAAGAGAATCTTCTACCAAATACAACACGTATTTGGTAGAAGATTCTCTATTTTATTTTGAGAAGTTATAGTCTGGACATATTACAATCATGCTAAGTGATGGCAGGGCAACATGTGGTTAGAAACTTACTAACATCGCAATCGCCTCAAGTTCTCTACCGGTACCAATTTCTTGACATCGGTAGCTCATCTGGTAAGATACCGTTTCAGTTATCACGACCTATCATCTTCACGCGGTCAGTCTTTGTGCGAATAGCGATCTAATCCTCAGTCCGTCCAGTCGTATAAAAGACCACATCATTACAATAATATTACAAAAAAATAATATTAATAAGTACATTAATATTTGATACTAATATTGATTACTATAAATAGTACGATCAGCCCAACTTTCTGAGTAAGTTTTGATTGGTAGGCTAGGTCTTGCTGTAACCATGGCATTGCAAAACCTATGAGTGGCTGTAACACTTATCATCAGGTGTGCTGCTTGTTCGTTTACAATCATAATAAAAAATACAGACAACTTGATAAGATTCAAGATCTACTTGACTCATGAAACCTTGTGCGATCTAACAACTACCCAAATATTGAAATTTTCATAAAAGAAAGTAGAGCTTCTTTGTAGAAGAGAGTATAAGTACTATCACAAATGGCCATTCAAAATTTTACAAGATAGTGAGTGACAAGAGTTAGTGATTAATTTGCGCAGTCAATTCTTTATATTTTTTGCCCTGCCGTAATCGACTGGGCTAACAGCAATGATCGACCAGTTGGCCACTCCTGATAAAGTATATATAGATTATACAGTTTTTCCGTGATGTGACTGAATAAGATTACTATTCACCACCCCTTATCTTGTTCAAGACGACTAAGGCATATAATATGCATGTAGAAATATGTTAGTTGCATGAGAAGAAAAACTAGAAACAACACTCTAGAGCGCGGTATAGTAGGTCAATTGACCTTCTATTATAGGGAAGGCTCGAACCCAGCTGTGGAACGTATAGAAGCTGCAATTAATGATATGATGAAGCCGTAAGAGAGTACTTATATATTTTCAATATTACAATTTGTTTAAAATATAATAATAATTTACAATCAGAATCGTAACGTGCCCGCAAGATGCAAAGATCCGTCAAGAAACTAGGCAAGCTAGGATTTTTAAATTACTGCTTTTGAATGTGATTATTTACTTATAGTATTGTAATGCCCTTCGATCCAGGATATACACATAAATATTTCTTAATATAATACAAAAAAAAATAAGGCCAAACCAGATCTAAGAAGCGGAAACCGTTCGTGAGTTACTAGAGCACCCATCATTTCCCCAATAATAGGTAGTTCAAGACTATAACAAAAGGCTTGCAACATTAATTAATTAATGTGTATTATTCAGAATTAATTACACCAAATCACTCACCGTAGGTCATCCAAAAAGTCGTTCACCGCCGTTATCATTTTGATTCAAAACTGGAAAAAGAAAAAGACGCCACAATAAGAACAAACACAAAACAAACAATAATAGAATAGAATGAGACAAAAATTTTTCATGAAAAAGGACAAAATACATTTAAAAATAGAAACTAGAGGGCGAAGTAAAGGTAATACCAGATAAGCACTATGATCGAGGATTTTTCTTATAAGAGCCCAATATGACGTGACCCATTTTTTACATTTTTCTCCTGTCCTCCTTGTCAATGACCGCCTATGGTGTCATTTTTTTTTTTGTGTGTCTTAGTTGTTAGCCTCAGATGGCTATGACAACTTTACCCGGACTGTGGGTGAGCGCTGAGGGCTTTCAACCCTTCTACTTTCATCCCAACTACTCGGGGTCGATACAATATGTACTCTTCTTTCATAGTACAAATTGTAAAAGTTATTGGCAATATAGTTTTATGACCGGCCGCCTGCCAGACGTCAACCCTCCTTGGGAATGTAATTGTTGACCAAACGGCATCAGATGGAGTTGGCCCAGGTCGTAATAACGCTCTTAGTAGTCTTTTACGGCATCCACGAGCAAAGTAAGGGTTGGTAGTATTAGCCGCTACCACACAGCTAATGACCGCCTATGGTGTCGCCTACTAACATTAAGATAAAGATTCTTACAGCGAAATATTAAAGATACTACAATCTTTAATAGTGGTAGGACCACGCTGTTGACAGTTTTCTGTCTACAGCCGCGAGCCGATCCGTCCAGGGTAGTACCACACTCTCGCAGAAGATCGACGTCTGAGTAATGGCAATGTGCTATTGCGCTTCGTTCAGTGAGCGAGCGAGCCGGAAGCCCAACTGGGTGGGTTTGGGGATTTTATTGGTGGGCAGCGGCCTAAGCTATACCCTAGGTATTGCATAGGTCCATGGGCGGCAGTGACACTTACCATCAGGTGTGCTTGCTCGTTTGCCACCACATAAGCAATAAAAAAAAATCTTAACCATAGGGTTCTCCCTATACTTCTGTACATTTGATACTGAATGCGGTCAAGGCAACCTTGAACATCACTAACAAGCCTTTTAACGCCACATTTAAGTGCATTGTTATTTAAATCGAAGCGACTTAACACGTGCTTAATCAACTTAAGTGTAGCTTATTAACCATAAGGTTTCACAATACGAACGGTAATTGTGTGTTTCGAGAATGAGCAAAGCGACAACAATATTTGAAATAAAATTACTTTTACGGATTCTATCGTGTTAGTGAGAATGTGTGAGAGTGAGAATGAAGAAATGAGTGTAATACTCGCGTAAACATTAGAAACCATTATGACAACAAAATTATTCATTTAGTCTATTATTTTATATTGAAATTAAATTATACTATAATTATAAATTATATAATTTATAAACATATATATAATACTAACGGACCCGGCAAATTCTTTCCGCCTAACAAACGAAACTGTTCGAAAAGTAAAAATCCCACAGCTTGATCGCAGCGCCACCTACCGGATCTATTTGCGAATCTTAACCATTCTCGAATCCCCTCGAACATGCACAAATAATTTCAAGAAAATCCGTCTAGCCGTTTAGGAGGAGTTCAGTGACATACACACGTACAGTAGAATTATATACAGGGTGTCCCAAAATTCAACGATAAGCCGGCACCAGCAGGTGGACCTACATATGACTACTCGAGAACAAAAAAGAAAAAAATTCTACCTTGATTTTTTTTTTCATTACGACAAAAAAACCGATTTCTTTAAAAATCGACATCTTTTATTATATTATTAAGTGCCATTGCTACAATTTTACAAGTAATTCTGTGTTTTTTTTTGTATTGGTAAGGTAAGTAGCACTACTATCGATCACAACCATTAAAAATTCCAGAATATCTATAGTTTTTACACAAAAATCAACCAAAACTATGTTTTTTTCATAAATTATGTAAGATTTTGACTTTCAGCTCACTTTCACTCATCACAGTGAAAAAAAAAAGTATGGACACTACTGTGGCAAATAGTATTAAAAATTGGCGCAACTAACTACAATTCTAAAATGGTATAACATTCTAGGCAAACTAGCCACAAAAATATACTTAGGTGTACTATTTCAAAATAACAACCATACTTCGAAAATTGTTAGTGTTGATAGTAATCACTTTTACTATGTAGCCCAAATGTTTTTGTTGCAAGTTCTCAGAATTTGAATGAGACATGTGCGTAGTCCATAAGATAACATAAGTTAGACAGAGATAGAGAGATTATACGTTAGAGGGAGATAGATAGATGCTAATTGTTTAGTAACATTAATGCAGGTAGAGAAGTAATTAATGTCCTCAGCAGCACAGCAAGTCAGTACGCTCTACTTCTTTGTTTACTGCACACCGTTCTGTTTTAATTAAAGTGGCTCTGATACTAACGACTTTGGATTGAATTAAGTGACCTGGAAATTGACCTGACTTGGCATTATTTTAGACTGTGATTTTGTGTTTTTTTAAAGAAGTTTTGCCTTATTTTCAAGTGTTTAGCATTCATTATGCCGCTACCATATACAGCGTTAGAATACGCTAATATGCACCTAATTTATGGAGAATGCCGATGCAATGCCAACGCTGCTAGCAGATTATATCGAGCAAGGTACCCTACTCTTCAAAGGTATCCGGATTATCGCGTATTTATTAACGTGCATCAAGCATTTTCGGAGGGTCGTATACCATCTGACAGGAGAAACGCTGGAAGACCTAGATCGGAACACGATGAAGAAGTTCTCAATGAAATAGAAAGCGATACAACTACCTCTGTACGTGGCATACAAGTAGCAACGGGAATTCCAAAAAGTACTGCACATAGAATTTTAAAACGTCACCAGTTTCATCCATATCATTACAGGCGCGTGCAGGCGTTATTACCGCGGGACTATCCACTGCGGGTCGCATTTTGCCGTGTAATGCTGCAAAAACACAGGGAAGATCCCCAATTCTTAGACAAAGTTTTATGGTCGGATGAAACAACCTGCAAGAAAGATGGCTATTTAAATCTTCACAATCTTCATAGCTGGAACAATGAAAATCCGCACCTGGTGAGAGAAGACAAATCCCAATATCAATTTAAGGTTAACCTATGGACGGGCATAATAAATGGAAAAGTGATAGGGCCCTTTGAGTTACAAGGAAACATAGATGGCAATAGCTATTTGAACTTCTTACAAAATGAGTTACCAGGATTATTAGAAGACGTGCCCTTAAGTGATTTGCAAAACATGTGGTTTCAAAACGATGGTTGCCCAGCTCACTATGCCCGCCCTGTGCGAGAGTACTTAGACCAAGAGTACCCAGGGCGTTGGATCGGGCGACTTGGTCCTATCTTATGGCCACCCCGTTCACCCGATCTAAATCCCCTGGATTTTTTCTATTGGGGTTGTCTAAAGGACAGAGTCTACTCAAAACCCATTGCAACCTTGGACGAGCTTCGCCAAAAAATAATTCAGGCTGTGGATCACATGAACAGAATCAGATATGCAAGAAAAATAAAACGTTCATTTTTAAGGCGATGTCGTGCCTGCATTACTGCCAATGGCAAACAATTCGAACATTTATTGTAATTTTAATAATATAGTAAATTCTAATCTCTCTATATCTATCTCTGTCTAACTTATGTTATCTTATGGACTACGCACATGTCTCATTCAAATTCTGAGAACTTGCAACAAAAACATTTTGGCTACATAGTAGAAGTGATTACTATCAACACTAACAATTTTCGAAGTATGGTTGTTATTTTGAAATAGTACACCTAAGTATATTTTTGTGGCTAGTTTGCCTAGAATGTTATACCATTTTAGAATTGTAGTTAGTTGCGCCAATTTTTAATACTATTTGCCACAGTAGTGTCCATACTTTTTTTTTTCACTGTGATGAGTGAAAGTGAGCTGAAAGTCAAAATCTTACATAATTTATGAAAAAAACATAGTTTTGGTTGATTTTTGTGTAAAAACTATAGATATTCTGGAATTTTTAATGGTTGTGATCGATAGTAGTACTACTTACCTTGCCAATACAAAAAAAATCACAGAATTACTTGTAAAATTGTAGCAATGGCACTTAATAATATAATAAAAGATGACGATTTTTAAAGAAATCGGTTTTTTTGTCGTAATGAAAAAAAAAATCAAGGTAGAATTTTTTTCTTTTTTGTTCTCGAGTAGTCATATGTAGGTCCATCTGCTGGTGCCGGCTTATCGTTGAATTTTGGGACACCCTGTATACATATAAAGATATATGTAATTAAAAAAATTAAGTAACAACCTCTCGTGATATAAAAAAAATAACAGAACTACTTGAGACGAATGCACTAAGGTCAAACTTGATGAGTTCACTTATACTTTGAGCAATAACTTTGAGCTGCGTCTAAGTAGCTCCAGTAGTACCATTACACATGGGTGTCCTAAGTATTAAGCCAAAGATTAAGCCATTATTTGGAAAACTAAAGTAAATACCCATTAGGCATCTAAGATCCTTGCGTCAGCTAACAAAAAGGTCTGATGACCTTGAAACTCTGATATTAAATAAATAAATACCCAACCCTTACATTGTTCCAGAGTGTCGTAAAAGACGGCTAATAGCTTAATATCGACCTGATGCCACCACACACCACCTGATGCCGTCTGTTCAACAATTACATTAGCAACGAGCATTATTACTTGGAATCACGTTATACTATAATGAAAAAAAAATATGGCTGGATCAGATCCCGCCAAGCGGCAACTGGTCATGAATTATATCTACGAGAATAGCTATATTTCAGTTACGCAAATAGACCAGGGTAATACTTAAAATGCCCGATCATCATTAAATTTTTAACTATTGAACGAATGATCACAGCATTGTTTTAACCTTCACATACAAATGAATCACTATGTTGATTTTAGGTGTTTGTCATTCGCGGCTATGACTGTCTGATGCATCGGTCAAGTATTTTGATAGTGAAATCTAAACTATGAGTAATACTATACAAACTGATTTTTTAAACGGCAAGAATGACAGAAAATCCTCTTTTAAGTTAAAGTTTTGCGGGCGTAATCGTGCCAGATTCATTCATACATACATCTGGACGTCTACTGTTTCTTTCCACGCAGTTTTTTTTTTACACTAAATGAAATTAATATCCTTTAAAAATATAAAAAGTGTTTATTTTTGTTTTCTTTATATATTATATAATAGAAATAAAATAAACACTTTTTTATTTCGAGCCATTGCTTTATTCCTATAAAGAAAGAGTAAATAAAGCACTAACCCATCGCATCGCATTTAGGCATGAAAATAAAAATAACATTAATAAACAAATTTCTAAAGAATAACATTCACCAACCCCGTGGATATCTTAAAAGATTCATCATCTATTTAAAATTTAGTATTTGCTTAATTATTTATAAAAACCGATTACGAAGTGACCTTAAGAACGTCACCTTAAGACGTAAATATGATACAAAGTGAAATTTGCATGTCCTACAATTACTCACGGTGGTGTAGTGGCAGCACGATTGGGCCGGAATCCCAATAGGCGCGGGTTCGAATCCCGCTTGTGACATCATTTTTCACTTCGTAATCGGTTTTTATAGATTCATCATCATCATCACAGCCCATAAATGTCCCACTGCTGGGCTAGGGCCTCCTCCATAATGGGAGGGAAATTAACCTACTATACCGCGCTGGTCAGACGTGTCGGTATAAGGTTTTATTTCGAGTCCTCCTTCTCTCGCATAGATGTTATATGCGTTTTATATCCCTTAGTCGTCTCGTACGATCACCCACGGGTAAGATATGGGGTGGTGAATTGTATTCTAACTCCGTCACCACACGGAGATTAGTAAAAGTAATATGTTTAAAAGATTAATGATATCATCTATACCAAATCCCCTGATTAGCATGGTAGGTCATTTTTTCCCTTTTATTGTGTACGAGGCTCAAGCCAAACAGTAGGAATGTACTACGTGGGGGTAATACCATCGTGTATAGTACCCATAGGACCCTCGGGTGGGCATGACTATATAATGCTGTAAATACATAAGTAGCTATTTCAAGTGAGTCAGAGCTGCAAGTATTTTAAACTATTACGTGTTTAAGAGAGCATTAATTTTTTTTTAAATACAGTTATTGCTATAAAATTCTTTATTTGAGTATTAAAGATATGTTATAATTAACTAATTGCGTAGAAGCGGTTTTGGTACTGACTGTACCGAGGTTAGATTCCCATACAGGACACATCTTTATCCGGTTCGAATTTTTTTTTAAGTCTTCTCATCACATAGGGGATGGAAAATTGTTAATATTCTATTCCACCTTGATACTATCGCGTATTTCTTCTTTTCTTTAAGAGTATTATCTAATATCTTTAAAGGAACATTTCTGGTATATTTGTATGGTTCATTTTTCTATATTTTCAGAATCTCTACAACGGTACCAGTGATTGCCGTGCAATTTAGTAAGCAGGAGGTTTCAAGGACATTAAGTGGATCTAACTAGATCATTTCATATATGGAAAATATCGTTTGGTTTTCCAAAAAAAACACTAAAAAGAAAATACCGAACTAAACTCGATCATGCAAATATTTGGGAAACTGGAGAGGTCACCGCTCCTATTCTCCATTTGCAAAAAAAACCTGTTTTTTTTTAATGAGAGTACCTACAAATGGCATTATGTTATATATATTCCCAGCCAGTCACAAGAAAAGAATTATGATAACAAGAAAAAAAAAATTCACTAGTAGGTATATCACGATCATCAAAATGTGAGCATACAAGCGAAAATCCCATAAAACTATCTAACACAAACACTATACTGATAATGTTTTAAAGATAATGTCATATGATAAGAATCATGTTGAGAAATGAGAGTTTCGTTGAGCGCTTTCTGCAAATAGAATTGTATATTCAACTATTATCGAAATATCCTGCTCTTATACCCGATTACTTGGGTGTTATTTTAATGTATTAAATTTTCATCTTAACTCATATATATATATATATATATATATATATATATGTGTGTATATCATATATATATATATGTACTATTGGGCTCGAGCCTCCTCCATAATAGGAATCAAATGACCTAATATACCACGCTAGTCAGACATGTTGGTACAGGGTTTTGTTTTTTTGAATTTTCCTTCCCTTGTATAGATGTTATATGCGTTTTATATCAATTAGTTGTCTCTTACCATTACCCACAAGTAAGATAGGGGGTGGTGAATTGTATTCTTACTCCGTCACCACATGGAAAGATGAACAGAACGTATTATATAGAACATAGAAAGTATTACATCTATAAAACAAAGTCGCCGCTTTATAATCTTTTAAATTATGCAAAGGATTTTAATGCAGTTTTAGTCAATAGAATGATTTAAGAAGAAGATTTATAATTGTCTAATGTGTCTAATACATTTAAGAAAAAGAGATAATTTAAAATATTTGTAATATGCCATTGTAAATAAACGTGTTTTATACGTTTACAATGCAAACTTTGGCTATCTTACAAAATATATCAAAATAATACACTACGAAATTGCATATCTTATAAAGATCTACCAACAAAAGTCTGTAATGGTATATGTCTTTATATATAATCATGCTTATCTTTAAACCTCATCATTCTTCTACTCTTATCCCAATTACTTGGGGTCGATACAAAATGTACTCTTCTTTCATTGTACATATTGTAAAAGTTATTGGCAATAGTTTCATGACGACGGCCTGCCAGACATCAACACTCCTTAGGAATGTTATCGTTGACCAAACGGCATCAGACGGAGTTGGTCCAGGTCGTTATATGGATCTTAGTCGTATTTTACGACATCCACGAGCATGCATATGTATCACATATTATATACTTTATGTTAACTAACCAAATATTTAGCACTTCTAATTTAAGGTACCCCTGATTATGTCAAGGGAACCGCATGACCAACAATTAGTTTGAAAAAAAAAAAAGAAAGACATCCACGAGCAAGGGTTGGTAGTTTTCGTAGCCTATCACACAGCGTGCTTTTCTTTACACATTACTACAAAATAATAGGTTATTTAAGAAGCTATTTTTCACAATACATTATTACTTTTTATTCAATTAAATACGTGGTATATTTAATATACATTGAAATTGTCCTTTATAGTATATGATTAAAATGAATATACTAGAAGTTATCTGCAGGGCCGGATCTACCATGGCTTTTAAGGCTTTTAAGGCTTCACCAGCCTAAGGGCCTGTGGATTTAAGGGGCCCCGATCTAAGTCAAATCAAAGTCAAAAATAGACGATAATAATTTAAAGAATATGCCAAAGAAAAGGGCAGGAAGGTTGTTTTGTTGTGTCAGTCCTCCCGTGACCATGATCACTGTAAAGTGTTCGAAACGTCGGGAAATTATAAATCAAATACAAACGCGATAGAATCCGTAAAAGTAGTTTTATTTCAAATGTGTAATACTCGCGTAAACATTAGAAGTCATTAGGTTGTTTTATAATTTGTCAAATTATTTTCGGTCCTATTTAACAAACACTAAGGCATACTACTATAAGTAATTAGTATTAGTTGCTGTGTGGTAGCGGCTACGAATACTATCAACCTTTACTTTGCTCGTGGATGTCGTAAAAGACGACTAAAAGCATTATATCAACCTTTTATTTTTTTGTTTACGCTGTGGAAATGCTTTTGCGCACATCCCCCGCCAGTGACAGACGGGGGGGTGTGTGGGACTCGCCGACCATGAGATTGACGGCCGGAATACCCACTAAAACCTAACAGCGGTCCCTTCCGCGCTTTTACGGGATGCCGGAGAGATCGTCTATTGACATTCTATCCCCGACACCCCTACGCTTAGCCATCTGGCCACGACCAGTCAGCCGTCAAGGCGGTGGGAGGAGGTGCGCGTAGCGCCTCCCTCTCCCTGGTCGCCGCCGGCGGAGCGAGTTCGCAGACGCGAGTGCTTCGCGTTCTCGCTCCGCGGCCTCCTTTGCAGAGATGACTTCCTCGCAAAAGGAGGCCATCGACGTCCAGTGCCTGTCGCTGTCAAGCATCTTGTTGATGACGGTTGACAACGATAGGTCCGCTCCAATGACCGCCGACAGGTCGCGGCGCTGAGGCCCCCAGGCGGGACATACCTCCAGGGTGTGACGCGCGTCATCGATTTGCGCGCCACACTCATGGCATCTAGGGGCCTCTTCACGTCCAATTCGGTGCAGGTACTTACCGAAGACCCCGTGTCCGGTAAGTACCTGTGTCAGCCTGAAGGACAGGTTGCCGTGCCTTCGTGTCGTCCAGCGGTAGCATTATATCAACCTAGGCCAACACTATCTGATGCCATTTGGTCAGCAAATACATTCTCAAGGAGTGTTGATGTCAGGCAGGCGGCCGGTCATAAAACTATTATCAATAACCTTTGCAATATGTATGAAGAGGGGTACATATTGCGTCGGCCCAAGTAATTGGGATAAGAGCAGGAGAATGATGACTATAAGTAATTAGGTGGGCCCCTAATTAGTATTAGCCTAGGGCCCCTAAACTCACGGTACGGCCCTGGATATCAGGGATTAAAAATGCGGGTAAAGATACCTTGAAACGAAGCGAGATCGAGTCGCTAGTACACTATATGTATATAGGGCAAGTTACACAGATTGAAACAAATTAATCCGTTACAAAAAAAAAAACATCTACTTAATTATGATACCTAATTAAACTATTTAATCAAAGATGCGTACAAACAGAAATGTCTTGTCTCCGTAATGAGGGAAAATATTCTTACTAAGTACTTAAATAGCATACATTTTAATTCCCAGCGGCTAATGTGAAAGTAAGAGCAGGGTCATTGGCCTGTCTTAAGATTTAAAACAAGGTCACCCTTAATTAATAACGTCACAAGACTTTCAATCGTCTTGATGATTTGAATATATTTAACCGCATAGTTGATATGTATGGTTTAACTACTCCATGTGGTGATGGAGTAAGAATACAATTCACCAAGCCAACACCAACCAACCCTGTCTTACCCGTGGGTGATCGTAAGAGATGACTAAGGGATATAAAACGCATATAACATTTATTTTTATTGCTTTTGGTGGCAAACGAGCAAGCAGCACAATTGGTGGTAAGTGTTACTGCCGCCCATAGATCTTTAAGGCCATTGGATACCAATACAAACCCAAAGCCACCTACTTGGGCTTCCGGCTCCCTCGCTCACCGAACGAAGCGCAATAGTACGTTGCTATTACTCAGACGTCGATCTTCCGCGAGAGTGTGGTACAACTTCGGACGGACCGGCCCGCGGCTGTGGACAGAGAACTGTCAACAGTGTCAATTTCTTCGATTGTTGTATTCATAAGACAAAATCTTGACTTATTCAAGACTCG
This sequence comes from Lymantria monacha, assembly GCA_905163515.2. Taxonomy (NCBI): domain Eukaryota; kingdom Metazoa; phylum Arthropoda; class Insecta; order Lepidoptera; family Erebidae; genus Lymantria; species Lymantria monacha. The sequence continues at coordinate 15,733,344 of LR991104.1, read as the reverse complement.
CGGAGACAACTCAAATGGCTACAACACACGCGGTAATAAGAAACTTGCTGAGATACCTCGCAGACTTGCCAAATCCGACAAATTGACACACGTGATGGGACCCACTTTATATAATCAACTGCCTGAATATATAACCGACGCATCTGGCTTGCCAATGTTTAAAAATAAATTAAAGTCATGGCTTGTTGAAAAGGCTTTCTATCGTGTAGAGGATTTTGTCCCTAGGTTAAGATAGCTTTAATAATTTAATTATACAATTCACATTTTAACGATCCTTATTGACTCCTGTGTATTTATGAGGATGCATTAATTCCTTAATATTTTATTACAATTTAATTTATATTATATTATTTATGACAAATTATCACGAAAAATTAAATTATTTAATGAATGCGTTTGATGAGTTTATGTAGATTTTTGACTTGTAAATACTATATTTTTTTTTTTTTTTTTTTTATTGTCTACGGTGACAAACGAGCAAACAGCACACCTGATGGTAAGTAATGCTGTTGCACATGGACCCAGCAACACCAGGGGTACAGCCAGGCCGCTGCCTACCGTGAAGGAAGAGCTCTTCTTAAACCTCGTTTGAAGAAGGACATGTCATAGCGCTCGGGAAACACAGCAGCAGGTAGTTCATTCCAGATCTTGCATGTACGTGGGAGAAATGATCGCTGAAAGCGTACGGTCGAGGACCATATCGTTTCCAGGTGAAATGAATGAACCCTGCTACGGTGTCGAGTGGTACGGTGGTAAAATGGTGACGGTGGTACCAAGTCAAACAGTTCCTCAGAGCACTCCCCGTGAAAGAGCCGGTAGAGTACACAGAGTGACCCAAAGTCTCTCCGCCGCTCCAGCGACTCTAGTCTGTCCGTGAGATTGGGATCACCGACGATTCGAACTGCCCGCCTTTGTAGGGAGTCAAGTGGGTCTAGTTGATATTTAGGCGCGCCTGCCCAGAGATGAGAGCAGTACTCCATGTGAGGACGAACTTGTGCTTTATATAGCACAAGACGTTGACTCGGCGTGAAGTACCGCCTGGCCCTGCTCAGCACGCCCAACTTTTTGCTTGCCAATTTGGCTTTGTCCTCCAAATGACTCCCAAACTGGACTTTGTTCGATAGCTCGACGCCGAGGATCCCAATACTCTCGGAGATTTGGAGAGTTACTCCTTGGAACTGAGGCGCCATGATAAAAGGGTCCTTCTTCGCAGTGAACGCGCAAACTTGTGTCTTAGTGGGGTTGAACTGGACTAAATTCCGTTCACCCCATTTTGAGGCCCGCCCTAGAGAGCGCTCGACTTCAGACACAAGTTGAGCCCGTCTTTCCTGTAACATACTCCGAGGGACATTCTGATGCTCGGTGTATCGCTCGTCACCCGTGCTGTCATCCGCATAGCAACGAATACTCTCTATGGAGAGCATGTCATTGATATGCAGAATAAACAACGTCGGGGAGAGCACCGAGCCTTGTGGTACACCAGCATTAATGGGCATGGTCTCGGAGCAGGAGCCATCGACGACTACTTTTATGCTCCGACCATCCAAAAAACTGGTGATCCAATTACAGAGTCCCTCGGGGATTCCATATGATGGTAGCTTCGATAGAAGGGCCCTGTGCCAAACCCTGTCGAATGCCTTCGCGATATCTAGGCTGAACGCTAGCGCCTCACCCTTGCCCTCCAAGGCCTCCGCCCAACGGTGTGTGAGGTACACAAGAAGATCACCAGCCGACCGACCATGACGAAACCCATATTGGCGGTCACTGATCAGCTGATGATCCTCAAGGTACTGCAGAAGCTGATGGTTGATTATTTTCTCCATTATCTTGGAGAGCAAGGATGTAATCGCAATCGGCCTGTAATTCGACGGGTCCGACCGGTCTCCCTTTTTCGGGATCGGGTGGACATGGGCTATCTTCCACGAAGATGGAACCCTACAAGTATCATAGGAAAGTCGGTATAAGCGCGTGAGGACGGGGGTCAACTCGGGGGCGCACGTTTTCAGGACCACTGCAGGGATGCCATCCGGCCCGCTCGACTTATGTACGTCTATTAGCCGCAGCTCCCGCCTCACCGCTCGCTGCGTAATGCGGATTTTAGGCAGAGAGCTTTCACACCGCGGGATGATAGGTGGTGTGGCGGTTCCAGCGTCCAAAGTCGAGTTACAGGCAAAGAATTGACCTAAAAGATCGGCCTTCTCCTTTGCACTGTGGGCTAGACTGCCATCATTTTTCTGCAGTGGTGGGAGATTGGACTGGCAGAAGTTGCCTTGGGCAGCTTTGGCGAGCGACCAGAATGCACGACTCCCGGCGGGATAGCTCTCCAATCGCTCGCCGATTCTGGCAACATGTTCCGCCTTGGCTCTGGCAATAGCCTTCTTACTAGATCTAGAAGCAGCATTAAATTTTCGCTTCTCCTCCCTGACATTTGGGTCCCGACAGTTTTGGGCCCTATTCCAGGCCTGGTATGCGGACTGCTTTTGCTGTGCAGCCGTCCTGCAGGTTTTATTAAACCAAGGCCGGCTGCGGCCACCGACCGGTATTTTGGTGTTGGGGATGAACAATTCCATCCCCGTAATAACGGTATCGGTAACGCAATCCGCACAAATGCCAGGGTCCCTAGAGGCGAAGCAAAGCTGCTTCCATGGGTAGGATGCGTAGAACTCGCGAAGCCTATCCCAATCTGCTGACTTATATTGCCAGACTCTGCGAGTCCCAGTCGCTTTAGAGCGATTAGGCCTCGCAATAGGGGCTTTGCTACGGACCAAGCAGTGGTCAGATGAGCCAAGAGGAGCTTCGACCACTACCCGGTATCCGTGCTGGTGTGTAGTCAGCAGAAGATCCAGTAGAGACGGCTCATGGCTCTCAATGTCTGGAACACGGGTGGGCTGTGTTACCAGTTGTGAGAGACCATAGGCCGAGACCATATTGAAGAGATGCCTACCCAAGAGGTTAGTGGTTCGGGACCCCAACCACTCTTTATGATGAGCATTAAAGTCTCCAAGAACCACCACCTCCGCTGATGGACACTGCTCCAATATTTCGTCAATCCCCCATTGAACGTTCTCGAATAACTGAGTTGACCCTGAATCACTGCCATGGGACCTGTAGAGGCACGCGTAGATGCGGGTATACCCTCCATAGTCTACGCGTAACCATAAAATTGACAGGTCACCATGCTCGAGGGCCCTAAGGCGGCGACAACAGATGTCATCCCGGATGAACACGCACACCCCAGCTTTACGGTGGAAGGAGTGTTCCAACTCGTAGCCTGGATAATTTAGGTACGAAATATCATCCGGGGCACTTATCTGCGTCTCCGTTAAAAAGAGCAAGGCAGGCCGCGCCGTCTCGAGGTGTTGGTGGACGGCGTCGAGATTGCTGTGTAAACCCCTAATGTTACAAAAGTCCACGTCAAATGTGGATAGAGGGACCGCCGTGTAAAACCTTCTCTTTTTGTGTTTCCTTTTCATGGGTTTTGTATAAGAAGAGGAAGGGAGTGTACTTTCGTGGAATGGGGTCCGGTGATGCCAAAAAAAAAGGTGCGGGGCATAGTACATGGTTGGAGGGTGGGTTTTGTGAGGAGCTGACACGAAGCACGGAAGGGCCCCCGGTGCCCCCCCGCCCGTAGTCGTCGGGCTCCACTCCGGTTTCCCACTCCGGCACGACGACTCCGCAACGGGATTTTCGCCGGTTGGCGGGACAGCCTCCCAGGGGGGATAGTCCTGGGCTCGGGTCCCCTGCTGACCGGCAGGTGGCCGGCGGTGACCATTCCCACCGGGTCTCCCTGTACCCCATATCAGCCCCTCACGCCCAATGCCCCAACCAAGACCTTACCACCGTAAATTTCAAGCATCACCAGAACCCACCACACGAAAACACACCCGGAAAGTTAGGCTCCGGCTCTCTCGCTCACCGAACGAAGCACAGCGGCAAAAGCCACCATTCATACGTCGATATTCTGCGAGAGTGTGGTACCACCCCGGTCGGGCCTGCCTGCGACTGTAGATAGAGAACTATCAACAGTGTGGCCCTACCACAATAGCTATATATATATTTACCAATAAATTGATTATTCTGATTATTATTATTATTCTGTGGTCCTACCATCTATGCGAGAGAAGGAAAACTCGAAACAAAGCCCTATACCAACACGTCTGACCAGCGTGGTATAGTAGATCAATTTCCCTCCCATTATGGAGAAGGCCCAACCAAACTGGGATAAGCTGAGATGATGATGGTTTAACTAACGATTGCAATACGAAATGTTATAGGTTCGATTCTCAACACACGACACGTGCTTTCATAACATAATTGTTATGAGTGTGTTATTCGTTAATTGTATGTCTGTATGGTCCGCTACGACTTAATGATTTATTTATTTAAGTGGTTTGTGAAGATTAAAATGACAACATTTGAAGATGAAGAATCAACTGCATCGTCCTGTTCTTATCCCAATTAATGGGGGTAGGCTTAATATAATACCAAAAAACAAAGCATGAGAATTCAGAGATAAGTTTGCCCTTATCTTTCTCAAATGGTACCTTTAAATTCATCCATGTGTTGACAGAGAATACAATTCAACACCTTCTTGCCCTACCATTAAGACCAATAAAGGATTTTATTAGTAGCAGGACCACGCTGTTGACTGTTTTCAGTCCACAGTCACGGGCCGGTCCGTCCGGGGTAATACCACACTCTCGCAAAAGATTAACTTCTGAGCAATGGCAATGTGCCATTATGCTTCTTCTTCTTCTTTTTATGTATTGGCAATCAGCTACTTAAATGAGCCATTGTTGCCAGTGTCGAGTTATAATTACCTTCAAGTTTTTAGTGTCTTCAGATTAGTCATTGTCCGTCAGTAAGTCAAATTGTCGCCATCAACAGTGCTATGGCCACACTGTTAATGGTATCTTGTGGGAATTTTGATGGAAAACGAAAACGTTGTAAAGCACTTTTATATGATATTCACTACATCTCAGCAGTTCAGTCACATCACATTACATAAAATACCATAAAAAATATCTAATATAACACGTTAAAACACTAAAATATCGAATATAATACAAGAGCACCACATGACGTTTTAGCTTCCCGCCAAAAGTCCGCCATTATGCTTCGTTCGGTGAGCGAGAGAGCCGGAAGCCCAACTGGGTGGATTTAGGGTTTTTATTGGTAGGCAGCGGCCTAGCTATACCCCTAGTATTGCAAAGGTCCATGGGCAGCAGTAACACTTACCATCAGGTGTTTTGCTTGCTCGCTTGCCACCAAAAGCAATAAAAAAATAGATGTAATATGCAGATAACATCTATGCAAGACAAGGAAAACTCGAAATAAAATCTTCTACCGACCTATCTAACCAGCGTGGTATAGATCAATTTCCTTTCTAGCTCAGCATTGGGACGTATATGAGCTAAGATGACCTCTAAATTGACGTTCTAACCAATTTTGTAGGTATTTTAGCATTTAATATATATACGAACAAAATTCGAAGCCTTATATTTCGTTTCTAGTAAAATAAAATATGCCTGGCAGCTTTGAGCGCTTGATCCATAATTAACGATTCGATATCGACCTTGCGATTACATCGAAGTACATAAGTAACAAGTGAAAGTATAACAGCATCGATATTAAGCGAATATTTCGTAATACAAACAAGCTTTCAGGGCTGTCTGCAGCTTGTTAATGACTATTAATTTCTATATATTTTATTTTGCATGAAGTTTTTTTTTTTATTTAAATAAAAGACACCACCCTGCACTAAGGAAGTAATCCTTGTATTGCGGGGGCCTTTACAAACATACAATAAATGTAGACATATTACACCCAGAGTTAGAACACTTTGTGGATCGCACAATATATTGTCCTGGGAAGGAATCGCACCCCGGCACTGGCGCGGAATGTCGGTATCTTAACCACTACGCCATCTGTTCAGTCAAAGGTGTATGAAATTTTTCCTATAATCATCATAATCGCAGCCTCCTCTAAAATAGGAGAGAAATTTACCTACTATACTACATCAGACGAGTTGGTATAGGGTTTTATTTTGAGTTTTCCTTTTCTTACATACTAGGTATATTTACATACTAGGTATTTCTATTAGTCGACTTTCTCGAAACCCATTTTGCTCACACTTACTGCACTAATATTCAAATCAAATCAAATCAAATCATTTATTTTGCATAAGCCCCATAGGGGCACTTACATATTGTCAATTTACAATTGTTTTTTTTTTTAATTAAATTTAATTAATCTACCTTATATCTATTAATGTTTGATACACCATTTGTAAGATTATTTTTCCCCGTAATGATAAAATATAAGTAAATAGATATATAAAACTGAATATTTCCACGAAAAAAAAAAGTGTGTGTGTCAGCTCCGACGCACGACTGGAGTTTACTCCTTAAGTACGATTATCAAAACAGGCGTAAAAAAAGCACATTTGACTAAAAATAATATATATATATATATATATATATATTTATTAAAACTGTTCAGTGAAGTATTATCTCACGTCAGAAAGTGAAAGGTGCGCAGAATAGGTTGCGCACCAAATACGTGACGAGGTCATTCGATCACTAGATGTTACTCCTCAAATTTTTCCCATAACGGGCGCCTTATATGAAAGGAGTAAACTTCTGAAGGAGTAAACTCCAAAAACATTTTAAAATTTATATTTCAATGCGACACTGTTGAATGAACAGAAATATTACTTATATTAATTTCTCTATTATGTTAAAATGAAATGGAAAATAATATCCAGAATTAACATCGCCATCGAAAGAGAGAATGGTGTAAAGATAGAGATTCATATGAAAGAGTATTGGTGTAAAAATGCGAAAGGGAATGCTCCGATGGTTCGTACATGTGGAAAGAATGCCGAACGAACGTCTGGTTAAGAAGATATACAATGCGAAAGTGGAAGGATGTAGGTACCGAGGGAGACCGAGACTAACCTACCTAGACCAGATCGGTTATATACTGAAGGAAGGTGGAGTCAAGAGTCTCCGAAACCGGCGAGAGTGTATGAAGAGAATTATGAATGATGAGGAAGCGAGTGAAGTATGCAGATATAGAATTCTCTGGCACTCTGTTCTCTCTGCCTACCCTGCAAGGGATATGGCGTGATGATATGTATGTATGTAACATCGCCATCTGTTGACATAGCCTAATAAACATTACGATTTTCACAAAAACTTAAGTAGTGTAATTACTACTTAAGTTTTGTGTGCTTGTGTTTTGTTGTTTCCCTTTAAAAAAATGTTCCTATGAGAACACGAAGATAAAATATAGCCTATGTTACACGCTGATGATGCAGCTTTCCATTAATGAAAGATTTTTTAAAATAGATTTAGTAGTTTAGGCGTGAAATCATAACAAACAATCTCACATGGGCATTTATATTAGTTAAAATATATACAAGCAGCTACGAATACTACCAACCCTTACTTTGGTTGTGGATGTTGTAAAAGACGACTAAAAGCTTTATATCAACCTTGGCCAACACCACCTGATGTCGTTTGGTCAACAATCGCAATCCCAAGGAGGGTTGACATCAGGCAGGCGGCCGGTATTCAAACTATTGCCAATAAATTTTGCAATACGTAGGAAGAGGAGTACATATTGCGTCGACCCCAAGTAATTGGGGTAAAGATCAGGAGAATGATGACATAGTTTTAGATGAATTTACTGGCGCCTCCCATGGTCAGAGTACTACAGGTACCAAGAGTACAATAAGTATATACTTGTCCATATTTAGTACAATTATACGTTACAATATGAATAATTCAAGTTGTGTGACAGCCCTGACATCATTGCTGTATAGAATACAAATACGGATTAATTTTGAACGTGTATTGACAAATCATTATCGAATAAATAATTTATTTTTTTATTATATTTTTTTATACGTATTTGTATGTAGTTTGTTGTTTACGTGTGTGTTGTGGTGAGTTTTTGAAAATACAAAGTGCTACCACCCATTAGTTTTTATATAATAAGAACTAGTTTTTTTTCTTATTGCTTATGGTGGCAAACGAGCAGACAGCACACCTGATGGTAAATGTCACTGCCGTCTATAGACCTTTGCAATACCAAGAGTATAGCTAGGCCACTGCCTACTAATACAAACCCCAAACCCACCCCAGTTGGGCTTCCGGCTCTCTCGCTCACCGAACGAAGCGCAATGGCACATTGCCATTACTCAGACGTCAATCTTCTGCGAGTGTGGTACTACCCCGGACGGACCGGCCCGCGGATGTATAAAGAGAACTGCCCACAACGTGGTCCTACCACAATAGTTTGCGCGCGTAGTACACTAGGTCATTTTCCTTCTTATTATGTAGGAGGTTCTAGCCTAGTAGTGGGACGTACATAAGCTAAGACGATGATGAGATATTATATAAATAGTCAACCAATTTGTTAAGCGTAGTGATTATTACCTGCGCCTGATGCCGCCCTAGCCGAGGCCGCGGGTGACTGGATCGGGGAATTAGTCCGTCACCCGCAGAGAGGCCGACCGCGTGAGGAAAGACCGACCTCCTACCCGAGGGGGGATGTCGGTCGAGGAGAGGGTACTCCTCAGGGGTATTCCGTCGGGCCGACCACTGACGTCAAGTCACTCTGCTCCGGTGGTCGGCCCAGCGACGAAGGCGACGTCACGGGTGGGTTACGGATGTGCGTGCTTACGCCCCTCTGTCACCCCGGATGGAGTGGTGCGAGGAGTGCGCCGACCGTAGCCCACCCCCCAAAAAAAAAAAAAGAAAAGCGTAGTGATTATGCATGATCTTAGAGAAGTCATTCTCCAATACAAAACTTCGTTTAGTTTTTGGACAGATTTAGTGCTACCAGAAAGTGACTGTAAATGATGCAGCAAGATAAACTGTAACAGCTGCAATCTTACCAACTTTTTTTTACCACCTTGTACTAAGGAAATAATCCTTGTAATGCGTGGGACTTTACAAACTTATAATAAACGCAGACATATTACACACCGACTCAAAACAACCCTTTGTGGATCCCACAAAGTTATTGGTCCTGCGTAGGAATCGATTTTCATTTTCAATTTTCCGTGTGGTGACGGAGTAAGAATACTAAGGTATAGTCGCCAAATAACGTCCCCTTTTTGTAAAATTAAAATATAGAAAAAAATATTACGAGTAGAGTAATAAATAAAACATCAAACTTTAGGTAAACATTTCTTTATTATTTTAAAGAATCAAAAACTAAATTAACTTACTTACTTTTTCTACAAAAACAGCTTTTACAAAAATTTAAAATATAACATTTATTTTTTTTGGGCTCCTAATTACGTCCCGGGGACGATATTGAGATCACAATAATCAGTACGTAAACTTAAATTGTATTTCTAACAGTAATTATTAGTAATCATTATTATAATATCTAATCAGACTTTTATTAATCATTGGTTTAGGTTTAAGTAATTTTAATTCTCAAAACAAATCATACAAATAAAATTAGCTCTTGGATTATTAACACAATCCTCATGCATCCATTGGAAACATTTTGTGCACCTTATCCATTTCTCTCCCTTTTCATCTTGAGAAAAACTTTTATGACAAACTGGGCATTCAGCGTCATCATTGTCACTATCTTCTTCGTCAATAGAAACTAAAATTGGGTCGTCATCATCAGATGTCACGCGGTCACGCCATAGTAATTAGTTTCCATTTGCAAGCAATAGTTCACCAACTCTTCTTCTAATTCAGATGGCAAAACTGGTTTTCTTCCCATTTTTCCAGAAGGTATATCTTCTATAGGCTTGTCAGACTTTACGTAATCTTTCAAAGTAGCTCTTGGAACATTAAATAATTTAACTGCCTTTTTATAACCAATTTCTTTAGTTCGTACAGCTTCAACAGCTTTTTTCATTGAATCAGGATCCCATAACTTTCTCTTTGGCATCTACAAATAATATAAATAAATATAAAAACAGTTACAAAAAATGCACGACAGTGATCTAAATATCGTCCCCGGGACGATATTAGGCTCACGCTAGGGGACGATATTAAGAATTTGGCAATTTTATTGTTTTCCTCCATTTAACCAAAAACACATGTCATAACCCAAATTAAATTAGAATCGATTTAAATCTAAGCGATAAGAACAATTTGTGACAAATATTTCGTATTAATAAGTCAAACAGATCTATATATAAACAGTAACCATAATATTTCAATCAAAAACTCACCTTGAACAGTTTTTTCTTTTTTTAAATATCTCAAGACAGAAACTATATTCCACCGCCAAACTTTTGCAATGGCCGACTGACGTAAGTAACTTTAGATTTCAAGTATTTAAACTAGATGACGTTACTTAGAAAAAGAGAAACCGATGGGGACGAAATTAGGCTCGGGGACGAAATTTGGCGACTGTACCTTACCTATTCACCACCCCATATCTTGGCCGTGGGTGATCATACGAGACGACTAAGGGATATGAAACGCATGTAACATCCATGCGAGAGAAGGAAAACTCGAAACAAATCCCTATACCAACACGTCTGACCAGCGCGGTATAGTAGGTTAATTTCCCTCCCATTATGGAGGAGGCCCGAACCCAACAGTGGGACATTTATGGGCTGTGATGATGATGATGATGTAGGAATCGAACCTACGAAACTGGAACGTAAGGTTCTTAACCACTACGCCATCTGTGCAGTCAACTTTACTTTGCTAACATAGATATAAGTTTCTTTTTATTAAGTTTTTTTTTTTTTTATTAAGACATTACGCAACATGAAGTTAATACATTTACTTTAAGTACATAAAATGATTAAGATGTTATCCTTGGATTTAAATCGTGAAATAAATTATATAAGTGGAATTACGTAAATTATTTACTTTTAAATTTAATAATATAATAAAATATCCGTAAAGCTTACATGGATTCTGTACCTATTTAATATAATTTGTATTTCAAAACCCTCATGGTTAAGTGGTATTAATTAAATAGCTGTGTGGTAGCAGCTAAGAATACTACCAACCCTTACTTTGCTCGTGGATGTCGTAAAAGACGACTAAGAGCGTTATAACAACCTGGGCCAACTCCATCTGATGCCGTTTGGTCAACAATTACATTCCCAAGGAGGGTTGAAGTCTGGCAGGAGGCCGTCATAAAACTATTGCCAATAATTTTTACAATATGTACTATAAAAGAAGAGTACATATTGTATCGACCCCAAATAATTGGGATAAGAGTAGGAGGATGATGATGTGTAAAGATAAGTATGATTATATATAAAGACATATACCATCACAGACTTTTGTTGGTAGATCTTTTTTAGGGATGAAGCCAGAACAGATGTAAGAGTAACAATAGGTAATGATGCACTGGAGCAAGTGGATGAATTTGTATATCTTAGATATGGATTTAGCCGAGATGGAAGGTACACCACTGATATAGCGCGAAGAGTGAATGCGGGCAATAGTGTGAATGGAGCGTTGGGACAACTTCTCGGTAGCCACTACCTCAGCCAGATGGCACGTGTAGCAATACATAACGCAGTGCTTGTCCCAATATTACTATATGGAAGCGAGAGTTGGGTATGCAGAAAAGAATATAAAAGTAAAATTAATGCGGTCGAAATGCGATCTCTACGGAAAATCTGTGGAGTTAGGCTGATCGATCGCATTCGTAACGACGACGTAAGAGAGCGAGTAGGTATGAAAAAGAGTATCGGTGTAAAGATGCGAAAGGGAATGCTCCGATGGTTCGGACATGTGGAAAGAATGCCGAACGGACGTCTGGTTAAGAAGATATACAATGCGAAAGTGGAAGGATGTAGCTAACGGGGAAGACCGAGACTAACCTTCCTAGACCAGATCGGTCATGTACTGAAGGAAGGTGGAGTCAAGAGTCTCCGAAACCGGCGAGTGTATATGAAGAGATTTATGAATGTTGAGGAAGCGAGTGAAGTATGCAGAGATAGAGTTCTCTGGCACTCTGTTCTCTCTGCCTACCCTGCAAGAGATATGGCGTGATGATATATATGCATCGTTTTAAGATATGCAATTTCGTAGTGTATTATTTTGATATATATTGTAAGATAGCCAACGTTTGCAATGTAATAAACGTATAAAACACGTTTATTTACGATACCATACCTATTACAAATAATTACATTCCCAAGGAGGGTTGACGTCTGACAGGCGGCCGGTCATAAAACTATAGCTTTTACAATATGTATTATGAAAGAAGAATACATATTGTATCGACCCCAAGTAATTGGGATGAGAGTAGGAGAATGATGATGGTAAAGTGGTATTAATAATAATAATTATTATTTTCATAACACATCAATCATATTTTTTGTTATCACAACAGTCGTTATGACATATTTTGAATGTGCATATTCCTTTTTTAAACGTAATGTTCATTCTAAACCTTACGTAAGTGTTAAGAATTTATGATATTTAAAAAATGTTATTGCTAATTTATCATCTATTTAAGTTAGAACATGTTCCTGTTATTAGTTTAAATGAGCATAGTAGCTTGATAAACGAACTTATTGGAGTTTACTCCTTAAGAATCGATTTTCATATAAGGCGCCCGGTATGAGAAATAATTGAGGAGTAAAATCTAGTGATCGAATGACCTCGTTACGTTTTTGGTGCGCAACCTATTCTGCGCACCTTTCAACTTTCTGATGTGAGATAATACTTCACTGAACAGTTTTAATAAATGTAAATAAATATATATATATATATATATATATATATATATATATATATATATATATATATATATATATATATATATATATGTATATATATATACATAGTAGACTGTCTATTGTGTTAGTTAAAAACTGTGTTACAAAAGACAGGCATCTGCCTATTAAATGTGAGCCATCTCTTAATATAGATTGAGTAAAATTGAAAGCAGTGTTTACGGATATTTATATCCCTATCTAACTTAAAACATGATATCATTTAGTGTAAAAAATAACAATAAATCTTAAAGTGATTTTAATATATTTTTTTATATTTGTTCTTTTTTTACATTTTGATGTATAGTCATCAATTTTTGAGATTTGGTTCAAATTTCAAGTATCTAAGCTCAATGAGAAGTTAGTTTAAAATCAATTATAAAATTCTAATCGGATAGATATTTAAGAAAGTGATTAAAAAACATAATAATAGAAAGAACTGGCTGGAACACCAAATACAATTAAGTACAACGCCTACAATCTTTTTATATACACTACCGTCCAAAAGTTTGGAAGCACACCTGTTTTCAAACAAAACAAATAAATGCCGACTAATAGCGGTAAAAATTAGCAATAATCTTAAGTTTTACAACCTTTTACGACTGTCTACACAAACACAAAAGGATTATTATCCTACATTCATCAAGTTTTATGGAATTCCTTAATATTGACGAAACACGTGTTTTATGACTTAATCCGTCGGCTACTTTATCCTATGCAATGGTGTAGTTTTATTGATAATGTTTGCTGGTTTTAACTTTTTTAGACCTTATTCAGTCGCACTTGAGCATTGGCACGTGAAAGTTGTGATATTAACATTGTCTGTATTCGAAAGATATCGGCTACTACTTTGACCGTATTTTTTCTTCTGAAAATGGCAAAACGCAAGCAAATCACGCTTGAACAGCGAAGCGCTATTTGCACTCTACGCGAGGAAGGATACAGTGAACGTCAAATCGCAGAAAGGCTCGGAATTTCTTGTAAAGGTGTCCACTATACCCTTGCTAGAAAACAAGAAACGGGGAAAAATGAAGATAGAAAGAGATCTGGTAGGCCCAAATCCACAACAAATCAAGAGGACAACTTCATTAGAGTTCTTTCTAAACGGAATCGACGCTTAACTGCACCACAGATCACTGCAGCTCTGAATGATACGCGAGAAACACCCATTTCAACAACTACTGTTAAAAGACGCTTACTGTCTGCGGGATTAAGAGGATGTGTTGCTGCTAAAAAACCCAAACTAACAAATCGACATAAGAAAAATAGACTAGAATGGGCAAAAGCGCATAAAAACTGGACTATAGAACAATGGGAAAATGTCCTTTGGAGTGACGAATCAAAATTTCAGATTTTCGGATCCAATAGACGTGTCTTTGTACGCCGGTCAAAAGAAGAGAGGGCTTCAGAGGCATGTACAGTGCCTACCATCAAACATGGTGGTGGTAATGTCATGGTTTGGGGGTGTTTTGGCAACAGTAAACCCGGCAATCTTGTGAGGATAACCGGAAAATTAAACAAGGAAGGCTATTTAAAAATTCTCCAAGATTCTGCCATACCCAGTGGACTAAGTCTCATTGGTTCTGGATTCATTTTTCAACAGGATAATGATCCTAAGCATTCGTCTAAATTGTGCCAGAACTTTTTAAACAAGAAAAAAGCTGAAAACATTTTAAACATCATGCAATGGCCATCTCAATCCCCTGATCTTTCTCCCATTGAACTTGTTTGGGATGAACTTGACAGGAGGGTGAAAAGTCGTTGTCCTACGAGCTCAGAACATTTGTGGCAGCTATTAGAGAACGAATGGAACAAATTAGATAAAGATTATTTTAAAAAATTGATTAATAGAATGCCCAGAATATGTGAGAAGATTATAAAGGAGAAAGGTGGACACTTTGATGAAGCTAAAATTTAATCTAATTTACCATTGTATATTATTTTTTTATTTTGTTTAAGTTAGTTTCTGTTTTTTCTTTATTTTTTTATCAATACATTTAAATTTAAATGACTTAGTTTGGTTTTATTCGATTTTACCTTGCTGCTTCCAAACTTTTGGACGGTAGTGTATATCTTTAATTTCTTTTTTTTTGTGGTTTTCTTAGTTGTTAGCCTCAGATGGCTATGACAACTTTACCCGGACTGTAGGTGAGCGCTGAGGGCTCTCAACCCGTTAATCTTTAATTCATCATTCTAGCTTATATATGTCACACCGTTGGGCTCGAACCTCCTCCACAATAGAATGATAAATTGACTTACGTTAGTCAGACAAGTTGGCATAGCGTTGGTTTTAGTTCGAGTTTTCCTTCTCTTGCCATAGATGTTATATGTCTATTATAAACTTCTTTTTGGCAGTATATGGTCCGGATACACGCCGTCCGTTCTATACGAGGCGACGGAAGGACGGCGTGTGGCTTCATAACCGTATTCCCAAAATGCTAAAAAAGAATACGTGATTAATGGACGTCCACTTGATCAAAACAAATTATATCCATATTATGTACAACGATGTCCTGTCCAGTAATCGAATATACGACACGGGAAATCTCCACTTTAAACTACATAATCTGAGTAATATCTATATATGGGAGTTGACGTCATCGCTTAAGTTATAATACAAGATTGTATTAGCGTAAATATGATAAAACTCAATTCGCTCTCTAAGTAAAAGTTTATTATAATATTTATTTACTTTCTTTCTTGAATTTATACATCACTTATATGATTTTTAATAGACGATAATAAAAGTATTTACTTTATTATTTATTCTAAAAAAAAAACACAAAAATAACGGTTTAAGAAAAAGATTCTTGCATAGTCTCGTCAGGTATTGATTTTCTGTATGGTGACGGACAAGACAGATTGAATTATATTCTTACTGAATATAATTCAATCTGTCTTACCCGTGGGTGATCATAAGAGACGACTAAGAGATATAAAACGCATATAACATCTATGCGAGAGAAGGAAAACTGGAAACAAAATATACCAACACGTCTGACCAGCGTGGTATAGTATGTCAATTTCCCTCCCATTATGGATGAGGCTCGAGCCCCAACAGTGGGACATATATTAGCTGAGAGGAGGAGGATCGCCTGGTATTTTATAAATACACAATTAGTAGTTCGACTACCTTTTACATGAAATATACATATAGGGTTGCTATCCGTCTGCATTTCCCCGGATTTATCCTAGTTTAGAGAGCATCCGAGGAGCAGGATTTCATTTGTTGCCCGGGTTTAAAAAAATTAGTTTCGGGTCGCCCGCGACCCACACACTGCCCGCGCGATCAACCGACGAACCGAAAACCTGTTCACATGTCCAAGTTTTGGGCTCTATAATTCCGGGGTTGCCAAGTTTTAGAGATGGCAACCCTACATATGATATATAAAATCGACTAAAAATTATATCAATTTTAGAATCTGGTCGAGGCATATGTGCTATGATTTTCATATTTTTTTTTATATTTTTGTATTACATTTTATATAAAAAAGTTTACCTAATTTGAAAGGCGTCACTGGAGCTAATATTTGTTAAGCTTATAATATACATACAATATTATTTAAAAAAGTAATTTAAAAAATTACACGCCCGCTGAGTTTCTTGCCGGATCTTCTCAGCTTGTGGCCGCGTTACGATCTGATGGCAGCATATTGGATTGGTTTCAAATGAAATATATAACATTAACAATATATAAAGTGCCCCTATGGGGGAGTATGCATAGTAAATGATTTGATTTCTGAAAACAGTATAATTTTCATATTAAGCTAATTACAAATATTACAATTTTATTAGACAGAGAGAGCAATACACACAATGTGACGTCAACGTTGCAATATTTATATTAAATGTGCTTTTTACCGAGAACAAATATCTATGTACAAGAAAGGGATAGAATATTTGCCCTCTCTAACAATTTTCCAAAGCTTGTAACTTCTTTAATCGTGTATATTGTTTGATTATAGATATAGTTGTATTAATTTAATATTTTGATAGTAATGAAATACCTAATTCTACTTCAGCAGTTATAATTCTCGCCAACAGAGATGGGCATGTTAGACCATGGGAGAAAAAATTAAGCTATTATGCCAAGCTGGTCAGACGGATTGATGCATATTTTTCGTAGTTTCCCTTCTCTTATAGTTTACATACCGTTATCGCTTTATAAAACTTTTTTTTTTTTTTTTTTTTTTTTTATTGGTGGGCTATGGGTGCGTCTCGCCCCGCCAAATCGGTCCGGGGTGACGGAGAAGGCGGCGCGTGATCCCATAGACCCACCGTAAAATCCTCTCTCTTCGCCGTGCGAGCGGACCACCGGTACCCGATCTTTGTCTTCGGTGGTCATCGCTTTATAAAACTGGCGGAAAAGGAAGGAAGTATTGTATTCTTAAACTATCAACACGCGGAAAACAAAATTAACAGATACAAAACCAGATACGACGCAACCATCTGTGAAAAGTACAAAGAATTGTCCAGCGTGAGAAATATGAAATAAAGTTCATAATTTACATAATATAGTTTTTCAGACTATTATTGTACGTAGTGTTTACTTGTAAAAGGTGGCCATGAAGATGATAATAATAAACCTTTATTTCACACGTTTTATTAATTAATTTTTAAATATGTATATCACCATCATCTCAGCTCATATATGTGTCACTACTGGGCTCGAGCCTCCTCCATATTAGAAGGGCAATTGGCCTACCATTCCACACCGGTCAGACGTATTGGTATAAGGTTATATAGAATTTTCTTTCTCTTGCATAGTAGTTATGTCACCCACGGGTAAGATAGGAGGCACATAGACACGAACATGTACATATGTATGTGTATTATATATGTATACTAGCAGACTCGGCCACGCGTTTCTGTGGCTAAGGTAGGCTACCTTTGCGTGTCAGTAACACGTGGTGATTATGCTAATAAATTGTAGCTTATATGAAACGTTTGTATGTTTAACATAGCGCCATCGATTAAATACTTACTCAATATCGTTAGAATCGTTGGGAGATAAAAGATAATTGTGACTGTCAAATAATATACAAATGATTGGCAATAAAATAATATTGCCACATTAAATTGAGATGGAAGCTATCCTATCTTTTAAGTTGGATCAAACTACACTTGCTGTGCAAATTTGATTAAAATCGGTTAAGTACTTTAGGAGTCCATCGCGGACAAACAACGTGACGCGTAATTTATATATATTAAGAAGATATATGGGCAGACCCATTAATTCTCGACAAAAGTGTGAGCACTAAAGTCGTCGATTTTGATGCTGATTTTTTCTCGAAAGCACACCTTAACAGGAAACGAATTTCAGCCCGGTATGAGAAAATATGGCAGCTAGAGAATTTTTTGAATTTTTAAAAGTCTATTATTTACTCATTTTCAAATATTTGTATCTGAGCTGTGTGTGTTTGTGTGCTTATTATATTAAAGAGATTTATCGCCGATTGATTGGGACACATGGCGACGATTCCCATAGCATATGGACTGACTCATTGAACAAAATGGCAAACGGACATGATGTGAATCATTGATATATTCATTAGTTAATTCTGTGTAATCTGGAGGTTATTGTCTGCGGGTTTAAATGACGTTATTTTGAATTTACTATTTCATAATGATAGGTGCCGCTAGTTGTGAACTCGATTTCGGATGCCGCTTGTGGGATCTAATCTAGTCATATTTTTTTCATTATATTTATAATTTATAGTATATTTATAAATACCCGATACGAAACGAAAAATGATGTCACAAGCGGGGTTCGAACCCGCACCTATTGGGAATCCGGCCCAACCGTGCTGCCACTTACACCATCGTGAACTATTTTGGGACATGCAAATTTCGAATCATATTATATCTTACGTCTTCAAGGTGACGTATGCCATCTATCGGATTCGTATCGTATTTCGTATCGGGTATTTATAAATAATTAAGCATATTAAATGCTAAAAATTTCAGTAATTTTTATAGTATATTGCTTTTCGAATGGCAATATTGACTAAACATGTATATTTTTTTTATAAACTAATTTACGGATCCTCTGAGAACTCACGTCCGACCCCTTTGGTAACATAAAAATAAATAATGTTTACACATTGTATTGGATAATTTTTTGATGCTCTGTAAAAGAACTTTTTGCGGGAACGTGAAAGCGTCATGTGGTGATTTTGTATTATATTCAATGTCTTGTATCTTATCGTGTTTTGAATGTGTGATATTAAATAATTTTGAGGATATTTTATGTAATATGATGTGGAGGAACTGCTCAGATGTAAGGAATATGATATATACTTTACAAATGTATTCGTTTTCACCAAAATTCTAAGAGGAATGATGGGTAATGACTAAAATGAAGAAACTAATAATTTGTAAAGAAAACTTTAACTCGCCACTGGCAACAATGAGTCCATATTGGTAGCTGATTGCCAATACAAAAAAAGAAGATGAAGGCATTTTTCATCTTTTTTCCTGTGATATTAAACAACTATCAAGCTCAATTTATATATATATATATATATATATATATATATATATATATATATATATATATATATATATATATTTTATTTTAATATAACATTTTCTAAAACAGATTTCACCTAATGCAATTATTTTAAAAAAATGCTCGTTCAAAACTTTACTATTCACGGTTGAGTCTCATATTGAGTAAGTATAATTGTCATACCCATAATTTTATACTTTAATTAATATATAAATTATTTATCTTCATAATCATAATTAATGTTGTTTATATTTTAATCATTTCAAATGGAAATAACTGTTTATTATACACCGTTAATAACTTGTGTATTGGTCTGTGATTTTAGTTAATAAAATCCGGCCAAGTGAGAGTCGTGGTCTCTTTAACTTAATTCGATAATATTTGTATAAGATTTTAACACTTATTTATTTTATTAAGAGAGATCATTAAAGAATGAATTGCCAATTAAAGTCCGTTTAATTATTTCAGAAGAGTTCTACTACCAAACTCCGCTGGTCAGTTGTATTTTTTACAACTTTCACAGCGAAATAAGAAGCTATTCTACGATAAACATTACACCTGCACCCTTGAAAGGAGACCATCGGCTAAATTCGGCTTCGTAAAGCGTTGTTTCTGTCGCACGGTACCTGTGTGACATTCGTCAATAGTTATAAAAGTGTGAGAGAGTGCATTTGCGTCCATTTAAAAAAAAACAGCTTTAAGTGTTTCCTAATAGATATCAGACTGTTAGTTCTTCGTCTGACTTCAAACAGGTAGTGTGCGAGAGAGACAACGCTCTACGAAACCGAAATTAATCGATTGTCCTTTCCAAGATCGATGTGCATTATTTATAGTTGGGTACTGTAAGGTGTTTTCATCCATGTAGTGAGGGATTAATAAGACAATTCTACTCCTTCTTTCATACCTATGGGTGATCGTAAGAGACTAGAGGACTCAATCAAATAACATCGCTGCAAGAGAAGGAAAACTCACTATACCATATTACCTTAAACCAACCCATCTGACCAGCGTGGTATAATAGGTCAATTCCCTTCTCACCATTGAGGGGGCTCGAGCCCAGCAGTGGGACTTTTATAAGCTAAGACGACGGCTATAAGGCGGTAAGTCATTATATTCTAAACGGTTGGTTTAGACAAGATTATTTACTTCAAATATATTTTCACAGATAAACTTTCAAGAATAAAGACAACCTTGACAGTCCATTGAACTCTGCCACCAAATAAAATATTCAATGCAGGTATCGAACGGTTAACCACGGCAAGCGTATCTTCTATATATCTAAACATGTTTTAAACCATCGTCGATCAGGTTTTTGAAGAGTAACTTCTTATGGGATTTTAAAGACTGATCCGTAAACTTTTTATGTGACGATAGTGCGGTTAATTACTGTATCGGGTAGAGTAGCAGTAAAGTCTTATTTGCCTTTGGTTATAAGAGAAGATTAAGACACATACTTCTCGCTTGCATAATTTTATTAATTGAATGATAAACGCTGATATACAAAAATGATTGATGATTAATTAAAATATGTCATTGTAATATAAAAGTGTCACTATGTTTTTACGACATACCCAGTCTTTTATTGGCTGGCCACCGAAGTCAAAAATCGGGTACCGGTGGTCCGCTCGCACGGCGAAGAGAGAGGAGTTTTACGGTGGGTCTATGGGGTCACGCGCCGCCTTTCCGTCACCCCGGACCGATTTGGCGGGGCGAGAAGCGTCCATAGTCCACAAAAAAAAAAGTCTTTTATTGGCTCTAGTGGCATTGAACTCTGCAATATCAGAGGCATAGTGGTCTCTGTCTACCTTAATTTAATATTTGGGTTTATGACTCTCTCGCCTAACAAACGAAACACATCCTGGAAGAGTCTTTGTAGCCGTAGGCAAAAACCTCCGTGTGACGATGGAATTTTAATTTGTACTTAGTTACTAGCTTCGCCGTTGTACATATTGCAAAAGTAATTGGCAATAGTTTTATGACGTGCAGTCAGCCTGACGTCAACCCTCCTTAGAAATGTAATTGTTGACCAAACGGCATCAGGTGGAGTTGTCCGAGGTTGATATAACGCTCTTAGAGCGGTTCCGCACTACATCCGATCCGAATCCGTGAAAATATGGTCCATCGTAGCCGTAGAACTATTTCTATAGTAATTTACGCACTACATCTGATCTCAGTCATCCGATTTCTTTCAGTCATTCTATAATCTCCATGCTGCAGAAGATTTTTGACGGACCGATGTAGCCATAGAATTAGCTGTATCAACGTACGTCTACGTTCTTCGTACGTACAATAGTATTGCCAGAAGTAGACGTCGATTTAAAGGACTCATGATCAACGACGCGACGTGAACACTCTGCTGTGGCGTAAAATGTAAATGTAGCGTAAAATCACGTAATTCGGTCAGTTTTCTAGACCCATATTTTCACGGGCCCGGATCGGACAAGTGCGTAAGCAATATCCGAATTCGGTCAGAGTTTTCTAGATCCATATTTTCAGGGGTTCGGATCGGATTCGGATCGGACGTAGTGCGTAACCGCTCTTAGTTGTCTTTTAAGACATCCACGAGCAAAGCAAGAGTTGGTAGTATTCGCAGCCGCTACCACACAGTACTTGTAGCTTCTGTTGCTCTAATAAAGATTAATATATTACTTTTTCTTCAATATCTATCATTTACAGAGATTAGTCTGTTAAAATTTTATTACAATTAGATATACTGGAGTATATGGCCTTCAAAATAAAGAAAATTAAATTTCTAGAAATTAAAATAACTTTCTCTGTGTCTAATGCAATATAATATGAAATGCAAAACTGTATATTTATTAACATAATATTAATAAATTATAAATTCTAACATTTTTGTACATTTTACTTAGCAACGAAATAAATAACAAAATATCTGTCTTTGATTTCCAAAGTGTCTTCTTCTTGTAATCCCCTTTAATCCATATACATCCTACTTTTCAATAACTCTAGATTAAACAAATCTAATATCTTTAAATATCCATGTAGTGACGGACTAAGAATACAATTCACCACCCTATCTTACACGTGGGTGATCGTAATATACGACTAAGGGATATAAAACGCATGTAACATTTATGCAAGAGAAGAAAAACTCGAAACAAAACCCTATACTAACACGTCTGACCAGCGTGGTATAGTAGGTCAATTTCCCTCCCATTATTGAGGAGGCTCGTGCCCAACAGTGGGACATATATGACTTCAAATTTTTGTTATGGGTTCCTACCATCATTACCTACCACCTTTCTGACCAGCTGCTCCATTCTCTGTTACACCCGGTACATATGATGAATTTAGTCCCAAAGAATAGCGCACTACGTTTGTGCAATGTATTTTCTTCAATACCAAGCTATATTTTACACATCGTATTTATTTATGTACCGTTTACAATTCCGATAGCATTTATTACGAATCAATGAACGTTTTATGTTTCTGCAAACTGAGATATTTGTATATGGGTATTATAACTGTATTAGTTATGCCAGTAGTTTCGCTTACTTGGATAACTAAATACAACTAAACTATACATTATGGGTTATTATACTACACCTATTATAGGTATTATCTGGATGACCGAGCTTTGACCTGTATTTTTGTATTGCGGGGGACTTTACAAAAATCCAATTAACGCAGACAAATTACACCCACACTCAGAACAACAATTTGTGGGTCGCATAAAGTATTATCCTGCGTGGGAATGGAACCCACGGCACTGGCACGAGAGATCGGTATCTTAACCACTACGCCATCTGTGCAGTCAGATAATAAAAAAATATTGATAAAATAATGAAAAAAAATATATAAAATTTAAAAAAGGGATAACCAAGGATCGTTCTGGAGCTTTCTGAATTGGACTGCGCGATTTCCCAACTAAGCTATGTTTTATATACTTATTGCTTAGCCGTCTTTTAATAAATCCACATGTAAGGTAGGGGTTAGCGAATTATGTTCTTTCTCCGTCAACACACGGAAAGTCTTTAGTTACGGCTACGAAATTCCACTTTTAATTGTCTAAGGCCTAGCCATCAAAAATTAGAGAAGGTTAAAAAGGAGAACTTGGAAATAATGATTCAACTTCCCTCCAAGGCAACGCGGGAGACAGGCAACAAAATTTACTAAATAGCCAATAGGTAAAGAGGTGTACAGCTACAATACAGAATATATAAATAGAGCAAGTTTTAGCTTCTGTGTAATTAGGCGAGCCACCGAAGACAAAGACCGGATTCCGACCGGCCAAGAGAAGTACATGAAAGGTGGGTCTATGGGGTCGCGCGCCGCTTCTTCTCCCCGCTAAATTCCGTGTAACCATTCCTTAGCCCAACACCAAATAAAAAAAAATCTATAATTGAATTACGAAACAAGATATCATTCTGAAAAATAATGCATATATTAATAATATACTTGTTGGGTTTGGTACAACCATAATATAATATTATGGTTGTACCAAACCCAACAAGTATTAGGCATTACCTATCCCCTGGGGACGCTTATGGTATACCTACGAGTAATCGCCACGCGTCAATGGTTAGTTATAACGAATATTATAATATAAATTAATGATATTTGAACATAACAATGACCCCACAGGACCTTTTTAATAACAATCGAAGGAAGACAATGCGATTGTATGATAAATTATGAGCGAATATATTCTGTATGTCTTTATTATTTATTATTAGCTTGTGCCTCATACTGGGACTCATGCTTAATAAAAATTTAATATTAGTAGGGCCATATCGTTGACAGTTTTCTGTCTACAGCCACGGGTTAAGAGGCCTCAGCGCTCACCCACAGTCCGGGTAAAGTTGTTATAGCCATCTGAGGCTAACAACTAAGACACACAAAAAAAAAAGTGTGTGACGTGTGTGTGTCAGCTCCGACGCACGACTGGAGTTTAGTCCTTAAGTACGATTATCAAAACAGGCGCCAAAAAGCTCATTTGAATAAAAATAATATATATATTTTTATTTACATTTATTAAAACTGTTCAGTGAAGTATTATCTCACGTCAGAAAGTGAAAAGTACGCAGAATAGGTTGCGCACCAAAAACGTAACGAGGTCATTCAATCACTAGATTTTACTCCTCAAATTTTTCTCATACCGGGCGCCTTATATGAAAAACGATTCTTAAGGAGTAAACTCCAAAAAAAATGTCTACAGCCGCGGGCCTGTCCGTTTGGGATAGTATAAAATCTATATCTGAGCAGTGGCAGTGTGTGCTGTTGCGCTTCGTTCGGTGATTGAGAGACGGAGATCCAAATATTTGGGTGGATTTTGGTTGGTATACAATAGCGTAGCTTTACCCCAAGTATTAGAAAGATCCAAGACTGAATCTTCTCAGTGGTTGTCGTGTTACGTTCCTGTATTAGTATATTGGATTAATTTAATGTAAAATTAATTTATTGTTAAAGTTGATTAAGTGCGCACGCCGGGCTGGCAACGGATGTCAAGGAAGCTATGACAGTGGCCGGCCCAAAGGCGATGGGGTGGAAATACGGTAGGTTATGGAGCCATAGGTCGCTCTTCTGTCACCCCGAACCGGAAAAACAAGGTAGAAGCCCACGCGGGGTTTGTAAATAATAAATGAATATGTGAAATTTGTATTATAAGATACCGAAAATAACATTGCTACTCAGTCTCTAGAGAACTTATGTTATTCTAAGTCGGCTACATAGTTTTTACAACACCCACGTGAAGTTAGCGGCATGTGTACCCATTACACGGCAAAGAGATTTGATATGTAATATCTATAATTCTATATGACCGATCGTAACCGAGTATCTTATTGTTTATATTTTTTGGAAAATATAATGAGATAAAAATTGATAAAATAATGAAAAATAAATATGTATACAATAATTAAATTAAAGGTAAAATAAAAAAGGGAAAACCAAGAATCGAATTGAAGTTGTTTCTAACTTTCTGTCTAACTGAGCTATGAGTATTTTGAGTGACAGCAACTAAATTTGCCTTCATATTCTAATAGTTTTCAGCCAACGAAGAAATAAATATTTTCTCTTTGGCTGAAAACACTGGAAAACCATCTTTTTTCTATAGATAAAAGGGCATAAAATAAAAAAAAACACACAGCAAAAGTACTTGGGTGACCTTGTATTCTCACTACCACGTGGATAAAGTCAGTCACGAAGTTTATTATTCTACTAGGTATACACCACATACAAGGTAAAGTATTCAACCATAGCACCTAGTTCATAATTAGATATTAATTAAACATATAGACCAAGAGCCCAAAGCTGCTAGACTTATATTATTTTCTGAAAACACAAAATGTAGAGGTTCGAATTTCATAAGTACATTGTACATTGCATTACAGGATACCTGTAAAGTTAATTAGACGGTCGCTTTAAAGGTACCAGGTGAGAAAAGTAAATAAAAATTCCATAACACGAATATGAAAATGGGAGCCAAGTTCAATATTAGATATAATAATAATTGAGAGGTTGCCGACTTCACGGACAAAATATATGAGACCACATATACATATACAATATTTCAATCAACCATATTTTTTCCTTTGAAATAAAACTATTTTTACAGATTTCATGGTCACGAAAGTAAAAATCAAATACAAACGCGATTAAAACAGTAAATAGTAGTATTATTTAAAATGTGTAAACATCAAAAATTATTAAGTTTATCTTAATTTCACCTTTTTTTTTTTTGGTGGGCTATGGATGCGTCTCGCCCCGCCAAATCGGTCCGGGGTGACAGAAAAGGCGGCGCGTGACCCCATAGACCCACCGTAAAACCTTCTCTCTTCGCCGTGCGAGCGGACCACCGGTACTCGATTTTAACATCGGTGGCCATCTTAATTTCACCTACATTTCACTCAACTTTAAGTCGGTCTTTTAACAAACTTTGAGGGACTGCTTATGCCAGCATTGAATGTACATAAAAACACTATTCAAATAATTTGTCTTTCAGTAAATAATGTACATATGTTTTTCAACTCTGGGCTCTTGATCTATTATGTGTGGTTAGTTTCAGATTACAGCTATCAATTCAATAAAGTTGTGTTATTTATATAATTCTTACGCAATAACATCATTAGAAATATAATACAAATATAGCAGAGCGAAGCTGTAGAATAGGAAAACTGAAAACCCTGTAACAATACGTCTAACTAGCGTGGTATAATAAGTCGAGATCTCACTAACTGTGAAGAAGACTTGAGCCCAGCGGTGGTATGAATATGAGTTGAAACTGTGCAGATGCCATAGCGGTCTAAGTAGCGACCCAATACAGTTCTTTTTGCGATTCACAAATTCTAATCCTGTTATTAGAGGTCTACGAATTCCAGTCTGGGTGCTATTTTGTACGTTAATTATGGTTGTTAAGTCTCGCGCTATGGTGGGGATTAAAAACTAATAATACTGTATAGATAGATATAAATCTCTATAATAACGATGACATGTTGAACGTGAAACACTATTAGTCCTGCCGTGACCATGCACGCTGCAGTGTTCGCAACGTCAAGAAATTAAAAATCAAATACAAACGCGATAAAATCCGTAAAAGTTTGATTTATTTTAAATGTGTAAAACTCGCGTAAACATTCATCGTATATACGAGTATAGTTGAAACTGGTAATAATAAATAAATAATAAGCTAATTCACTAATAAAAATTGAGGAATATCGTGGTACATCTCCTATAGGAGATATATAAGTTATCTGAGGAAAGGTATCTACATTACGGAACCCATTTTAACCCTATTGTACCTATCATCGGTGACCATACGTGGTTTACGCCAAGTTAGACAGGATCAAGTAGTATAGGTGAATTAGGGCAAATACCCACAATCCTTAATTCAATTAGTACAAAACTTTATATTTATTATAATTCATCATCAAAAAATCGAGTACCGGTGGTCCGCTCGCACGGCGAAGAGAGAGGAGTTTTACGGTGGGTCTATGGGGTCACGCGCCGCCTTTCCGTCACCCCGGACCGATTCGGCGGGGCGAGACGTATCCATAGTCCACCAAAAAAAAAAAAACAAAAAAAAAACGGTCTTCCTCATATTTTGCCACAAAGTACAGTCCTGTGCTGCCTGTATCCAACGACCTTCAGCAAACTATTCACCAAGTCGTCCACATGGTACGGGGGCGACCAACACTGTTGTCTGATATGCGGTCGCCACTCGAGAAGCTCTCTTCCGCAGTGGTTACCCGTTCGGTGTTTTTTTATAATTCTATCATTTTAATGAGTGATGCAGCTATATTTTTTTTATTATTATATAGTAAAAAACAAGGTTGCCGCCCACTATGTATACGCTTAGATTTTTTAAACTACGTAACACATATTTTAGTAGAGAAAAGCTGAGAATTTAGAATGTTTTGTAGAATATATATTTTTATGCGCTTACATTGCAAACGCTGGCTAAATCTTAAGAGGTAGATCAAAATAATGTAGTACGAAACTGTATATCTTAAAAATAGTTAAATTTTAATAGTGGAAGGACCACACTGTGAACAGTTCTCTGTCTACACTCTCGCAGAAGATCGACGTCTGAGTAATGGCAATGTGCTATTGCGCTTCGTTCGGTGAGCGAGAGAGCCGGAAGCCGAACTGGGGTGGGTTTGAGGTTTGTATTGATAGGAAGCGGCCTAGCTATAACCTTGGTATTGCAAAGGTCCATGGGCGATAGAGACACTTACCATCAGGTATGCTGTCTGCTCGTTTGCCATCATAAGCAATAAAAAAAAATTATCAACAAAAATGTATAGGATTATATATGTCTTATTGTTATATTATGCGTGTGGTGACGGAATACAATTCAACACCGCTTATCTTACCCGTGAGTGATCGTAAGAGCCGACTAAGGGACAAAATATACATTATAACATCTATGTAAAAAATATATACCAACATGTCTGACCATCGTGCTATAGTAGGTCAATTTCCCTCCCATTACAAAGGAGGCCCAAGCCAAATAGAAAGACATATATGAGCTGAGATGATGATGTATGTCTATCTCCTAAGAATAACCTGAGGTAACCATGTTTATTTTTCACAGACTAACAAAAATAATTAGTTATTTACGATGCTATTATCTTTTTTATTGCTTTTGGTGGCAAACTAGCACACCTGATGGTGAGTCTCACTGTCATCAATGGACTTTTGCAATAACAGGGGTATAGCTTAGGCCGCTGCCTAGCAATAAACCCCAAACCCCACCCAAATGGGCTTTCGGCTCTCTCGCTCTCGAACGAAGCGCAATACCACATTGCCATTACTCAGCCGTCGATCTTCTGCGAGAGTGTGGTACTACCCCGGACGGACCGGCCCGCGGCTGTAGACAGATAATTGTCAACAGCGTGATCCTACCACTATATGGTGCTACCGATATTAAACAATACACTATTATTTCTTATCCAGTTAAATACATTAAGGTACGTGGTGTTGTATTTAATTTAGACCAAAGTTACCTTTCACAGAATAACATTAAAATAAATATATTAGAAGTTATAAGAGATTTAAAATGCGATGTTTGAGGGCCTGAAATCGAAGCGAAACGATGGCTGGCTTTAAGGGGCATCGAGGATATTACAAAAAAAATTGCGCTCGTTTGATGTCTTATGTATCCTTATTTCGAACGCTTTAATTGTGTAATTCTCACATAAAATATTTAAGGATTGACTCTTCTATACATTATACATTTTAATCACTTGTAATTTCCTCGATAGAGAAAAAATTCAAAGTTACCTCTAAATGAAAAAATAAACCCATAATACGGCGTAAATATTTCACTAAAGTTTATAAAATTTTAAACATTAATAAAACTTCGTGTTTCCTATAATTTTTATTTTTTACTTTTTTAAAATGTGTATTTGTTTAAGAGTACTATTATAAATGCAAAATTTTGGTTAAATCTTTGTTAGTCAATCAGTATTAAAAAATAGAGAGCCTAAACTGTATTATAAAACCAATAAAATGGTGGGAAGAGTTGACTGAATATATATTATAGCGAACAAAGCCGCGTTTATAAATTATAACAGTCTAGCTTACCAGGAAGTCAGTTAAAAATAAATTAAAACACATTATCCGGATAAATAATCGATACACTAAGAACATATTAAAATAACTGTATTTTGAGAACGTTTCCGGGCATAAGAATCAGTATAAATCAAAATATGATATCCATTGATTTATAATGGGGATTTGAAGGGAATTAATAAGCTATAACACTATGGGGTCACGGTTTTAGAATTCAATGTCAACGCTCTTTACCTCCTGGCAGTGCTAAAAACCGATCAAGGATTCACTAAGAAAATATTTAATAGCACTTTCCTGGAATGCATGCTGTGTTGTGGCGGCAACGAATACTATCAAACTTTGCATTGCTTTAAATCAAATTGGGCCTACTCCACCTGATGCCGTTTGGTCAACAATTACATTCACAAGGAGTGTTCATATCAGGCGGACAATCATAAAACTTATTACCAAAACATTTGCAATATGTATGATGGAAGCAGAGTACATATTGTATCAAGCACAAGTGATTGAGATAAAAGTATGATGATGACTCTCTTGGAAGACTTGTAATAACAAAAGGAATGGTGATAGTCTGTATTTTCTCTGTCACTACACGGATAATTCACTGGCTCTCTATTGTAGTACTGTATTATAAAGACAACACTATTAAATATACGGCTTAATGGTTAAGATATAGGCTTACTGTTTCAAGTATTACGGGTTCGATTCCCACAAAGTATACTTTACGCAGTACTCAAATTATTATTATCCTGAACTTGGGTGTGATATATATTCGTTAATTATATGTTTATAAAGTCCCCCCCGCAATACATGGATTATTTCCAAGGCGTTTTCTTTAAAAAAAAAACCCTGCATAAAGGAATTAATATTTATATTGCGGAGGACTATAATATACAATTAATATACACAAATCTATGTGGTGACGGAGTAAGAATACAATTCACCACCCCCTATCTTAACCGTGGATGATCGTAAGAGACGACTAAGGGATATAAACGCATATAACATCTATGCAAGAGAAAGAAAACTCGAAACAAAACCCTATACCAACACATCTGACCAGCGTGGTATAGTAGGTAAATTTCCCTCCATTATGGAAGAGGCTCGAGCCCAACAGTGGGATATATATGAACTGCGATGATGCTGATAATGATACACAAATAACACCCAGACTGAGAACAAAAATGTGGATCGCAGAAATTATTGCATGGAAATCGAACATGCAACACATATGGCATGTTAGGTCGAAATCTTAAACACTACGTCATTTGTACAATCAAGCATTTCATGAGTCATAATCTTATTGATATTCAGAATATAACAGCCGGATACCCTATAGCTATTTATATAACAAATGATTTTACATAGCGAATTATATCCTTTTTATGGAGATGCCAATTCCTTTCATGAATCATCTTGGCTGCGTTCCCAGACAGAAAAAAAAATAGGCCTTTGTTTATGAATGTGAAACTTGTAAGGCCACTTTTGTGGCTAGTCATCTTGCCGTTAGGTTTTCACTGATTTGAAAGTATTAATCGAAAGTTGAATACGCTTCATAGTTTAGAATCTCCGTTACAAAATACACATTTTGAATATTAATAAAAATATATATATAGCATAAATTCTTTAAAAATATGGTAAAAAGAAATAGATAGTAATTTTTACGGGAGTATTACACATTTGAAAATAAAACTATTTTTACGGATTTTATCGCGTTTTTATTTGATATTTAAGTTCATGACGTTTCGAAAATTTTACATCGTTCATGGTCATGGGGGGGACTATGTCCTGAAGAACAGTGTCCTCCCGTGAACATGAACGCTGTGAAACGCGGTAAAATATTTCTTCGTATCTATTAAAGGAAATTAGAATACATTGTGCAACACCAATATCACTTTGTTCGTCTCTTTTTTGTATCCCTTACTCAAGAACTTCGTGTGGACAAAATTGATTTAAAATACGCGCTTATAGCTTATTACAATACTAAATATTGAATTTCTTAGTACTTTTACATATCAACTTACAACAATTGCGACATTAGCATTTAACATTCTAGGTTATTTATAAAAACTTGTTTACGAGCGAAAAATAATTGACACAAATCTAAATCTTAGTAATTTGATTAATAGGGTCATGTCATCGTTTAATACAATTCTAACTGAAAATTTAAGAGTATTAAAATCGGTACAATGTTTAAACATTGGTCCAGTAGATGGCGCACGTCTCCCATAAAGACGACGATCGAGTCCTACGTGTGACAATCATTTTTCGCTCGTAAATAAGTTTTTATAATTTTAGTATTCAAATTATATTTGTCTTGGTATGGACATGTGATGAGAAGGGATAAAAGGCATGTGATAAGTAGGTTTATGAATATGCTTGTGTGAGACCCAAAAAAGATGGATGGATTGTGTAAACGAGGATATGTGTATGTGCTTATGGAATCCAAGAACGTGTTGTGCCGACCCCACTTAGCTTGGGATGAGGGCAAGCAAATGATGATGAATGAATGTATCGAAATTATAGTGAGTTTGACATATATTAGACAAATTTATAACTGTAATACTCACAGGTAAGGATCGATTATGTTGACCAGGATTCTGATTATCAGGGCGAATGCGCAGCCGCGTCAGCGAGCCTCGCAGCTGCGCACATGATATATGTCTAAATTGCGACATAACTTGTACTTTTATATATTAATGTGTTTCTTTTATATTTTCTTTTTTATATGGTTACGTAAATGTTTAATTTGTTATTGCTTTTCTCATCATCTTGGCTCATACGCGTTCCTCTGCTGGGCTAGAATCTTCTCCATAATAGGAGGGAAATGGTCCTACTATAACACGCTGGTCAGACGTCTTAGTATGTGGTTATATTTCAAGTTTTTGTTTTCTTGTATAGATGTTATATTTATGCATTATAATATACCTATCCCTTAGTGTCCTTTACGACGCCCACGGAGAAGATAGTGAGTGGTGAATTGTATTCTTACTCTGTCACCAAATGAAAATTATTGAGCAATTTCTTAAATGTTTTGTTAGAAACTTAATTGGTGACAGTGTTAATAGTTTTTTTTTTTTTTGTATATGACGGTGGCTGCGAATACTATAATCATTACATTATCGTAAAAGGCAACTAATAGTTTTACATCGTCCCGGGCAAAGAAGTGTTGACATCAGGCAGACGGTCATAAATCAGTAGTCATTTTTTTTGCAATATAGAGTAAAGGGTAAATACTGCATCGACCACAAGAAATTGCGGTAAAAGCGGAATGAAGATGATAAATTTAAAGTAATACATACATACATACATACCATCACGCCATATCCCTTGCAGGGTAGGCAGAGAGAACAGAGTGCCAGAGAACTCTATCTTTGCATACTTCACTCGTTTCTTCAACATTCATAATTCTATTCATACACGCTCGCCGGTTTCGGAGACTCTTGACTCCACCTTCCTTCAATACGTGACCAATCTGGTCTAGGTAGGTTAGTCTCGGTCAAGCCCGGTACCTACATCCTTCCACTTTGTATAACTTCTTAAACAGACGTTCGTTCGGCATTCTTTCCACATGTCCGAACTATCGGAACATTCCCTTTCGCATCTTTACACCAATACTCTCTTTCATACCTACTCGCTTTCTTACGTCGTCGTCGTACGTAAATTTAAGGCAATATTGTTTATTATTTTAATAAACCTCTGCACTAAGGAGATATTTTTTGAATTGCGGAGGACTTTACAAACATATAATTAACGCAGACAAATTACACCTCAGAATCTGTACAACAATTTGTGGGAACGCTTAAATTATTGTTCTACGTGAAAATCAAACCGACAACACCGGCAAGGTAGATTACAATTTTAACCACTACGCTATTTGTACAGTCAGAGATTATTTTCACTTGTATATTTAATCATAATACTATTTCTTTCATCCGTGTGGAGACGAAGTAAGAACACAATTCACCACCCCCTATCTTACCCGTGGGTGATCGTAAGAGACGACTAAGGAATATAAAAGGCATATAGCATCTATGCAAGAGAAGAAAAACTCCAGCGCGCTATATTAGGTTAATTTCCCTCCCATTACGGAGGAGGCCCGAGCCCAATAGTGGGACAGATATGGGCTGTGATGATGATGATGACTATTTCTTTAGACACAATAAATAAGTCTTATATATAGCTAAAATTTTCAACTAACCTTGTGTTTGCTGATAAGAATAAAGTTAATTATATACACAATGTTTCTTATTTACCTATTTGTTATCAGTATAATACGGTCGTAGTCCTTTTAATAGTTATAAATACGAATTATATACCTATCGTCTGTTATTTACAAGGAACATTAAACAAAAAGACCAAATACAGTTGGTATCTATACCTACGTTTTTAAAGATTCTTTTTTCAACAATCAAAATGGCGGTTTGATATGGAATATCAAATTGACACTTGTGACAGCGCGCGAGTTTTGACGTTTAATTTGACGAGGTGTCATTTTTCTAATAAAATACATTGTTTTTAGGGTTTCGTACCCAAAGGGTAAAAACGGGACCCTATTATTGAGACTTCGCTGTCTGACCGTCTGTCACCAAGCTGTATCTCAAGAACGGTGATAGCTAGACAGTTAAAATTTTCACATATGATGTATTTCTATTGCCGCTATAACAACAAATACTAAAAATAAAATAAAGTAAATATTTAAGGGGGGCTCCCATACAACAAACTTGATTTTTTTTTCACGGAACCCTTCGTGCGCGAGTGCAACTCGCACTTGGCCGATTTTTTTTTACTCGACTGACAGCTGATAAATGTACACTTTCACTTAATTTCTTAGTATTTAGTTTCCTAATTCCTATAACTATTAATCTAAATTGAGTTATTGGCGAATTCTTGTGAACGCCATTTATATAAAAAAAAAAATACAGACGTTAATAACACGTTTTAACGAATAATATAAATTTTCAACATTTTTTCAGAAATAGCATTGCTCTTTTTATACCACTATATGATCGTACGCATTATACAAATGTAGTGACGGATTATGAATTCAACACCCTCTCACCATGATAAAAGACGATTAAGGGATATAATACGCATATAACATCTGTTCAAGAAATGGTGGAAATAAAACCAAAATGATGACAATTACTTATCATACTGGTGATTCATATTTTGAAGACTGATGGCCGGCTAAGTAATGGCGACAATGCTATTTTTAACCCGTCGTCATATAGGGTGAAACAAATAGTATAGTTTTAATCATATTTTTTTTTATTGCTTATGGTGGCAAACGAGCAAGCAGCACGCCGGATGGAAAGTGTCACTGCTGCCCATGGACCTTTGCTAAAGGGTATAGTTAGGCCGCTGCCTACCATTACAATCCCCCAAACCCACACCAGTTGGGCTACCGGCTCCCTCGCTCACCGAACGAAGCGCAATAGCATATTGTTATTATTCAGACGTCGATCTTCTGCGAGAGTGTGGTACTACCCCGGACGGACCGGCTCGCGACTGTAGACAGAGAACTGTCAACAGCATGGTCCTACCACAATTGAAATAATTTAAATATCAAAAAAACATTTCACAACCCACTCTCTCGCCCGTGAAGCCGGTAAGGCAAACTCAAAGTAAAACCCATTAATAACTTGTTCGACCAGCTTGATGCAGTACGTCAACTTACATCCACATTTTGGAGAAGGTTCGGCTCTACAGTGACATATACTCATATATCACTAATCCCACCACACATTTCCACCATTGTGACTCCTGTAAGCCTGTGGATCCACAATGATCACTATAAATGACACCGAGGTTTGACCCTCAGGCAGTCCCGGGATATGATTTTAATCGTTTTGGGACCCGCAACAAATTTAATTAGAAAGGTGTTTTATGTTGGTGAATTATATTAGAAAAGTGTCTTATGTTGGTGATTAAGTTAAGGAAGAGGAGTTGGAAAGAGTGATTCCAGATTATATATACCTACCTACTCATATATGACCACCGGGTCGGCCACTGAAGAAAAAGACCGCGTACCAGTGACCCACTCGCATGGTGTCGAAAGGTATATTGTAGGGCGGGTCTACGAGGACTTGCGCCGCTTTTCCTGTCACCCCGGACGGATTAGCGGGGTTTAACGATCCGTAGCACGACGCCAAAAAAAAAAAACCTACTCATATAAGAGTCAAAATGATTATGAACTTAAAAACAAAAAAAAATACGAATAATAACTTTTGCGAACACAGCTAGTAAATAATAAAATCACTAATACAAGATTATGAACAGTTTGTGTTAGTAAGCAACTAAGCAAGTTAAAATCAATAGGTATTGTATAACCTTGTATTATACCTAGATTATATATAAGTCTAGACATTGTTGTAATACGAAACCTAATCGTAAACACGAGACCGCTTACGTGTTACTTGACTTACCTTAAATAGCTAACATTTTAATTAATTAAAAATATAAATACATTTTATTAAAAATTCTTTAGGTCTGTTGTGCATTTTATTTTTTTGATTATTAAATGAGTATGAATCATCTTTTTTTTTTCTATTGCTAGTGGTGGCAAACGAAACCTGATGGTAAGTGTTGCTGCCGCCCATGGACTTTTGCAATACCAAGGATATAACTAGGCTGCTACCTACCAATACAAACCCCAAACCCACCCAGTTGGGCTTCCGGCTCTCTCTCTCTCTCACCGAACGAAGAGCAATAGCAGATTGCCATTACTCAGCCGTCGATCTTCTGAGAGAGTGTGGTACTAACCCGGATGTAAACTGTCAGCAGTGTGACCTTCCCACTACTAGATAAAATTCGGTTACAAAGGGAATCGTTTTACCATAACTTTTCTGGATTGGTAACGTGATGGTGAAAGATTCTCCGAAACCGACGAGCGTGTATGAAGAGAATTATGAATGTTGAGGAAGCGAGTGAAGTATGCAGAGATAGAGTTCTCTGGCACTATGTTCTCTCTGCCTACCCTGCAAGGGATATGGCGTGATGATATGTATGTATGTATGTATGCTGAAAGATCATATACTGAAAACTGATGAGTCGAATGAAACGCCTAAGGCATGTTAGGATCGATGCTTATGGCAATCCGTAGTCGCTGCTTACCCCATTGGGAAACAGGCTTGAGTTAAATATGCTCGTCTCGTATCTTCGTTACTAACTTGTACATTCAAACCAAAGCGCTCTTCTTAAATATTAAGTTTATTCTTTTTTACAAATAATTTTAATATCTCATCATTCTCCTACTCTTATCCCAATTACTTGGGGTCGATACGATCTGTACTCTTCTTTTATAGTACATATTGTAAAAGTTATTGGTAATAGTTTTGTGACCGGCCGCCTACCAGACGTCAACCCTCTTTGGGAATGTAATTGTTGACCAAACGGCATCAGATGGAGTTGGCCTAGGTCGTTATAAGGCTTAGCTGTCTTTTGCGATATCCACGAGCAAAGTAAGGATTGGTAGTATTCGTAGCCACAACCACACAGCTTAAATAATTTTAATATATGTATATACCAATCAAAAACAAAAAGTATGGATCTATATTTCATTCATCCATTAACATATTGATCTACCTTCAGACATAGGCTTCTCTATAAAACGGATAAAGTCGTGATTGCCACGTTTCCTTTCAAATTAGTGATTCTATATAGCGCTTCATTCTCATAGAAACTTTAGCCGCTTTTTACGAACTCTATAGAAAAATAAGGAAAGATGACACACATTGAAAACCCATTATTACACAAGAGTACTATCATTACGTCATTAAAAGAAATAATATACGACCTTGACCTGTAATACGCGACCTTTAAAAAATTTCTCCTTGGGCCAATACAAGGTTAAATAACTCAAGATGGTCGCCCCTTCTACAGTCTGTTGACTCTAGATAACTGTATGATCTTACCCTCTTTTTGCAGAACTTTTTATGAAGAAAAATTGAATTGGTCTACATTTCGATTAAAACGCAACAGAGACTTTTTTTTAACAAACACCCTGCACTAAGAAATAATATGTATTATAAGAGACTTTCATCATCGTCATCTCGGCTAACTTAGGTCCACTGGTGGGCTCGAGCCTCCTCTAAAATAGGAAGGAAGTTAACCTACCACGCTTGTCACACGGACTTCTGTAGGGTTTTTTTTTTTTTTCAAGTTTTCCTTCTCTTGTATAGATGTTATATGCATATTATATCCCTAAGTCGTTTTTACGACACTCCAGATAGAGAGTGGTGAAATGTATTCGTACTCTGTCAGCACCTAATGGCACTTTAAATACATTTAACAGTTAAAAATTACACCCAGAATGAGAACAAGAATTTTTGGATCGCACAAAGTAATGTCCTGAGTGAGAATCGATGTTCAATACTTGGCATGGTCGGTCTTAAGCACTACGCCATTTGAGTAGATGACTGAATTATATGGATTTATATTGTAAGATTGACGTAGAACTTCAGTCATCTCTGCATCCTGTGGAAGTCCACTTTTTTATTGCTCATAGTGGCAAAAAAAATAAAATTTCTATTTACATTAAAACACTAAGATATTGAATATAAATACAAGAACAAAACATAACGCTTTCACGTTCCCGCCAAAAGTCAGTCCATCTGGTGAGCGGCCATTCTAATCAACATTTCATTAATATTAAAATTAGAAAAGAATGCGTGTATCGATGTGTACAAGCAAGAAGTGAAAACATATCGGTATTTAAAAAAAAATGATAAGGAGAAAAAAATTATGATTTGGCGCGACATATAGAACATATATAAAAAAAATATACCTCATTAACTCATATACGTTTTATTTTTTTAATACTTATGGTGGCAAACGAGCAGACAGCACACCTTATGGTAAGTGTCACTGCCGCCCATGACCTTTGCCAATGGTACAGCTAGGCCGCTGCCCACCAATACAAACCCCGAACCCACCCCAGTTGGGCTTCCGGCTCTCTCGCTCACCGAACGAAGCGCAATAGCACATTGCCATTACCCAGACGTCGATCTTCTGCGAGAGTGTGATACTACCCCGGACGGACCGGCCCGCGGCTGTAAACAGAGAACTGTCCACCGTGTGGTCCTGCCACTATTCTATATTTTATTACTGAACTTGAGCCTCCTCCACAATAGAAGGGTAATTGGCCTACTAAATCACGCTGATCTCCTTCTATTGTATCGATGATATATGAATATTATATCTTTTAGTTGTCTTTTAAAAAATTTCCAATCGTAAAATAGATTGGTAAATTGTATTCTTACTCAATCACCAAATGAAAACTTATTAAAAATATAACCATACTCATGAAAAATATAGAATTGTTATTATTGTAACGTAACAGTCAACGTAAGCGGAGTTCCGTTACAAATATCGTAACACCAATGATTTATAAGAATTTTTTTTTTTTTTTTTAAATATACTTTTAAAAAAAATAAATTTAAAATTCTCTCTAAAAGAAGAAGTTTTAGAGTAACTGCGATCGCCAACGCATTCTTGGAGTCCCAGAGTGCAAGTTAATACGCTGATCGATGGAATACCAGTCTACTTTTATCATCACCTCAGCTCGCATACATCCCTCTACGGGGTTCGACGCTCCTCTACAATGGGAGAGAAATGTACTTACTATATCACACTGGTCTGCGGGTTGATACAAAGTTGTATATAGAGGTTTCCTTTTACTCCAGTAATGTCTTGAAAAACGATCTGCTTATTATCTTTAGTCGTATTTTATGATGACCCAAGGTAAAGAAAAAGAGTTGATGTATTACTAACTTGTCATTAAGTAATAAGTAATTAAGTTATTAGCTTGTGATTAAGTAAAGAATCTAATTTAGGTACACTTAAATTTTTTTTTTTACTACCGAGTTCTAAGTTTTAAATGCCGCGACGTAAGATAGCCGTGACTAGTGGGCTGGCTATGAACTAGTCTAATAGCTTGGAAATTTCACCTTTCCTCCAGGATTTTGCCTGGGCATCGCGGATACCACTCTATTTGCTGCTATCTAAATATCACACCCGAAAAAAGATTTAATAAGATAAAGTCAACAATTCGCGATTTCTTAATATTTTTCTTTACAAGTGTCTAGGAATATGAATTTATGTTATAATACCTAGGTAATAATCAATACGGCCGCTGATTATGAGTACTTTTGTAACACTTTAAACTTTTAAACTATTTAAAAAAACACGTCACAATATATAAACTTATAAAGCAAATAAAATATAGGATCCAATTACATAAATTCTACCCTCATTCTTTTAAAATTGTGTCAAGTTTACGTGTTTAATATTTAAAGACGATATTAAGTTTTTTATATAAATCTACAATAAATAAAAGTCGAAGTAAAGACATAAAATAAAATAAAAATCTACGTCTATTGCATATAGCTTATGTCAAAACTCTAAAATAATAAATTAATGTGAAAGAACTTGTTATAATATCTTCACAATATTAAAAAGGAACGTGAACTGATATAACCCGATTCGCTATGCACCTAAAATAAAAGTTTGTAAAACAAAAGCAACCAAGTATGTAAAACCTGTTTGCAAAATCTCACGATTTCGCGCGGACCGATGCGCCGCTCAGGTTTTTTATTTTATTCTTTTTAAAGCACACTTGCTATGATAATACACTTATTAAACACAAAAGTCATTAAAATATGAGTTACTGTTTAAACACTCACCTGTAATTAAAACTGAAATGATATTACCACGGAATTTAATTCAAAATAAGTTCCAACATGCAACTATTTACCGGCGCACACTCGTGACTCGCGGACATTAACACGGACAATACATACTAGCAACGTGAAGGAATTACACTATTGCTGTTACGTTGGCACAATGTGTAATGTTGCCAGCATTTATTTCTATTTTCCTTTTTATTTTTAAATGGTAAATTGCAATTGAAAAATGGTGCAGTATAAGATATGATATGTTATTTACAATTGTATTACTTTAATTGATAATTGGATAAAACAATTTATATTAAATAACTTGAATTTTATTTTCAGTTAACTACTAATTAAAATAACTGCCACACAGCTAGTATTGATAGTATTGATTGATGTATTTTTAAAGCAGTAAAATGGAACGGGTTTGTTTTGATTTTTGAAGATCGTGATTGGTGGATTTTGTTTTCAAGCTTCTCAACGGACGATTTTCTTGACAGTTGACGAATTTTAAAAGAACGCGTCAAATGAACTAATTTTGAACAGAGAACTGTTTTTTCTTGTACTTGCTTCAAGTGATATCATTTTTAAACTAATATAATTTAAAAAATATATTCTATTCTTAAATAAATTATAAAATATATAAATATTGATTGCCTAATATATATAAAACATTTCCAACGAAAGTTATAACGTTTAATTTTAAACGTAGATAGCGGTATTATTATTGTGTGTAGTGTTTCTTCTGGTTAAATTACAAGAATTACACAATGGATCCTATAAC
This sequence comes from Lymantria monacha, assembly GCA_905163515.2. NCBI lineage: Eukaryota > Metazoa > Arthropoda > Insecta > Lepidoptera > Erebidae > Lymantria > Lymantria monacha. The sequence continues at coordinate 15,692,605 of LR991104.1, read as the reverse complement.
AGAAAGGCTAAATAAACTTAGAGAAGAAAGGCTAGCAAGGGAAAAGGCGCGAATAGAGAAGGTATGTAATGTTGATTCCACTTAATATAAACAAGTCTTACTTCTAACACGATATTTGATAATCTTTTAGAAAAGGACATTAATAAAATTTGTGATTACATACTCTTATCTCTCTTACATCAATCTGTACCAACTTCTTCTGATTCCATTTGGTTTTTACATTCCCTAGGAGGGTTGACGTCAGACAAGCAGTCGGTTATAAAACTATTGCCAACTTTTGAAATATGTGTGATGGGAGAATAGTAGGTAGATATTGGATCAACCTCAAGTAATCGGATAAGAGCAGATGCAGATTTTCTTTAGTTCTGTTTATTTTCATTAGTTTCTAACGAGAACAAAATAAATGTTTTTCTTTCTTTCTTGCTATGTATGACACTATTCTCTTAATTGTTATTAATGTTTTTATAACTTCTATTTTTAATATAAATCAGTCTAGAATTACTTGTTGTGGCTACTTGTTCATTATGTTGGTATTATTCAAATTCTAACAAGAATTCTTTTCTTAGTTTTGGGTTCTATTTATTCATCGTATATTCAACTCATATATCTGGCTGGGTAAAATTAAACGTCCCTCTCAAGGGGTTGAAAGTTGTCCTACTATACCACACTTTGATTGATTTGTGTTGACACATTGCGACATTTATATGACACAAGTAGCAACTGAACTGAATTTGAAAGCTAGTGTTGTATCATTTTAGTGCCCAGAAACTTTTTGGTCTACTACAGTATTGTAAATACTCTTTTTATTTATTTATCAGAAGACCAACAGCTAATAAAAAAATTTTTGTTACAATATTTACAATACATAAAGTCAATATCAGGTCTTCACTATTAAACTTCATAATTAGCAATGAAAAGGACAATACACAAGTGTTACATTATTAATTTTTGCTAAATATATCGTAATCAAATTCACCTATTGATATCATACACTTTGAAAAAATCAAGACTGAGTGAGTGTCTGTTTTATCGCATCTAACTTAGAGTTAAAAATATCAAGTTTATGCTTTTTATATTTATTAATAGTAGTAGTCCTATATCTATAATATTGTGTAGCAAATATGATAATTTTTTTTGGTCCAAAATAAAATAAATTTTATTCTATCTTCAAAATCACAATTGCAAATATATGTTCTAAATATCATATTATAGAAAAAATGAGTAGCATTATAAAATTTTGCTCTATAATCTATTATTTAATTAACTTTGCAGTTAAGAGAGTTAAATCTCAAAAAATACAGCAAACCAAATGAACCAATAAAGACTTCCTCTGCCAATATATCTATTATCAAGAAATCTGTTAAATCGGAAACAAATTTTCAAAACAATCTTAATGAAAGTACCAAGAAATCGCATGTGAACAATATTATGGGAAGACCGATCTCAGCACCAGCTACTAATCTACTGACCAAAGACACTGTGAAAACTAAAAATATTGTCAACTTTGCAAAAATACAGAATGAGAAGGCTAGTACTGTAGATACAAAAAAAATTAAACCTGAAAAAACAATGCCTAACAAAAAGCCTGCTAATGTTGAAAAGAAACTCTCAACTATTCCTAATCGTAAAGTCCTACTTAATGGACCGACCTCATCCAAAGTGGTCAATGATAAAAGTATAATTAATACAAGACGAGTTACTATTACGAATAATGTAAATAAAAGTGACAAGAAATTTCAAAATTCTGTTAATATGAACAGACAGTCTTTTGTAAATACTAATTCAAGATCTAAAAAATTTGAAATGACTGAAAAATCTAAGATGACGAAACCAACACAAAGTGCTTCCAAAATTACAAATGCCGCAACAAATAATTCAGTATTTGAAAGGCTCTACAAACCTAAAGTAACACTTAATACACATGTTTCGGAAGTAGAAAAATTACAAACCGATCCGAATTACTTGAAAAAAGTAATTCGTTCTACAGGACTGATTCTTAATAAACGTCATACTGTATTCGAAACTAAAGCAAAACCTGAAATGCCTGTCCGTAGATCTATATCAGCGGTTCATTTTAAGCGTATAAGCAAACAGGAATTGGGTAACTGTATTCATAAATGGTCTTCCATCGGTGATAAACTCAATAATGTGGACATAAAAAATATAGATGAGGATGAAACAGTAAAATCGGACAAAGTAATATCTGCTGTAAAAAGTGAACGTAAAAAAGTCACATTCATGACTCCTGTACCGAATTTGAATACTCCACGACCTGAAGAGTTGCAAGCTAGATTGAAAGCCTGGTTACAAAAAAGAGGAAAATCTCTAGACTCATACCATCATTTACAATGTTTTGGTATTCACCATTTGCAGAAGAATCTATGTTTTGATAATAAACCTTATGATGATGAGAACAAGGAAAATATAGCACTAGAATCTGACTCAGATGATGATTCTTACACAGAGAATATGAACGATGAAGCAGGTAATGTGAATAAGTGGAGAACTGCAAGCATTGTAAGCGATAGCGTTGATTTTAATGAGTCCCAAAATACAACATCTACATACAGTGATGCCCTAAATATGGATGAGGTACTCATTGGTGCGTTGAATGACCTCACAGAGTTGCTGCGTGATGTAAGTGATATTTCCTTATCTTTAAAATACACTTAAAATAATAATTATTATATTTTATTGAAGGGATAGGCTCTAATTGCAGTTAGGCGCAACACTGAACTGGCCTTACTATGGTTAGAGTGGGTAGGAAAATGGGATATAGGTGTTATCTACTCTAATTTAAATTTTCAAGTAAGGTGACTCATATTGTGCAAGACATTCGCACATACATAAGAGAAGGTGATATGTGCCCATTTTTTTTTAAATTACCGTCGCCCCTCCCTCGGTCACCACCTGTAGTATACACCAAGAACCATTCTCTATTTTAGCCTAGTAAGTGATTAGTATGGTTTCAATATTTTAGCTAACACAGATTGTGTTTGCCATGATGGGCGAGAGAATCGTGGGAGACCCAAAAAAAGATAGATAGATTGTGTAAATGAGGATATGTGTATGAAAGTTGTGAGTGCAGGATATGACGGCTGATAGAAGATTGTGGAAGGCAAGAACATGTTGTGCCGACCCCACTTAGCGTGGGATGAGGGCAGGCAAATGATGACAGATTGCATTTAACAAGAGAGCGAGTATTTCTATAATTACATTAAAATCAGCTGACATCTGGGTATATATTGTGTATGAAGAAAAATTATTATGCACTATTTATTGTGTACAGGGCTTCGCTTGGGAACAATGCGCCCGTTGGCTTCGTGCAATTCGCGAGCGATTCGCCTCAGCTGTTGGTAGTGCAGCATACTGGGAATGTCGTGCTGCCCTAGAAGAACGAAGGGGCGACTTGCCTGCTTCTGTACAATGTTGGGAAGAAGCGATTGCTAAAGGAACTGAGGTATAGTTGATAAATATATAAAATTTAACTGAGTGTTCTAAGGAACAATATAATCTGCAAATGATTATATATATATACATTCCGTGTGGTGACGGAGTAAGAATACAAATCACCCCCTATCATACACATGGATGATAGTAAGAGACTAAGGGATACAAAAGGCATATAACATCTATGCAAGAGAAGGAAAACTCGAAACAAAACCCTATACCAACATGTCTGACCGGCATGGTATAGTAGTTCAATTGCCCTCCCATTACGGAAGAGGCTCGAGCCCAATAGTGGGACATATTATGAGCTGACATGATGATTATATAAAATCTGATTCCCAGTCTGTTATATTTGTCTGTTGATTATATAAAGTATCCGAAAACAAGGACTTATTTCTTTGTAAAAAAAAAGATCTTAAATAAATGGTAATTACCATAAGGTTTTTGTATTAGTAGCGTCCTAGCTATACCTTTGGCATTGGAAAGGTGCAGCAGTAACACTTACCATCAGATGTGCTGCTTGCTTGTTTGCCACCATAGCAATAAAAAAAAGTGTCTTACTCTACAATACCATTGACAAGATGGAAAGATAGAATAATATACTACACGGTAAACAGCTATGACTGTATTCTCAATAATCCTGAAATCCATGAATGATATGATATATGATGTTACCACTTGAGAGGCTGTTCGCTCATCTGCTATTATGCTACTGTGACACACTATATAGATAGACTGGGTTAATATATCATTAGTGGGTCCTCCCGTGACCATGATCACTGTAAAGTGTTCGAAACATCAGGAACTTAAAAATCAAATACAAATGCGATAGAATCCGTAAAAGTAGTTTTATTTCAAATCAGTGGGTTTGTCCTTCAAGGCACAAAATAATCTTTTTTTATTGGTGATCCAGAACAGCGCATTCAGTCAGTTATATTTTTTCTAGCTAATAAATAAAATGATATAATTCCCTTCTGTTTTATTTCCTTACATTTCTTCTTTTCTTGGTCATGTTAATCTCAGGAATTATCAGCTGAATTCCAAAACAAAAAATTATTGTGTCATACAGCCTTTTTATCAAGAAAGTTTTTATATTATAATATTAGATATTGCAACAAATAGAAGCAGAGCATGGTCTATAAATGTAAGCCAATTCAGTGAAATATAGTAACTATCACTGTCACATGTTCTACAAAGTCGCCGTTGGCAAAACAACTGCTGGGAAAACAACAATTTTAATTGATATATTATGTATACTATTGATATTATTATGTAGGGGAACAACGTAAAATTAAAAAAAATGGCATTGAGAATCCATCCAAGTGAAGCTTGTTTCGTATGAGAACCCTTTTTTTTCTAGTATGTCTTATTAGAAACGGACTGTGCCAGCAGTTTGTTGATGAAATCTGCATTCATAGCCATCACATAGATCAATCAGTTCCATTCCATTATCCATCAGCTTATCAACGTCCCACTATTGGACATGGGCCTATAGGTATATAATGCCACAGTCACCACTCATGACTGATACTTGTAATACCACAATAGTCAAATGGGTTGCTGTAGGATTTAATTTCGAATTTTCCTTCTCTTACATAGATATTACCTGGGTCCCCTAGGTAGGGATATTCGATATACATCGAGGCATCGAAAACATCGATGTTTACAATGCGATACATCGAATCGATCCGATGTTTTGAAGAGCTATCGAAATACTCGATGTATCGATGTTTTTTCATAAAACATCGAAACGATGATAACCAGTAAATGCCACAAAGATTTTTTTTTTTTGAAATCTGTTTTATAAGGGACTGGAATAGGTATAAATGCCACAAACAGGACCTTTTTTTTTACCCGACTGCAAAGGAGTGGTATTGTGTTTAACAGTCTATGTATGTATGTTTGTATGTTCCTTTGAAGCACTATATATACCGAACGCCTGGGCCGATTTTTATGATTCGCACGTCAATCGATTCCTCTTAATCTGGCGAGTGTCACTAAAGATATGACGTTATTGAAAATACAATATGGCGACCACTGGACGCCATATTGTGAAAATTAAAAAAAATAAAGTCAACAAACTATATCGAGTGGGATATCGTTAAATAGGTATTTAAAAATCATTTTTAGTTTTCTCTCAACATTTTTCGATTTGACTGGCCGTTTAGGATCTATATCGATTTAAAGTTTCGTAACAACCTTTCTCACATATAGGTTTTTTAGACAGTAGAAATTTACGACGAAAAGACGAAAAATTCATATAACTGGATGTGGATGGACATATACCGAAGTATCTAGTAGGTATATTGTCCAATATACCATAGGTAGTCCTACCTAAAGTATCTAATGTCTGACGCGGTCGCCCATCTCCAATTTCTAACGATATAGTACTTTACTTCAATCGAAAAACTATATATAGTTAGGTACTTACCTACTTATTAATAAATAAGGTAACTATAGCTACCTAGGTATTTATAACTAAAAAGTATAAAATAAAAAAAATGATTAAAAAATCAAAAAACCCGACTGCGTAAAAAGTCACCAAAACTACGTACATAATAAAAAAACTGAAAAGAAAAAAACAAGCACTTAGATGTCCGGTGGTCTAGAATTCCATAATATATTATTGAATAAATACTATTGCAGAAAATGAAATATATTTTAATAATAGAACATGACAACTGAACAGTCGGGATCCATTGAAAAATTAGATTTGCTGTCGAAAAAATTAGATTTGCTGTCGAATAAAGGATCCCGACTGTTCAGTTGTCATGTTCTATTATTAAAATATATTTCATTTTCTGCAATAGTATTTATTCAATAATATATTATGGAATTCCAGACCACCGGACATCTAAGTGCTTGTTTTTTTCTTTTCAGTTTTTTTATTATTTACGTAGTTTTGGTGACTTTTTACGCAGTCGGGTTTTTTGATTTTTTAATCATTTAGAAGTCAATTTTATAAGGGATTGGAATAGGTATAAATGCCACAAAAAAGACCTTTTTTGTTTTTTTTTTTAGAAGTAACACTTTTATATGACTTTAGAAAAAGTACTCGATGTTTAAAAACATCGATGTTTTCATCCGATACATCGAAAGACATCGATGTACAGTTTCGATTTATCGAATCGAAAAAAACATCGATGTTTTTTCAAAGTGGACACCCCTACCCCTAGGGTTGATGACTCATGTACTGTTACATTCTCCGCACATACCCTAACCTGTCACTCATCATCATCACAGCCCATAAATCTCCCACTGTTGGGCTCGGGCCTCCTCCGTAATGGGAGAGAAATTAACCTACTATACCGCGCTGGTCAAACGTGTTGATATAGGGTTTTGTTTCGAGTTTTCCTTCTCTCGCATAGATGTTATATGCGTTTTATTTCCCTTAGTCGTCTCGTACGATCACCCACGGGTAAGATATGGGGTGGTGAATAGTATTCTTACTCCGTCACCATACGGAAAATCTGTCACTATTTAGGGAAAAATTATAATTTGCTATTTGGTGGCTAGAAATACTACCAACCCCTACACCGCTCATTAGTGTCGTAAAATAACTATTAAGAGCTTTGCCCCAACCTGAGCCAACTTCATCAGATGCCATCTATATCATCATACTCCTATTCTTATCCCAATTACCTGGTGTCGATACAATATGTGTTCTTCTTTCATAGTACATATTGTAGAAGTTATTGGCAATAGTTTTATGACTTGCAGCCTACCAGACGTTAACCCTCCTTAGGAATGTAATTGTTGACCAAACGGCATCAGATAGAGTTGGCCAAGATGTTATAAGGCTCTTAGTCAACTTTTATGACATCCATGAGTAAAGTAAGGGTTGGTAGTATTCGAAGCCGCTACCACACAACTATATATCTGATGCCATCTATATATCTCATGCAATAAATTTCACTTAATTTCTAGTTAACAATTACATTTCTAAGGAGATTTAACCTCCAGTCATGAAACTATTCCTAAAATTTTTGTAGTATGTATTATTGACGAACTGTAGAAGAAAAAAAAACAGTTTCTGTGTTCACACCTTATTTTATTTTCCAGCAATCCGTAGTAGAAGCAAACTTGGACCAACTGCTGGATAAATTTATGCAGCTCAAGATAAGTCCCAATAGTGGGAAATCTAGACGCCAGGTGGACCCAAAGTTAGTTGATGTCAAGAATGTGTTCAAAAGTACTATAATTAGATTTGCCGTACAACAAGCTAAACTGTAAGTATATTGAAAAAACTGAGACAGGTTGTCCGTATGTCGTAACAGAGTAAAGTCTTATTCTGTTTTATTTTTTTAAATCAACACCTTATTAAAAAAAATCATACATTCATATGTAAATTCTCCATGTTATGACGGTACAGACAGATTACTAAGGAATAGAATATGTATATAGCATCTATGTTAGAGAAATAAGGCGCTTCACACACTGCTCCGCACTGGCCGCGTACATCGATTAGTATAGAAAACGCCAGGTCCAACATCGAAAACGGGCCACGGCGCAGGAGCACGTCCTAGGGGTGTCCACTTTGAAAAAAACATCGATGTTTTTTTTCGATTCGATAAATCGAAACTGTACATCGATGTCTTTCGATGTATCGGATGAAAACATCGATGTTTTTAAACATCGAGTACTTTTTCTAGTCATATCAAAAGTGTTACTTCTAAAAAAAAAGGTCTTTGTGGTGGCATTTATACCTATTCCAATCCCTTATAAAACTGACTTCTAAAAAAAAGGTCCTTTTTGTGGCATTTATACCTAAAAAAAGGTCTTTTGTGGCATTTACTGGTTATCATCATTTCGATGTTTTATGAAAAAACATCGATACATCGAGTATTTCGATAGCTCTTCAAAACATCGGATCGACTCGATGTATCGCACTGTAAACATCGATGTTTTCGATGCATCGATGTATATCGAATATCCCTAGCACGTCCCGTATTAATTGCGCCAGGCGTTGTAGCGCGGAGCAGTGTGTGAATCGCCTTAAACTCGAAATAAAACCCCATAACAATCCATCTGATCAACGTGATAGAGTAGGTCAATTTCCTTTCTATTATACAGAACCTCCAAGCCCAGGAGTGGGACATACTTGAGTTGAGATAATGAGATATATAACGTTAAAATATCAGTATATTTCTATAGTAATATTTAATGCATACTAGATTGCATTTATTTAGATTAATTCAGATGGTTTCATATACTTAAACCTTGAGCTTAGTCCTCCTACAGTGACGCCTCTTAGTGTTCTGATAATGTTCCTAGTGCGCACCCTAACCCATTGAAGGATAGGTCTGTTATGTTTCAGCTTTTTAGTAAGTTTTCGCTTTATAATAAACGTTTTATGGGCAGACATTGTCTGGCTCAGCTAACAAAACAAAGTGTATGCTTTTTTTTTTTTTTTTTTTGTGTGTGACTTAGTTGTTAGCCTCAGATGGCTATGACAACTTTACCCGGACTGTGGGTGAGCGCTGAGGGCTCTCAACCCGTAAAAGTTAAGCGACCGTTCCCGAGGGCACCCCCTGTGGGGTACGGACCTCGGCTCGGGGGGTCGCTGGCAAAGTGGGTTCTCCCACGTTTATGATTTGAACGCGACACGACTTCCGACCTCGACGGCGAGGGCGGAATCGTGGATAATTCTTTGTCAGGGCCGCGCGGGCTGTGTATGCCTCCGTTTGGGCGAGCGTAATAAGGTCGTCGGGTTCGTCGAGTATTAATCGCGGTTGACGGATCGCGGATATTTTAGATGGGGTATAACTAGACGCCCTAACCACTATGGGATTAGGGTGAGTGGCGGCAGAGTCGAAGTAGCGGCGAGAGCACTGCTTCATGTACTGCCGGATGGTCGGCAGGCCGAGATCTATGTGAAGATCCACATTGCGCATATACCACGGTGCTCCCGTCGCACGGCGCATGAACCTATTCTGTAATGTTTGCAAACGGTGTAACCGGAAGTGTTTCGCTTGTGTAAACACAACGCTAGCGTACGTCATGATGGGACGTACGCAAGCGGTGTATAATCTAACTTTACTACTAAGTAATAGCTTGGCTTTGGCATGCAGCAAGCTGTGAAGGCGTCCTAACACTAAAGCTGCGCGCGCGCGAACTCGCTTTATGTGAGGACCGAAGGACAGACGATTGTCAAGAGTGACGCCGAGATATTTGACCTGTTTGGTCCATGGGATGGACTGGTCGGACATTTTTATTGGAGGGAAGGAAGCCATTGGGTGTAGGCGATCCGTCCACCGGTGGAACATGATCGCTTGGCTTTTTGTGGGGTTGATAGTAATTCTCCACTTCCTAGACCATTTATCTAGGGCGATAGCCGCTCGTTGGAGATTACTGATCACTGTCTCTATAGAACGACCTGCATAGAAGATGGCAGTGTCGTCGGCGAATAGTGCAGTTTGCACATTATTAAGCTGTGGGATATCGCTGGTGTACAGCGTGGACTAGATTGGCGAGAGCACCGATCCCTGGGGGACGCCGGCTTTTAATGAATGCGGTGCGGAGAGAGTACCTTCTACCCTGTAGCGGAAGCTACGATCGGTTAGAAAGTCCCTAACTATTATAACTAAGTAACGGGGTATACCTAACTTGATTAACTTGAATATAAGGCCATTATGCCAGACTTTGTCAAACGCTTTTTCTACATCGAATAGCAGCATACCGGTGAAATAGCTATGTTGTAGCTTAACACTGGCATACTCGACTATTCGATGTACTTGCTGTACGCAAGAGTGTTGCGTGCGAAAGCCGAATTGAATCGGCGGGATAAGGGCGTTAGCCTCTGCGTATGTTCTTAGGCGGCTAAGAATTACGCGTTCATATATTTTTGCGAAACTATTAAGTAAGCTAATAGGGCGGTACGAGGAAGGTTCGGTACGCTTCTTGCCGGGTTTGTGTATACCAATTACCACGGCTTGTTTCCATTGAGATGGAAAGATACAGTTAGTTATTGCGGCGTTAATTATAGATGTTAATATAATGAGTAATGAGAGGGGGAAGAGTTTAATTACTCTGTTTGAAATGCCATCCGAACCTGGGGATTTCCTAGGGAGGAGGGCCTTGACAATCGTTCCCACCTCGTCAGTTGTTACTGGCGGGGGGGGGATCGTCGGGTGTGTCGGTAATGGTGGGTGTACGCGACGTACAACGCTCCACCTCGCTATTTACTAGTTCGGTGTGTCGCGCGTCTATGTTTTGAGAGCTCGACGTACATTGCTGCTCAAGGCTAGCTGCCAAGCATTCGGACTTTTCTTCGTCCTCGAACGCAGGCAGTTGGTTAGGGCGGGTGAGTGGAGGCATAGTGGACACTGTGTCCTTTTTGAATGAACGGGCTAGTTGCCAGTAGGCGAGGTGAGACGGCTCAAGCTCGCTTAGCGTGGCATCCCATCTGTTTTGCCAAACTTCTTGGACGGCCTGTTTGACCGCCCTCTGCAGTGACCGCATTCGAAGGCGGTTGTCTTCACAGGGGAAGCGGTCATAGGCTCGGATTGCTGCGTTCTTTTGCCTTAACAGATCACGTACGTCAGCGGGTAGGCGCCATAAACGATCGCTCGTGTCTGGCACCGTCCGTGAACAATCGCTAACTAGTGATTGTACGTGATTTGTTAGGGAATCGATCGCGGACGTGACGTCCTCTTGGGAGTTTATATTGGTGGGGATTTGTTCTAGGTGCACTGACGAGGAAGACTGAAGTTTGACCTTCAGTTGATTTCAGTCCGTACACACTTTTTTGGTGGGAGGTTTTGGTCCTGAGGGGCCATAGCGCGGGGAGAGTTCTACTACCACCGGACGGTGGTCCGAGTTAAGCTCGTGAAGTACTTCTATCGAACTTAAACGTAGGTTTATGTTCTTAAGAAGGGCTATGTCTAACACGTCGGGCCTGTGCTCGACGTTGTAGGGTAGGGTAATGCGTTGGTTCAATAGGCGCTATGATATCGAAACCAAGCCGGGTGGCGTAAGTCTCCAGGGCCCTGCCTCTGGTGTTGATGGTGTGGCTATTCCACGACTTACTCTTGGCAAAGTGTATGCTTTTATTCTCGTTTTTTTTAAACAGCACTCACTATGAAATATTGTTTGTGTCGATTGTGACTTTACAAACATACAATGAATGGACACAAATAATACTCAGATTCGTAACAATAATTTTTGAATTACACAAATGTCTGCATATATCTCTTATTCGTCTTTAACTATACACATGGGCAAGAAAGGTAGTGATGAATTGTAGTCTTCCTCCATCACCAAACTGTCTAATATATGTTTTTGAAAATTATTGTTTCTAGGCGCCAGTCAAACCAGTTGTCTCCAGCACCGAAGTACAGTGTAACACCTGTCCGTCGCAGCGCTAGGCTCAGTGCCCACTGGAGTGGACATCGTACACCGCTACAGTTGAGCTCAACCGGGAAGCGAACGCCACTTCAATTGTGCTCGACTGTCCGTCAGGCTGGTCAACTCATTGGAGAGGAGCCTCACTTCATTCCTAACGATAACCTGAATGGTACACCTTGATGTATACCATGATTATGATACAGGTTTTCATGACAACAGCCGACGATTTATCTGTATATATTATTGCTAAAAGGCGTTTTGTAATTATGTCTTTCATAATACTACATGAATATTAATGTTTGATACATTTTTAAGAGAATTTATATGAAGAATGAGTTAATTCTCTCGCCTAATCTTTCAGGAACGTATAATTGTCAAAAGGTATATACATACCTTTGGCAGGTTACAATTGTATACGTAATAAATCCTCTAGTTATAGGGCAATATTCGTATGGCGAGCGTATGAATAAATCACGAAATATCAATATTCGATTTCGAATTTATGCGCAAGTGGAATTTGGTCTTTTCTCTAATACTCGTCGGGAATAGAGCAATCCCGCTTAAGAAAAATATGTATTACGAATTTGATATATAATTCGAATTTTGATTTCTTAATTCAAACTTTTCTCAAGTGCGATTGGTTTGTTCTAGATGGTGTCTTCGAAAACGGAGCAATCCCGCTTATGTAGTTTGAAATCGAATTTTAACTTGATTTCGTGATCTATTCGAATGATGAGAATTGCCAGTGTGAAGTATTCGCACGGGTTTTCCCAATTTCATGTATTAATTTTAGGTAAATTATTAGGTATATATTAATATATATATTTTTTATAGCTTTCTCGTTGACACAACAGACGTCAGTTTGTACAATTTAAAAAACAAACTCGGTTTTTTAAATTTGCTTTTCTAATTGGGCTGAGTGGTTGGGCAGTTTTAAAGTCTACAAGGCATATAGATTTTATTTTTATGGTTTTTATATAAATAGACTAGACTAGCTGTGTGGTAGCGGCTACGAATACTACCAACCTTTATTTGGCTCGTGGATGTCGTAAAAGTCGACTAAGAGCCTTATAACGACCTGGGCCATATGTACTATGAAAGAAGAGTACAGGTTGTATCGACCCCAAGTAATTGAGATAAGAGTAGGAGAATGATGATGATGATGGTTTTTATATAAATAGACCAACTTCACCCACAATTATCTTTTTGGAATAGTACTCCTTCCCTGAATGAAAACTTAACTCTAACTTTTCCGTATACCTGACAATGTGCATGCATATGCAGGCGTGAAAATATTAAAAAAAAAAACTTCACTTTTCTAATATTCATTTTCCGTGTGATGATGGAGTAATAATATAAATCATCACCTCTTTTCTTGACAGTCGCAAAACACAATTTAGTCATATTATATGCATATACATAAGAGAAGGAAATCTCAAAAGCCTTCACCAAACCGCCTAAACAGTGTGATAGGTAATTTTTCCTCCTATTGTGGAGGAGACTCGAATCAAAAATTCTATTTTACTACTTTGATAATTAAATGTGTAAATGGACGAAAACTTTCTTCACTAACATAAGATTTCAATGAAACATATCTTAAATCTCACTCCTAGTTGAGCTTAATCTATCTATAAAAGTAGCCAACGTATTAGTTTAGTAATATCGAAGATTAACTTATACATACAGAGGGTAGACCCTAAATTTTAAGCAATCTTCATTATGCTCTGTTTGCCACCGAAGACAAAAACCGATTTCCAGTGGCGCACTCGCACGGCGTGGAGAGCTACATTGCAGGGCGAGTTTATGGGGTCGCGCACCACTTCATCTGTCGTCCCGAACGGATTTAGTGGAGTGTTACCAGATAATAGCCCGCCGCAAAAAAAAAAGTATGCTCTGTTACATCCTACTTCTGGATTAAATTCATTTTTCCTTTATAAATCTATTAAATACACAAACTTGCTTTCAATAGAAACCATCATTATCATCATACAGCCTTTTGCCATCCACTGTGGGACGTAGGATTCTCTTATACTACACCAAGTCATCGTCATCATTCTCCTACTCTTATCCGAATTACTTATCAACGCAATATGTATGTACTCGTACATATTCCAAAATTATTACTAAGTTTTATAAACAGCTGCCCTGTCTGACGTCAACCCTCCTTGGGAATGTAATTGTTGACCAAACGGCATCAGATGGAGTTGGTCCAGGTCTATATAAAGCTCTTGTCGTCTTTTACGACATCCACAAGCAAAGTAAGTATTGGTAGTGGATAGAGATTGATGAATAATTAAAATACTTCACTTCCATCGTTTGTCTTTATGACACACTGTTTTTTTATAAATTAATGTAATAATGATAAGGGATATGACTACCCTCAAAATATAAAATTATTATAAATATTTCCATAATGCATTAAGATAATATATAATTTAATAAAATGTATAATCAAAAATATACAAAAAGAAATTATAAGATTTACAAGTTATTAATTGATGTATATACTATCCCTTTCACGCGAAACGATGATTTGTTTAGGATAGACGCCATCAGTATCGAGACTGTGAATGATGACGTCATTTTTTAGTATAGCCTTCTTTGTCTAATGAATGAAGTTAAAAATTTGGAACAAGCTCAATATAAAAATAAATTTTATTATGTTTTTACAAATCAATATGTTTTTAAGCTATTTTATTAATACATACACATATACATAGCCTCACGACTGTTTCCCAGAGGGGTAGGCAGAGACTACGGATTGCCATACACAACGATCCTGGCATATTTCTATTGCTTCATTCACGCTCATCATGCACACTTTACGATGCTTATATTTATATACCATAAAAAATGTCAATATCCTTCATTATTAAAATATTTAATTTCTGATTTTCATTAATATAATTGATAGGTCAAGATTTATGTACATTTTGCTTTGATTGTGTCCATAGACCACAAGATTATATTATAATTTAGACTTAGATTTATATTTAGTATATAAAAATTTACATTAATTAGTTTTGGGAACAGCTTACACCCCCCTATTTATCTTGCGAATGAATGTGAATCAATAAGGATAAATAAAATTGTCTGTTTGTAATATTAGAGATCACTATTAGACATCACATTTTTAATTATTCATTTTGATCCCGATAATCTCTATAGTCGGACTTTTAATTAGCTGCAGTAAAATGACAGTTCAGGTGTTACCACTTTTTAATGAAATTTCAATAGTGATAAGATATAAAAATCGATTCGATTATTATTCATTTCGAAATCGATCCTTGTTAAATTAATTTTATAAAAGAGATAGTAGGTATATTTACTTATAATGAAATTGTGGTGTTTGGCAAATAACCCCATAAACGTTATTGCTAATAAAAACTTATTTATTTTAAAGAATATTAAGATCGATATAGGACTAAAAAACGAAACAAAAATATCTTTAGTAATAATGTTATTTATTATGATTCAGAATCAGAGTCACTATCACTAACATGTATAACAAAACTGTCGGTTAGTTCATCAATTACGTGGTCGAGGTGGCACATTTCATCTTCCACTTTTAAAATGTGAGATACACAGTCACTCCATTTAGATGGTGTTACCTTCTGAATTCCTTCTTGGAATATTTTTTTTTTAGATCTTGCATATTAAATGTTGTATTATTTTTTTGCAACATACCCCTTTACTTGCGCCCAAACTAATTCAATAGGGTTTAATTCACCATGGTATGGGGGCAGCCTTAAAATAGTAATACCATGTTGTGCTGCCATCTCGGCTACAGCATATTTGTCATATATTTGATTATTTTCTCATATAATATCTAAAAGTGTGGCCTTCACCATATCTACTTCGAAAGAAATGTGTTTATTTGTCATCCACTCTTGTATTGTTACTTTAGTCCATGACATTCTCGGTGTTGTTTCAATTTTTCTGGAGTGGTAAGGTGCATTATCCATAACTACTACTGCGTTCGGCTTGAGATTTGGTAGAATTCCAGCGAACCACTCTTCAAAACATTCTGCGTTCATTTCATCATGATAGTCTTCAAATTCCTTTCTTAGCTTCAAACATAAGCAGTCCATCTTCTAGAAAGCCTTCTTCTCCACCTATATGACTTATTATTAGACGTTTCCCCTTGCCAGTAGGTTTTTTTAAGCCAGTTGTCAGACTATCTAAGAATGCCTGCCGAGACGAAGTCATGTTTAAGTCGGTCCAGCTTTTTTTTGTAGTATGACCTAAAAGTAACTAAAATAATTCTTCAATAAAAGAGATATAGGTAATAAATAAAACTATAGTCCTTAAAATATAGCTTGATCTCTGTGACAGATAGCGACAAAACCGATGAAGTAATTATGAATACCTACGCGTCATGTTTACAATTTTTTTTTATCGCCTACATTTTCATTATTTACATGCCACTTAATTCAGTTGAAATACAACTGAATTATGAATATAAAAATATGAAAATTAACACAAAATTTTGTAATTCATATGTTTTAAAATACTTAATAACGATTCTATAAAAATATGATGGTTACGCAAGTACAAGGTCTTACTGGACTGAGAATAAGATAGAGATGGGATAGTCGATAAACGTAAATCGATGAAATTCTTATTAATTATTTATAAAACATGTAAAACCAATGCATTACCTATATAAATCATGTGATTTATATAGGTAATGCATTGGTTTTACTTATTTTATAGAATAACCATGTGGTTATTCTATAAAATAAGTAAATTGTGTTCATTTAATATCCAGACATCAGTTATAATATTAATAAGACCATTTCTTTTATATTAAAAAGATAATTTCTTTTATAAAATAAACATGATTATTAATGAAATAATCTGTGATCGAGAACTCATCATCAACTTACAGGAATGCGCCAGCGTATTTGAAATTAAGATGCTTCAAAATGGCGGGCGTATTCTCATTGGTGCGGAGAGGTCTCGGCTTATAAGTGTATACACTAGTACGGTCTAGCAAGAGAGGCGCGCAGCAATAAAAAAAAACGTTAAATATTCTTATGCATACATGTCATTCATTGTCTGTTAGCGATAAAATCGCTTCAATTTCATTAAATTGGAACGCCAAGCCATTATTCTGACCACTGATGCAAAATTTATCAATTTCGATTATCCTGGCCTTAAAACGATGTTTCATTGCGATTTAATCACATAACTATTAGACATAGTGTGGCAACATTTTTTTACGAAATGACAGTAGGAAGTGTCAGTTTACTGCATCTATAGTCTGTCTAATCTAAGAAGTGCACTTTGACAGATGTCGGAGTAAGTTGTCTAGGTATGTAAACCAAATAATCGCTATCGATAATATCCGATTTTACTGAAAAATCGATATTGATTCTTTATAATTAATAATCGGTTTATTTTTTATTTTTCAAAAGGTGATGAATAAATTAAGTGCTAAATTAGTAGGTATGCGTCCGATATATCAAAACGAATCTGAAATCGGATTTCAGTCAGAAATCGTATCGTATCGATATTCAACACTATACAAACTGATTTTAGAAAACGTATTTCGGCAGAAACTAAATCAACACATATCAAAACAAAACGACGAAAACGCAAACTAATAATAAATCTAATCATCGCGCAATCGTTTTCTATTGCTAGTTTTGCAAACCAAACCAATATATGAAAACTTACTAACTATCTCTTTCACTCCGCTAAGCGATCGCTTAGTCAGAATGAGAAAAAGCGAATTTCATTAAAATTCGCCTCCTTTCATTCTAACTAAGCGATCGTTTAGTGCATTGAAAGAGATGAAGCGAATTGTCATCTGTTTTGGAAATTGGCAGTTTCTTAGAAACTCAGAATGGCAGATGGAAACGAAACAGAATTACAAGAGTCAGGGAATAAGATCTATATTAGAATGCAACTACTTCCATGATAATATTACACAATACTTAATGTTAGTAGTTTAAGTTTTGTGTTTGTTAAATAGATTTTTGAATTATGGGAGAGTTTTTGCACACTTGACCTTGGTGATACGTGCGGTGTGCGCGTAATGTTATTTTTGTGATCTCGTGAACTATATAATTAGATAGGTATTTTACGATTCAATACTATACTAACGTATGTTAGTATCATACATACGATTTGATGATAAATAAGAAATAACTATTTAATGTAAAAAGGTAAGATTTTCGCTTCGTAATCAGGATTAATAAAAAAAAACCATACAAAAAAAATGTACATTATATAATCTAATCATGAAATCATTGTAAATATGACGATTTTTAAATACGCAAGAAAGTTTTGTATCATATCCAAAACAAAACATTTTTGCTAGTCTAGTACTCTAGTTAAGCCTAGATAAAGCATGAAGGAAAATCGTACACCTAAATCCAATCAACAAAGAAATTATAGAAAAATTATT
The DNA here is from genome assembly GCA_905163515.2 of Lymantria monacha. Lineage (NCBI taxonomy): Eukaryota > Metazoa > Arthropoda > Insecta > Lepidoptera > Erebidae > Lymantria > Lymantria monacha. The sequence goes on along the minus strand of LR991104.1, from coordinate 15,674,394 downwards.
TGAATGCGTTCGTTCGATTGCGTTTTTCGTTTGCTACGCTAAAATAACTAAAAACATCGAATATCGATCGAAACTAAAGTAAACCCGCTCCGTCAATCGCTCTGGAAATCGATTTCTGAAATCGGTTTTTAAAATCGATTTAAATATCAGAAATCGAATTTGTATCGGTTTGCGTAAAAATCTGAAAACGCCCATCTCTATAAATTAGTACTAAACAAATTTAATTATTTCAGCATAGAATCTATTCATCATATTTGGTAGGATTAGGTTAATTAAAAACAAAAACTGATTGGGCCGGAATCCCAATAGACGCGGGTTCGAATCCCGCTTGCGACATCATTTTTCATTTCGTAATCGGATTTTATAAATAACAAAAACTGAATTTGAAAATAGCTATTTATTAAGAATTACTACTATTACTTGAATTATCAGCGTCGCAAACATTAATAATTATTTCCTCATCAATCAAAGTGTCGAAATGTACATCTCTGTCAAAATCTCTATTCGATTAATTGTATTATTCTAATATTTTTACCGATTGTTTGGGTATTCGTGAATTAGAAGTTGTCAAGCACTACTGTATAGAAGGTGATGACGTGACATTGTTAGGTTGTCACTAACAATTACTATTTACCATGTTATTTCTATTTTAAATTAGTTTTACGAGTTTCAACATTAGATTATTGTACAAGAAAATCACCCGCAATGTTAATTATGTAAACAACTTAATAGTTGTTTAAAATTTCAGATTTAGTGTTTACAATCATGTGTATACGTTTGACCGAGGTTATTATGTATTAAAAAATGCAAAACGTAAATGCACTTCTTAGATTAGATGAACTATAATTAAAAGTCGGACTATAGTACGGCTGTGCCGATTTTGACTGAACTTAAACATTTGGTTCGATGATATTATACAAAATTACATATTACTACATACAATGAAACTTAACTGTGATGCGGACAAAGGACTATGCGTTAACAAATTGGAAAAAAATCATGCAAAAAATATTGACATGCCTCGTAAACTTGCCTTGCCAATATGTTCGCGCGGTTTTTTTTTTATATACAATTGTTAACCCAACAGACAGTTATATACAAATAAAAATAAAAATATTAATGCTTGCAATCCAATAATAATTTAAACCATTTTTAAATCCTGAACGCACTTAAATCATGTATTTAAATCGTGTATATATTTTTTTCTGTTAGGCTATATGACCGGCTGTAAATGCCTTATACCAACTATGGTATAATATTTTCAGCGCCATCTATTTTTATATACTCTTACTAAATGTGAATTCTATATTAAAAGCCAGTGTTATTTTTGCCTGATAGCGCTTTTAACTGTATATGGATACTTTGTATGGCAAGCATAACTTGTAAAAAAAAATATATGACTGAATGTTATTGGATAAAATTCGCTATGACTGGAACTGCGGACCCAACGTCACTATATTGACCACATGCATGTTGTAGTAGTTAATTAGTGACCCCCGCTCATACGCAGTGATGGATTTAGGTTCGATGGCGTCCTAGGCCCAAGTTAGTATAACGGATTTTTTATTGTAGTTAAATATTTAAAATTTTAGTACTGTATCATTTTAACAAAAAAGAAAATACCTTTTAAATTTAGATATTGTATAGTTGTAAAAGCAACGGTCAAGGTAAGCAAAACAAAATTGGTCTTTACAGTTAATAAAAACAAAACCGATTATAAATTTTCGCCACATCTAAAAATTTGCCGGCCGAGGCCCCGGCATTGCGGGCTTAAGCCTAACTCCGTCTCTGCTTATGCAGTTTCGTCAGTTCAAATCCTAGGCCGATAATTTTTACACGACCTACAAATGATTGTTCCAAGTATCTATATTATTTATGTCCGTTAATTCCATGTTTGTGAAAGTTCCCTTCGCTCGATACAAAAATTTATTTCTTGATGCAGACGATGCCTTACTATCAATGAAAACATTATACGATTCTAGTATCGTAAACTATGTACAAATAATTGTTTTTAACGCCATCTATTTCAACAAGTAGTAAATAATATTTCTTTATTTTCAATTCTAATGGCCAATTCTATGGCGGCTTATTGTATTTTTTCTGTTAATCTGCGTTTTCTTCTGTTAATTTCATATAATTATGATGCTATTTTTAACTCCACGATAACTGTGAATGAGAAAAAATATTGTATATAGCTTTATTTAGTACAGTTTTTAACATTTAGTGTTTTGTTTTGATTTCATTACTTTATTCCCTTTATGGTGGTTAAGTGGTGAAAAAGATTAAGAATAGAATGTGCCAATGCTATGGTGATTTCACTTTGGAATCTTAAAAAAAAGCTGAGTAATCATCAGGAGAGTTATCAGCAGTACTATCCTGAGAAACTTTGACAACCAACTGCGATTGCCACAGTTCTTGTAAAACGTGACAATAAGTCAATGTATTTTGTTATGAAATCAAAATGGATATAATCATTATCATCATCTTGCTCTTATCCCATTTACTTGGATTGACGCATTATGTACTCTTCTACCATAGTTCATAAAAGTTTTGAGAATATTTTTATGCGGTCGCCTACCTGACAACAGCCCTCCTTGAGAATGTAATTGTTGACCAGACAGTGGATGACTCAGGTGTGTATAATGTTCTTAGTCATCTTTTGCAACATCCACGAGTAATGTAACGGTTAGTAGTATTTGTAACCACCACCACACAGCAAGAAAATACGACAACGTACAATGAATATATACAGAGTGCAAGTGGACCGCTCCCGAAAACAAAGACAGGTAACCCTACTAGTCCTACTTGTAATGATAGGCTAGAAAAAAAATTTTTTACAACAATTTTTTGGAAGTTTTCCACACACCATTGATTTAGGACAGTACCTTGTAACGATAATTTAAAAAAAATACGTAACTTTATTCAGATGAGAAAATACGCAATGTATTCAAAACTCAGATCAGCTGTTCCAGATGTGATACCTACATGACCGCGGTATTGGGCAGATACCTACACGCGGGCGGTCACTTACTGCGCGCGTGTAGATATCGGCCGAACAGATGTTTTGATTATTGAATACATTGCGTTTTTTCTCATCTGAGTAAAGATACGTTTTTTTATGAAATTATCATTACACGGCACTGTCTTTATATGATAAAATGTAGAAAAACGCAAAAAAAAATTTTTCATCCGAATCGATTTTTTTCTAGCCTATCATTACAAGTATAGTCACCTGTCTTTGTTTTCGGGAGCGGTCCACTTCCACACTGTATATACCTACTTACATTGCAGCCCTATTGATATACCTGTTCTACATATTAACAGTAATATCTACACTTGCAGAAGTAGTTCTTTCCGTGTGGTGACGGAGTAAGAATACATGCACCACCCTATCTTACGTATATATCGTAAAAGATGACTAAGGGATATATAACGCATCTATGCGCGAGAAGGAAAACTCAAAACAAAACCCTATACAAACATGTCTGACCAGCGTGGTATAGTAGGTCAATTTCCCTCCAATTGTGGAGGAGGCTCGAATCCAACAGTGGAACATATATTTTGATACCAGTAGTAGTTTTTACTAAAAATATCAGATGGCGCCACTTAGATGTTACTCGTTTTTAGGCCGGATTTCGACATGTAATTGCAAATCCTATCAATACGAAAATAGGAGCCAAAAATGGTATAATGATTATGGCGTTTTTGTCCGCTTCACCAGCAAAAGATTTGAGATCTAAATGGCTGCAAAGATCTATAGACATCTCTGAAATCGTTATTACAGAGAGATTTATATCTAGCCGCTGCAGTATTAGTTATTAAATTTTGACTCACATTTTTGATACAAATTCACTGCAAATACAAAAAGAAAAGGATTCCATATATAATATTGTTTATGATCAGTTAGTATTAAACAATATTCCGTGTATTAAACAATATGATCAGTTAGTATTAAATAATATGGGCCGGATTCCCAATAGGCGCGGGTTCGAACCCCGCTTGTGACATCATTTTTCATTTCGTAATCGGGTATTTATAAATAGTATTAAACATTTAATTTGTGATGATTATTGTATTATAGTAATTCAATAGTTTAAAAAAGAAAAATAAAACTATCAAGCTACCGCCGGATCTGTACGCGGTCACACTGAGAAAGGAAAAAGTTCAGTGTATGGCCACTGAACTTTTTATTGACTTTTGAGGCGGCTTTTCTTACTAAAATAAAGTAATTTTAGTAAAGTCGAGTAAATTAATATTTAACTATTATTGTGGGTCAAATCTATACAATAAATGCTCAGTGTCTTGCAGTCTTGTGGTGGTTTTCTTTGTTTTATTTATAATTAGATGAATAAAAGGCTCCCATCATTCCGCCTTTCATTATTCACTGCTGGACTTAGGCCTATATTTCGCCATAAAGTGCACTTGTGCAGCCCGCATCCAACGACTCCCAGCAACCTCCACCAGGTCGTCAGTCCACCTAGTAGGGATGCGAGGTTACTGGAAAAAAATCGATTAAATAAAAATCGATTTTTTTTTAGTTAATATTAATCGATTTTCCAAAAATCGATTATTATCAAAATAAATAATCGATTTTTACGAAAAAATCGATTTTTTTCTATTATTTAAAAATGTATATACTTTTCATATTCCAATAATAAACCTAAGAGATTCATATTCACAATTAATCAGATTAAAATCAAATAAAATTATATGAATAAAAAATCAACCAATTCAAATATAAAATTCATCAATCCTTTAAATTTTCAAGGTAAGGAATAAGGAAACCAAGTGTAATTATTGACACTTTTTTTTTATTATCATAAAAATGAAATGATGAGCGCCCTAACAAAATAACAACCTTATTGTCTCAAAAACTAAAATATAAATCACAACAAAAAAATGCCATAAATGTCCAATACTATTTTACATTTAGGCTTACGTCTAGCAGTGGACGACAATAGCCTGACATGATGATGATTTTTTTTTAGGGAGGCATAGTCCGGAACGTGCACGTCGCGTCCCCTACCAGTCTAGTCAGACTTCAATCCTGCTCATATGCGTACCGCAGTATGGGTTAGGGTGTCCCCCTGAGGCGACGTGGGTCGAGCCAGAATGCTGGAGAATATTGAAAGAGAGTATGGTAGATACAGCGAAAGAAGTATGTGGAAGCTCAAAGAAGCATAGAAAAACAAATGGTGATCCTTGGTAGGATGAGGAAGAGGCAGCTTCCGTAGAGCAAAAGAAGAAAGTGTGGCTGGACTATGTCTCTTCTTTGAATCTGAATGACAGTATGACTGAACAGAAGAAAGAAATATATCGGCAGTGTAAGAATGACACCAAGGCCTTAGTGAAAGAGAAACGTGATAGAACAAATATGAGTGCAGAAGATAGGCTGGCTAAAAACTTCGAGGGTAACACCAAACTCTTTTGGAGAGAGGTGAAGAGGTCTCGGGGTGGTTGGTCAGCCTTCAGAATGAATAAAATAAGGTCTAAAGGTAAGACATTCTTACACAAATACAAGACGTGTTAAGCCGATTGAGGGAATATTTTGGCGACATGTATGCGGATACTCGGGTTGTCTCGATTATCCGTGGTCTAGTAGATCAACATTCGGCACCAGCGTCCTCCGATGGCATCAGTATGGATGAAGTTGAATGGGCGATAAGAAGTTTGAAAAATGGTAAGACAGCGGGCATTGATATGGTGTCTGCCGAGATGATCAAGCTTGGCGGCACCTGTGTCTGGGAGTCGTTCCTGATGTTCCTCAATTTATGTTGGAGCTCGGGAATAGTTCCCAGGGACGGGAATAGCGCAGTCATCGTGCCTTTGTTTAAAAACAAGGGTTCACGTTATGACTGCGCAAATTACAGAGCCATAAGCTTGACCAGTTTGGCAGCAAAAGTGTATGCTAAAATGATTGTCCGAGAACGGCTGACGATGGCAAGCCAGCCGCAATCGGACATTGAAGAATGCTGGAGAGTATTGAAAGAGAGTATGGTAGATACAGCGAAAGAAGTATGTGGAAGTTCAAAGAAGCATAGAAAAACAAATGGTGATGCATGGTGGGATGCGGAAGTGGCAGCTTCCGTAGAGCAAAAGAAGAAAGCGTGGCTGGACTATGTCTCTTCTTTGAATCTGAATGACAGTATGACTGAACAGAAGAAAGAAATATATCGGCAATGTAAGAATGACACCAAGGCCTTAGTGAAAGAGAAACGTGATAGAGCAAGTATGAGTGCAGAAGATAGGCTGACTAAAAACTTCGAGGGTAACACCAAACTCTTTTGGAGGGAGGTGAAGAGGTCTCGGGGTGGTTGGTCAGCCTTCAGAATGAATAAAATAAGGTCTAAAGGTGGAGACATTCTTACACAAACACAAGACGTGTTAAGCCGATGGAGTGAATATTTTGGCGATATGTATGCGGATGCTACGGTTGGCGCCGGTGTTGGATGTGGTTTAGTAGATCAACATTCGACAACGGCGTCCTCCGATGGCATCAGTATGGATGAAGTTGAATGGGCGATAAGAAGTTTGAAAAATGGTAAGGCAGCGGGCATTGATATGGTGTCTGCCGAGATGATCAAGCTTGGTGGCTCTTGTGTCTGGGAGGCGTTCCTGTTGCTCCTCAATTTATGTTGGAGCTCGGGAATGGTTCCCAGGGACTGGAATAGCGCAGTCATCGTGCCTTTGTTTAAAAACAAGGGTTCACGTTATGACTGCGCAAATTACAGAGCCATAAGCTTGACCAGTTTGGCAGCAAAAGTGTATGGAAAAATGATTGAAAGGAGAATGAGGATGGTGTCCGATGGTTTACTGTGTGAGACACAAGGAGGTTTCAGGAGTGGAAGGGGATGCATGGATCAAGTGTTCTCTCTGCGCAACATTGTGGAGAAGCATCTGGCTCTAGGTCAGAGGGTTTTCTGCAGTTTTGTGGATCTGGAGAGAGCATTTGACACGGTTGTACGAAAGGAACTTTGGGACATTTTACCGGAGTATGGTATTAACGGTAAACTGCTACAGGCTGTGCAGTCCAGTTACATGGGCTGTAGAGCCTGTGTGCGGCTGGATGATGGAATGTCGCCTTGGTTTGACGTCAATATCGGCGTTAAGCAGGGGTGCGTTCTGTCAGCCAGGCTGTTTATCATATATCTGGATAAATGTCTCCAAAGGTTGAACGATATGAATGTGGGAGTCCAGATGGGCGACTCAGTGGTCACTGCTCTGCTTTATGCAGATGATGCAGTCCTGCTGGCACAGTCAGCGATTGACCTGCAGACCCTAGTCGACACAATGACAGAAGATTGTAAGAAAAGGGGTCTACGCGTGAATGTGAGCAAAACCAAAATAATGGTCTTTGAAAGAGATAAAACCAGAACAGATGTAAGAGTAACAATAGGTAATGATGTACTAGAGCAAGTGGATGAATTTGTATATCTTGGATGTGGATTTAGCCGAGATGGAAGGTACACCACTGATATAGAGCGAAGAGTGAATGCGGGAAATAGAGTGAACGGAGCGTTGGGGCAACTTCTCGGCAGCCACCACCTCAGCCAGAAGGCACGTGTAGCAATACATAACGCAGTGCTTGTCCCAACATTACTGTATGGAAGCGAGAGTTGGGTATGCAGAAAAGAGTATGATAGTAAAATTAATGCGGTCGAAATGCGATCTCTGCGGAAAATCTGTGGAGTTAGGCTGACCGACCGCATTCGTAACGACGACGTAAGAGAGCGAGTAGGTATGAAAGAGAGTATTGGTGTAAAGATGCGAAAGGGAATGCTCCGATGGTTCGGACATGTGGAAAGAATGCCGAACGAACGCCTGGTTAAGAAGATATACAATGCGAAAGTGGAAGGATGTAGGTACCGAGGGAGACCGAGACTAACCTACCTAGACCAGATCGGTCATGTACTGAAGGAAGGTGGAGTCAAGAGTCTCCGAAACCGGCGAGCGTGTATGAAGAGAATTATGAATGTTGAGGAAGCGAGTGAAGTATGCAGAGATAGAGTTCTCTGGCACTCTGTTCTCTCTGCCTACCCTGCAAGGGATATGGCGTGATGATATGTATGTATGTATTGAAAGGAGAATGAGGATGGAGTCCGATGGTTTACTGTGTGAGGCATAAGGAGGTTTCAGGAGTGGAAGGGGATGCATGGATCAAGTGTTCTCTCTGCGCAACATTGTGGAGAAGCATCTGGCTCGAGGTCAGAGGGTTTCCTGCAGTTTTGTGGATCTGGAGAGAACATTTGACACGGTATGGTATTAACGGTAAACTGCTGCAGGCTGTGCAGTCCCGTTACATGGGATGTAGAGCTTATGTGTGGCTGGATGATGGAATGTCGCCTTGGTTTGACGTCAATATCGGCGTTAAGCAGGGGTGCGTTCTATCAGCCAGGCTGTTTATCATATATCTGGATAAATGTCTCCAAAGGTTGAACGATATGAATGTGGGAGTCCAGATGGGCGACTCAGTGGTCAGTGCTCTGCTCTATGCAGATGATGCAGTCCTGCTGGCGCAGTCAGTGACTGCCCTGCAGACCCTAGTCGACACAATGACAGGAGATTGTAAGAAAAGGGGTCTACGCATGAATGTGAGTAAAACCAAAATAATGGTCTTCGAAAGAGATGAAGCCAGAACAGATGTAAGAGTAATAATAGGTAATGATGTACTAGAACAAGTGGATGAATTTGTATATCTTAGATGTGAATTTAGCCAGAATGGAAGCTACACCACTGATATAGAGCGAAGAGTAAATGCGGGCAATAGAGCGTTGGGACAACTTCTCGGTAGCCACCACCTCAGCCAGAAGGCACGTGTAGCAATACATAACTTGCTTGTTCCAACATTACTATATGGAAGCGAGAGTTGGGTATGCAGAAAAAAGTATTAAAGTAAAATTAATGCGCAATGCGATCTCTACGGAAAATCTGTGGCTGTGTTAGGCTGATCGATCGCATTCGTAATGACGACGTAAGAGAGCGAGTAGGTATGAAAGAGAGCATTGATGTAAAGATGCGAAAGGGAATGCTCCGATGGTTCGGGCAACTGGAAAGAATGTCGAACGAACGTCTGGTTAAGAAGATATACAATACGAAAGTGGAAGGATGTAGGTACTCAGGGAGAGCGAGACTAACCTACCTAGACCAGATCGGTCATGTACTGAAGGAAGGTGGAGTCATGAGTCTCCGAAACCGGCGAGCGTGTATGAAGAGAATTATGAATGTTGAGGAAGCGAGTGAAGTATGCAAGGATAGAGTTCTCTGGCACTTTGTTCTCTCTGCCTACCCTGCAAGGGACATGGCGTGATGGTATGTATGTATGCTGTTTTAAATTTGTAGTATTACTGCAAGTTTTTAGCTCTTTGGAACAGTACTTGCATATTGCTGTATGTTTCTTAATCGTAAAATATTTTCGCCAACCGCTTTTAGATGTTTTACTATTGCAAGATATTTTTATTGTTTACCAACAACTACATATATTATGGCACTCTTAACTTGTAAATAATAATGGATTTACTTCGAGTTTTATTCATCCGTTCCAAAGATGGCGCTTTTCATAAAAATCGATTAAAACGCATAATTTATATAATCGATTTTTTAAAAATCGATTAATATTACTATAAAAATCGATTATGAAAAATCGATTTTTTTGAAAAAAATAATCGATTAAAATAAAAATCGATTATTTTTTAACATCCCTACCACCTAGTGCGGGGGCAACCAATACTGCGACGTCCGATACCCAGTCGCCATTCGAGAACGTTTCTACCTCGGAGGTCATCTTGATGATATTATCATTAAGCTGGGATCCTCCCCAGGCATCTTTATGCCCTCCCATCTATTTTCTCTACTAATATTTGAGTGTTTTTTAAATTCAATAGCCTTGCGAACCATTCTAGACACCTGTCTATCAGTTTATACCTATGAACCGAACCATTCCATGTACCTAATAATTTTGATTATGACTATATAAGCTATAAATCTGTCAATAATAATAAAATAATTACTATTATTCATCATATCAACGTCTACTGTATATAGGCCTCCCCAGTCTAATTGATATAGAAACGATGACGTATAAGAAGTAATATACTTCTTATACGTCACGATACAAAATTAAGTAAGATAATCAACTTTTATACTAATCATAATTGTAAGAAAAGGGGTCTACGCGTGAATGTGAGCAAAACCAAAATAATGGTCTTTGAAAGAGATGAAGCCAGAATAGATGTAAGAGTAACAATAGGTAATAAATTTCATCCACTTGCTCTAGTAGAGAAAGTGGATGAATTTGTATATCTTGGATGTGGATTTAGCCGAGATGGAAGGTATACCACTGATATAAAGCGAAGAGTGAATGCAGGAAATAGAGTGAACGGAGCGTTGGGGCAACTTCTCGGTAGCCACCGCCTCAGCCAGAAGACGCGTGTAGCAATACATTACGCAGTGCTTGTCCCAACATTACTGTATGGAAGCGAGAGTTGGGTATGTAGAAAAGAGTATGAAAGTAAAATTAATGCGGTCGAAATGCGATCTCTACGGAAAATCTGTGGAGTTAGGCTGATCGATCGCATTCGTAACGACTACGTAAGAGAGCGAGTAGGTATGAAAGAGAGTATTGGTGTAAAGATGCTAAAGTATTGGTGTAAAGATGCTTCGGACATGTGGAAAGAATGCCGACCGAACGTCTGGTTAAGAAGATATACAATGCAAAAGTGGAAGGACGTAGGTACCGGGGGAGACCGAGACTAACCTACCTAGACCAGATCGGTCATGTATTGAAGGAAGGTGGAGTCAAGAGTCTCCGAAACCGGCGAGCGTGTATGAAGAGAATTATGAATGTTGAGGAAGCGAGTGAAGTATGCAAGGATAGAGTTCTCTGGTACTCTGTTCTCTCTGCCTACCCTGCAAAGGACATCGCGTGATGGTATGTAATTATGTATATATGTATGTATGTATAATTATTAGTTAACATTAACATTACGCAAAAAAGTGCTTAGTAATATAATACATATTTTGTTTGAAGGAAATGGTTTTTATTATAGAATTCTAATTATGAAAATATGGGTTTTAATAATAGCACTAGATTACTTTCTTTTCAATAGCGGTCGCAAACAAACTAATCAAATTTTCCATTCAGTTTGGCTGCATGAGCTATATTACTTTCGCCGCTATGAATGGTTAAATTGATTAAAAAAAAATATACCGTGCGTCAACGTCAGAAGCGTAGCTGTCAAAGTATCACGCGGAGTCAATGTTCAATAAATACATTCAGTTTCCGAAGTTCCTTTGCCGGGTGTATTAGTGGCAGTCTGTTACGGAGCTCAGATTTCTACGAATTTATTTGCCTTTGTGAAAGGCAAACTAGGATATTATGTTTTTGTTTGTTATAATTGATTTAAATTAATTGTAATAAACGTCCTCAATTCAGTTTTGTGTTATTGTTTTCGGATAAATTCAGCTGTGTAACAGCTGATTCTATGGGGTTTTGAAATTGGTAAGTAATATTTTTGAAATTTAATAGTAAAAAGAAACTTATGGCAGACATAATTTTTAAATATTGTTTGTTAATATTACTTTAAGCGTTTACTATTAATACTTTTTTCATTACAAGTAGGTATTTTATGAATTGTGTAAACGTATTACCCATGGGAACTAATCTGTCAATATGGGATTGCACAACATTTTTTAACTTTTTTTTTAATGAACCTTGGTAATTTATACATACTTCCAAACAAATATAGTTAGTACATTTTCTAACAAATTTATTATGCCATAAAAACATGAACACGTGTTAAATTATTTATTAAAAGTACCGCAATTTATCTCATATGGGTAGGTAAGTAGCAATTGGTATGTGAAGTGACTCATGAATTTAGCAATATGTTATAACAACAAAGCAAAGGGACGTTTTATGTATACGTGTACGTGAACGCATGTTAACCATTTTTTCTACTGTTGTACCTATTAATTTGTTATTTTTTTGTTTAATAAGTATAATAAGTACTCGTATCTCCGTACATTTATTTGTATATTATCTTATACGATATACATCCATTATCTTATCAAATGTATTTTTCAATATAGGCCTATGTGAGATTATTAAGAAAATATAATAATCGCCACGCTTGATGGGCGTTTTCTCTCTGAGAGTGTGATCTCTGGCGTTACAAAAGTTTACAATCTCCTGTGAAACTAATCAAAACAGTTATGTCACCGAGATGTGACCCTCATTACATACATACATACATATCATCACGCCATATCCCTTGCAGGATAGGCAGAGAGAACAGAGTGCCAGAGAACTCTATCTCTGCATACTTCACTCGCTTCCTCAACATTCATAATTCTCTTCATACACGCTCGCCGGTTTCGGAGACTCTTGACTCCACCTTCCTTCAGTACATGACCGATCTGGTCTAGGTAGGTTAGTCTTGGTCTCCCTCGGTACCTACATCCTTCCACTTTCGCATTGTATATCTTCTTAACCAGACGTTCGTTCGGCATTCTTTCCACATGTCCGAACCATCGGAACATGCCCTTTCGCATCTTTACACCAATACTCTCTTTCATACCTACTCGCTCTCTTACGTCGTCGTTACGAATGCGGTCGGTCAGCCTAACTCCACAGATTTTCCACAGAGATCGCATTTCGACCGCATTAATTTTACTTTCATACTCTTTTCTGCATACCCAAGTCTCGCTTCCATACAGTAGTGTTGGGACAAGCACTGCGTTATGTATTGCTACACGTGCCTTCTGGCTGAGGTGGTGGCTGCCGAGAACTTGCCCCAACGCTCCGTTCACTCTATTACCCGCATTCACTCTTCGCTCTATATCAGTGGTGTACCTTCCATCTCGGCTAAATCCACATCCAAGATATACAAATTCATCCACTTGCTCTAGTATATCATTACCTATTGTTACTCTTACATCTGTTCTGGCTTCGTCTCTTTCAAAGAACATTATTTTGGTTTTGCTCACATTCACGCGTAGACCCCTTTTCTTACAATCTTCTGTCATTGTGTCGACTAGGGTCTGCAGGTCAGTCGCTGACTGTGCCAGCAGGACTGCATCATCTGCATAAAGCAGAGCAGTGACCACTGAATCGCCCATCTGGACTCCCACATTCATATCGTTCAACCTTTGGAGACATTTATCCAGATATATGATAAACAGCCTGGCTGACAGAACGCACCCCTGCTTAACGCCGATATTGACGTCAAACCAAGGCGACATTCCATCATCCAGCCGCACACAGGCTCTACAGCCCATGTAACTGGACTGCACAGCCTGTAGCAGTTTACCGTTAATACCATACTCCGGTAAAATGTCCCAAAGTTCCTCTCGTACAACCGTGTCAAATGCTCTCTCCAGATCCACAAAACTGCAGAAAACCCTCTGACCTAGAGCCAGATGCTTCTCCACAATGTTGCGCAGAGAGAACACTTGATCCATGCATCCCCTTCCACTCCTGAAACCTCCTTGTGTCTCACACAGTAAACCATCGGACACCATCCTCATTCTCCTTTCAATAATTTTACCATACACTTTTGCTGCCAAACTGGTCAAGCTTATGGCTCTGTAATTTGCGCAGTCATAACGTGAACCCTTGTTTTTAAACAAAGGCACGATGACTGCGCTATTCCAGTCCCCGGGAATCATTGCCTCATTAAGTTTCGGGAAACGCTTTTAATTGTCTTAGGACCTTAATAAATTTATGTAGTTCACAAAAAAAAACGATTTTAAAACGACATACCTAGTCCAAATCATTCAAATACGCACTATTGAGTATAACTCAAAAACTACTGGTCAGCTCTTAATTTAACTTAAATGGGACCACATGGGCAATAAGCATTAACCAGCTTTCAAATGAATAGGAATCATTAAAAATGATTTAAAATAGAAAAAAATCTAAGCTAATATATAAAACAAAATGCGGACGAATTGAGTGTGGCGGCTACGAATACTACAAACCCTTACTTCGTTAGTTGATGCCGTAAAAGACGATTAAAAGCTATATACTCGTATCGACCTGGGTCAAGTCCAGTTGATGCCGTCTGGTCAATAATTAAATTCCCAAGGAGGATTGACGTCAGGCAGGCGGCTGGTCGTAAAACTGCCAATAACTATTGCAATATCTAAGATTGAAGAGGTTTACATATTGTGTCGACCATAAGGTATAAAGCAGAATGATGATGCTTAAAAAAATAATTGAAAGAACCAAAGAAAATATATATCTTAATACGATTAATATATTTTTTTCCTTGTGGTGGTAAAGGAGCGGGCAACATACGTGGCGCACAACGTGGCGTTAAATGCTAGCTGTCGCTTACTGCCTTCTGCAATACTAGAAACACAGCTAGCTGCCATAGTCTTTTTTTTTGTGTGACAGTTGTTAGTCGTAAATGGCTATGACAACTTTACCCGGACTGTGGGTGAGCGCTGAAAGCTGTCAATTCGAGGTACCATAAAGATTTGGACTTCCGATTCTTATTCACAGAACGTACCGCACAAAGAGTAAAGTTATTAAACTGAAAAAGAGTGGCAACTCGATAATAAAATATGCATGTATGGAAAGTGCTGCTACCCAGAGTTTAAGCGATGAACTAAAGTTGAAGTCATATACATATATACATATCTACATGTGTATGTGTAATTATACAGAATATTCTTTTACTATGAGATCTACCCTGAAATATAAAAAAAAAACCATATCAGCTGATATCTAAACAATAATAATATAAGTTTAACAATGAAAATTGATATAATTTTCAGAAAGTACATCAATAATCGAAAATAGATCGATGACAACAACTACCTACACTATGAACAAAAAATAACAATTCTCAGTTGTCAAACGTTTGACAGAGAGGACAAAATGGCAGCAGCTAAGTTTGTACAACCAATCTGTAGGCGGCGCGACGGTCAGTAAAAAAAGTAATGTTTTAAGTGTGCCCCCCAGGTTCGGGATCAAATTTAATGAATCCCGGGATTTTCGGGATTGCTAAATTTTTTAAATTAGTCAATAAAAATGTGCGTGAGACGAAACGTACTTACCTTGATTTGACGTTTTAACAGCCACCTTGTTTACACGGCTGATTTTACTTAGAATACACATATTATTAATTGATTCATACGAAGTAGGTAATTTCATTTATTTTTGTTAATGACCGGATTATGCGTAAAAGTGTGTAAAAATTTCCGCTTCACTTCGTGTAAGTATTGATATTTTTTTCTTAATTAGTGTTAATCAAATTATTAAAAAACAAAAATGCATTAATGATTTAATTATCGTGGTTTAAATATATCTAATCTATAAAGTTTCTGGTCAATTTAATTTAAAATATAAGTACACATAAACATAAGTTGATAATTTTTGAAGTTTATTGTTGGTTTCATAAATTATTTACAGAAGTGCCTAGTTTGTTTATCAAAGAAAGTTTATTAAAAAAAAGCATAATTTTGTTTAACCGCCTTATTGGAGATTTAAAACTTAAATTTTCTATGTCCTCAAAAATTGATTTTGATATGTTTAGTGACATTTTGTTACCATTTTCCATTACCAATACAATCCCGGGACTATCCCGGGATCCTGGAATTAACTGTAGATAATCCCGGGATTAGAAAAATCGACCGGGATCGAATCCTCTAGTAGTGACGTAGTAATCAAGATATTAGTCTAAAATGCCAGTGTCGTAATAATACTTTACGCGATCCATAAATTGTATTTTTTTTTTGGTAGGCTATGGCCCTCATAACCCACCGTACTTCTTCCACATCGCCATTGGGCCGGCCACTCCATAACTTGTCTGGATGTAATTTGTGTTAATTACATATGTGTAGTGCCCCTCAACACAATGTTTATTTATTTTTCTACATTGCTTATGTTGGCTAACGAGCAAGCAGCCCACCTGCTGATGAGTGTTATTGCCGCATATGGACCTTAGCAATACCAGGGGTAAAGCTAGGCCGCTGTCTATATATGAAAATCCTAAACCCACACAGAACGTTGGGCTGCCGTGTCTCTCCGTCACCAAACGGAGGGCAACTACACATTGCCACTGCTCAGACGTCAAATTACTGCGACAGTGTTGTACCTTGGACGCACCGGCCGCGCCTGTAGACAGAGAAATGTCAACAATGTGGCCCTACTAATCTTGTTATTTTCTTAATGTGAGATGTTGTCTTAAAAAATCATTAAGGAATTCTTCTATACGTGAGTGACTAACGTTTATTACTGAAAGGCTACACAGATTTTTTGAATTGAGTATGTTCAGGTGCATTCAAGAACGGTATAGGTACTGACCTACTGAGTTGGACCCGATAAATAGTGCTGCGATCGATTTCAAAGAATTCTATTTTAGATCTGAACAGATTTTCCAAGTTCCCTAACACAGGGAGTCGCCCAAAGAGTAAAGTTATTAAACTGAAAAAGAGTGGCAAGTCGATGATAAAATATGCATGTATGGAACCCAGAGTTTAGGCGGTGAACTAAAGTTGAAGTAATATATATATATACATATCTACATGTGTATGTGTAATTACATAGAATTTTCTTTTACTATGAAAGCTACCCTAAAATATAAAAAATAACATATCAGCTAATAACTTAACAATAATAATATCAGCCTAACAATGAAACTTGAGATAATTTTCAGAAAGAATATCAATAACCGAAAATAGATCGATGACAATAAGTACCTACGCTAGGAACAAAAAATAACAATTCTCAGTTGTCAAACGTTTGACAGGCAGGACAAAATGGCAGCAGTTAAGTTTGTACAAACAATCTGTAGGCGGCGCGACGGTCAGTAAAAATAAGAAATGTTTTAAGTGTGCCCCCCCAGGAGTCGCCCTTCGAAAAAAAAAAATTAGAAAGCAAGAGCTGTTTAAATGAATACAAAGATGGCGTTGTTTTCGTAGAAGTGACGTCCCATAGTTCTATAATATCTCGAGTTCGCTGAGTTGCTGAGATGTCGTAAGACTTTCTCGATCCCCTTCCTCCTTTCCCAATCTCAAGTGAGATTTTTCAAAACTTGTACTTGGGTATAAAGGTTTTTTACTTTCATTTAACTTAATTTTCACGCAGTTTTACACCATTTTCTGCTAAAAAAAATACGTGATATTTTTACTAAGACCCCCTCTCCCCCAAGTGAAATTTAGTAAGATTCGGCTCGACCCCCTCCCCCTGAATATCTCACGCAATTAATGGACGCCCACTAACTATTACTATAGTCTGTCTAATCTAAGAAGTGCACTTTGACAGCTGTCTGAGTAAGTTGTCTAGGTATGTGAACCAAATAATCGCTATCGAAAATATCCAATTTTACTGAGAAATCGATATTGATTCTTTATAATTAATAATCGGTTTATTTTTTATTTTTCAAAAAGGTGATGAATAAATTAAGTGCTAAATTAGTACTAAACAAATTTAACTATTTCAGCATAGAATCTATTCATCATATTTAGTAGGATTAGGTTAATTAAAAATAAAAACTGCATTTGAAAATGGCTATTTATTAAGAATTACTACTATTACTTGAATTATCAGCGTCGCGAACATTAATATTTATTTCTTCATCAATCAAAGTGTCGAAATGTACATCTCTGTCAAAATCTCTATTCGATTAATTGTATTATTCTAATATTTTTACCGATTATTTGGATAATCGTGAATTGGAAGTTGTCAAGCACTACTGTATAGAACGTGATGACGTGACATTGTTAGGTCGTCACTAACAATTACTATTATTTACCATGTTATTTCTATTTTAAATTAGTTTTACGAGTTTCAACATTAGATTATTGTACAAGAAAGTCACCTGCAATGTTAATTATGTAAATAACTTAATAGTTGTTTAAAATTTCAGATTTAGTGTTTACAATCATGTGTAAACGTTTGACCGAGGTTATTGTGTGTTAAAAAATGCAAAACGTCAAAATGCACTTCTTAGATTAGATGAACTATAGTCAATTTATTTTATAATATTAGCTTCTGTTTGCTTGGGTCGTGTAAAAAAATAACTTTCGACAAAGGTTGAACTATTGATCCTAAGGGAACACATTATTGGGACAAAAAATATTCTATGTGTTAGTCCAGAAAATAGTCTTAACTATATGCTAATTTCCATTCAAATCTGTTTAACGATTTATATGTAATTGAGTAACAAACATATAAATATTTTCACAAACTTTCACTATTATAATATTAGTAAGATTTTAGTTTGTTATAAAAACTTGTTTATTTTTTTTAGTTTTTATTTTAAACTGAATCGTATCGTCGTACGTACGTATTTTGCTCACATTCACGATACGTCGTACGTATCCACCAAAATAATGGTCTTTGAAAGAGATGAAGCCAGAACAGATGTAAGAGTAACAATAGGTAATGATGTACTAGAGCAAGTAGATGAATTTGTATATATCTTGGAAATGTATTTAGCCGGGATGGAAGGTAGGTACACCACTGATATAGAGCGAAGAGTGAATGCGGGAAATAGAGTGAACGGAGCGTTGGGACAACTTCTCGGTAGCCACCACCTCAGCCAGAAGGCACGTGTGCATGGAAGCGAGAGTTGGGTATGCAGAAAAGAGCATGAAAGTAAAATTAATGCGGTCGAAATGCGATCTCAACGGAAAATCTGTGGAGTTAGGCTGACCGACCGCATTCGCAACAACGACGTAAGAGAGCGAGTAGTTATGAAAGATAGTATTGGTGTAAAGATGCGAAAGGGAATGCTCCGATGGTTCTGACATGTGGAAAGAATGCCGAACGAACGTCTGGTTAAGAAGATATACAATGCGAAAGTGGAAAGATGTAGGTACCAGGGGAGACCGAGACTAACCTGCCTAGACCAGATTGGTCACGTACTGAAAGAAGGTGGAGTCAAGAGTCTCCGAAACCGGCGAGCGTGTATGAAGAGAATTATGAATGTTGAAGAAGCGAGTGAAGTATGCAAGGATGGAGTTCTCTGGCACTCTGTTCTCTCTGCCTACCCTGCAAGGGATATGGCGTGAAGATATATATGTATGTGTATGTACGTACTAGCTTACATTTTCACTATAATTATCTCTGTGCTCGAGAAGAGACAGATATCTAATTATTATCTAATAAAATATACAGTTTAAACATACATACATACATACATATCGTCTAGGTAGGTTAGTCTCGGTCTCCCCCGGTACCTACATCCTTCCACTTTCGCATTGTATATCTTCTTAACCAGACGTTCGTTCGACATTCTTTCCACATTTCAACATCATTCCATCTTTATATTTTTAATTGTATATGTTATTAATAATTAGATATCTGTCTCTTCTCGAGCACAGATATAATTATTGTGAAATTCTAAGCTAGTAACTATTGCAAAAACGGTTATGATAAAAAAAAGTGTAAGACCCATTTGGGCCTCATTACAGTCATCAATGAATAGATTTGTCTTCGAGCGCTCAATATGTTTTTTTAATGATAGCAATTGAAATATCTACTAAAAATTTATCTTTGCATTTATAATTCTTCTGTATTTATTTGTAATTGAACTCCTTATAAGGCTGGACTCATTTTGATATTTTTGTGGATTTGGGAATACTTTAGATTTTAATATTTTGACATTAACATACCAGTAGGCGGCGCTGCGGTCAATTATTTGTTCAGAGCAGCGGCGTAACCCATATTTTTTTTTGGGGACAGCCGACAGACTATGGTATAGTCCATAAGATGGGCCATCCGTCCCGGATAACGGAAGTGATAGCGCGCGACTGCAGTAACTTGTACACGTACGTACTATTTACAATGTGTACAACGTATGTCCCACTTAAGATAATATTTTTTTTTATTGCTTTTCTTGGTGGCAAACGAGCAAGCAGCACACCTGATGGTAAGTGTTACTGCTGCCCATGGACCTTTGCAATACCAGGGGTACAGCTAGGCTCCTGTCTACCAATAAAAATCCCAAACCCACCGAGAAAATTGGGCTTCTGGCTCTCTCGCTCACCGAACGAAGCGCAATAGCACATTGCCATTACTCAGACGTCGATCTTCTGCGAGAGTGTGGTACTAGTATTACCCCGGACGGACTGCCCGCCCGGAGACTAGACAGAAAACTGTCAACAGCTTGGTCCTATCACTATATACTTGCTCGCAAATTTACTTCTAATGCTATTCGACCATGTCTCTATTATCAGGTTTATCTAAAAAAAAGTATATTTATCTGAGTATTAGAGTTTTATATAAAAATAAAAGTCCGGAACTCGGTGTGACGTGTATCAACTTTGTCAGATAAACATGAAAACATCCTATGACATATTATGTTCGTATAGTTGAATGGTTGTCAAGGTCATACGTTCGATTCTACACGGAATAAATGTATGTCGCTGACACAATTCTTAATGTTGAATTAAGTTTTTTTTTTATCAATGTAGAACGGCAGTATTTAATTAACTATTAAGAATGTGACAAATTATAATATTTAATTTGATTTCTTTTTAAAATAGACTGCATAGGTTGGGTGGACGTCTATTAATCACGTGTTCTTTTTTTTTAGCATTTTTTAACCCCTCCTCCCCCTTGATGATTACGTGGTGAGGTTTAAGACTATAACAACAGAGTAACGATAGAGTATTGGTGTAAAGATGCGAAAGGGAATGCTCCGATGGTTCGGACATGTGGAAAGAATGCCGAACGAACGTCTGGTTAAGAAGATATACAATGCGAAAGTGGAAGGATGTAGGTACCGAGGGAGACCGAGACTAACCTACCTAGACCAGATCGGTCATGTACTGAAGGAAGGTGGAGTCAAGAGTCTCCGAAACCGGCGAGCGTGTATGAAGAGAATTATGAATGTTGAGGAAGCGAGTGAAGTATGCAGAGATAGAGTTCTCTGGCACTCTGTTCACTCTGCCTACCCTGCAAGGGATATGGCGTGATGATATGTGTGATGTCTATCCGTCCAAATGTCGATTTACTTGTCTAATGAAGTTTTTATTTCAGTAATAAAGTAAGTTTTCCGTGTGGTGACCGAGTAAGAATACAATTCAGCACCACCTATCTTACCTGTGGGTGATCGTACGAGACGACTAAGGGATGTAAAATGCATATAACATCTATGCGAGAGAAGGAAAATTCGAAGCAAAACCCTATACCAACACGTCTGACCAGCGTGGTATAGTAGGTTTTTTTTTTTTTTTTTTTTTTTTGATGTGGTATAGTAGGTTAATTACCCTTCCATGATGGAGGAGGCCTGAGCCCAACAGTGGGACATATGGTTATGGGCTGAAATGATGATGATGAATAAAGTAAGCTGCCTCTTAAAACTCGATAATTAGTATTATATCGTCCGTGTGTGTATTTTAAATTTTAATATTTATATGATTAATCATTTTAACATAGGAATGTTACTACTTGGTATTTTATGATTATAAAAGTAAAAAGAAGCAAAAATAAAAAAATAATAAAAAAAAAACAAAGCAGTCTTGAGGAATACCGCCAGAAGTGAAAACTTTAAACTACAAAAAAAAAGTAATTATGTTTAATTTCACTATATAATATTAGCAGGATAAACCATTAACTACATACACTAACCTCACAATGTAAACTAATAAATTAAAATAATTATTATTACGTTTAAATAATAGATAACTATTAAAAACTATTGATTACATGATAATAATTAATAATAACAATTATTACATATAAATTGTATATAGTAAACACAGCGACACAGCAGTAACGAAGAGCTGACTGTATCTTGACGTTCGGGTACACTCGGCGGTCCCGAGTTCACCCGATTGAGCCTTTCACCTTAGAACGTGACGGATCAGCCTCATTTACAGCTTACTAAAAAAAATCTATGTGCCACCAAAAGTAGTTTTCACTTCAAAAAAGAAGTCGTTTTAAGGACGATAATTTTACGTGATAACATCATAAGTAAACAATAATGATAATTTGCATACATTTATGAATTGCACAAGGATAAACAATGGAAACTATATACATTACAAGCATCTGCCAGCGGCTTCGCCCGCGTAAAAGGTTACTTTCCTAAAGTTGAACTATTATCCCAAGGGAACACATTACCGCGATAAAAATAGCCATTTTATTTATATCTAATTAAAAGCTGAATAGAAAATGTTTCGTCAATGTAGTTTTAAAAATAACCAATTTCCATATAAACTTTCGTCCCCTATTTTCATTTTACCCCTTAAGGGTAATTTTTTTACAAAATTTTAATTTCATATTTATTTATCCTAATCAACAGTCTAAAAATAAGTTTCAAGGCTTTAAAAATGGCGATACTTCCTTAGAACTTTTCATATCTCTCTTTTATCGCATTAAAAAGTAGGCTATGTGTTTTATCGGGCTCTAGACTATTTGGGTACCAAATTTCATTTAGATCAGTTCAGTAGTTTTGGCGTGAAAGAGCGACAGACAGACTGAGTTACTTTCACATTTATAATATTAGTAAGGATGGGACAGTTCAAGTCAAATTCTTAAAACGCAAGAACGTTTAGGACGATCGCGCCTCTAATGGCCTCTATCGCTTGGTACGAGCTCTAGCTTGCATGCTCGTCTCAGTGGGAACGTGACACTTTCGTGCGTGCAGCCAGGTTTCATCGATTTATAAGACGTCATCTCGCCAAAATAATTTCGAAATTGTGTTACTTACCTCTAAAAATTTTCCGCTCTAGGTCCACCATTTGCGTGCCTAACCCGAAATCCGTCACTGAAGCCGGCTTTTTAACTATGAGATGACATATACACTACCGTCCAAAAGTTTGGAAGCACACCTGTTTTCAAACAAAACAAATAAATGCCGACTAATAGCGGTAAAAATTAGCAATAATCTTAAGTTTTACAACCTTTTACGACTGTCTACACAAACACAAAAGGATTATTATCCTACATTCATCAAGTTATATGGAATTCCTTAATATTGACGAAACACGTGTTTTATGACTTAATCCGTCGGCTACTTTATCCTATGCAATGGTGTAGTTTTATTGATAATGTTTGCTGGTTTTAACTTTTTTAGACCTTATTCAGTCGCACTTGAGCATTGGCACGTGAAAGTTGTGATATTAACATTGTCTGTATTCGAAAGATATCGGCTACTACTTTGACCGTATTTTTTCTTCTGAAAATGGCAAAACGCAAGCAAATCACGCTTGAACAGCGAAGCGCTATTTGCACTCTACGCGAGGAAGGATACAGTGAACGTCAAATCGCAGAAAGGCTCGGAATTTCTTGTAAAGGTGTCCACTATACCCTTGCTAGAAAACAAGAAACGGGGAAAAATGAAGATAGAAAGAGATCTGGTAGGCCCAAATCCACAACAAATCAAGAGGACAACTTCATTAGAGTTCTTTCTAAACGGAATCGACGCTTAACTGCACCACAGATCACTGCAGCTCTGAATGATACGCGAGAAACACCCATTTCAACAACTACTGTTAAAAGACGCTTACTGTCTGCGGGATTAAGAGGATGTGTTGCTGCTAAAAAACCCAAACTAACAAATCGACATAAGAAAAATAGACTAGAATGGGCAAAAGCGCATAAAAACTGGACTATAGAACAATGGGAAAATGTCTTTTGGAGTGACGAATCAAAATTTCAGATTTTCGGATCCAATAGACGTGTCTTTGTACGCCGGTCAAAAGAAGAGAGGGCTTCAGAGGCATGTACAGTGCCTACCATCAAACATGGTGGTGGTAATGTCATGGTTTGGGGGTGTTTTGGCAACAGTAAACCCGGCAATCTTGTGAGGATAACCGGAAAATTAAACAAGGAAGGCTATTTAAAAATTCTCCAAGATTCTGCCATACCCAGTGGACTAAGTCTCATTGGTTCTGGATTCATTTTTCAACAGGATAATGATCCTAAGCATTCGTCTAAATTGTGCCAGAACTTTTTAAACAAGAAAAAAGCTGAAAACATTTTAAACATCATGCAATGGCCATCTCAATCCCCTGATCTTTCTCCCATTGAACTTGTTTGGGATGAACTTGACAGGAGGGTGAAAAGTCGTTGTCCTACGAGCTCAGAACATTTGTGGCAGCTATTAGAGAACGAATGGAACAAATTAGATAAAGATTATTTTAAAAAATTTATTAATAGAATGCCCAGAATATGTGAGAAGATTATAAAGGAGAAAGGTGGACACTTTGATGAAGCTAAAATTTAATCTAATTTACCATTGTATATTATTTTTTTATTTTGTTTAAGTTAGTTTCTGTTTGTTCTTTATTTTTTTATCAATACATTTAAATTTAAATGACTTAGTTTGGTTTTATTCGATTTTACCTTGCTGCTTCCAAACTTTTGGACGGTAGTGTATATTACATCTTGAGCAATGTATTACATCCCGCGATTGCTGTTGACACTGTAAGATATTATATTTTGGAACAGTTCAGTTTCGGTCGGCATTTAAATTGAGGGCAAGGCAGGGTGAGGCGCGGTGTCTGGCGCCATGAGGTAAAATATACTCCTTCAAAATATCGCTTATTTGGTCGAAAAAATATTTATAGTTTGGGATGTAATATATATTATAGCACAGTGTGAATAGTCTCGCACAAAATGTATGACGAGCGATAAAATATTGTATCTTAAGATGTAATATATGTATATTATACTAGCGACCCGCCCTCGCTTCGCTTCGGTTAGTGTTCGGTTGGTAGTTCAGTTGTGTAGCTTATTTTCGCTACATAGAATACCTTTCGGAGATGGATTTTTTTAAAATCCTAATTCATCTGGTCTTTACAGGGCAGAAAGAAAGTCCACACCAAATTCCAAGTCTGTAGGGGCAGTCAAGAAAAATGTGGATTTTTTGGGTTATCACCTACGCAATCCTCTTTAGAGATGGTATTTTTAAAAAGCTGTTCTGAAATTACCTCTTTATCGTAACACAAATATGCCGAAATTCAAGTCTGTAGGAGTTATATTTAAAAAATCTTATATAATATAGATTATATCCCATAGTCAAAAGCCGGCTTAATTGTACGCTAACGAAAAAATTACTTTGGGGAAATACTATGTACATATATAGATACACAGAACGTCGAGACGTTGTTTTTTAGTAGGAACTCTTCCATCGTCTACTAAATGCCCTTGACTGTAGCGTTCGTGAATATTTAAATACCTGAAATAATGTACACACGTTTTGTACCTATCGAAAATAAGATCGCATGCAAATTACTCTTAGTTAATTGTTTTTTACAGTATACATATATATATTATATACCTATTTGAAAACTCGTCTGAATGCTGCGCTTGCAGTTATAAACTGTTTTTTGGGAGTTTACTCCTTAAGAATCGATTTCCATATAAGGCGCCCGGTATGAGAAAAATATGAGGAGTAAAATCTAGTGATCGAATGACCTCGTTACGTTTTTGGTGCGCAACCTATTCTGCGCACCTTTCAATTTCTGACGTGAGATAATACTTCACTGAACAGTTTTAATAAATGTAAATAAAAATATATATATTATTTTTAGTCAAATGAGTTTTTTTTGCGCCTGTTTTGATAATAATCGTACTTAAGGAGTAAACTCCAGTCGTGCGTCGGAGCTGACACACACACTTTTTTTTTCTTTAAATTTTTTTTTCATTCGTAGGTAGTAATAGTATATAATATGCCAATTTAATCGGAATTTCTATAAAACATATCGTTTTGTTTTTCTATATGGCAACAGAATAAAACTACAATTCACTACCTCCTCTTTTACCCCCGGTTGTCGGTGTGCATTGGATGTTCCTAATTAAACTTGTCTATACCATTGGTGCAGGAACAGTATGATGTATTCTTCCTTCTTTGCTAGTACACTTGTGGCGCAACGCTCGTGATCATTATATGGCAGATATGTACGGAGTGAGAGAAATATTGTTCCTTTCACGATCTCACGCTCACGTTAGCGAACATTTTACAACATTTGTTTGAAGGACTACCCACAGCAGAATTGATTCGGTCGGTTCATTGCGTGAGTGACCTCCGACGCGGCCTATTACTATCCACCTTCCCTTGAATTACGATGCGTTCGTTCTATTATTTTCTTTATGGAAAGATACAAAGAGATATTATATATTTTTATTTATTTAATGATTGTAATGTTATCGCAAATAAATGTTTAATATTTAGCAAGAATATAGATAAAATAATCATTTACCTTATTTATTTAATGACTAGCTTCTGCTCGCGGCTTCTAAAAAGTAACTTTCCCAAAGTTGAAATATTATCCCAAGGGAGTACATTACTGGGATGGAAAGTATCCTATATGTGAATCCAGGAATTGGTCTATCTATGTGCCAATTTACATCTAAATCTGTTCAATGGTTTAAGGGTGATTGAGTAACATACATTTGAAATAAAACTACTTTTACGGATTCTATTGCGTTTGTATTTGATTTTTAATTTCGTTTCCAACACTTTACAGTCCTTCCGTGACCATGATCACTGTAAAGTTTATTACAAATGTGTAGTATTCGATGTAAAGGATTGTATTCTTATTCTGTTATTACAATTATTAATTGTTTCGATTTTAACACCCCCTTTTTTTTTGGTCGTGGGCTATGGATGCATCTCGCCCCGCCAAATCGGTCCGGGGTGACGGAAGAGGCGGCGCGTGACCTCATAGACCCACCCTGCAAATACCTCTTCGCCGTGCGAGCGGGCCACCGGTAGGGGTGTCCACTTTGAAAAAACATCGATGTTTTTTTCGATTCGATAAATCGAAACTGTACATCGAAGTCTTTCGATGTATCGGATGAAAACATCGATGTTTTTAAACATCGAGTACTTTTTCTAAAGTCATGTCAAAAGTGTTACTTCTAAAAAAAAAAAAGGTCTTTTTTGTGGCATTTATACCTATTCCAATCCCTTATAAAGCTGACTTCTAAAAAAAAGGTCCTTTTTGTGCCATTTATACCACAGCCCCCTATCAAACAGATTTCTAAAAAAACAAAAAAAAAGAAAGGTCATTTTTGTGGCATTTACTGGTTATCATCGTTTCGATGTTTTATGAAAAAACATCGATACATCGAGTATTTCGATAGCTCTTCAAAACATCGGATCGATTCGATGTATCGCATTGTAAACATCGATGTTTTCGATGCATCGATGTATATCGAATATCCCTAGCCACCGGTACCCGATCTTTGTCTTCGGTGGCCTCGATTTTAACACCCTATGCTTTTTTAAATTATCAATTAAGAAATGACCAGTACGTCTCTTATAGGCTGCAATTCCTAAGTCATCTTTTAAAATACGCGACATAGTTCTAGGTGCTATCTTCATTCCCCGAGATAAAATCTTTGCTTTCGGGGAGGATTTCTTCGAATTCTTTGCCTTATTGCTTTGACCACCTTTTTCGTACGTACACTACGTCGACAGTCAGATCTTTTTCTGTCACAAACAGAGGAGGAGGTGTCATTGTACATATTACACCGGTACACAAACATTTTACTATAAGCGTATAGAGAGTTTTAAAAATTGCATTGGTTCCATACCTGCTTTGTGTAATGCAATCACAGCGATTCGATTCTCTTTATCACCCCACTCCATTTTAATTTTGCAAAATATTGTACAATGTATTCGCGCCAAAATGAGAAAACACTATAAGCAGTCATATAAAAATGACAGATTCCAAATTCAAATGTAATATTTTGTTTATTTTTAATTGTAACAGTATTTATGGTCAGACTAAGTATAGTTTAAGATTACCTACGCCGAAATTCGAACGTTGGTACCTCTTTTGTATGGCAGAACCAAAGGGAAGGGAAAGAGTAAGGGGAGGTTTTCAATTGACTGTTTATTTGTTCATCAATCAATTGACCTAATCATTTGATCTATTTCGTTATAATGTATTAGCCGGACTCGCGACTCTGTCCATCTAATCTCTCTCGGTGATACAAATATAATATATGTTTTTAACGACATTACCTTACAAATCCTTTAAATTTTCAGCTTTTCTCCACTGTAGTATGCATGTATTATTTTATTATATATTCATCATTCTCCTACTTTTATCCCAATTACTTGGGGTCGATACAATAAATACTCTTGTTTCATAGTACATATTGTAAAAGTTATTGGCAATAGTTTTATGACCGGCCGCCTGCCAGACGTCAAACCTTCTTGGGAATGTAATTGTTGACCAAACGGCATCAGATGGAGTTTACCCAGGTCACCATAAGGCTCTTAGTCGTCTTTTACGACTTCCACGAGCAAAGTAAGGATTGGTAGTATTCGTAGCGGCTACCAGCACAGCAATTTATTTTATACATATTATATTACATGTAAACCTTCCTCTTGAATCACTCTGTCCATTAATGAAAATCGCATTAAAATAGTTGTTTAGATCAAAAGATTTCAGCTATAGACCACGGTGGGGATTTCATTTTGTACTATGCATAGATAATAATCTTCAGCAAAATCTTTTGTCGAGTGTATTTATGGGTTTCATTTAGTTTTTTTTTCTCTTGCGTTTTCTTCGCCTTCGTTTCGTCTTTTACGACATTTACTCGTGGCAAGATATAGGATGAATTGTATGTTTATTCCGTCATTACACGAAAATGTAGATAATGTATAGTTAATACGTATGTATTATACGTATATAGGCATGTACATACATATCATCACGCCATATCCCTTGCAGGGTAGGCAGAGAGAACAGAGTGCCAGAGAACTCTATCCTTGCAAAATTCACTTGCTGCCTCAACATTCATAATTCTCATCAAACACGCTCGCCGGTTTCGGAGACTCTTGACTACACCTTCCTGCAGTACATGACCGATCTAGGTAGGTTAGTCTCGGTCTCCCCCGGTACCTACATCCTTCCACTTTCGCATTGTATATCTTCTTAACCAGACGTTCGTTCGGCATTCTTTCCACATGTCCGAACCATCGGAGCCATTCCTTTCGCATCTTTACACCAATACTCTCTTTCATACCTACTCGCTCTCTTACGTCGTCGTTACGAATGCGATCGGTCAGCCTATATATATAGTTAATAAAATATTAAAAATATAAACATAATAATAACATATTTGATAATAAATTACTAGGTCGACCTTGAAAGGTCATATAATAACATATACATATATATGAGCCCTAATGATTTACTTGGCGAGCAGTTACTATAAATAACTATTACGTAAATCTCTTCATTCTTTGCCAAAATGTAATCATTTAAATAAGGTCGGCCATTCGGTTAATTGACGTCAAAATATAGTAAACTAATAGCTGTCCCGGTATACGTCGTCCTGCCCGGAAAAACTTTATGCGATGTACTGATAGCAGCACCACCTACCGGGTCCAATTGAGTTTTGAAATCATCTAGGGACCCATTGGAATATACATAGTAAATTTCACCCCAATCGGTCCAGCCGTTTGTAATACCGACAATGGCGCCACCTACCGGGTCCAATTGCAAATCTAAACCATTCTCGAATCCACTCGAGCACACAAAAAAAAAATCAAGAAAATCCGTCCAGCCGTTTAGGAGGAGTTCACTGTCAACACACGTACAGAAGAATTATATATATAAAGACTAGCAGACCAGGCCACGCGTTGCTGTGGCTTAGGTTAGCCTCGGTAACACTTTTTGTTTATTCTAACAAATTTTAACTTATATGAAGCGTTTGTACATTTAACATAGCGCCATCTAGTAAATACTTACTGAATCCAGTCAACAGATTCCGCCATCTTTTAAAATCCTTTTGATATAACATATGATTTTGACTGTCAAATATTAGACATATAATTTGCAATAAAATAATATTACTATAAATTGAGATTTAAGCTATCCTATCTTTTAAGTTAGATCAAACTACACTTGTTGTGCAAATTTGCTTTAAATCGGTTAAGTACTTTATGAGTCCATCGCGAACAACATGACACGTAATTTATATATATTAAGATTAGGCGTAGTGGTCTATATTAGTGATGGACGAGGGTGGTAGGGGTGGTAGTTCAGACATTATGAGCGAGTCGCCCTCGTTTCGCTACGGTTTCAATCATTCGCCATATAAAATCGTAAATAACTTCTAAAGATATTCCATCCATCCATCAGCCCGTAAACGTAGTGTACGTTTGGTTGGACATAGGCCTCCCCACGAGAATGCCATTTGCAACGGTCCTGTGCCACCTGCATCCAACAGTTTCCTGCGACCTTGATAATGTCATCAGTCCACTTAGTTGTCCTACGCTGCGTCGTCGTCCGATTCGTGGTCGCCACTCGAGAACCTT
The DNA here is from genome assembly GCA_905163515.2 of Lymantria monacha. Lineage (NCBI taxonomy): Eukaryota > Metazoa > Arthropoda > Insecta > Lepidoptera > Erebidae > Lymantria > Lymantria monacha. Next base: position 15,644,152 of record LR991104.1, on the reverse strand, counting down.
TCTTCCCCAACGGTTGTCGGTTCGTCGAGCGATGTGGCCTGCCACTTCAACGTGCTAATTCTTAGGGCTATGTCAGTTACACCCGTTCTTCTACGGCTTTCTGCATTGCGGATTCTATGACGTAGAGAAATACCGAGCATAGCCCTTTCCATAGCACGCTGAACAACTTTGAACCTTTTGATGAGGCCAATATTTAGAGACCACGTTTCAGGGTACGCCATCAAGATATTCATTTTAATGTTATACTGTAAAAAGCTCGCTCACCTACCTAGACCAGATTGGTCACGTACTGAAGGAAGGCGGAGTCAAGAGTCGCCGAAACCGGCGAGCGTGTATGAAGAGAATTATGAATGTTGAGGAAGCGAGTGAAGTATGCAAGGATAGAGTTCTCTGGAACTCTGTTCTCTCTGCTTACCCTCAAAAGGGATATGGCGTGATGATATGTATTATGTACTGTAAAAAGCAATTTTTATCTAAATTAAATGCATAGTGTACTTAATGTATATAATTTGATAAGAAGTAATACTGTATTATTTGAAATAGATAAAAAAATAATAAAAAAGTTAAGGTAAGGTTTAGTCAGCTTAAATATTGTACCACGCTCGTAAATATGTTTTTTTTTTTTAAATCACATTACAAATCTATTAAATTCTCGATTTTTCTCTGCTATAATATGCATAAAATCTTTCCTTTTGAATAAGTATCTATTGACGAAAACCGCACTAAGATCCGTTGCGTAGTTTAAAAGATTTATACGTACATACAGGGGGAAGCGACATTTTTTTATACTTCGTAAAGAAAAGATTATCGCGTTTCCCAGGTGTTAAAACATATTTGCATAAATAAAATTAAAAAAAATATTGAAAACGATTAATAAAAAAAAAAATGGTGTTAAAAGATTACGTACAATTTAGTCACACATGGTGTGACACGAGGTCATATATCAAAGCCGTTTATGCGGTTTTTAAATTTTATTAATAATAATAATTATCAAAAAAATATATATATATACAGGTGCCGATTTTATTAGTAGAATAACTTAAACTAGGTGTAGGAATGACGCCATAAAAAACATTAAAGTTAGTTGCAGACTCCTAGCTCTGCCCAATCCCGAGATAAAGTGATTTGTTTCTTATCAAAACAGTAGGTTTGTCAGCGTATATTGACCTGTAGGTACATTTCGAACCAGCTGTGCGGCGGTGAGCGCAGCGCGAGCAGGTCTATTTGCCTACTAGTTCAGTGTCACACGCATGAGTATATGCCTACATGGAATTTTTATAGTACAAGTGTATTGACCGCTTATCAGTATGGCAAATTAATCAAAACTTAGGTACTATTTTTTTTTACTAATTTGGATAGTGTATCATGGCCTGATACACCCCCTTCAAGGATTCTACTAATTAAATTGGCACCCTGTATATATTTAATTTTTTATATTGTCTATAGTAGCAAACTAGCAAGCAGCACACGTGATAGTAAGTGTGACTGCCGCACATGGACTTTTGCAATACCAACAGCTTATCTGTACCGCGGCCTACCAGCCAAATCCCACCCAGAAATCTAGGCTTCCGGCTTTCTCGCTCACCGAACGAAGTGCAACAACACATTTATTTATTTATTAGGTTAACCAACAATTGTTTATACTTATACAATAGAACTGAATTAAACAAAAAGACAGAAGTATAACAATTCATTATAAATTAACACCACATGCACATATACGGAATCTTCACACTGCCACTACTCCCTCCTCGATTTTCTGCTAGAATGTGTTACTAACCCGGACGGACCGGCCCGCAGTTGTAGACAGAATATTGTCAAAAATGTGGTCCTACCACTAGTAAACCAGTGTTATCCTAGCACTACTCTTTTATTTTTATTAATGTAAGATTTTTTTTTGTTCTGTTCGTCCATTCGGACAGGCAAAGGGATCAAAGCCCATACAGCCAAGTCTTATTTAATTATTTTTCATATATTGTTCATCATTTCTTCATAATATGTAGCCTTAATAGTCATTGTCTGTCAGTAAGTCAAGTCGTTACCATTAATCGGGCGCTGATAACCTAATCAATGATTTTCTTTGGGAATTTTGGGCAAATATGAAAATACACGTAAACCACTATTACACCATATTCACTACACTTCAGCACTTTAATTGTACCATATTGCATAAAATATCAGCAAAATTATTCAATATAACACCACAAAACACTAAAGAAATGAATATAATAGATACAATAGCGTGACATGACATTTCCACATTCGCGCCAAGAAAACCATTAATGTAAGAAAAGCACAGAAATGCTGACAACTTAGTTATTGAAATTGTGAGAAGAAACTACACTTTAACCCATTTTTTTTTTGGTGGACTATGGATGCGTCTCGCCCCGCCGAATCGGTCCGGGGTGACGGAAAGTCGGCGCGTGACCCTATAGATCCACCGTAAAACTCCTCTCTCTTCGCCGTGCGAGCGGACCACCGGCACTCGATTTTTAACTTCGGTGGCCCAACTACACTTTAACCTTAAGGTTCGTTATGAACCTCAATATAAGGATTACCTCAACTTAACAAATTTTTCGAAATCCCCTAGAATTACTTTAAATAGCGAATACTTTTATCAGAAACCTCTATATAACGAATTTTAATCACTGAAAAATATAGACAGGAAGTACAATTTACCCTTATTCAACAATTTTTGTTAACCTTACCTTGGTATGACGTATCTTTGGATCAATTACATACAATAATTGTACAATAATAACAGCTATTTACGTCGACAGGCTTGAATTAAAGTATGTTTTCATTTATTAATAAAAATCATTATCATATACATAATCATGAATATGCGTAGGACGACCCCCACTAGGTGGACTGACGACATTACCAAGGTCGCAGGCAACCGCTGGATGCAGGTGGCGCTGGACCGTGTTGAATGGCATTCTCGTGGGGAGGCCTATGTCCAACAGTGGACGTTTACGGGCTGATGGATGGATAATTATGCATGAATAAGTAATCTTTTACTTCTCACTTATCTACTCATACTGTACTGATTACCAGGGCCGGCTTTACCTATAGTGCAGAGGGTGCGGCAGTGCACACGGGCGCCGGGTATTAGGGGGCGCCGAGAGCTACTCAGGACACATAAAGCCTCCACTGTAACGCTCCGCACGGAGCGGGTGCACCATACGCAGCGTGTGCCTAACCATTTATAAACGTAGTGTGTGCGTTATTTGACAGGTTTGGGTACCTACCCAAGGGTTGCCTTGTCGCCTTGCTTACTGTACCTTCATGATCCGATCGTGTTTACCTGGTTTTGTGTCAAAACAACGAGACTAAGCATGGCACAACGCATTCCAGCGATATTCAAAATTTAGTCTAACGTGTTGTAACTATCAACCTATTCCATTTTGTTCACGCATTTTGATACAAGAGGGCGCCAGGTGATTGCTTGCACCCGGGCGCTACATTTGCTAGAGCCGCCCCTGCTGATTACTTTACTATTACTTATCTACTCATGTAGATAGGTACGCAATCTTAAAGTAATATTTAATTAACATATTAAAACCAATTTCAGACTCTGTATTACGAATCTCACTGTAACGAATTACTTGATATAACGAATATTTTCTAATCCTCTTTGAGTTTAGTTATGTCGAAGTTGCACTGTATTTAACTAATTATGTGAAAGTAAGGTCGTAATTTATATAAATACCGGTTCACCATGGTATTTAAAGGGACGGCCTTTGATCAGGTATTTCTACTATACATACACGGTTATAGTTTGATAAATATTGGACTATTGATAAATATTGGAATATCGATATATCTACGCCATTATCTCAATTATTTTCTCTTTTATTTAAATACAAAATTTTGTATTTTTTTATCATGATAACATCGTAAGCATTCCTTTCCCACAATACAATCAGTGGAGGTCAACGAAGACTAATCATTTCCAAGCATTCAGATGTCGAGTAATGTCTGTTGGTATAACATCTATTAAAATCGTTTTGTAATGTTATACGTTTCAATAGGGCTCGAGTATCATCCAGAATTGCAGGGAAATATATCATAACAAGCTTAATGAGATTCATTGAATGCTATTTATGAATCAATACAGTTATTCAATTTATTATTATTTTTTTTTTTTAAAAAGACACCTCCCTGCACTAAGGAAATAATCCTTGTATTGCGGGGGACTTTACAAACATGCAATTAACGCAGACAAATTACACCCAGACTCAGAATAATACTTTGTGAAGCGCACAAAGTATTGTCCCACGTGAGAATCGAACCCACGGCACCGGCACGGAAGGTCGGTATTTTAACCATTGCGCCATCTGTGCACATTCAATGTTCAAATATGTAAAAATCTTCGATATCTATAAGTTTTGTAATGACTAATGAGTTTCAATTTCTTTTAAATAGATTAATGCCTGTTTTCACCAAGGATGACTAAATTTTAGGTGATATTTGAAGCAATATAAATAAATGGCAATGAATTGTATTAATTTTGTATAAAAATGTGGGTCAAAATTTAATATCTTATAGGGTAGATATAAATAAATTTCTGTAATAACAATGACATATTGGACGTAAGACACCTCAGTCCTCCCGTGACCATGATCACTGTAAAGTGTTCGAAACGTCGGGCAATTATAAATCAAATACAAACGCGATAGAATCCGTAAAAGTAGTTTTATTTCAAATGTGTAATACTCGCGTAAACATTAGAAGTCGTTACAATATAAATAACTTTTAAGATTGATTTTAATTTGCTTTTTGTTAATAGAAGTTAAATAAGATTTGTTATTTTTATTTAAGTTATTTTTCTTCTTTTTTTGTGTCATTCTTTTACCTATTAGCCGCAGATGGCTGTCACAGCTTAACCCAGACTATGGGTGAGCGCTGAGGGCTCTTAACCCGGTAAAAACTAAAAGTGACATAGCCCAAGGGTTTTAGGTTTTAATAATATCATCTTTATAATCATCGGCCTGCTCTTACCCCAATTACTTGCGGTTGACGCAATATTTACCCTTCTTCCATTGTACTGTATATTGCAATAGTTTTATGACCGGCGGACCAGCCGACTCAACGTATTTTTTCCCGAGAATACAATTATTGACCAGATACCATGAGATGGAATTGGCCCAGTTCGATTTTGAAACTCTTATACGTCTTCGAACAATTTCGCCTTCTTAAAACGTTGTCCCTATCGCACACTGCCTGTATGAGATCGCATGTAGCACTATCAATCCGATATGTATTAGAACAAACAACTATTAAAACAATTAGGATTTTTGTTTCTAAACAAAAAATATCTATTTTTAAATTGCTGCGGTTTCAACCAATCCTTACTAATATTATAAATGCGAAAGTAACTCTATGTCTGTCTGTCGCTCGGTTCACGCCAAAACTACTGAACTGATCTAAATGAAATTTGGTACAGAGATAGTCTAGAGCCTGATAAAGTACATGGGCTACTTTTTAATGCAAAAAAAAGGTTGTAAAGGGGGATGAAAAGTTGTAAGGAAGTATCGTCATTTTTTAAGCCAGAAGCTTGAAACTTATTTTTAAGCTATTGATTAGATATAAATAAATTTGACATTAAAATTTTGTAAAAAATTTACCCTTAAGGGGTAAAAAAAAAATGAAAAACTTTAGGAAAGTAACCTTAACGCGGGCGAAGCCGCGGTCAGAAGCTAGTTTCTATATATATATTTTTGACTGGACGCAACTGCACTTGTACAACGGTCAACGACTGACGAATTTTACACAGGCAGTGTGCGACAGAGACAACGCTTTACGCAGTCGAAATTAACCGATTCTCTCTTTCCAAAGATCGACGTGCTATATTTATTGTCGGGTACTGTATTATAAGTTGGGTTTATTTGCTACGAGAAAAAATATATGCTAATATCATGTCCGCTGAGATTCCTTGCTGGTTTTTTCTTCGGTACGCAAACGTTATCATCCGTTGGCTCGCATTTAATTTGTATAAATTATTTTAATACATTTAACTGTATATAATAATAATTATTATTATAATTTAAATGGTTATTTTGGGATATTAAAAGTAAAATCATACACCATCAAAATCATTATGAAACAGTTTAATTGTAGATACTTATTTTTGTAGCGGTAAGTTCATGCTGTTGATATTTTTCTATCTACAGCCACGGGCCCGTCCATTTGGGGTAGTACCACACTCTCGTAGAAAATTGACCTTTTGAACAGTGGCAATGTGCGGGTGCGTTTCGTTCGGTGAACGAGAGAACCGGCAGCCCAACGGGTGGTGGGTTTTGGTTGGTAGGCGCTGCCTATCTGTACCGTTGGTATTGCAAATGTCCATGGGTGGCAGTAACACTTACCATTGGGTGTTACTTTGCGTTCGTTTGCCACTATAAATAATAAAAAAATCTTAATATGTATATGTAGGAACAGGAATTAGGTGCTTCTCAATATTAGTAAATTTAAGTACATATATTTATCTCGTTGAAAATACAAAAATCTTTAGAAGCATGGTTTTAACCGATATAACCAAAAGAATTACCAGGTTAAAGTAACAATGCGCTGGTCACATCTTCCATCGAATCGATAAGCGTTGGGGAAGAAACGTTCGTGATTGGCGACCACGAATCGTAGGATGACTCACTACTAGATGCATTGACGACATTGCAGCCGTTGGATGCACGTAATTCAGGACTTTTCGAACGGTATTTTTGTATGGTAGCCTATGTCCCACAGTGGACGTCTTTGGGCCGACGAATTATCGCGTACATATTCAGTGTAATACTTGTATATTCGTGTAGTGTTGGAGTGAGAATACAATGGACCACACCCCATCTTACCCGTGGGTGTCTTATAAGAGGATTAAGGGGCATATTACTTCTCTTCTACCGATATTATGCAAACATACCATTTTTTTTTTTTTTTTATTGGTGGGCTATGGGTGCGTCTCGCCCCGCTGAATCGGTCCGGGGTGACGGAAAGGCGGCGCGTGACCCCATAGACCCACCGTAAAACCTTCTCTCTTCGCCGTGCGAGCGGACCACCGGTACTCGATTTTAACTTCGGTGGCCCGCCCGGCGGTTTACCCTCGCGGGTTCCTCTCGTCGACGCCCCGACAGATTTCGCCGTCGGGGCGTCGCCCTCACGCGGTGGCCTCACGTCGGGTGACCGGACAATTCCCCGGTCCGATCACCCGAGGCCTCGGTTAGGGCGGCATCAGGCGCAGGTATTCGCGCCTGCACCGCCCCGGCCGCTGACGGCGGCCCGGGTCGCGGGACTCCTCCCGGACTCGTTCCGCCGCCTCCTTCTGCGAGATGACAGCCTCGCAGAAGGCGGCGACCGCGTCCCAGTTCCTGACGCTGTCGACCATCGCTCTCGCGACAGCCGGCAGCGCCAGGTCGGCACCGATAACAGCGACGGGGTCACGGCGCTGCCGGTCAAAGCCCGGACACGCCTCCAGCGTGTGTTGCGCCGTGTCCTCGTCACTGCTGCAATGGTGGCAGAACGAAGTCCACTCCCTTTGCGCGACCGTGTGCAGGTAAAAGCCGAAGCATCCGTGCCCCGACAACACCTGCACCAGTCGAAAGGAGAGGACTCCGTGCCGCCGCTCCATCCACTCCATCAATACGGGCCGGAGAGCCTCGACGGTGACGACACCGTGTCTAGGCCTCTCCAGCCGCGTAGCCCAACGGGCGATGACGTCTCGGCGGGCGTCCTCGCGCCAGGTGGCTATCTCGCTCAGCGATGGGGAGCCACCTTCGTCGCGCAGTGAGGTCACCCGCCGGTAGAGGTCGGAGAGCATCTCCGCCTCTAGGTCCCACGGGGGTGTCCCGGCCAGTAGGCATGCCGCCTCGGTCGATACCGTGCGGTACCCGCGAATGGCTCTGACCGCCATGACTCTCTGGGGTCTCCACAGAACAGCCCTGAGCTGGGCGTTCAGAGCCCTCGCCCACACGGGTGCGCCGTACATGGCCATAGAACGGATCACCCCCGCATACAGCCGTCGGCCCTCGAAGCTGGGTCCGCCCACGTTCGGCATGAGCCGCGAAAGGGCGGACGCCGCGCCGACCAGCCGGATTATGCAAACATACCATAGGTATGAGGAAAATTTGTTGCCAAAAACCGCAACGATTTTACAATACTATTTATAACTTCAGTACAAAAACCTTTATTAAATGAATAAAAAGATTACTGCACAGTCACACATGGGTACATCTTTACGTGTGTTAACGGCGTAAGAATAAAGTATGCAACCCAGGGCAAGATAGAGATCTTGTCCGAAGGTGTCGTAAAAGATGACTAAAGGATATGATATGCATATAACATCTATGCATTTAATTTATAATATATACATTTGATAAGTGTTTTTTTAAGTGAAATCTTCTTTACCAAAAAAGTGTACACTTTTTTGGTGAACAAAAATCATGGAACTTGCGTCATCGTCACCGAACGCTCTTTGACAATTTGAAAAAGGTTTTGTTGAAAATGAATTTGGTCATGCTGGTGACATTTGCGATAGGCTCTGCTTTAGAAATGATTTCAAATAGTATTAACTATTATTATAGTAATTAATAATATACTTATAATATAATAATCTGACTGCACCGTTTGACCGTACCAGTGCCGTGGGTTCAATTCCCACGCAGGACAATACTTGTGCAATCCGCAGTGTTGTTCTGAGTCTAGGTGTAATTTGTGTGCGTTAATTGTATGTTTGTAAAGTCCCCCGCAATACACAGTGCAAGGTGATCTTTAAAAAAAAAACAATAATAATATAAATAGTAATTCTTTTGAATATAATATTGTATTATGGAATATCTTGTGAGTTGTATCGTCGAGCTATTAGAATATTAGTTTCTAATTATTTTTGGTATGCGTTTATGATCAAGGATTTTATTCAACAAGGAGGTTACATACATATTAAATCCCTTAATCATCTTATAGGGGGTTGTAAATTGTATTCTTACTTTGTCAACACACGTAAAAGTGTATCCGTGTGAATGTCCGTGCAGTCATTATCTTTTTATTCATTAAATAAAGGTTTTTGTAGGTTCAGTAGTCTAGTTATAAATAGTAGCGTAACTTTATCAGGCCATACTTAGCAACAGATTTTCCTTATTTTATATTCAAATGACTTTGTTTTATACTGTTTATACTTACCAAGGACTGTTCTTAGTTGTGGGCATGTTTTAATGTTTTCTATATTTAATACATACATACATATCATCACGTCATCCCTTGCAGGGTAGGCAGAGAGAACAGAGTGCCAGAGAACTCTATCCTTGCATACTTCACTTGCTTCCTCAACATTCATAATTCACTTCATACACGCTCGCCGGTTTCGGAGACTCTTGACTCCACCTTCCTTCAGTGCATGACTGATCTGGTCTAGGTAGGTTAGTCTCAGTCTCCCCCGGTACCTACATCCTTCCACTTTTGCATTGTATATCTTCTTAACCAGACGTTCGTTCGGCATTCTTTCCACATGTCCGAACCATCGGAGCATTCCCTTTCGCATCTTTACACCAATACTCTCTTTCATACCTACTCGCTCTCTTACGTCGTCGTTACGAATGCGGTCGGTCAGCCTAACTCCACAGATTTTCCGTAGAGATCGCATTTCGACCGCATTAACTTTACTTTCATGTATATATTATGTAACCTTTTTAATGGTATCAAAACCAGACAGATACATGTAGTACAACCAAAGAGATTTTATTAAAAGTTTATATAGACTATATGCGAAAATACTTTTCCCCGACCTATTAGTTTTATTTCCAGTGATGATGATGATGATGATAAGTCATTTTATGACACCTATTAGTAAGAAAAGAGTTTAAGAATTATCTAATCTATCTATCTATCTAATATCTTTAAACGTGCTTTTTTTCTGAATCTCGGAAACGGCACCAACAATTTTTATGAAATTTAGCATGCAGGGGGTTCCGGGGACGGGGTACGACGCCAGAAACCTCCGCGTGGTGTACCCTGGGTGCGGGCGACAGTCCCCCAGATCCCTCTGTCGAATTGTCGCCCGTAGCGAATCTCTGGCGCGAGGGGGGGTTCCCCAGCGATGGGTTGAGCCCCAATTCGCTCCTGACCCTCTATTTGTAGAGGGTACAGGACGCGAAATTTCGGACGGGCCCGGTCACTCTTTGATTTGAGGGCTGGGCAGGCTTATGCCACCGCCGACATATCGTAAACCTGATATCTTGCTTCAAGACAAGTTGTCGTGAGGCGTAGTATCAGGAGCGAGGGTCTTGGCTTAACCGCCCGGACCGCGAGGAAGACAACCTCTATAAAGAGTTCGAATCAACATTCGAATTCGGAAATCACCCAGAATCTTAAGTTCTGGCGTGCGGCGAGAAGATGCATGGCAGATGGGTTGTTCTGTCGTTAGCACGCTCCAGCCAGGGTACCGGCCGACCCCCTGGTTGGTAAATGTAGGCTTGCCCGGGTACAGGGATCTCTGCCCGGGTCGACGGTTTTTCTCCCATGCTCGTGGGAATTGATATGGATTTGCCTATTTTACTCTCAAAAGACGGGGATCCTACGGATTCCCACTCTACGGCCTTGCTAAGCCAACAGAAAACTGGCACAAACGACGCCTCGTCCTCAGGACTCGAGGCGTCCGCCGAGGGCCCGGCACCAACACAGGAGGCCCCAAAGACGAAGAGGCGTGGGAGACCCCCGAATAGGGGGAAGGCTTCCGGCGCCAAAAAGCGACAGGCGGAGCGGGAGGAGCGGCGGGCTCTCAGGGAGGCTGCCACCGCTGGACCCCAAGATGATGGCGGCGGATCTACTGCAGGGCCGTCAATGGACGAGGGCGACAGTAGTGTCGCAGAGCCGTCCAAAGATGAGGGCAGTGGATCTGCCGATAAAATGGACGAGTGCGGTAATTCCGCGGAGCCGTCCAAGGAGGTCGGTGCGATACTGACGGCAAGGGAGGAGGCCCTCCCCTCGAAGGTGCGAAAGCGCCCCCTGAACAGGGATGGCAGCTCGGGCGCCGATTCCGAGGGGAGTGTTGTCATCATGCCTCCTCCCAAGGTTCCGGCCTCTCGCAGAGGGCGAGGGGCCGTGGCGTCGGGTCGGGCGACCCACTCCCCAGCCGGCAGAGCAAGTGGAGGGGCGGAGGCTCGTAAGCGAGCCGACGACGAGGCGGCCGCCGCGAGGGTGCTGGAGGTGTTGTCCGGCATCCCTCCCACAGAAGTGGCGACCGCTGGCGCCCGCGCGAGCGGTGACGCCCTGGACATGGAGGCCCTGCAGGCCGAAAACACCCGCCTAGGTGGCGAGGTGTCAGGCCTGCGGGCCCAGAACCGCCGCCTAGAATCGGAGCTGGGCGCGGTGAGGAGGGAAAACCGGATCCTCACCAAGGACGTGGCCGACCTAAAGGCGCAAATGGCGCGGCTTATGCCGCCTGCGCCACCTGGGTCGTCGGCCAATGCCGGCCGCCGAGACGTCGCCGCAGCCAAGCCGCCCCGAGGAGCTGGCAGGCCAGTGGTTCCCACCGCGCCGAAGAAGCCTCCGACCGCGGAGCGTGCGCCGCCGACCAACATCAGTGCCAGCACGCCAAATGTCGCCGTCGTGGAGCAGGCCCCGGCAGAGGTCCAGCCGGCAACACCGATCCCACTGCCTGCGGTGGGGGGCGTGTCGGACGAGGCCTTGCGCGCCATTATCGACACCGTCGGTAATATGGTCAATGCGCGCTTGGCCGTTCTGGAGGCAAGGCTGCCTCCGGAACCACGTGTTCGGCCGCCTCTCGCCGCGGACAAGCGGCCATATGCGGCACCAACCCCCGCCCCGCTACGCTGTCAGGGTGGCCGCGTGGGGGGGAGCTACGCCGCAGCCGCGGCTGGGCCCAAGCCCAAGGGGCCCGCTCCAAAGAGAAAGACGGCACCGGCTCCTGCCGGACCGCAGTCGTCGCCCGCACCGACACCGCCGGCGACGACCCGCGCACCCGCGACTGCGCCTTCCGCGCCTGGCACGCCCGCTGCGCCCGAACAGGGTTGGCAGGTGGCCGAGCGCAGCAGAAAGAGTCGCGGGCACAGGAGGAGAGCGGCGGCCAAGCGCGCCGCTGAGGTCGTCGCCCCCCAGGCAGGAGCCGGAGGAGGCAGCAGCAGGTCGAAGAGGAAGAGGCCGCGCAAGGGGCTCCGGCCGCCGAAGACAGCCGCAGTGGTGATCACTGTGCTGCCTGAGGCGGCAGAAAGGGGCCTCAGCTATGAGGCCGTTCTGAGGAAAGCCCGGCAGGAGCTCGACGTCTCCGACATAGGAGGCGTCGAAGCCCGGACCCGCAAGGCCCGGACAGGGGCTCGGATTTTGGAGTTCCCTGGGGCCGAGGGCACCAGAACGGCCGATAGCGTGGCGTCGAAGCTGCGAGGTCTGTTCGCCGAGGAGGGTGGCGTCAAAATCGCCAGACCCGTAAAGTGCGCTGAAATGCGCATCGCGGGTTTGGATGACTCCGTGACGGTGGAAGACATCCGGGAGGCCATTGCCTCGAAAACCGGGTGTCCCATGGACACCGTCCGGGTTGGCGCCATCCGGCCCGGTCCGGGCGGCGTAGGTGCCGCCTGGGTGCAGTGCCCAGTGGAGTCGGTCAGGCAACTGGCCGACTCAGGCAGGCTCCTCGTGGGCTGGAGCTCAGCGCGAGTCACCGTGCTGGAGCACCGGCCTGCGAGGTGTTTCAAGTGCATGGCGGTCGGGCACACCCGGCCAACATGCACTAATTGCTTTGACTGGGGCGGACTCTGTTTCCGCTGCGGTCAGACTGGGCATATGGCGGCATCTTGCGCCGCCCCGCCCCACTGCCCCGCGTGTGCGGCGGGCAATAAGCCTGCCAAGCACCGCATGGGCTCTGGGGCGTGCAGACCTCCGGCTTCGGCTCCAAAGGGGCGGAGCGGCCCTTCGACTCCGGCCGCTCCCGCTCCTAGCGCGGCCCGATCGCCCGCCGCAAGCCAGGAGGTGATAATGGACACAGCCCATTAATGGCTGCCCAGTCCACTCACCTCCTGCAGGCCAACACCAACCACTCCGCCGGTGCGCAGGATCTCCTCCTGCAATCCATGGCGGAGTGGTCGATCGGTGCAGCCGTAGTCGCGGAACCGTACGTCGTGCCTGATCGCCCCAATTGGGTGGTCAGCCGGAACGGAACCGCGGCAATCGTCACCTCCACGCAGCGGCACTTCCCGTCCTTATCCCTCTTGGATAGGGGCGAGGAATTTGTCGCGGCGGATTGGGGAGGGGTCACACTGTACAGCGTTTACCTCTCCCCTAACAGGAGAATGGACGATTTCGGGGCCTCCCTCACCACCTTGGAGGCTTCGATACGGCGACTGGCACCGGGCCTCGTCCTGGTCCTGGGGGACTTCAACGCCAAATCCACGGCGTGGGGGTCCCCGATGACGGACGATCGCGGGCGGGCGATCGTGGAGTGGGCGGCGTCACTGGGCCTCTGTGTCCTAAACAGAGGCTCAGTGAACACGTGTGTGCGACAGCAGGGTGGGTCGATAGTGGACTTGTCGTTCGCTAGCCCCGCTGTCGCACCACGAGTGAGGAACTGGCGTGTCCTGGAGGAGGCGGAGACCCTGTCGGATCACCGTTACATCCGGATGGAGGTCTCCCCTCTCCGGGACCCCAGCAGGGGTCACAGGGCGGACCGAGCTCCCGCATTTCCGCGGTGGGCTGTGGGGCGGCTGGATAGGGACCTACTGGCGGAGGCGGCCATCGTGAACACGTGGCTGTCCTCACCACCCCTAGCGGACGGAGTGGACGTTGAGGCTGTCCGCATCCGCAGTGCATTAACGCAGGTCTGCGATGCGGCCATGCCCAGGGTGCGGCGTCTACCTCCGAGGCAGGGGGTCTACTGGTGGTCCCCAAGACTGGCGGACCTTCGTGCGGCGTGCATTAGTGCCCGAAGGTCCTACACCCGCAGTCGGCGGCGTCGCCGCGATGTTGAGCGGGAGGGCCAGCTGTACGAGGCGTACCGCAGTGCGCGTACCGCCTTTCGGCTGGCCATCCGGTCCGCCAAGGACGCGAGTTGGCAGGAGATGCTGGACGGTCTTGACCGTGACCCCTGGGGTCGCCCGTATCGCGCGTCGCTGAATAAGCTTCGCGCGCAGGCCCCCCCCCTCACCGAGACCCTCCAGCCCGACCTCCTTCGTAGAGTGGTCGAGGAGCTGTTCCCGCGGCAGTCGGAGCACACGCCCCCGGTCATGGCTTCGCCAGATCACGACCGGGAGGCCGTCGAGAGTGTTCCGCCCGTGACGGAGTCGGAAGTGGGGGCAGCCGTGGCGAAGATTCGTTCCGCCACCACGGCCCCCGGCCCGGACGGAATCCCAGTCCGGGTGTTGACGTTGCTCCTCGAGCATCTCGAACCTCGCCTCAGGCGACTGTTCAACGCCTGTCTGACGTCTGGACAGTTCCCTGAGTGCTGGAAGGAAGGGAGGTTGGTTCTCCTGCCAAAGCCGGGACGGCCCCCGGATTCGCCGTCGGCCTACAGGCCCATTGTGCTTCTGGACGATGTGGGTAAGCTGCTGGAGCGTGTCCTCGCTGCCCGCATCGTCCAGCACCTGGAAGAGGTGGGGCCCGATCTGTCGGACGCTCAATTTGGGTTTCGAAGGGGGCGTTCGACCATCGGGGCCCTGCTACGCCTGAGGCAGACGGCCGCGGAGGCTGTCGCCGGCAAAGGAGTGCTGTTGGCGGTGTCGTTGGACATCGCTAACGCCTTCAATAGTCTGCCATTCAGCTGCATCAGGGAGGCGCTCCGGTTCCACGGAGTGCCCCTGTACCTCAGGCGGCTGGTGGCAGACTATTTGGAGGGGCGCAGTGTTCTCTACGCGAGCCCCGCAGGGGACATTGTGCGGACGCCCATGTCGTGCGGTGTTCCGCAGGGGTCGGTTCTGGGGCCGACTCTGTGGGACATCGGTTACGACTGGGCGTTGAGAGGGAGTCTCCCCCCCGGGCTGAGCGTTATTTGCTATGCTGACGACACGCTCGTCACAGCCCGGGGCAGGACATTCGAAGAGGCGGCGAGCCTGGCCACTCTCGGCACCGAGGAGATGGTCAGGCGAATCGAGGCGCTGGGGCTCAGTGTGGCCCTAAACAAGACGGAGGCCCTTTTATTCCATGGGCCCCGTGTGAGGCTGCCCATCGGCGCCTCGTTAGTCGTCAACTCCATCCACATCAGTATCCAGGCCCATATGAGGTACTTGGGTCTGGTGCTCGACGGGCGATGGTGGTTCCGGGAGCATTTTCGTCAAATTGCTCCCCGGCTGGTCGGCGCGGCGTCCGCCCTTTCTCGGCTCATGCCGAACGTGGGCGGACCCAGTTTTCAGGGCCGACGGCTGTATGCGGGGGTGATCCGCTCAATGGCCATGTACGGCGCACCCGTGTGGGCGAGGGCTCTGAACGCCCAACTCAGGGCGGTTCTGTGGAGGCCACAGAGAGTCATGGCGGTCAGAGCCATTCGCGGGTACCGCACGGTGTCGACAGAGGCGGCGTGCCTACTGGCCGGGACACCCCCGTGGGACCTAGAGGCGGAGATGCTCTCCGACCTCTACCGGCGGGTTACCTCAATGCGCGAAGAGGGTGGCTCCCCATCGTTCAACGAGATAGCCACCTGGCGCGAGGACGCCCGCCGAGAAGTCATCGCCCGTTGGGCTACGCGGCTGGAGAGGCCTAGATACGGTGTTATTACCGTTGAGGCCCTCCGGCCCGTACTGATGGAGTGGATGGAGCGGCAGCACGGAGTCCTCTCTTTCCGGTTGGTGCAGGTCTTGTCGGGGCATGGTTGCTTCGGCAAGTACCTGCACACGGTCGTGCGGAGGGAGTGGACTCCGTCCTGCCACCATTGCAGTAGCGACGAGGACACGGCGCAACATACGCTCGAGGTATGTTCGGGCTGGGACGGGCAGCGCCGTGACCTCGTCGCTGTCATCGGTGCCGACCTGACGCTGCCGGCTGTTGCGCGAGCGATGGTCGACAGCGTCAGGAATTGGGACGCGGTCGCCGCCTTCTGCGAGGCTGTCATCTCGCAGAAGGAGGCGGCGGAACGGGCCCGGGAGGATTCCCGTGACCCGGACCGCCGCCCGCGGCCGGGACGGCGCAGGCGCGAGTACCTGCGCCTGATGCCGCCCTAACCGAGGCTTCGGGTGATCGGACCGGGGAATTGTCCGGTTACCCGACGTGAGGCCACCGCGTGAGGACGACGGCGAAAGCTGTCGGGGCGTCGACAGGAGAGGAGCCCAAGAGGGCATACCGCCGAGCGGGCCACCGAAGACAAAGATCGGGTACCGGTGGCCCGCTCGTACGGCGAAGAAGAGGTGCTTGCAGGGTGGGTCAATGGGGTTGCGCGCCGCCTCTTCCGTCACCCCGGACCGATTTGGCGGGGTGCGACGTCCATAGCCCACCGCAAAAAAAAAAAAAAAAAAAAAAAAAAAAAAAAAGGGGGTTCCGGGGACGACTAATCGATCTAGCTAAGTTTCATTTGTAGAAAATATTGTTTTGTAAATATATTCAGGCAATAAAATTCAACAGGCAAATATAATTTTACGTTGGCTGACAACTATTAAAATATGAAGTCAAATTTTGACGCTGTCATTAAGACACCTCAATTGGATAATCGAGCAGTCTCATCGAGGCCGATTCGGCTCCTGTTTATCTTTATTAGTTTTTGATTTTTTTAAAATTATTATTTAATTAATTATTTTTGTTATATTTAAATATCAAAACCAACATACCGAGCGAAAGCTCGGTCATCCACATATTATTCTTTATACATAATTAAAGTTTTATTTGAAATCCGTATAAAAATAACGACGCCTCAACGGCGTCCTGGTGTCGCTTGTAAAACAAATAAAATTCCTTCATCTGTAAAATTATCTTTCATTAATTTCGCTTTAATAACGACATAATGAAATGTGTTGCTGAGTATTAATAAATATCCGTCATTTTTGAAATTGGATATTTGTTTAATATTAAATTATTATATTCTATTATTTTATTTTCTATGTTCCTTGTGGTGACGGAGTAAGAATACACTTCACCACCCCCTATTTTCCCCGTGGGTGATCGTAAGAGACGACTAAGAGATATAAAACGCATATAACATCTATGCAAGAGAAGAAAAACTCGAAACAAAACTCTATACTAGCACGTCAGACCAGCGTGGTATAGTAGGTTAATTTCCCTCCAATAACAGAGGAGGCTCGAGCCCAATAGTGGGACATATTATGAGCTGATGTGATGGTGATGATAATGAAGAAATGATATGGTTTTAGAAAGATGTTAAGACGTGATCGGGTGCCGCTTGTGGGATCCAGCCCAGCCATGGTCTTTTACATTGTATTTGAACTATTGACTTGGAAGGCCATCACACTGGAGCTTATTCTTGCTAAGCATTTAGTACTATTTCTTTTTTAATATTAAAAAAAACTAGTAAAGAAATAATAATAATAATAGACAAATCCGCTGAATTTCTTGCCAGATCTTCTCAGTAGTGGTTACGTTCCAATCCGGTGGTATTTTATTGGATTAATTTAAAACGAGCGTGTATGAAGAGAATTATGAATGTTGAGGAAGCGAGTGAAGTATGCAAGGATAGAGTTCTCTGGCACTCTGTTCTCTCTGCCTACCCTGCAAGGGATATGGCGTGATGATATGTATGTATGTAATTTAAAATTGTTAATATGTAAGGGCCCTCGCAGAGTTTGTACATAATAAATGAATTTGAATTTTGTTTAAAATTAACTCCGGCAATAATCTTTTTTTTCTTTTTAAAAGACATCAACCCTTTTTTTTTTTTTTTTTTTTTATTGGTGGGCTATGGGTGCGTCTCGCCCCGCTGAATCGGTCCGGGGTGACGGAAAGGCGGCGCGTGACCCCATAGACCCACCGTAAAACCTTCTCTCTTCGCCGTGCGAGCGGACCACCGGTACTCGATTTTAACTTCGGTGGCCCGCCCGGCGGTTTACCCTCGCGGGTTCCTTTCGTCGACGCCCCGACAGATTTCGCCGTCGGGGCGTCGCCCTCACGCGGTGGCCTCACGTCGGGTGACCGGACAATTCCCCGGTCCGATCACCCGAGGCCTCGGTTAGGGCGGCATCAGGCGCAGGTATTCGCGCCTGCGCCACCCCGGCCGCTGACGGCGGCCCGGGTCGCGGGACTCCTCCCGGACTCGTTCCGCCGCCTCCTTCTGCGAGATGACAGCCTCGCAGAAGGCGGCGACCGCGTCCCAATTCCTGACGCTGTCGACCATCGCTCTCGCGACAGCCGGCAGTGCCAGGTCGGCACCGATAACAGCGACGAGGTCACGGCGCTGCCGGTCAAAGCCCGGACACGCCTCCAGCGTGTGTTGCGCCGTGTCCTCGTCACTGCTGCAATGGTGGCAGAACGAAGTCCACTCCCTTTGCGCGACCGTGTGCAGGTAAAAGCCGAAGCATCCGTGCCCCGACAACACCTGCACCAGTCGAAAGGAGAGGACTCCGTGCCGCCGCTCCATCCACTCCATCAGTACGGGCCGGAGAGCCTCGACGGTGACGACACCGTGTCTAGGCCTCTCCAGCCGCGTAGCCCAACGGGCGATGACGTCTCGGCGAACGTCCTCGCGCCAGGTGGCTATCTCGCTCAGCGACGGGGAGCCACCTTCGTCGCGCAGTGAGGTCACCCGCCGGTAGAGGTCGGAGAGCATCTCCGCCTCTAGGTCCCACGGGGGTGTCCCGGCCAGTAGGCATGCCGCCTCGGTCGATACCGTGCGGTACCCGCGAATGGCTCTGACCGCCATGACTCTCTGGGGTCTCCACAGAACAGCCCTGAGCTGGGCGTTCAGAGCCCTCGCCCACACGGGTGCGCCGTACATGGCCATAGAACGGATCACCCCCGCATACAGCCGTCGGCCCTCGAAGCTGGGTCCGCCCACGTTCGGCATAAGCCGCGAAAGGGCGGACGCCGCGCCGACCAGCCGGGGAGCAATTCGGCGAAAATGCTCCCGGAACCACCATCGCCCGTCGAGCACCAGACCCAAGTACTTCATATGGGCCTGGATGCTGATGTGGACGGAGTTGACGACTAGCGAGACGCCGATTGGCGGCCTTACGCGTGGCCCATGGAACAATAGGGCCTCCGTCTTATTTAGGGCCACCCTGAGCCCCAGCGCCTCGATTCGCCCGACCATCTCCTCGGTGCCGAGAGTGGCCAGGCTCGCCGCCTCTTCGAGTGTCCTGCCCCGGGCTGTGACGAGCGTATCGTCAGCGTAGCATATCACGCTCAGCCCGGGGGGGAGACTGCCTCTCAACGCCCAGTCGTACCCGATGTCCCACAGAGTCGGCCCTAGAACCGACCCCTGTGGAACGCCGCACGACATGGACGTCCGCACAATGTCCCCTGCGGGACTCGCGCAGAGAACACTGCGCCCCTCCAAATAGTCCGCCACCAGCCGCCTCAGGTACAAGGGCACCCCATGAAATCGGAGCGCCTCCCTGATGCAGCTGAATGGCAGACTATTGAATGCGTTGGCGATGTCCAGCGACACCGCCAACAGCACTCCCCCGCCGGTGACAGCCTCCGCGGCCGTCTGCCTCAGTCGTAGCAGGGCCCCGATGGTCGAGCGCCCCCTTCTAAAACCGAATTGAGCGTCCGACAGATCGGGAAAAGACATCAACCCTGCACTAAGGAAATAATCCTTGTATTGCGGGGGACTTTACAAACATATATAATTAATGCATGACAAATTAGATCCAGACACAGAACACTACTTTGACTTTGACTTTTGACGCGATGAGTTGGAGTGGGCCCAGGTCGTTATAAAGCTCTTGGTCGTCTTTTACAACATTCACGAGCAAATTAAGAGGTTAGCATTCGTAGCCGCCACCACCACAAAGCAGTAAATAATAATATTAGGACGTATATGAGCAGTTAAAAACCGTACCGGGTTTCCCCGATTTGTACTAGTTTATAGGGCATCCGAGGAGCGTCCGGGCGGGGTTTCATTTATAGTCCGAGTTTAAAAATTTAAAGTCTTAGCTCGCCCGCGAAACACGCACTGTGTCCGCACGCCGCTATCAATCGACGAACCGAAAAACCCTATTGACATCTCCGTGCTCTAAAAATCCGAGGTCTTAACGCGTCTTATCGTGGTTGATAAATTTTAGAGATGGCAACCCTAGATTTAAATGCTATGTTGATTGTAAACCAATATGGCTTCTCATAAACAAAGTCGGTTTGGAACATGTACACTTACTTAACTTTGTTGATATAACATTTCTAGTTATTCAACTTGAGTTCATATTGTTATGCTTAGCTGGTGCCGCCGGTTTGACCGGGGATAGTCTAAGAACTAAAGCTTACCGTATAAGCAATCAACTTTAGAGTGTCAAGGTATCACAATTCTCAGCTTATAACTGTTCAACTATTGGCTTCGCTACAATCGCGACACCTTGACATTTGCCCTTTTACTATGTCCAAAAATCCAATATACTACGTGATTGAAGCAATACGAAACTATCAGGTAATGAAATAATTTCATATCCGTAAGTAACCATATCTGAAACCGTTATAATTATTGCAGCCCAAATGCAAGACTCTTGCGAGTCTCGTCTTTCAACTCGCGTTTTTAGAATAACACAGTGTTACTTGTTTTGATAGAAATGAAAAATTTAACTAAATTAATGAAATGCCATTCATCTAGTGGCACTAACTGTATAACTATCAGTAATTAGATACGAACCACTTAGCGGGAGTGAGGCTATGATCACACCTATCTATCATGAGAATGTTTAAAATAACATCAAATTATTTCCCCGTATATTAAGAATACAAAATGTTGACAATTGTTTCTTTGCCAAAGGTATCGTAAAATACTGTCTAAGGGAGCACTGCGAGACTCTTGTAGCGAGTCTTGTTCTTGCATTTGGGCAACATCATCATCATCATTCTCCTGCTCTTATCCCAATTACTTGGAGTCGACGCAATATGTACTCCTTTTCGTACATATTGCAAGAGTTATTGGCAATAATTTTATTACCGGCCGCCTGCCTGACGTCAACCCTCCTTAGGAATGTAATTGTTGACCAAAGGGCATCAGGTGATGTTGGCCCAGGTCTTTACAAGGCTCTTAGTCTTATTTTACAACATTCACGAGCAAAGTAAGGGTTGGTACTATTCGTAGCCGCTACCACACAGTTTGTCGTGTGTCGTGTGGCTTGAATATCGTATAAAATATCGATATATCGTATAGTGCTATATCGATATGTCGAACTAATTCATCGTATCGGGCATCCCTAGTTAACTGTGTTAATAAAGTCATATAAAAACAACGTTCAAAATTAGAAATAAAAATGCAAATACTTTCTCTTATCAAATAAAATGTGACCTGGTTTTTTTTCGCGAAAAACATACTAAAACGTCTATTGGTGACAACGACTATTGGGGGAGTAAAATTATTTTATCTTATCCGTGTGGTGACGGAGTAAGAATACAATTCACCACCCCCTATCTTACCCGTGGGTGATCGTAAGAGACGACTAAGGGATATAAAATGCATATAATATATTTGTAAGAGAAGGAAAACTCGAAACAAAATCCTATACCAACACGCCTGACCAGTGTGGTATACTCCCCTCGTTTTACGCACTATCCCCCGCCAGTGACAGACGGGGGGGTGTGTGGGACTCGCCGGCCATAGATGTTGGCGGCCGGAATACCCACTAAAACCAGCAGCGGTCCCTTCCGCGCTTTTACGGGATGCCGGAGAGATCGTCTAATGACATTCTATCCCCGACACCCCTACACTTGGCCATCTGGCCACTACCAGTCAGCCGTCAAGGCGGTGGGAGGAGGTGCGCGTAGCTGCGCCTCCCTCTCCCTGGTCGCCGCTGACGGAGCGAGTTCGCGAGTGCTTCGCGTTCCCGCTCTCTCTCTCTCTTTTTTTATTGGAAAGAGTATAACCCCGAAGTTGGTCCTATATAAATTTGGAAAAATCCAACCCTAAGGGTAAGAAAACAGGAGATGTTTTATAGTTCATTCACAGATTTTATTGTAGCTACGAAAAATTTTAAAAAAATATTTTAAATAAAAAATTTTTAGTAAAAAATATTCCAGTAAATATTTTTTTTAACGTTTTAATTGTTCAAATGAATAATAGATACTGGATACGTTCTTCTTCTTCTTCTTCTTATGTATTGGCAATCAGCTACATATACGAGCTATTGGTGCCAGTGTCAAGTTATAAATATTTTCACGTTTTTAGTCTTTCAAGTCAGTCGTTGTCTAAGTCAAATTGTCACCATTAACAGTGCAATGGCCACACTGTTAATGGTATCTTATGGGAATTTTGATGGAAAACGAAAACGCTGTAAAGCACTTTTATATGATATTCACTACATCCCAGTATTGCCGCACATCACATTACATAAAATGCCATCAAAATTATCTAATATAACACGTTAAAACACTAAGAATCGACTGTCCCTACGTACAGTATCGAAACTGAAAATTTGCAACTTTTTTTTATTGCACTAAGATATTCCTTTTTATGTATGTTTTGACACAAAAAAGAGAATAAGCTATAAAATACATATTAAACCACGTTTTCAATGAGTATAATATCGATACTTAACAAATCATACAATATTATTAATACACAAAATTAACTTCAAAGTGCTCTCCTGTAAAGTACCGTTTTTCAATTTCGATATTATACGTAGGGACAGTCTGATATCGAATATAATACAAGAGCACCACATGACGTTTTCAAATTCCCGTCAAAAGTTACTGGATACGTTAACTGAACTGCTTTTGTAAGACGACATAAATGTCACCGTGTATATAACCTATACTTTATTAATCTTTAAACTATTTGGCTTTTATGAGTTTAACGGACTATGAGTGAGCGCTGAGGGCTTTTCACAAAATACTAGCGGTAAAAAAATTGCAAAACATGAGTGACGTAATATGAGTTCGTTCCCGTAAATCCTTTGTTCTATGATACCCACAAGCAAGAAATAAGTATGCTGAATTGTATTCTTAGTCCGTCATCACAGGAAAAATTAAATACAGGATGGAAGTGGACCGCTTCCGAAAACAAAGACAAGTGACCCTATTTTAGTCCTATTTGTAATGATAGGCTAGAAAAAAAACCGATTCAGATGAAAAAAATTTTTTTTTTTCACAACGACTTTAAGTTTTCTTCACATTCCATCGTAATAGGACATTGCGATGTAACTATAATTCCATAAAAAATACGTAACTTTACTCAGATGAGAAAAAACTCAAATTATTCAAAACTCACGATCATATGTTCAAGAGTTCAACGAACTCGAATGGTGAAAAAATTTTTTTTCTAGCCTATCATTACAAGTAGGAGTGGGGTTACCTATTTTCGGTTCGGTTGTTTTCGGGAGCTGTACCCTTCCACACTGTATATTCTGATATCTTTAAACGAGCAATTCTTGTATATATATAATCTGAATCTCTTAAACGGCTCCAACAATTTTGATGAAATTTAGCATGCAGGCAGTTCTAGGAGCGATCTATATCTTCCAAAACAAAAGAACGTATCCAGACATTATTTCTGATATATAACATTTAATGTTTATTTGTTTTGTATACTTAATATGTATGTCATGACCAGATCGGTCATGTACTGAAGGAAGGTGGAGTCAAGAGTCTCCGAAACCGGCGAGCGTGTATGAAGAGAATTATGAATGTTGAGGAAGCGAGTGAAGTATGCAGGGATAGAGTTCTCTGGCACTCTGTTCTCTCTGCCTACCCTGCAAGGGATATGGCGTGATGATATGTATGTATGTATGTAATATGTATGTCATGCTATTCTTATGATATGTTATTGTGTCTACGTAAAATACGTGTTTACAAATGTTATTATCAATATTTGCATTTGTATGCAATGATTATGATACGGTTTTTACATGGTTTTATTTGTTTTCACCGATCTGGATGTCTCTTTGTTTGCAATAAACTATTGCATTAATTTAAAATGGAGGAAGGGAAACCAACTATTTTCTCACTGTAAAATAATATACCGCACACCTCGAGAAAGGTAGGAGTAAGGGATAGAATCCCTTGATAGATCCCTTAGAGGCGAAACGTGTCAAGAACACGTTTCGCCTCTAAACGAGGCGTTCCAGGGCATTTCGGCTTCAAATACTCACCGAATGTTTTTTTTTTGTGTGTGTCTTTTAGCTGTTAGCAGCAGATGGTTTTCACAGCTTAACTCAGACTATGGGTTACCTGCGCCTGGCATCATCTGAGGGCGCGGATGACTGGACCTGGGAATAGTTCGTCACCCGCAGAGAGGATGATCGCGTGACGCCCTAACAGCAGGCTGGTGCGTCGACGGGAGATCGTACCCGAAAGGGTAACCCGCCGGGCTGGCCATGGATGGCAAGGAAACGGTACCAGTAGCTAGCCCAATGGCGATACGGTGGGTTAAGGGGCCAAAAAAAAGACTGGGTGAGCGCTTAACCCGTCGCACCAATCGACTATGCGAACGCTTTAAATACCTTCTCCAAAGTAAATACCCCTTCCAAAGTATTGCATGTTAAATTTGTTACACTTCACGGTGCCCGTTGAGTTAAACTTTATAAAAAATTGTTTACGTTCAAAAATTGAATATCACACTTGGGATTCGAATCTACGGCTATTGTAAATTCGTTCCAATCGTCCTACTATTTAGACAAGTGTGAGCTGTCTGAATGTCATACATTCAATTTGCGGCTCGTATTATTTTGTCGTCTTTATAGGCGACGTGTACCATCTACTTGTCCACTATTATATCATATTCATTACACTTTAGCACTGTAACTGTTATTATTACATAAATACACAAAAAAAATATAATACTACAAAACAACTAAAGAAAGGAATATAATTCAAGAACGTTACATTATATTTACATATTTCCGCCACAAATTTGACCATAGACTACTTTTTATTTTCTAGTATTTTTCTTAACTACATACATATATACATATCATCACGCCATATCCCTTGCAGGGTAGGCAGAGAGAACAGAGTGCCAGAGAACTCTATCTCTGCATACTTCACTCGCTTCCTCAACATTCATAATTCTCTTCATACACGCTCGCCGGTTTCGGAGACTTAACTAAATATAATAATCAAGTTCCCATAGTGTTTAGATAAATTTGGAGAGAGAATAAGAAGAAATAAGAGAATAATAGAAAGATGTTTGGCGAAGACGTGGTAACCCGGCGTGTGGGCGTTGAGAGTTACGTGTACAGGCAGGTTATGAGATCGCGCATCGTCCTTTTCTTCATTCCGGACGGATCATAGAGAGTGTGACCATAAAAATTGGCATGATATTAGAAACTATTTACTAGTTATCGGGTTCTAATCACTCATTCTTAATAAGAATTAATTAAAAAATAAAACACTCACTATCATATATCAAAAGGAAGACTATGGTATTTGACTTTGAATAGTTTCAAGTTCGTTACTTTTTCTTCGGTATTGTTTAAGACAAATGTTATGTATATCAAGAACTCTCTTTTGATACTCATATCAATATACCTATAATTTAGAAAAAAATATGATATAAAAAAACAGTAACATTTTGACATATGAAAGTCGCCATATTGTATTTTTTAAGACGTCTGTAGCCTATAGCTAGCGGATAATTGGGACGCCTCAAACGATACCTCATTTGTTGAATTATCATAAGTAGTTTAGAAGTTATGAGGGAATCGATGAATATTTGCGCATACTGTCAAAACTTTTCTCTCCTTATATAGTCGGGTAAAATGACGGTGAAATAAAAAAAAATGAAATCAAGTCACAGATAATAAATATTATATTAGTTATATACGTTATTCAAATTTTTTATACTTTGGCAAGCATCTATGCCTGGTATACGTAAATATGTTCTAGCAGTAATATCATCTGCTTATCTCTCTCAGACTCGGCACTTACCACAAAGGAAGGGTTGCATTTTTATATTGTTACTCACTCACTCATCATCGTCATCATCATCATCATCATCATCATTCTACTCTTATTACAACTACTTAAGGTCGACGCAATATGAACTCCTCTTCCATCGTACATATTGCAAAAGTTATGGGCAATAGTTTTATGACCGGCCGTCTGCCTGACGTCAGCCCTTCTTAGAAATGTAGTTGTTTACCAGACGACATCATGTGGAGATGACCCAGGTCGATATAAAGCTCTTATTCGTCTTTTACGACACCCACGAGCAAGTTAAGTGTTGGTAGTATTCGTAGCCCCTGCCAAACATCACATTATATTCACTGTCACATAAAAATAGCAAACTCATTTAGATTAAAATATTTTGTATACATCAAGTCAATTATAGGTATATAAATCTGAACATAAAAATGTATTTTACTGTGTAATATAATAATTATATTATTATTTTTTCTCACGTTGTCTCACGACATTGAAATTAATTATGTATTGTATTTGCTTTGTGAGGCGACAAAACTATCCATATTATAGTCACAAATATTGTCATCCGGTTTTTTTTCTGATATTTAGCTGTGTATGTTAATGATCAGTCCGAAATGCTCTTAATCTAAAAATGTTTAAACAACGGGTACTAAGAGAACTCCCTGAAGTATGCGAAGCTCGACTTATGCTATTTTTATATATTTTTATATAGTATAACGTCTTTATATATATATATATATATATATAGATAGTAGGTTAATTTCCCTCCCATTACGGAGGAGGCCCAAGCCCAACAGTGGGACATTTATGGGCTGTGATGATGATTAAACAATCACTCTAATAGAATAAAATTATTTGCAATTCCACCGATAGTTTCCGAGATTGGCGCGTACAAACTAGGGATGTTGCCGATAGTAAGTTTCGAATCTGGATACGGATCTTAGAATGTCATTATACCAATTTCGGATACGGTTACGCATATGAAATTATTTCGAACTATCCGATTGTATCGGATAGTTTCAGTTACGTGTATTAGATTTTTAGTCAATTGTAAAAGGGAAATACTAAGTGTGGTATCAATGGAGGATGCAGTAATAGACCTTACACAATTCGTTGCCAAGAAACTAGAACTAAGGGTCTAGGTATATTTATGGACATAACCAAAGCTTTCGATACAGTTTCTATTCCAAAGCTAGTTTCTAGATTAGAGTTATTGAGTGTTCGTGGTCTAGCGCTTGAACTATTTAAAGATTACCTGAGTAATTGTACACAGAGAATTAAAATAGACACCCGATTTAGTGACATCTAAAAAGTGACGTACGGTGTCCCTCAAGGGTGTATATTAGGTCCAACACTCTTCCAGATCTATATTAAGGACCTCTGTAATATGACACTTCCAAATTGTAAGATCTAAACGTATGGTGACACCACTGCAATGCTTGTGTATGGTCCAACCTGGGAAGTGGTTGAGGCGAAAGATGAATTCGCACTATCAAAAGTGATGAGCTGGTTTCATGCAGATCTTTTCTAAAAACTACCATATTCCTTTTACCATATTCCTTTTACCATATTACTAAGAGTATTAGGCATATAATACGTCATCGCAAAATTTTTCAGTAGCTGCACACGCCTTAATTCTTTGACACTCTTGTCCAAACCTCTTGAAAGTTAATAAAATAAAAATACCTTGGAATTAAAATAGATGAAGAATTAATATGAAATAAGCAAATAGATTCTATTGTTTTTTTTGAAGTGAAAACTTCTTTAGGCGCGTTGAGCGTTTTTGGAGGGGAAAAACTTATAGGTTCGCGTCACCGACATGATAATGCTAATAGTATATCTATAGCTATATGATAACTTCTTTAGGCGCGTTGTGCGTTTTTGGAGGGGAAGAACTTATAGGTTCGCGTCACCGACATGCTAATGCTAATAGTATATCTATAGCTATATGAAAACTTCTTTAGGCGCGTTGAGCGTTTTTGGAGGGGAAAAACTTATAGGTTCGCGTCACCGACATGCTAATAGTATAATCTATAGCTATGAGTAGTGTTTTTATACAGATAAATGCGTAATGAAAATAAAGAATTTATTTTCAAATATTATCAATATTCATATCAATATTTGCATTTAAAAGTATGGAATTATTTATTTTTAATTGAATTTTTAATATTTAATCTTTATGTCATGTTTTTAATCTTTATGTCATGAAATAATCATTGTGGTTTAAAGGTTATCTTACTAGCGTGATAAACCGATTCCTAGATGTTCGATAATATTTTTTATTTTTATATAAATAATAGAAAATTATTAATATTTCAATTAGTCTTAAGTTAATAGTTTTCACTTCTATCGGCAGTCCCCATGACTGCCTGTTTATTTTTTTTTTTTGGTGGACTATGGATGCGTCTCGCCCCGCCAAATCGGTCCGGGGTGACGGAAAGGCGGCGTGACCCCATAGACCCACCGTAAAAATCCTCTCTCTTCGGCGTGCGAGCGGGCCACCGGTACCCGATTTTTGACCCGACAGATTTCGCCGTCGGGGCGTCGCCCTCACGCGGTGGCCTCACGTCGGGTGACCGGACAATTCCCCGGTCCGATCACCCGAAGCCTTGGTTAGGGCGGCATCAGGCGCAGCCTCGCAGAAGGCGGCGACCGCGTCCCAGTTCCTGACGCTGTCGACCATCGCCCTCGCGACAGCCGGCAGCGTCAGGTCGGCACCGATAACAGCGACGAGGTCACGGCACTGCCCGTCCCAGGACACACCTCCAGCGTGTGTTGCGCCGTGTCCTCACCACTGCTGCAATGGTGGCAGGCCGGAGTCCATTCCCTATACGCGACCGTGTGCAGGTACAAACCGAAGCACCCGTGTCCCGACAAATAGATTCTATTGCTTGCCAGACAATGCGTATTATCTATATCTTTAAGTCCTTAAGAGAATCGGCGGACTTTGACACCTTCAGAATGGTCTATTATGCTTTGTGTCCATCAGTTATAGGTTATTGTATAACCGTATGGGGCGGAGCTACTAAAACACTTTTATTAAAACTATAAGTAATTGAGAGGGAAATTTTAAAGGTAAACCCTATAAATCATTTCGATATCCTATATCTGAACTCTACAATGATTGCAAGGTCTTAACTATTCGACAGATATACGAGTACGTATTCTGATCAGTGCTTAAAATACCTGGCTCCATGCTATTTGTCGATCACAACAAATGCCAAATTTATCCGCAACATATTAAACAATAACATAATACAACTTTTGCCATACATCGGTATTACGTTATATCAACTCGTATATGTCAAAAAATTCTCAAGCAACTGCACATACTTATTTAAATAAACACAACCTAAAACGTAAAGTAACTGATTGATTTCTAAAACAGGATTACTGAAAAACAGAATCATTACTCACACACATTGTGTAACATAAACATACAATCATAAATACACATATGCGGGTAGGTACATAAGTACGCTCTATTTACATACGCTCACACACGCACGCACGCACGTACTCGCGCACACGCACTCGGAGTGAGTGCGCACTCTCAATTTCTCTTTATTTATTATTAACTTCATATATCACATTTTTTTAATCATTTTTCTTTGCTAAACTATTTACGATCCTTTTTGAATATAAATTTTCGAAGCCCATCTCGTATGACGCAGGTTTGACCTAGTACACGAGACAAAGTTGCAATAGTGCTACGCATATTGTAAATATTTTAAGTCTTCAACATATTATAAAATATGTAATGAATTTAAGTTAATAAATACTTGTTATTATTATTGTTCCACTTTGGAGAGGCTTACACTTAATTTGTCAGTTAAGCTGATTGAAATATAACCTGTCGTAACGTGTCTCATATCCTAAAGGCGATGGGGAGAAAATACGGTGGATTATACTTATAGGGCCGAATGGACAGCGTGTCTTCAGACCATTGCCTGCCAAAAAAAAAACACGTCTCATATGTTCACCAACCTTATCCGAAAAGGTTTCAGTTATATTTTAATTTCGGATATCCGAAAGTTTTACTTACATTTACGGAGTTACATAACATCCGTACTACAAATAAACTTTTCAGCTTTTGCGATAGTGATATAGATAAAGGGTTCAAATTCTTGCGTATTATTGTTCAATAGTGTTGAAATATTTACACATCTTTGAGTTTGAGATAATATCATCATTTTATCAAACGTGTATTTCAACAAGATACACATCAATGGTTGCAGTGATTAAACAACACTTGTGGAGTGAGTATTGCTGTTTTTACTGTTTTATTCATCATTCATTATCGATATTATTATCATCAATATTTGATATTGTTTGTACGATTTGGTCCAGTTTACTTTTTGCTTTATATTTATGAATTATATTGTGGTTCGTAGTATACAATCACACTGGTGTTAATACAAATACATGTTATATTATTTATAATAACAGTAAAAATAATTTTCTAGGTACAAACCTGAGTTTCTTGTCAGTATTATTATTTATCTTCCAAGTTAGATTAGTTTAAGGTAAGATGTTGAAATTGTGAATAAGTTCTGATATTCAAGGTTTATATATAATAAAGGAATTTGAATCAGCGTCAATAGCCAATCGATGAAAATAATCCAACAGTGGGGTGTTGACCCCACTGTTGGATTATTTTCATCTTATTCACATAGGTTATATTTTCTTTTATTCACATAGGTCTTACCAATGATGAATAATGCTGCCACCGAAGTATTGGTAACGGTGATTAGCTTAAATAGCAATGGGATATAGAGTAATGAATTGAATGTTTTTTTACGTAATGTGTGGGGGAGCACCATGCTGAAAACATTGATTGACATCATCCATGATCACGTGAGGACTAAAGTAGTTGACATCTAAATAATAATCTGGATTAATGAGCTTAGATCGGTATTTTCTTTTGTTTGGTTGTAAAAAATATATAGATGTTAAAAAATAATTGCTATAATAATGACAAAGAAAATATATAAAAATTAAATTTGGAAAATCAAGACTTAAATCAGAGCTGTTTAATTTTCCAACTGAGTTATGCCAAATTTGTCTTCATGCATTCTAATAGTTTTCAGCTAACGAAAGAACATATTTTTTCTTTACCTGAAAACATTAACAGAACGATATTTTCTAAAACATAGCTAGATCGTTTTATCGCCCCCGAAACCTCATGCGTACTAAATTTCATGAAAATCACTGATGTCGTTACTGAAATTCTGAATTTATATAGATATATAATTATAGAAATATAAACATTATACTGTTATAATTATATAAGTATGGAAATAAATAAATTATATAAAGGAATTTCTGGTTAATTAAAAAATAAAATAAAATATTAGATTAATTATCAACGAACTTTTTCTTTCCTATCCTAATTTTAAATTATACATTTTCTCATGCGAAACATTCAAATCGAACGAGAATATAAAAAAAAGGCGGAACTAATTATAAATTTACTAAGTTTTTGTTAGTTAATATTATAGTTATTATAAATAAGGAATTAAAAGATTTAAAAAAAAATCTGATATGGCGAACGCAATATTCTGAGAAATGTCTAGCAAGAAATTTCAGACAGAAGTAAATACTATTATCAGTTTATATACTATATTAGCTAATACCACAGTATTAGTGGTATAGTTGCGATGCTAATAGTTTTTTTTAATCTGCAACTATAAATAGATCAGCTCATTCATGATACTGCTACACTTTCGCAGAAATACGACGTCTGAATAGTAGCAACTTGTTACTTTGCATTTTTCTGTAGACCCAAAACTAAGTGGATTTGAGTCTGTGACCCTGCGGGAGTTCGTTAGGGGCTGTTGTCACTTACCATTAGCTGCTCGCTCATTTATAACAGAAACTATAACATGATTTTAATTAAATTTTTATTCATTTTCATTAAAAGTATTAATTTAGCCTGAAATTTAAAATTTGATTTGTCTCGCCTAGATAATAATCTTTCACATTGTCTTGTTGGTTTAAAGTCGTGACTTTATCGGCGTAGAATTAATGTCGTCAAGTCCCAATCATCATTCTCCTGCTCTTATGCCCAATTACTTGTGGTTGATATTATATATATTCTTCTTCTATCTTATATATGTATTGCAAAAGTTATTGACAATAGTTTTATGACCGTCCGCCTGCTTGAACTCAACCCTTCTTGGGAATATGATTGTTGACCAAACGGAATCAGGTGGAGGTGGTCCAGGTTGGTATTAAGCTGGCCACCGAAGACAAAGATCGGGTACCGGTGGCCCGCTCATACGGCGAAGAGAGATGCTTGCAGGGTGGGTCCATGGGGTTGCGCGCCGCCTCTTTTGTCGCCCCGGATCGATTTGTCGGGGCGCGACCACATCCATGGTCCACCCTGCAAAGGAAAAAAAAAAAAGGTTAGTATTAAGCTCTTAGACGTCTTTTACGACATCCACGACTAAAGTAAGGGTTGGTAGTATTCGTAACCGCTACCACACAGCACTGCCGAGTTATATCCTCGTTAAATTAGATTTCATCATTTATTCGTTGTAGGGTGAAAAATATTAAAAAATAAAAATTCAACTCGTATTTTAAGTGTCTCTAAGGCTTCTAAACTATAAAAAGAAATTGTTTTTAATATTTCATCTTTTAAGTTTGTTCTTTCAAATTGATGAGTCCAATCAACCAGCTCCTCTTTATCATAGCTCAATAATAGTATCACCCATATTAATTGCAGTACTTCTTATAGTTTTGTGTCATGTAATTATTTTAAGTCAACACCCAGCTCTAAGACAAAGGTCATTGAGTCGCGAGGGACTCAAAAAATTTTTACAAATTATACCCAGATTCGGCGCAATTATTAGTAGATTCCACAAATTATTAGTAGATTCCACAAATTATTAGTAGATTCCACAAATTATTAGTAGATTCCACAAATTATTAGTAGATTCCACAAATTATTAGTAGATTCCACAAATTATTAGTAGATTCCACAAATTATTAGTAGATTCCACAAATTATTAGTAGATTCCACAAATAAATATGCTAGATACGGATCATAAGAAACTATGTATGAGAGTTTGGTATTGGGACCACTCAGCCATCAGTTCATTTTTATATTTAAATCGTTACTTTCATTTCATGTTTCATATGTGGTTTATTGTATTACTTTCTTTTTATCTGACTATAGGGTAGGGTTATTTGTTTGATCGCTTGTTTGCATGTATCTTTGTTTCGTGTTTATTACTTCATAATTTGGCATATGTAGTATTATTAGAAGCATTTTGATAGTCTGCTAGTTATAGGCTCCCCAACGTGGCGTCCTCTATATGTTATAAAGACATGAATTAAAAAGAAATGAGCTTAACAGGCAGGTGATTCAATTTTTAGTCTCAGGTTGTCTCCAGAGCTTGGCACCCATTGAGATATCAATTTTTTTGCCGGTGACGTCTATAACCACATAATAATTATCATAATATTGAACTTTGACTCCCATTTTCACATTTATATTTTTAAAGGCTCTATTTTTATCCATTTTATCGCTTTTGTATTTGATATTTAATTTGCCGAAATTTCAAACACTGCGTTTAGCATGATCACGCTGCAAAGAATTCGAAACGTTGGCTAATTAAAAATCAAATACTAACGCGATTAAATTTGTAAAAATTGTTTTATTTCAAACTAGCTTCTGTCCGTGGCTTCGCTCGCGTAAGAGGTTACTTTCCTAAAGATTTTTAGCCCATATTTTTATTTTAATGTAATATTTATTTATATCTAATCTATAGCCTAAAAATAAGTTTCAAGCTTCTGGCTTTAAAAATGACGATATTCCTTACAAGTTTTCATCCCCCTTTACAACCCTTTTTTGGATTAAAACGTACCCTATGTACTTTATTAGGTTCTAGACTAACTAACAACCAAATTTCATTTAGATCGGTTTAGTATTTTTGGCGTGAAAGAGCGACAGACAGAGTTACTTTCGCATTTATAATATTAGTAAGGATTGATGATGTATTTATATTATTTATATTTCCTATGAGTGTTACTTAAAACTCTAGGGTTGTTAGTGAAAATGGGCTTAGATTTGCGAATTGCGCATCTGCTTTATATACATTAATAGTAGCTACATAAATAAACCTTCATGATTAGGTGGCAAATTATATTCTTACTCAGTCATAAACGACAAAAGTACTGTGATTATACATACATACCATCACGCCATATCCCTTGCAGGGTAGGCAGAGAGGACAGAGTGCCAGAGAACTCTATCCTTGCTTACTTCACTCGCTTCCTCAACATTCATAATTCTCTTCATACACGCTCGCCGGTTTCGGAGACTCTTGACGCCACCTTCATTCAGCACGTGACCAATCTGGTCTAGGTAGGTTAGTCTCGGTCTCCTCCGGTACCTACATCCTTCCACTTTCGCATTGCACTGCATTCCCCAAAAGTACTGTGATTATTTATTTAATAAATCATCATTTCATTCTTTTGCTTTTAGTTCAAGCACTTGTGGTTGATGTAATATGTACTCTGTTTCCTTCTTTCTGCTGGTATTAGTGTTATGACCTTGGGAATATAATTCTTGACCAAACGGCATCAGGTGTAGTTGGTTGTCGATATAAAGCGCTTTGTCGTCTTTCCGTGTGGTGATGGAGTAAGAATACTATTCACCACCCCATATCTTACCCGTGGGTGATCGTACGAGACGAGATGCGAGAGAAGTAAACCTCGAAACAAAACCCTATACCAATACGTCTGAACAGCGTGGTATAGTAGGTTGATGCCCCTCCCATTACGGAGGAGGCCCGAGACCAACAGTGGGACATTTATGGGTTGTGATGATGATGATGAGTCGTCTTTTACGACATCGACGAGGAGGGTTGGTAATATTCGTAGCCGCTACCACACACACTATTTATCTAATAAATATGATAGGAAAACATGAGTTTAGACTATTTATCGTTAAACTAGTTTAGTAAGTAGACTAATCTTGATAAGATTAGATTTCTATGAATATTATTTATCTATAAATATAATATGTTGAATGCCATTGATTTTTGATAAGAATAATATTCTAATCCATAGAATCCCATAGGATTGGTATGTTTTTAGCTGTGTGGTGGTGGCTACGAATACTACCAACCCTTGCTTTGCTCGTGGATGTCGTAAAAGACGACTAAGAGCCTTATAACGACCTAAACCAACTCCATCTGATGTCGTTTGGTCAACAATTACATTCCCAAGGAGGTTTGACGTCTGGCAGGCGGCCGGTCATAAAACTATTGCCAATAACATTTTTCAATATATACTATGAAAGATGAGTACATATTGTATCGACCCCAAGTAATTGGGCTGGCTCTTGTCTCATATACATGAATTTTCTTTTTGTAATGTGGTGTCTTAAAAACTTATTTTGATATTGCAAAACCTTACGTGATATATCAAAATATTACGTAATTGTATATCTTAAAAAGATCTATAAAAAGTGCGTGAGACTGTAATTATGTATTAACAAGGATTAGGCACATTGAATTGTTGCAAAAATATTATGGCTCTTTATAAGCTTTATACTTTTGCATATTGTAATTTTTGCCTCTTTCGACTCAATAAGTTGCCGACCCCTGCCCTATACCAACACGTCTGACCAGCGTGGTATAGTCTGTCAATTTCCCTCCCATTATGGAGAAGGTTCGAGCGCAACAGTGGGACGTAGCTGAGATGATAGTGAAAAATAATGGGTTATTTATTAAATTAGATACGTAGTGTATTTAATGTATATTAAAATTGTCCTTTACAGCATTACGTTAAGGGTGTAGATCGTGAAAATCACCGAAAAGAGTGTTACGATTTTTCATATTTAACCTATTTACATATGATTGATATCAATGATAATTTGTATATATTACAATCAAAGACCAATAAGTATGTTCATGCTTATATTAAACTCTTAAACCTAATGGTTGTTATATAATAAACGTCAACAAACGCACAAAATTGAGTAAAAATGCAAAAACATGACTTCGTATTTTAAAGATTTAAGCCCATAAATCAACACAAATTGATAAAAAGAAACACTTTTTGAACACTGAAGAAACCAATAAGTATAGCTGTATACTTCTTTTTATACCTTTACAAACAAAGACTTCCTCTTTTAAAGCCCTAAAATCTAGATATATTTTAAGGTAAATTTTTCATACACAAATGTATGGGATAAAGCGTTCGTTTCATTCGTGCAATCTCGGTGGTCACTAACGGCAGTTCCTTTCTGTAAGTGAACGCGACACCACGCTTGTCGGCTGCAGACAGCAGAATTACGTATTGTGAATTTGTGTTTTTTGTAAAAAACTGTAAGTATAACATTTTTATAATTAATTTATTTTCAGTTAGTAGAAAGTATCGATATAATGAATGTCTGAAAGAAAACCATGATGGAACTAGATATAAATCGTAAAAAATACAATATCTACACTAATAGGTATTATAAAGAGGAAAGATTTGGATTTTTGTATGAAACGAATAAACTCAAAAAGTAGAGATAATTCTTTTATCATTCGAAAGCTACATTATCACTGAGTAACATAGGCTATTTTTTTCGCAGGACTGATTGAATTTGAGTGTCATGCCAGGGAAAAGAAAGTTTTGTACGCATTATAAAAATATGAAAGCCAAAAGATCTCGGAATAAAATGTAAGTTCCTCCCTACTTATTTATTATCGCATTTGAACAGGGTACATTACAAAGCTAATACAATATGTCATATGATTTAGATCGCCCGATTCAGACATATACCTACAATAACATGTAAATATTGGTTTGTATTATCTATATCTATACTGATAAATAAAATTGAAGTATCTGTATGTAATATCAAAATAATAGGATTTTTTTAAAAAAAAAAGGCGATACGGAGTTCGCCGGGTCGGCTAGTATTGTCTAAATATCAAATTGTGGAAGTAGGTAGGCGACAGTGCAACTTTGTCGACATACCTATACCGCCAAACAGACGCGAGGCGCCTAGCGTCTGGCTTAGGGTTGTACAAAATAAATAAAAAGTGGATAATATTGATGAATAATATTTCCAGTATTGAAAATAAAGAAAACCTTGGGGCCGAGACTCTGAGCAACAATGCTACGCGCTGTATAGAGGTAAGTTGTTATATGTAATTCTTGTAGACTTGTTACATAAATAAACAAACTACTTAGTTAGTGATGGGCGAAGACAAAATCTCAATACCTACCTATAGATTTTTTTTGCAATATTTATTATTTTCATCGAGAGACAAACACCTTAGTACCGAAATACTTCTCAATTACTTTCTCAAAAGAAAATTTATTTTCAAATAGGTGACGTCATAAAAAAACAATACCTAATGCGTAAAGAAATTATAATTTCTATTCATCAGGAACCTAATATTGTATTAATTCTTTTGCATTTTTTTAAATTTTTTGTTATTTTTTATAAAAAAAATCAAGCCATTATCTTTCTTTACAGGAACTAGTTATTGAAAACGACCAAGAAGGAAAGGTGGATGAAATGGAAGTTGGGCGTAGAGTTGTAGACGTTTCTTTTTTTTTTAAAGCTCTTCAGGCCATAGGGGACCACGGTCCAATGGATTGTAAGTTAAGTTACCTCAGTATAATAGGTGAAGTAAAAGTTGGTCTGGACTCAAAACTCATCATGAAATGTAGTATGTGTAGTATGAAATTTACTGTGTGTTTGATTGAAAAGAAAGAAGATAGAATGGAAGTGAATCATCAAATTGTATCTGGTATCATATCATCTGGTGGGAGCTACTATCAGTTAAAAACATTAACTGCCGCAGTAGCCCTACCAATCATGTCACCTTCATTATACAATGAAATTAATAATACGGTTTGCGATTGGTGGGAAAAGACAGCAGCACATTCCATGGCAGAAGCTGTCAAGGAAGAAGCGGAGTACGCAGTGTCTATAGGTAGTGTTGATAAAAATGGTACACCATTAATATCTGTTGCTGTTGACGGTTGTTGGAGCAAGAGATCTTATGGTAAGAATTTTCCGCCTTGTCCGGCGCAGCTGCGATAATTGGCATTAAAACTAATAAAGTATTGTTTTTTGGAGTTAAAAATAAATACTGCGTAGTTTGTGCACGAGCCGCAAAGAACGACAGTCAGCCCTCGGAACACCGTTGTTTCAAGAATTATTCGGGATCATCTACCGGTATGGAATCGACCATAATAGTTGAGGGGTTTAAACGTTCCATTGTTGATCACGGTGTAATTTATAATAAATTTGTAGCAGACGGCGATTCCAGTACTTATAAAAAAATATTAGATTCGCGACCGTACGGTAATTTAACAGTAGAGAAAATTGAATGCAAAAATCATCTTTTACGAAACTACTGCAATAGCTTGGAGAAACTGTCGAAAGACACTAAGTATCCTTGCGAATTGCGGAAATTCCTAAAAGAAAGGTATTTGCGTTTAAGAACGGGTGTAAAATGCGCTATTAAATATTGGGGCGATCAAAATCAGTCACTCGAAGAAAAAATAAAAAATCTTAGTGAAGATATCCTAAATGGTCCACAACACGTATTTGGTAATCACCAATATTGCAAGGAGTATTTCTGTAGACCTGATACTCGTCGAATAGAACCTGTTGGGTTGCTTCCAGCAATTGTTGGATGCGGATTAATGGACGCGGTACACATTTTAAGTAAAAGACTGTCATATCATTCTAGAAGTTTAATTCATAATTGTACAAGTAATATAGTTGAAAGTTTTAACGCAGTGATTGCCAAATTAGTAGGGGGTAAGCGTGTAAATTATTCTTCCCATGGTTCTTATGCGGGCCGATGCGCAGCTGCTGTTGTGTCTTTTAATACAGGATCGATTCATAGTAAAACTCATGAAGTAATATTTAAATCTAGTCCTAATCCTTTGATCGCGAAAGTGGAAAATTGTAATCGTAGAATCCGTTTAATTGCTAAACCTAAATTAAGATTGAAAAAGAGCCACAGCGCTGTATCGAAAGATGCTCACTATGGACCAAACTGCGAAAAACCTGATCTGAGTCCAGAATTATATGAGAAAGCCAAGTCATCTTTTTTAGCCGATTTAAAGTTGTCTTGTGCTGAAAGAGAGGAGCTTGAAAGGTCGACCCATTTGCAAAGAAGTAGTTCTGAGTGGATGAGTACAAGGAGAAAATTACTAACCTCATCATCGTTTGGGGAAGTTTGTAAAAAACGAGAGAGCACAAGTTGTGCTGTTCTTGTTCGTAAAATCGTTTATGGTAGTAATATCTCCAGTTTGCCTGCTGTACGGTACGGTATCGAAAACGAAGAAACCGCAATTAAACAGTTAGAAATTCAAGAGAATATTAGTATACAAGGTTGCGGTTTGTTCGTCGACGATCAATATGAATTTCTTGGTACTACACCAGATGGCATTTATGCAAACGGTTTAATTGAAATTAAGTGCCCACATTCTTTAGCTGGCATGACTCTTGATGAAGCAATGGCCAAACATACCTTTTGGGTTAAGGACAAGGCTTCCAAGGGTTATGTCATAAATAAAAATCATAACTGGTATTTCCAAATTCAGGGACAGGTACATATTACTAAAAGAAACGTTTGCATGCTTGGCATCTGGTTTGGTGCTACTGTACCTATGAAAGTTTATATTATAGAAAAGGACGACAAATTTTGGGAGGAGAAAATGGAAATGAAATTAGTTAGGTTTTATTACGATTGCCTACTTCCAGAATTAGTTGATCCTCGGCAGTCACGAAGCATGCCCATTCGTGACGCGCCCAGTATCATAGAGGCTATGAAAGAGAGGAAAGAAAGAGCTTTACGTGTTTTGAAAGAGAAGAACGCCTAATGATTTTGAAAGATACAGGTAACTTAACTACCCAGCCAGTCGATTCACGTAAACACGCCATTCCAAAAGTCGTTTTAACTTAGGAACTTAGAAATCGCCTTTTGGTTTTCTGTTTTAAACGCACTTACTTATCTAGTCTTGGATTGTCATAAATCTTCCAATAGCTCAATTACTATACAATTTGTGAGTTACCTGGTGTAAAGAATCATAAAAATTGGTTCAAAAATACAGCGAATTGAGAATTCTCCTTTTTTTTAAGTCGGTTAAAAGGGCTAAATTTGCAAAAAACGAAGTGACGTCACTGCGCTACGGTTTTTATTACTTACGTGAATCGGGCAGCTGGTAACGTTTTCATTCTGATAGGTTTTGTGATAGCCATTGATTTTATCATCAAATTAGCAGAAATCAGAACTTGATCCGTAATCGAATGAAAAAACATTAGAATTTTGAACTCATATTTCGTTATTGTTTAATTACATACTTTTAATTAGTATATTAATAATTTACAAACTTCTGTTAAAATTAGTAAATAAATGAATTATTTACTAATTTTTGTACAACCCTAGCACGCTTTTGAGATAGCGAGTAATGGCGACTCATATTTGTTATTGTGTAGTAAATAAATCATTTTTATACTTGTGTTTCATTTATTGACATTTTTTTTAAAACCCTAGGATTTTTTTTAGATATCGACGAGGTGATCGTAAACAAAAAGTAAGTATTTGAGTTTACGCAATAGGCACATTTCCTTGCGTAGAGATAAACACACTTCCTACTGAATTTGCAATTATTTTATTGAATGAATATTTTACGAATTAGAATAAATTTTGGTAGTGAAATTACAAATAAATATATAGTTGGAATTTTAGGTAAGTAGAATACAAAAATTTCAGTCCGGACCTGCTCTTGATTGTATATTATATTATAAACTAGTAACCCGCCCTCGCTATCTTCGGCAATATTCACTTAAATTACATACTATAAAAAGCATATTGATCTATAATAAATGCACAATTTATTTAAGGTACTTAATTGGATAAGGATTAATGCTGTATTGTATAAAATCACTTAGTAAATAATCATTTTTTAGTAGAGGATAAAAAATGGTTATGGTGGGTTATCCCTAAGAGATAGACATATGCCATCGTGGACTTTTTTGTTGAACTTTTTAAGATGGATAATACTGTAGTACATTATTTTGGTCTATCTCGTAGGGTTCAGCCAACGTTTGCAATATAAGCGCAAAAAAACGTGCTTATTTACGACATCACATTAGAAACCTCTAAATTAATCAGCGTTTCTCTACTATATTATGCATGTATTATACATATAAACCTTCCTTAAGAATCATTCTATTTATTAAAAAAAACTGCATCAAAATCCGTTGCGTAGTTTTAAAGACTAAGCATACATAGGGACAGACAGACGGCGGATAGCGACTTTGTTTTATACTATGTAATGTAATGATAGAAAAACATAAAAATTGTGTCTCAACTACTCTTATTAATCTATTAAAAAGAATCAACAGCTAGTTTCCAAAAATTCAACGTTATTGTTATGCTGTAAATATTCAAGTTCAATAACAATTTCTCAACTTGGAACGTTTGTTGCAAAACATTTTGAAAATCACGCTCTCTAGGTCATTCATCCGCCCCGTCGGATGTTACATTAAACTTTGGCGCTGCGGTCGCTCGAAATCGAGATCTCAGGCCAACAATCTACACCCTTAAATTAAATATCAAAGAAGTTATGTGATTTAAAATGCGACATAGCGACTGAATATCAAAGCGAAACTGAGAGCAAAGTGCTATGTCGTATAAAACTACTTTCAACGTGAATACCGTTCGATAAACAATTCGATCAACGACCAAACAAGGCTTTATATTAATGACATAATCTATATTATTAGATATATTAATAAAGCTTTATTGACGATTGGTTTGTTTGTTTGAGCGCGTTTGTAATCTTAGGGAAAAGATTGGATTATAAAAAAAAATACTTGATACTCAGTTTGTGTGACGAAATATTCATGAGAAAAAGAGCTTAAGCGACTGCTTTTTATTCACATACGTCGTACACTTTTAACACTATATATCTGTAATTGCTTTTTGAAGTGAAAATTTCTTTAGCGGCGTTGTGTTTTTGGGGGCATGATTTTTATTTTTTGTATTTGTTTTTTTTTTCATAAGTTTTCACTTCTGTCAGCAGTCCTCGTGTCTGCTTTGTGATTTTTTTATTAACATGTTCACATGTCTTATATACTATTTACAAACGGTGTTCTATTTTGTTTCAATATTTATGATAAAAAGTTTGTTGGATTTTTTTTTTTTAAATTTGCATGTGAGGACTTTTTAGATAGTTTCAAAATACTCATATACGCTAGTATTGCCGGTGTTTTCATTTATTGTCGTATTGACATCTCCACCTTGTATACTAATAAATGGAGAGCCGGTTTTTTTGTTCGGTTATACTGCGAAAACTACTGAACCGATTGTAATAATACTTAAACTATAAGATGCAGCGTGTTTCAGTGAAGATCTTAGCATATGATATATTGGTGATTTATGTGGAAAGGAGGGAAACGAGCGGAGGAAAGCTAGTTGACATTATAAATTATTATGTTAAAATATTGAACAATGATTACATAGAAGTTTTTAACATCTTTTTTAACTACAAATACGATATCTTAATAATGTTTTAAGATTTTTCAAGTGTTTCATGAATGATTATAGTTTTTACCTGTAATACTTGAGTCTCATTTCTATTTTTCTATCTTGTATCTTTAGGACACACCATATTTAATTCTTTCTTCCTTTTTTATAACTATATTTCGTATTGAGCTAGTTATAATTTTGTTTTATTGCTTATGATGGCAAGCGAGCAAGTAAAACACTATTTTACGAACTTCCACATTTATTATATTAGTAAGATTTACATTAGCGAAGCTGCAGCTAAAGTCAATAAACGTATATAACGGCTTACTAATAAATAAATTATCATATCAATACAATTTGCATATATTTAATTTTATATAAGCAAGTAAATATCATTACAAAACAGGGAAAACTAGAAATAAAACTATATCTACACCAACCCTTCTGACTCACCTACCTAGACCAGATCGGTCATGTACTGAAGGAAGGTGGAGTCAAGAGTCTCCGAAACCGGCGTGCGTGTATGAAGAGAATTATAAATGTTGAGGACGCGAGTGAAGTATGCAAAGATAGAGTTCTCTGGCACTCTGTTCCCTCTGCCTACCCTGCAAGGGATATGGCGTGATGATACGTATATAACCCTTTTGATCAGCGTGGTTGTTGTTTATATATAAAGTTTTAAATATATGCACGCTCGCACACATGCACGCCCGCATCACGCACGCGTAAGCGCACATAGGAGCTGTACTTGCAAACAGTAAAAGCTGAGTCAATTCCTTAACATTTATTTTTAGATTTCTTTTGATGCAATTTCTTGTTTTGTAGATTTAGTTTTGAAAAGGCATTAAATATTTTGTAGTTACGACTTCAGTAGTCTCTCAGAGTTCATCTCTTTCTGAAATTATTCGAATATATATACGGTTACGGTTATGAGGTTCCGTAAAATCCTTAGTAGATTTAATTTACCGCCCATTGTGGAGCCACAAAAAGAACTAAAACAAGATAATTATAATCATCATTCTCCTACTCTTATCCCAATTACTTGGGGTCGATGCAATATGTAGGCAAAACACGCTACGCTTTACAAGTATGTAAAACTATTACAAAAAAAAAAAAAATAACTAAACAGTTTCATCTCTTACCTCCAAGTTCTATCATCAGAGTAGCTCAGTGGCCATAATATATGGGTGTTTTAAAATATTAAATCACGTAAACCTATTATGCGTCTAAGATCACTACGGCAACTAACAAAAAGAGCTATTGATGGACTGATCGGTTACCTACTAGTACATTCTTTGAGGAGCTGATTGCCACAGACAGACCAAAAAAGCACGTCAAACTTATAACCCCTTATTTTTGCGTCGCGGGTTTAAAATAACAATGATTACGAGATTTAAACGAATAGAGGTATAAAAGCTAGTTCGTTAATAAATGTTTGTAATTAAGTATATACTGGTTTTAATCTAGGACACGGGTTTTCCCTGTGCAGTTACAGATTATTATGCTTAGATGTAGGGATATTCGATATACATCGATGCATCGAAAACATCTATGTTTACAATGCGATACA
This sequence comes from Lymantria monacha, assembly GCA_905163515.2. Classification (NCBI taxonomy): domain Eukaryota; kingdom Metazoa; phylum Arthropoda; class Insecta; order Lepidoptera; family Erebidae; genus Lymantria; species Lymantria monacha. The sequence continues at coordinate 15,600,130 of LR991104.1, read as the reverse complement.
TCGAATCGATCCGATGTTTTGAAGAGCTATCGAAATACTCGATGTATCGATGTTTTTTCATAAAACATCGAAACGATGATAACCAGTAAATGCCACAAAAAAGACCTTTTTCTTTATTTTTTTTAGAAGTAACACTTTTGATATGACTTTAGAAAAAGTACTCGATGTTTTCATCCGATACATCGAAAGACATCGATGTTTTTTCAAAGTGGACACCCCTACATAGATGGCGCTTCGAGTATTATTGCCTTTCAATTGTAAAAACAACAAGTTTCTTTTTTCTTATTGCTTATGATAGCAAACGAGCAAGCAGCACACCTTTTTTTTGGCAATGGTCAGAACACACGTCGTCCTCTTGGCGGCGGCGCGTGGCCACATAATTCACAGTATTCCCTCCCCATTGCCATTGCGCCAGCCACTGGTACCGCTTCCTTCACATTCGTGGTCAGCCCGGCGGCTCTTTCGGCCTTCTGCGAGACGACTGCCTCACAGAGGGCGGCGACCGCATTCCAGTTCCTGAAGCTGTCGAGCATCACCTTAGCGATGGTCGGCAGCGTCAGGCTAGCACCGATGATTGCAACAAGTTCACAGCGTTGCTCTGCCTAGGTCGTACGAACCTCGAGCGTATCCTGCCAGCGTCGCCGATACCCGTCGATAAATTCCGGGGAGCATCTTCGCCTCCAAGTCCCAAGGGGGAGTTCCGGCCAACAGGCACACCGCCTAAAGAGTGATATTTGAATTTTATTAAAATACTAGCTTCTGCCCGCGGCTTCGCCCGCGTAAAAGGTTACTTTCCTAAAGTTTTTGATCCCCTATTTTATTTTTGACCGTCGGTAATACAGTGCAACGGTATTACACTCAGGGTTGGAACTTCATTACTGGACTGCTAGATGGCGTTGAAGAAGCTAGATTTTGAGATTTTTTGACAAACAATTTTTTGTATTTTTCATATAAAAATTTTGATTTTATTTTTAATAAAAAGTATCCTATGTTACTTTTAATACCTCCAAGAATATGTGTACAATGTTTCATGATGATCGGTTGAGTAGTTTTAGCGTGAAAGCGTAACAAACAAACTTACATTCACAAATATTAGTAGGGATACGTATAAATACATCTAAAAACATTCTGTCATTGACCGACATATTGATCTATTTTCAAAAGATCTCTATTATTATACTTTTCACACTGCGATGCGGTTCAACATATAATGGTAAATATATATAATTATTATCATCTTTGTATAACGTAAACGTTTATTGCTTGTCTCATTAAATAATAATTTATCAAATTTGCCCCGTTGATTCAGTGGTATGAATGTGCGATTGTCGATCTTGAAATAATGAGTTCGAATCCTGGAATCCAATCCAGTTAATAATAATAAAATAATGTTTAATTTTGTCAGGATAGTATCAAAAAAATTTCTGCGTACGGTTCAACTTTTTTTTTTTTTTGTTGACTATGGATGCGTCGCGCCCCGCCGAATCGGTCCGGGGTGACGGAAAGGCGGCGCGTGACCCCATAGACCCACCGTAAAATTCCTCTCTCTTCGCCGTGCGAGCGGACCACCGTACGGTTCAACTTGCGGTGTAGTGTAAAGATTACGAGATGACGTCACATTGTTAGTACTGCTTTCTCTGTCTAATTAATAAACTTTAAGTTTATACTTTCCGTGTGGTGACGGAGTAAGAATACAATTCACCACCCCAACTCTTACTCGAGGGTTTGACTGAATATTATAACTTCTTACTATAGACAGGGGGGAGGTAGTGAAGCTGATATTACATAAGTTATTAAATTGAAAATTACTAATCATGGTCAAAACTGTGATAGGTTATTTATTAAGAAGTTACGGATTCCAGCTTAGGCCCGCGAGGCAAATTTTTAGAGGCGCCAAAATTTATGAGTTAACAAGAATTTGAAATCGTTTTGTTTTATTAACTCTATGAAAAAATAAGTCTGCGTCTTTTTTCCTTTTACAATCTCAAAATATGAAAATAGCAAACTTTTTTTTTTCAAACATTCTTGGAAATTTGAGCATTATTTTGACAACCTTCTTCGAGATAAATCGATATTGCTGTACTGACATGCGAGCAGCGGCTGGCAAAAAAAATTATGAAAATCCATATCTGTCGTGTTTTAGCGGCCAAATAAATATAATATATATGTAAATTCATATCTATCGTGTATTTCAAAAATGGAACGATTTGTTACTTCAAAATATTGCAACCAAATAGGCAACCTAACAGAGTTTTATTTAAATTTCGAACTGGCTTGAAAAAGAAAGCTGTTTAATAATGAAGAAAAAAAAAAACAAATGAACCCTTTAGCACGTGAAAAATGTTGTTCGTTGTTCGTCATGTATACAGTTCTATTTAGCACTACTTAGTTTTAATATCCGCGCATTAATTGAGAAAAGCACTATACAAGCCTTGGCTACAACTAGGAATTGATGGACTTACTACGTATGTGTGCCTCGGCCCACATTTATACGTTCGTCCATCAATGCCTCATTTGCTGGCCGCTGCAGTAATGTATTATTGTTAAAATCATTAATCATATAAGGGGCTATTCATAGATTATGTGAATATTATTATAGACATTGATATTGAACCTGACATTACGTAAGACATTAAATTGAAAATTACTAATTTTGGTCAACACTGCGATAGATTATTAATAAGATTAATATTATTGCAGTGAGTTAATGATTCCTACCTATAGTAAGAAGATTGTAATAAAAGATATTTTCAGAATAAACCTAGTTATATTTCACCAATAGGGCCTTTTATTACAAACAATTTTGTTAAAGGGCAGGGGGAGTAGTTGCGATCTTATGATGTTTTACGGTAAGTGAGGAGTACGCCAAATCATTCTTTAAAATCCTTTGCGTAATTTATGAACGGCCCCTAAGTACTCAAATTTTAAATATCTAACAAATTGGTACATAAAAATGTTTTCGTTATTTTATTAATATAACACCCTTATATAAGGGCGTTAAAATAAATAATCTAAGTTTTGTTTGCGGCGTGCTATGGTCTGGTCACACCCAGCTAAATCCGTCCGGGGCGACAGATGAAACGGCGCGCAACCCCATAGACCCGCCCCACAACATACCTCTCGACGCCGTGCTGTTGGGTCACTGGAACGCGTCTTTTTTTTAGTGACCATATTAACTTGGGCCTAGGGCGTCATTGAACTTAAATCTGTCACTTGTGAATAAACTTGTAAGTTTATTAATTAGACAAAGAAAGCAATACAAACAAGGTGACGTCATCTCGTAATCTTTAATATAATAATAATATACGTTGAACCGATTATTTAAACGACTTATGCCATCTAAACAATAAGCTAAAATTAATTATGATTAGTTTATTCAAGTGCGCGTTGCAATATGCTATCGTACTATTATGTAAATATCACAATTAATTGCTTGTAATACTTTTTATCAGATAATTATAATTAATTAGCGACCTAGTGCTGCCCTTATTTCGATAATAATTAATATTACAATTATATAAAGGGAATGCTCCGATCGATGGTTCGGACATGTGGAAAGAATGCCGAACGAACGTCTGGTTAAGAAGATATACAATGCGAATGTGGAAGGATGTAGGTACTGGGGGAGACCGAGACTAACCTACCTACGTTGGCCACGTACTGAAGGAAGGTGAAGTCAAAAGTCTCCGAAACCGGCGAGCGTGTATGAAGAGAATTATGAATGTTGAGGAAGCGAGTGAAGTATGCAAGGATAGAGTTCTCTGGCACTCTGTTCTGTCTGCCTACCCTGCAAGGGATATGCCGTGATGGTATGTATGTATGTACAATTATATAAACCCCTTGCACTGGCCTATTAACAATTACTACACATTTATATAAGCTTAGGGAACGTACACATCTTGCATGACTCATTTTTTTTATATTTTTTTTCTCTTTTTCTCCTCCACGGACAACCGGACATCTCTATACGTCCCATTAAGGTTGAACCTTTTCAACGATACGATTGAAACTCTTACGCTAGCCGAACGCGTCCTTGGTTTAGGGCAGAGGTGTCAAACTCCATTTTGCAGAGGGCCCTATAAAATTTAAAAAAATTTGAATTCGTAGGCGGGTCAGAAAAAAAAACATTTTGTTTATTAAATTATATAGTACTTCTGCCCGCGGCTTCGCCCGCGTAAAAGGTTACTTTCTTAAAGTTTTTGATCCCCTATTTTTATTTTTGACCGTCGGTAATACAGTGCAACGGTATTACAATACTCAGGGTTGGAACTTCATTACTGGACTGCTAGATGGCGTTGAAGAAGCTAGATTTTGAGATTTTTTGACAAACAATTTTTTTATTTTTCATATAAAATTTTTGATTTTTTTTTTAATAAAAAGTATCCTATGTTACTTTTAATACCTCCAAGAATATGTGTACGATGTTTCATGATGATCGGTTGAGTAGTTTTAGCGTGAAAGCGTAACAAACAAACTTACATTCACATTTATATATTAGTAGGGATTTAATATACAACTGTTAAAAAACATCGCAATCGCGGGCCTTATTGATACGGCCCAGGGGCCGGATGCGGCCCGCAGGCGGTATCTTTGACATGACTGGTTCAGGGTTATATTACGAGTTTTCTTTCTTTTGCATCGATGTAATAGACTCAACCTTTAGCCGTCTTCACCACAGCCACGGCTAACATAGGGAGCGGTGAATTGTATTTATATTCCGTTATTACATAGACAATTACCTCTGTTATAGTTTTTAGTATAGATAGCTTTATGATGATAGATTCCTTGACGAGAAAAAGAAAACTTGAAATAAAATACAATATTAACTTAATTGGTTTCCGTGTGGTGACGGAATAAGAATACAGTTCACCATCCCCTCTCTTACTCGTGGGTATCGTAAAAAACGATTAAGGGATATACGAGGTGTGTTCAAAAAATAAGATGACTTTGTATTTTTAAGAAAAAATATTTATTTATTTATCAATATTTATGTTGTCCCCTTCAAAGTAATCCCCCTCAGATACAATACACTTATGCCAACGGTTTTTCCAATCCTCAAAGCACTTCTCATAAGCACTTTTCGGTATAGCCTTGAGCTCGCGAGCAGCGATGTAGTCTTTATCTCTTCAATCGTTGCAAATCTCCGTCCTTTCATAGGTCTCTTTAGTTTTGGGAACAAGAAAAAGTCACATGGGGCCAAATCCGGTGAATATGGTGGCTGAGGCATGATTGTGGCGTTGTTTTTGGCCAAAAAATCTCTCACAAGCAAAGATGAGTGAGCAGGGGCATTATCGTGATGCAAAAGCCATGAATTGTTTTTCCACAATTCTGGACGTTTTCTTCGTATTGCTTCTCGCAAACGGCGCATAACTTCAAGATAATACTGTTTATTGACCGTACGACCATATGGTAAGAACTCCTGATGCACCACGCCATGGTAATCGAAGAAAACAGTGAGCAAAACTTTGACATTTGATCGAACTTGGCGTGCTTTTTTCGGTCTTGGCTCATCTGGGCTCTTCCATTGGGACGATTGGACTTTGGTTTCGATATCATAACCATATACCCAGGATTCGTCACCAGTTATGATCCTTTTGAGTAAATCTGGGTCGTCGATGACGTCATTCAACAGTTCTTGAGCGATGCTCATGCGACGGTTCTTATGGTCAACATTTAGCAATTTCGGAACAAACTTCGCTGACACACGTCTCATGCCCAAAACCGCGATATACCAACATCCTCAGCAACTTCTCTGATAGTGATTCGACGATTTTCCAAAACAATTTTCTTCACTGCTTGAACGTTTTCATCAGTTGTTAACGTGCTTGGGCGTCCAGAGCGAGGCTCGTCATTGGCATCTTCCCGGCCATCTTGGAAGAGTTTGTACCACTTGTAAACATTTTTTTACTCAGAACAGTTTCACCGTATGCCACTGTCAACATTTCAAGTGTTTCGGAGCACTTTATTTTATTTTTTACACAAAATTTGATGCAAATCCTTTGATCCATATTTTTCGATAGCAAGAAATCGCCGAGCACCCAAAACACTTATAACCTTTACGCCTCTCACAACTAAAAAAAAATGCTATACACTTGAAACTTGGTACAGATGTTCGGAAAGAGTGTACCAACATAACAAAACAAAAAAAATCGATAATCGAAAGTACGCTGCCCGCGAAATTTGAAAAGTCACCCTACTTTTTGAACACACCTCGTAATATGTATCTGTGCAAGAGAAGGAAAACTCGAAACAAATCCTATACCAACACGTCTCACTAGCGCGGTATAGTAGGTCAATTCCCCTCCCATTATGGAGGAGGCCCAAGCCTAACAGTGGGACATATGTGGGCTCAGATGATGAGATGATGATGATTAACAATTGACAATCCGATCAGTGGTATGTCAATTTTCTTCCTACTGAGGCTTGAGCCAACATATTTGAGATGAGATGATGATTAGTGTTGCCCAGACTCCTGCGAGTCTCACAAGTCGTGCAACTCTTGCTGTTAGAATAACACAGTGTCAATTGTTTTGATAGAAATGAAAAATCCACTTAGAAATAAAAAACGCAACTAATTCAATGAAACTCTATATTCATCTACTGGCACGTACTGTACTACTATCAATAATTAGATACATACCACTTAACGGGAGTGGGGGGGCTATAATCACACCTATCTATCATGAGACTATTTAAAATAACATCAAATAATTTCTCCGTGTACTGGTATTAAGAATACAAAATGTTGACAATCCTTTCTTTGCCAAATGAATCGTAAAATTCTGTCTAAGGGAGCACTGCGAGACTTTTGCAGCGAGTCTTGTTCTTGCAATTGGGCAACACTAATGATGACGATGACTTTCAACATCCTGCACTACTTTTTGACTTGCACATGATTTCTACATCATCACTCTCCTGCTCTTATCCCAATTACTTGGGGTCGAAGCAATATGCACTCGTCTTCCTACATATGCCGGCCGTCTGCCTGACGTCAACCGTCCTTGGTAATGTAATTGTTGACCAAACGTCATCAGGTGGTGTTGGCTCAGGTCGTTATAAGACTCTTAGGTCGTCGTTTACGACTAACGGGTTGAGAGCCTTCAGCGCTCACCCACAGTCCGGGTAAAGTTGTCATAGCCATCTGAGGCTAACAACTAAGTCACACAAAAAAAAAAAAAAAAAAACCTTTACGACATCCACGAGCAAAGTAAAGGTTGGTAGTATTCGTAGCCGCTACCACACAACTTTCTACATGAACGAAATATATCTATACCTCTCCCATGTACTTAGTTGAAAATCAATGAAAGTACGAATAGTTTATGGGCTCGACCATGAACTTTTCACTCGTACTTCGTGAAAGTCGCCTTCGTTTAACTAACAAGTTTGTTTGGTTTTATTATGTCTCTAATTGTAAATTCACTGTATGTTGAAATACATCGCCATCTTTTAATTTCACGTACAAGTCATCATCATTATTCCACTGCCCTCACCCTAATTATTATCGACACAATATGTACTCCACTTTTCTTTGTGGTGACGGAGTAAGAATACAATTCACCACTCAATATCTTGCTCATGCTTGATCGATATAGACGAGTAAGGGATATAAAATGCATATAAATATATGAAAGAGAAGGAAAACTCACGCCTGACCAGCGTGGTATGGTAGGTTAATATCCCTCTCCCCGTATTTGGAGGAGACTCGAGCCCAATAATAGGACGTGTATAAGCTGAAATGATGATATAATGATATACTCCACTTCCATTATACATATTGCAAAAAAAAATACAACAGTTTTATGACCGGCCGCCTGCCTGACATCAGTCCTCCTTGGAAATGTAATAGTTGACCAAACGGCATCAGGTGTAGTTGGCCCAGGTCGGTATAAAGTTCTTAGTCGTCTTTAACGACATCCACGAGTCTTCAAACTAAGGGTTGGTAGTATTCGTAGCCGTTACCATACACCTCTAAATATTAGCTGAGTGAAGGCTATAAAGATATTAGATTATATATAAGAATATAGTTTAGGACAAAATATATTGTGCTTGCGTCATTCCTTATTGACCTATAGTGACCTACATACTTATGTTATCGTAACGTTTTGACCTTTCGTTTTCGTGGTGCCGTGCGAAGGGAAACTATAATTAATAGTGTTTTGGGGGAGAGTAGCAAAAATTGTATTATACCGTTTTAGGGTTCCGCAATCAATGCTGGATATGTAGAAATAGTATCATCATCATCTTAGCTCATATATGTCCCACTGTTGGGCTCGAACGTCCTCCATTGTGAGTGGGTAATTGACCTACTATGTCACGCTGGTGTTGGTATAGGGAATATAGATATAGAAATAGTATATTCTTAGTATATTCTTCTAAGTAAAATTAATGCGGTCGAAATGCGATCCCTACGGAAAATCTGTGTAGTTAGGCTGATCAATCGCATTCGTAACGACGACGTAAGAGAGCGAGTAGGTATGAAAGAGAGTATCGGTGTAACGATGCGAAAGGGAATACTCCGATGGTTCGGACATGTGGAAAGAATGCCGAACGAACGTCTGGTTAAGAAGATATACAATGCGAAAGTGGAAGGATGTAGGTACCGGGGGAGACCGAGACTAACCTTCCTAGACCAGATTGGTCATGTACTGAAGGAAGGTGGAGTCAAGAGTCTCCGAAACCGGCGAGCGTGTATGAAGAGAATTATGAATGTTGAGGAAGCGAGTGAAGTATGCAAGGATAGAGTTCTCTGGCACTCTGTTCTCTCTGCCTACCCTGCAAGGGATATGGCGTGATGATATGTATGTATATTGTGTGCTTATTCTTATCGTGATGGAGTATGAATATAATTCACCACCCTCTCTCTCTTGCCTATGAGTCTTAAACGACGACTCATCATCATTCTGCTCTTATACCAATTACTTGTGGTCAATGCAAAGCTCTCCGTTTTCGTCGTACATATTTCAAAAATTATTGCCAATAGTTTTATGTCCGGCCACCTGCCTGTCGTCGGTTGATATAGTGTTTAATTGCCAGTTTTCCTTCTCTTGCACAGATATTATATACATATTATATACTCGTATTTTACCTCGTGCATAATTAAGATTGGTGAATTGTATTCTTACATCATCATCGTCTCAGCTCATATAATTATGTCCCACTGTTGGGTTCGAGCCTCTTCTATAATGGAAGGGAAATTGACCTACTATACCACGCTGGTCAGGTGTGTTGGTATAGGGTTTTGTTTTGAGTTTTCCTTCTCTTTGCATAGATGTTATGCGTTTTATATCCCTTAGTCGTCTCGTACGATCACCCACAGGTAATATATGGGATGGTGAATTGTATTCTTACTCCGTCACCACACGGTAAATTCTTACATCATCACACGAAAAATATTTAAAAGTTGTAAATTTTATACGATGGTACGGAACCCTTTATAATCGAACTTGACTCACGCTTTATCGGTTTTTTTAAAGATAAACCTTCGCTATGCAATAAATCTTCGTATCGCGGAAGACTTTTTAAACGTACAATTAATGAACACAAGTAACAATTAGATAAGAACAATAAATAAGACTCGAAACAATCATTTTGGGAAAGAATTATTTTATTGTAATGTGCTGATATTAACTATTACAATATTTTTTGTAGTGATTCGGCCACACTGTTGATAGTTTTCTGTCTGCAACCGTGGGCGAGTCCGTCCGGCGTAGTAACTCATCATCATCATTACAGCCCATAAATGTCCCACTGTTGAGCTCGGGCCTCCTCCGTAATGGAAGGGAAATTAACCTACTATACCGCGCCAGTCAGACGTGTTGGTATAGGCTTTTGTTACGAATTCTCCATCTCTCACATAGATGTTATATGCGTTTTATATCCTTTAGTCGTCTCGTACGATCACCCACGGGTAAGATATGGGGTGGTCAATAGTAGATATCCTTACTCCGTCACCACACGGAACTTGTAGATACGAGTGAGTTACCCAATGAAGCACGCAATCCCGGACTACTCCAGCTACTGCTGTCATACCACCCTATCCTATATCCTATGACAGTAGTATCCATAACCTACTTTTTCCTCATATACCTCCACCATACCCTTATCCCTTCCCCATTAACGAGAATTCCCGAGGAGGGTTGACGTCAGACAGGCGGTCGGTCATAAAACCATAGCCATAACTCTTAACAACATAGTCTTGAGAATAAACGAAGTACATGATAATGTTAGGGCGTATATGACGGCTGATAGATGATTGTGGAAGGCAAGAACATGTTGTGCCGACCCCACTTAGCGTGGGATGAGGGCAAGCAAATGATGATGATGAGCCTAAGCTTTTCCCAAGTTAAACAATTTCAATATTTAAATAGTTCAACTTAGATTAATTAAAGTTATCATTTCTGTCGGGCGTCCCGAGACGTACACGTTTCTTTCTTTTTTTTAAAGTATTGTAAAAAAATATTATTGATAATTTGTTATTTTGATAATAATTAAATAACCTATTGACATAATTTAATACGCTCTTCAGTTGTTGTTTTTTACGCAAAGTATTACACATTTGAAATAGAACTATTTTTATGGCTTTAATTGCGTTTGTATTTGATATTTAATTTTCCCAACGTTTCGAACACTACAGCGTTCAGTCCTCCCGTGACAATTAACGCTGTAAAGTGTTCGAAAGGTTTTTTTTTTTGTGTGTGTGTCTTAGTTGTTAGCCTCAGATGGCTATGTAATATAAAAATAGTTAATAATAAATCTTAAAATAATAATATACCTAAGTAATCAACGCAAACAAAGCAAAAGGCACAACTAGTTAGAGAATAAATGTATCATTTGCGAGAATAATATGAAGAACAAAAATTTAATAACTTATACTGCAGCGGGTAGTTATAAATCTCTGTAATAACGATGACTTGTTGGACGTGAGACACTAATCCTCCCGTGACCACGTCGTAGTGTCCGAAACATAGGGAAATTAAAAATTAAATACAAACGCCATAGGTTTCTTTTTTGTGTCTTAGCTGTTAGCCTCAGATGGCTATGACAACTTTACCCGGACTGTGGGTGAGCGCTGAGAGCTCTCAACCCGATAAAGTTAAGCGACCGATCCTGAGGACACCCTCTGTGGGGTACGAACCTCGGCTCGAGTGGTCGCTGGCAATGTGTTTAAAACGTCGGACAATTAAAAATTAAATACAAACGCGATAGAATTCGTTAAAATAGTTTTAATTTAAATTTTGATTATACTATTTTATTACGAGTTTTTCTTCTCTTACTGTGATATTATAGGTTTGTAGTTTTGCTCGTCTTTACGTCATCCATTAGAAGTTAGGGCAGTTGAATTTGAAACATTAAATGAATTACCCCACTATTCTTATTAGTATTTTTCATATTCCGTCAATATATTTTTCAACAAATAATATAATTTATTATATCATTAAAGTGTTCCTTTCTTTGTGTTCCAGGTACTTAAGATGGTGCTTGAGTGATCGTACTTAAGTAGATAATAACAAATAACTTGAGAGATATAAGTTATATATATACTAAGTTATATATAGTATTATCTAAGGGTATACAATGGACCCGGGGTACTTCGACATTGAGAGGAAACAGAATCCGAGGGAGACTGCGAATTTTCTATCAAAATTTGCGTTTTGGTAAGTACATATTATATTTCATTTGCTTAAAATTTATCTCTCCATCCACTAGTATTTCAAAGTCTGTTGGACATAGGCCTCACTAACAGATCCCTCTCTAACCTGCGCGAGGTTCGAGTCGATCGATGATAATAGGTGCGATATTACAATTTTAACCACTGTGGTATCTTTGCAGTTTTAAAAGTTCGTCATGCATAATCTTGGCGTGTGATGGCGGCTACGAATACTATCAAACCTTACTTTTTTCGTGAGTATCGTAAAAGACGACTAAGAGTTTTACAACGAACTAGAACAATTCCATTTGAAGTCCTCTGATAACTAAAGATGATTGACGTCAGGCAGGTGGCTGGTCATGAAACCTAAAATAAAAACTTTTGCAATATGTTCGATAGAAGTGGATTACATATTGCATCGACCACAAGTACTTGGGATAAGAGCAGGAGAGTTATGATGATGATGGAGCAGTTAATGCTGCATCATCTCAGCTCATATCCTACTGCTGAGCTCGAGCCTCATCCAAATTAGATAGAAATTGACCTTGCTATGTCCCGACTTTTCTTTTTTTTATTGCTTATGGTGGCAAACGAGCAAGCAACACTCCTGATGGTAAGTGTCACTGCTGCCCATGGACCTTTGCTATACCAAGGGTAGAGCTCTAGGCCGCTGCCTACCATAACAATCCCCAAACCCACCCAGTGGGGCTGCCGGCTCTCTCGCTCAACGAACGAAGCGCAATAACACATTACCATTATTCAGACGTCGATCTTCTGCGAGAGCGTGGTACTACCCCGGACGGACCGGCCCACGGCTGTTGACAGGAAACTGTCAACAGCGTGGTCCTACCACTATTAATTGGTCAGACAGATTGATATAGGGTTTTACTTCGAACTTTCATTCTATTGTTAATCGTCTTTTACGATATCCACCAGCAAGATAGAAGGTGGTGAATTGTATTCTTACTCCATTACTACACGGAAACGGTATAATATACGGCTTAATCCATCAAAGCCTACTGCTGTATATAGGACTCTCCTTTAGTGGACTATACCATTTTTTTTTTGGGTAGGCAATGGCCCGAACAACCGTCGCCCGTTCCGTCCGGGGCGACGGAAGAGCAGCGCGTGACCCAATAACCCACCGTAATCCCTCCCCATCGCCATTGGGCCGGCTACTGGCGCCGCTTCCTTGCCATCCGTGGCCAGCCCGGCAGTGGACTATACCATAACTGCTATTTGAGAATTTAACTATTGACTTGACGCCATCAGATGGAGTAGGTTCAGGACAATGTAAAATTCGCAGTCGTTTTTGAGAACACCCGCTAGTAATGTAAGCGTTTTTAGTAACCACCAACAAACAGCAAATACAGGGTGAAAGTGGACCGCTCCCGAAAACAAAAACAGGTGACCCTACTAGTCATACTTGTAATGATAGGCTAGAAAAAAAATCAATACGGATGAAATTTTTTTTATTTTTCACAACGAATTTTAAGTTTTTTCACATTCCATCGTATTATTTCGTAATTCCATAAAAAAATACGTAACTATATTCAGATGAGAAAAGACGCAATCTATTCAAAACTCACGAGCATATGTTCAAGAGTACCTACTCTTGTCTTGTTATGTTCAAGAGTACTCTCTTGAAGTCGTTGTACCTACAACGACTTCGCGTGGTGAAAAAAAAATTTTTTTTCATCCGAATCGATTTTTTCCTAGCCTATCATTACAAGTAGGACTAGTAGAGTTATATGTCTTTGTCTTCAGGAGCGGTCCACTTCCATCCTGTATATTCATCAATATCTTGCTCTTATCCCAATTACTTGGGATCGACGCAATACCTATGTCATCTTTTTCCATACGATCCTATCAGACGTCATCTCTGCAGTCACTTTCTGGCTATCCATGTCATGCCTCACGCAGTCCATCCATCTTTTCTTTGGTCTTCCTTTACCCCTACAGCCTTCAACATTCATACAGCAAATATATTAAATTGTTTTATTTTATTTTGATTTCAGGTACACTCGTTCAGTATTCGTAAAAGGTAGAAAAGGGCAGCTGAATATATCAAATGTTTATAGGTGAGTTTTTATTCTTTATCAACGCATACACACGGTCCATTTTTGGGCATTGGTCCACTGTACAATGAGATTAAAATTGACATACTTTTATTACGTTCATATAGGTTTTTATGGTACCGTGCCTCAAAAAAAAAACCGAACCATTATAGAATCACTTTGTTGTTCGTCTGTCTGTATGTTAAGACCCTTTTTACCGAAACGCGTGAAGGTATCAAGCTGAAATTAATATAGGTCTACTGTCCCTTGGAGCTGTAAAAAAATCACTCTTCTAAGCCATGCAACGCAATCAAAACGCTTTCACGACGGCCGGCAGCAAAAAGTCGGCACCGATGGCAGTGGTGAGGTCACGGGGCGGCTGAGCCCAGGTCGTTCAAACCTCGAGCGTATGCTGCGTAGTGTCCTCGTCACTGCTGCACTATTTGCAGGACGGCGTCGTTTCCCTCCTTGCGACCGTGTTTAGGTACTTGCCGAAGTAAGGGCACCACACTGAAGCTAATTCTTAGATTAAGAAGAAGTTAATAAAGAAATAATAATAATAGACAAATCCGCTGAGTTTTAGGCCGGATCTTTTCAGTAACGGTTATGTACCGATCCGGTGGTAGTTCATTGGATTAATTTAAAATATAAAAATTGACAATGTGTAAGTGCCTTCGCAGGGTTTTATGAATTTGAATGCTAGTTGATAGTTTAAAGATATCTGGTGTTTTCAGGTGTACACCAGGCCACAGAGCCGCCCCACGCGGTGACGAGTTAGGTGTCAAATGGAAGAAACAACTAGATAAACAAGGTGAGTTTCCTCTTGGCAGACATTTGAATAGATATTTAGAGATGTGAGATGTCACCTGTGGATTATAAGGAAATTTTCCCAACGGATACGAATTTAAGTGGGCGTATTGTTCAGGTAATTATGCTGTGTGATGGCAGCTACGAATACTACCAACTATTATAATGTTTGTAGATGTCGTTAAATTGATATCAGACGGTTCATTTTTTGTTCATTTTTGTCTTTCATTTTGCATCTTTCACTCGAAGTGACGCATCTGAACACAAAATGAAACATTAGTGCCGAATGAATTCATTAGTGAAACGATCCAACAGTGTTGGATATTGGCATTCGGCATCTTTCACTCGCACTCCGAGTGAACGAGAAATGAACAGTCTGAACACTGAGAGAACTTTCATTCGGGTCCGGTCATTTTGTTTCAAGTTCTGTAGCCGAAGGACGTCCCGTGTTGATAATTTTCTGCGCTGCTTTGCACTGGTCGCACGCGGCAAATGTGTGTGTATGTGTGTGTGTTGATCGATCGAGTGGATCGATCAAAATACATTACATTTTTTGGAGAACTTTAAAAAAATTATTACAATATGAATCAGGATCTTCAACTGCTAGTTCTCTCAACAATGTATTTGATGCTGCTAATATTTTTTTCTTTCAATCCATGGTAGCACCCATCACCGTCGACGTTTTCTTTACTTCTTTTTTGTCAACTCTTTGATTTTCTTTAGTGCTCTGGTGGCAAACGAGTAAGCAACACACCAGTTATTAAGTGTTACTGCCGTCCATGGATCTTTACCACACTAGAGGTATAACTAGGCCGCTGCCTGCCAATAATCCCAAACCCACCCAGAAAGATGGGCTGCCGGCTCTCTCGCTCACGGAACGAAGCACAGCAGTATATTGCCACTGCTCAAGCGACGATTTTCTCCGAGAGTGTGGTAATACCCCGGATGAACCGGCCCACGGCTTTAGATATAAAACTGTCAACAGCGTGGTCCTACCACTAAAAAAAATATCAGTAAAAATTGATTAAATGATCATAAATTAAAGTAATTCCAAGACGCACGACTTCATTCGATGATATATTGAAAGAAATAAATAGTGAATGTTCATTTTTAAATCATTCCCTCTTAGCCGTGTGAACATAAAATGAAAGAAAAATGAACCATCACTCGAGTGAACAATCACTCGAGTGAACCGTCTGATATCAGCTTAACTGCCGACTAAAAAGCTTTATATTTCTCTGGGCTCATTCCATCTAATACCATTTAGTCAACAATTACATTCCCAGAGAGGATTGACGTTAAGCAAGCGGCCGGTCATAAAATTATTGTCAAAACTTTTGAAATATTTACAATAATCATACATATGGCGTCGATCACGAGTAATTAGGGTAAGAGCTGGATGGTATTTTTTTTTATTGCAAACGAGCAAGTAGTACACCTGATGGTAAGTGTCACTGCCACCCATGGACCTTTGCAATGCCAAGCGTATAGCTTAAGCCGCTGCCTACCAATAAAATCCCCAAACCCATACAGTTAGGCTTCCGGCTCTCTCGTTCACCGAACGAAGCGCACTAGCACATTGCCATTACTCAGACGTCGATCTTCTGCGAGAGTTGGACTTGTGATCGGGTGCTTGTGGAATCTGGTTCAGTCACAATCTTCTTGTGTATTATGTTTGAAAGAAATTCTTGGTTCATAGTTCATCACAATGAAGCTAACACTTATTAAACATCATCATCATTTCAGCTCATATATGTCCCTCTGTTGGGCTCGAGCCTCCTCCATAATGGGAGGGAAATTAACCTACTATACCATGCTGGTCAGACGTGTTAGTATAGGGTTTTGTTACGAGTTTACCTTCTCTTATAACATAAATGTTATATGCGTTTTTATATCCCTTAGTCATCTCTTACGATCACCCACGAATACGATAGGGGGTGGTGAATTGTATTCTTACTCCGTCACCACACGGATAAAAATTTAGTCGTCAATGAATTCAAATTATAATGTCTAGAAAAATTATATATACATCGTCAAATGAAACATTAAAAAAATTGTGCTGTCACAAGTGTCATTTTGATATTCTATGTTAAAACGTAATTTTGATTGTTGAATAACATCTTTTAGGGGACTTTTGACGGGAATTTGAAAGCGCCATGTGGTGGTCTTGTAAATAATATTCGATATCTTAGTGTTTTAACGTGTTATATTAGATAATTTTGATGGCATTTTATGTAATGTTATGCGGTGGAACTACTGGGATGTAGTGAATATCATATAAAAATGCTTTACAACGTTTTCGTTTTCCATCAAAATTTCCACAAGATACTATTAACAGTGTGGCCTTAGCACTGTTGAAGGTGACGATTTGACTTAGACAATGACTAACCTGAAAGACTAAAAATGTGAAGATATTTATAACTCGACACTGGCACCAATAGCTCGTATAAGTAGCTGATTGCCAATACATAAGATGAAGAAGAACATCTTTTAGCGCGTGTACTGTGAAATTTAATCTTATTGATTAATATTACTTTTCTATTTAACCCACGATCTATATAAAAATAGTGGTAGGACCACGCTGTTGACAGTTCTATGTCTACAGCCGCCGGCCGGTCCGTCCGGGGTAGTACCACACTCTCGCAGAAGATCGACGTCTGAGTAATGGCAATGTGCTATTGCGCTTCGTTCGGTGAGCGAGAGAGCCGGATGCCTAACTGGGTGGGTTTGGGGATGAGGATCAGGTGTGCTGCTTGCTCGTTTGCCACCATAAGCAATAAAAAAAATCTAATAACCTTTAAGCGAACAATTTTTGTATTTCTATTTCTCCAAAAATCATGGCGGTAGCTCTAATTTTCATGAATTTGTGTAAGCACGAGGTTTCGGGACTGATTAATCGATCTAGTTAGGTTTAATTTATAGAAACTCAACGTACTGTTAATATTTTTAGCCATTGTAAGAAATATAATTAGAATATGAAGAAAATTTAGTAATTGTTATACATACATACATACATATCATCACGCCATATCCCTTGCAGGGTAGGCAGAGAGAACAGAGTGCCAGAGAACTCTATATCTGCATACTTTACTCGCTTCCTCAACATTCATAATTCTCTTCATACACGCTCGCCGGTTTCGGAGACTCTTGACTCCACCTTCCTTCAGTACATGACCGATCTGGTCTAGGTAGGTTAGTCTCGGTCTCCCTCGGTACCTACATCCTTCCACTTTCGCATTGTATATCTTCTTAACCAGGCGTTCGTTCGGCATTCTTTCCACATGTACGAACCATCGGAGCATTCCCTTTCGCATCTTTACACCAATACTCTCTTTCATACCTACTCGCTCTCTTACGTCGTCGTTACGAATGCGGTCGGTCAGCCTAACTCCACAGATTTTCCGCAGAGATCGCATTTCGACCGCATTAATTTTACTATCATACTCTTTTCTGCATACCCAACTCTCGCTTCCATACAGTAATGTTGGGACAAGCACTGCGTTATGTATTGCTACCCGTGCCTTCTGGCTGAGGTGGTGGCTGCCGAGAAGTTGCCCCAACGCTCCGTTCACTCTATTTCCCGCATTCACTCTTCGCTCTATATCAGTGGTGTACCTTCCATCTTGGCTAAATCCACATCCAAGATATACAAATTCATTCACTTGCTCTGGTACATCATTACCTATTGTTACTCTTACATCTGTTCTGGTTTTATCTCTTGAAAGACCATTATTTTGGTTTTGCTCACATTCACGCGTAGACCCCTTTTCTTACAATCTTCTGTCATTGTGTCGACTAGGGTCTGCAGGTCAGTCGCTGACTGTGCCAGCAGGACTGCATCATCTGCATAAAGCAGAGCAGTGACCACTGAGTCGCCCATCTGGACTCCCACATTCATATCGTTCAACCTTTGGAGACATTTATCCAGATATATGATAAACAGCCTGGCTGACAGAACGCACCCCAATAGCAATTGTTATCAACAATATAAATAGCACAATTCGGAAATTGAGCAGTTGCTTAACTCCTCCACATAGCCACGGTTCGATTCTTAGTTTCCCTTTTTATTACTTTTCCTTTCTTTAATATTTTTTAAAATTTTAATAACCAGTTAATATCATTCTTACATCGATAGGATCGATATTCATCAGTATGTAATTTGTAAGTAAATATATTCCGAAACACAAAACACAACCTCTTTTTACTTTTTATTTTTTTTTTCATTGTGAAAAATTTATTTACGCATCATCTTTACTTGTAACAGCAAAGTGGTATGTAGGACTTGCGGGACACAGTATGGTTTTAATGAGTCAGAGTACCTACTAAAAACCACAGCGGCGCCGCGTGCCCGCCGGTTGTGGGGTGTCAAAAATTTGCCTTTTGGGAACACAGCTTTGACGACAACATATAACTAACACATAACCCTATATTTTCAAAAGAAAAACATAATTTACTAAAAATAAAAATAACAAAACCGAGCTCAGTGACCCACATATTTAGATTAAAATTGAGTTCATTACATAAAGTTATTTCGAATAATGACAAATACATAAATTAAAATACATTACAATTAGTCATGTAGTTTATAAGACAATATTATCATTTCAGGTCATCATCATTATAGTCTCATCACAATTACTTTGAGGTGAACGTAATATGTAGACATCTTCCATTGTATTACAAAATTTATTGGTAGTAGTTTTATGACCGGCCGCCTGCTAGACGTCAATCTTCCTTGGGAATGTAATTATTGATCAGACTGCATTAGATAGATTTGGTCAAAGCTTTTAGTCGTTCCTACGACATCCACGTGCAATTTAAGGGTTTGTAGTATTCGTAACCGCTAGCACACAGCACAGTAATTTGAAGTACTAGGTATATAATTATATCCGTGTGGTGACGGAGTAATAATACAAATCACCACCCCCCATCTTACCTGTGGGTGATCGTAAGAGACGACTAAGAGATATAAAACGCATATAACATCTATGCGAGAGAAGGAAAACTCGAAACAAAACCCAATACCAACACGTCTGACCAGCGCGGTATAGTAGGTTAATTACCCTCCCATTATGGAGGAGGCTCGAGCCCAGTAGTGGGATATATATTATGAGTTGAGGTGATGATGATGATATAATTATATCTCACTTTCTAGTAAGAATTATAGTATACTTTTTTCACTTAAAAATTGCTTGAGTTTCCTTCTGATTATTATTATTTAGATCTTGCCATGATTTTGGCAATTATAAATATTTTCTTTTTTTTTGAACAACTCTAACATTTTAAAGAAATAAGATGTGTATTACGAGGGACTTTACAAACATAATTCACAGTTTTAAATTACAACCAGACTCAGAACAATAAATTGGTGAACGCATAAAGTATTGTACAGTGTGATAATCGAACAACGGAACTGGCATGGCAGTTATCTAAACCACTACGTCATCCAAACCTCAACGCCATCTGTGCTGTTAAAATGAAAACAATTGGGCTGTTTTGGCTTCATGCAAACAAAATTTACTATTGTCTTACTTTGGTTGGCAAAGTGTCCGCCATTTGCGAAAATAAAGTTTAATTTTACAAACAATAGCATTTTCGTGAAAATGCAATGCTGGTATAATTAAAATGTTATCCTGCTTAATATACAGGTTGCCGATTTAATTAGTAGAATCCTTGAAGGGGGTGTATCAGTCCATGATACACTAACCAAATCAGTAAAAAAAATAGTACCTAGCTTTTGATTAAATTGCCCAACTGATAAGTGGTCAATACACTTGTACTATAAAAGTTCGATGTCGGCATATACATTGAACATGCAGGCAAATAGTCCAGCGCTCGCTGCGCTCACCGCCGCACAGCCGGTCGAAATGTACCTACAGGGCAATGTGCGCTAACAAACCTACTGTTTTGATAAAAAACAAATCACTATCTCGCGATTGGGCAGAGCTAGGAGTCTGCAACCAACTTTAATGTTTTATATGACGTCACTTTTACACTTAGTTTAAGTTATTTTAGTAATAAAATCGGTACTCTGTATATGGTTTACAGCTGTCATTCCAATGTTAAGCATGGTTTATATAACCGAGTTTAGTTCGAACAAAATGGTAGGAGCATGCTGCGGATAGTTGTCTGTCTACAGCCGCGGGCAGGTCCGTCCGGGGTAGTACCACAATCTCGCAGAAGATCGACGTCTGAGTAATGGCAATGTGCTATTGCGCTTCGTTCGGTGAGCAAGAGAGCCGGAAGTCCAACTGGGGTGGCTTTGTATTGGTAGGCAGCGATCTTATTATACCTTTGGTATCGCAAAGGTCCATGGGCGGCAGTGACACTTACCATCAGGTGTGCTGTCTGCTCGTAAGCCACCATAAGCGATAAAAAAAAAACAAATACATTTTTTTATTCGTTAATTGGGTTGAAACTTTAATATGTTCTTTTTTTTTTTCAGATAAAGGCAGTAGCAGTAAGCCTTCCCTTTTAATAGCAATAATTCAAGTATATGGTTTTAAATTTATATTAGCAAATTTATTCTTCGCCACCGTGGATGCAACTTTTAGGTAAGCGAAAAAATCTAATAAGTTTGAAGTATTCCCTATACAATGTGTAAACATTGTCGGGTAGATGGCACACCTCTCCTTAAAGACGTAAAATATAATACGATGCGAGAATTGACTGTCATACAATAGTTCACGGTGGTGTAAGTGGCAAAACGATTGGGACGGATTGCCAATAGGTGTGGGTTCGAATCCCACTTGTGATAATCACTTTTCGCTCGTAATCCAGTTTTTATAAATAATCAAGCATATTAAATGCTAAATTTCAGCAATTTGAAGCGAAAAAATACATATTTTATATATACCAACCCCCTATACCTACTAAGGATAATATAGTTTATGAATGGCCATTCATAAATTATTTACGACGTTTTTGGATTTGACTGAATATTATAACTTCTTACTATAGGCAGAGGGGTAGTGAACCTGACATTGCGTAAGATTTTAAATTAAAAATTACAAATTTTGGTCAAAACTGTGATATATTATTAATAAGATTAATATTATTGTAGTGAGTTAATGATACTTCTAGTAAGAAGATTGTAATAAAACATATTTTCAGGATAAACTGTTATATTTCATCAATAGAACCTTTTCTTACAAAAATGCTTATTAAGGGGCAGGGGAGAGTGCCCACCGCAAAAGAAAAAAAAAAAAAAAGGGGAGAGTAGTTGCAGTCTTATGATGTCTTACGGTAGCTAGGGGTGCAAATCATTCTTCAAAATCTCTTACGTAATTTTTGAACGACTCCTGGCCTGACCGACTTAATATAGTTGGTTAATTTCCCTCCTGTTTTGAAGGCGATACCAATCCAGTAGTGAGACGTACATATATTGGCTGAGATGACGATGAGATGTTAGATCCTACCCGCCTATTAAGCGGATTACCAGTTGCCTTGATGTCGCTGACCCATTTAAGTTGCCTTTTCGAGTATTCGTAATAGTAATAGTCTTTTTGGAGCTATGGTCCAACCTCATTGCCTAGCTATCCAGGATGACCTAGCTCCATAATCCTAATAAAAAAAATACAAAATGCCTATCTCTATAATTTGCTGCATGTTCTCTCACCATCTTTTGGGAGAGCCACCGGAACCGAAGCCTTCAGTGAAGGAGTGATACGGTAGATTAAGTAAGGTTGGTAGATAGTTGAAGGTAGATTGTACACGTCTCCTAAAAAGACGACAAAATAATACGAGCAAGAATTTGATTGTCATACAGCATAGCTCACACTTGTCTAAGTGGTAGGACGATTGAAATGGATTTCGAATAGCTGTGGGTTCGACTCCCATGTGTGACAATCATTTTTAGCTAGTAAACAAGTTTTCCATAAATAACTTAGCATGTTAAAGGCTAAATCTTAATAATTTGTTTTTTTTTTTTTAGGTTATCAATACCATTGTGCCTTGAAGGCCTTATAAATTATTTCTCACCGTCCCATGGAGGTGTTTTAGCTGAGCATGCATATTTGTACGCAGTAGGAGTAGTCGGGTAAGATGTATTTTGTTTTTTTTTATATTAGTTTTAGCTTCAGGCAGTACACGTACACAAAACGTATTTTGTTTCTGACAGGTTTCAGAGTAATATTTGAACTACTAGAAGTTTACGGGTCTTTTTTTTTTGCAACATCATTAAATTGGCTTTGTGCCTTTATATATACCTGCATAGGTTACAGCTATTACATAAGTTTCTGTGATAATAACAACATTTTCTAGGATTTGCCAACAGGTGGCGTTATTTTTACTTAATATTAATGACAGTAATTACAGTGTACAAATTATCACTAGATGGCGTTGGAATTTAAATTGTTCTTTTTATATTTTAACGTATTTCTATTTTATCATCAGAAGGATAAATAAATCTATAAAATGGAGTATTTTAAAAATGTATCTGCTCGAAGGGCATCTCACTGGAGCTAGTTCCTACTAAACATGTATACATACAATTTTATTTAAATTATATACCTATCTTAAAAAATCACGAGCCCGCTAAGTTTCTTGTCGGATCTTCTCAGCTTGTGACCGCGTACCAATCCAGGGGTAGATTATTTTGAATTGATTTCAAATAAAATGTAAAAGTGACAAAAATATGTAGATCCTTAATAAATGATTTAATTGTTAGATAAATGTTATGAAATCAAAAAAGAACAGCTCTGTAATAATATACATATTTTTATCCAAATTTCAGTTTTATGGCGTTAGGTGCAAGTTTCGTTCATCCAATGCTGTTATATTTATTACACATGGCGTTGAAGATCAGAGTATCATGTGGTTCACTTATTTATAGAAAGGTATGTATTCAAAATCTGGTACTTCGGAACTACACTCGGCAGAAATGAGATTTTCCTATACTTATATTTCTATTAATAATATATATATATATATATATATATATATATATATATATATATATATTTGACTTTTCCATGTGTTGACAGAGTAAGAATACAATTCACCACCCCCTATCTTGCCCGTCTAAAAAATGAGTAAAGAATAAAATATACATATAACATATAGATAATAATAAGAGAGCGAGTAGGTATGAAAGAGAGTATTGGTGTAAAGATGCGAAAGGGAATGCTCCCTGATGGTTCGGACATGTGGAAAGAATGCCGAACGAACGTCTGGTTAAGAAGATATACAATCCGAAAGTGGAAGGATGTAGGTACCGAGGGAGACCGAGACTAACCCACCTAGACCAGATCGGTCATGTATTAAAGGAAGGTGGAGTCAAGAGTCTCCGAAACTGGCGAGCGTGTATGAAGAGAATTATGAATGTTGAGGAAGCGATTGAAGTATGCAAGGATAGAGTTCTCTGGCACTCTGTTCTCTCTGCCTACCCTGCAAGGGATATGGCGTGATGATATGTATGTATATATGTATATTGTGCGAGAGAAGGAAATCTCGAAATAAAATGTTATAACAACCCGTCTGACCAGCGTGATATCATTATCAACATCTCAACTTATATATTTCCTACTGTTGGGCTCTAGTCTCCTTCTCAATAGGAGCGAAATTGATCTACTATACCACGCTGGTCAGACATAGTGTTATGGGGTTTTATTTTAAGTTTTCCTTCCCTTGCATAGATGTTATATACATATTAATTATATCCCTGAATCGTTTTATAAGACCAGCAAGAGTAAAGGGATATTGAATTGTAACTTTACTCCATCACCACACAGAAAGAAATTATAATCATCATTCACCTACTCTTATCCCAATTACTTGGGAGTCGATGCAATATGTACTCTTTTTTCATAGTACATATTGTAAAAGTTATTGGCAATAGTTTTATGACCGGCCGCCTGCCAGACGTCAACTCTCCTTGGGAATGTAATTGTTGACCAAACGACATCGGATGGAGTTGGCCCAGGTCGTTATAAGGCTCTTAGTCGTCTTTTCGTCTTCGTACCACACAGATCACAGAAAGAAAATTAAAATCTATCTATCTAATATCTTTTAACGAGCAGTTCTTGTATATAGGTATATATATTTTCTGAATCTCGGTAAATGGCACCAACAATTTTAGCATGTAAGTGGTTCCGGGGACAACTAATCGTTCTAGCTAAGTTTTATTTGTAGAAAATATTGTTTCGTCAATATTTTCAGGCAATGAAAAATATAATTTTGCGTTGGCCGACAACTATTAAAATATGAAGGCAAATTTTGACGCTGTGGATAAGATAAAATCGAGCAATTTAATCGAAGGCGGTTCGGATTCTGTTTCTCTTTTTTATTACTTTTTGGACTTTTTAATTTTTATATTATTATTATTATTTAAATAATTATTTTTATTATATTGAAATATATCTTTAAAACACACTAAAAAGAAAATACCGAGCAAAAGCTCAGTCATCCAGATATCATATATTTATATATGTCAATCTTTTCTGGTTTTAGCTGCTAAGACTCGACTTAACAGCTGGAGGCAAAGCATCTGAAGGTCTAGCTGGTCATGTGGTTAATTTATTAACGACAGACGCACAGAGGTTCGACATGGCCAGTTTATTCATGATGGATCTGATTAGGACACCAATAGAGAGTGCCCTCATAATATACTTGATGTATAGGCAAATTGGTGTTGCCACTTTAGTGGGAGTGGCTTTTTTGCTGCTTTTTATTCCTTTACAAGGTAAGTGGTTAATTAATTAAATAATTAAAAAATGATCTGTATAATGTGTAAACATTGTCGGGTAGATGGCACACGTTTACATTCAAGACGAAAATATAATACGAGTAACAAATTGAATGTCATACAACAGCTAACGCTAGTGTAAGTTTTAGCACGATTGGAACGGATTTCCAATAGGTGTGGGTTCGAATCCCATGTGTGACAACTATTTTTCGCTCGTAATAATTTTTTTTATAAATAAGCATGTTAAATTTCAGTAATTTGGATGATGTTGTGGTTAAAATATCAACATGCACTTGATTGGTTGCCGTAAAAGTCCACTAAGGTATATAACATTGATATAACATCTATGCAAGAGAAAAAAATCCTGTACCAACCCGTCTGACCAGCGCGCTGTGGTAGGTCAATTGCCCTCCTTCTTTAGAGGAGGCTTATGCCTAGCAGTGGGACGTATATAAGCTAAGATGACATATTATAGTTTTATA
This sequence comes from Lymantria monacha, assembly GCA_905163515.2. Lineage (NCBI taxonomy): Eukaryota > Metazoa > Arthropoda > Insecta > Lepidoptera > Erebidae > Lymantria > Lymantria monacha. The sequence goes on along the minus strand of LR991104.1, from coordinate 15,574,453 downwards.
ATAGAAACTTATAATATATAATATATATTGTATACCCTATATAGCTTATAATATATATTGTATACCCTATGGGGTACCTTATCCGTGGGTGATCGTACGAGACGACTAAGGGATATAAAACGTATATAACATCTATGCGAGAGAAGGAAAACTCGAAACAAAACCCTATACCAACACGTCTGACCAGCGCGGTATAGTAGATTAATTTCCCTCCCATTACGGAGGAGGCCCGAGCCCAGTGGGTCATTTATGGGCTGTGATAATGATGAATATATATTGAGAGCACAGATGGTAGACGGTAGTGGCTAAGATACCAACCTTTTGTGCCAGTGCCGTAGGTTCGATTCCCACGCAGAACAATACTTTGTGTGATCCACAAAATGTACTGAGTCTGGGTGTAATTTCTCTGCGTTAATTGCACGTTTGTAAAGTTCCCCGCAATACAAGGACTATTTTTCTTAATGCAGGGTGGTGTATAAAAAATATATATTATAAAAAAATTATAATATAAGTGCATTGCTTTCATATGTTTGTTGTTTTATATAACTTTTATCTGATAATGCCCGAATTGGTCATAGAGTGTCTAATTTTTGTATAGGTTACCTGGGAAAAATCACAAGTAAGCTTCGTCGACAGACTGCTTTGAGAACGGACAACCGGATTCGACTGATGAATGAAGTAATACAGAGTATAGAAGCAATTAAGATGTACGCGTGGGAGAATGCCTTTGCAAGAATCATAGGAGAGGCCAGGAAGTAAGAATTATTTATGAATTTCTCTATCATTTCTCATCGGCCTATCCATTATTCTTTCGAAGTTCATTATTGGATACCTATAGACTTTCATTTCCTTTGAGGAAACGCTATGGATCGGTCACATCCCGCTCAAACCAGCTTGGGCGGCCAGAGGGACGGTCTGTAACCCCTAGAATTCGCCGAACCTATCTATTTCCATGTGGAAGAACCACTCGTACTAAGTACTGGATGAATGGATGATGTAGAAGAATATTTTTTTTTGAATTGCTTGCGGCGGCAGACAAGCAAGCAGCATACCTGATGGTAAGTGTTACTGCCGCCCATGGACCTTCGAAATATCAAGGGTATAACTAGGCCGCTGCCTACCAGTACAAACCCCAAACCTATCCAATTGGGCTTCCGACTCTCTCGCTTACCGAACAAAACGCAATATCACATTGCCATTACTCAGACGTCGATCTTCTGCGAGAGTGTGGTACTACCACGGACGGACCGGCCCGCGGTTGTAGATAGAAAACTGACAACAACGTGGCCCTACCAATAAATTTTTTATCACAATCTGTCTAGCTGTTTAGGAGAAATAAAGGAATTCCTCCTAAACAGCTAGACAGACAAAGAATGAATACAGAAGAATTATTTAAATAATAAATCGTATAATTATCCCACTTCTGAAATCGTCTTATACTTTCCCTGTGATGTACATATCATTATATAATGAACATTTAAAATTTAGTTTTAATTTTTTTAGTTCAATCATCATCATTATCTTTGCTCATATTAATCCCACTCCTAGACTGGACTCTCATCCAAAATAAGAGAGGAATTGACCCACTAAACCTTTCTTCTCTTACATAGATTTTGAAACCACATTGTTTTTTGCGAAATCCATGGAAACGATAAGGGGTGAGGAATTGTAATCTTACTCCGCCATCACACTTACAATAAATTTCAATAATACTTTTCTATTTTCAGAAAAGAAATGAACGTTATAAAGAAGATGTCTTGGTTGCGCGCCGTTATGATATCATGCGTAAAATTGAACACGAAAGTCGCCATTTTGTTGAGCATAATATCATATATATCTATGGATAATGAATTAACAGCCGCCAAAGTATTCGTTATATTTACGTATTATGAAATGCTTAAATATACCCTTGTGGACTTCCTGCCCCTGGCAATAACATTCACCTTGGAAGCGTACGTGAGTATGAAAAGGATGCAAGAGTTTTTACTACTGCCTGAAGTGAATAACCAGGATGGTGTTGATTTGTTAACTATATGTGAGAAGAGTCCTTCGAAGAAGAATGGTGTCTTCGAGAAGATTGGTAACGGGTGAGTTTTTAATCAATCATATATATATATATATATATATATATTCGCTATCACACAGCTAAATACATATAATTAACACAGTTAAACTACACCCAGACTCCGAACAAGAAACTGTGGATCGCACAAAGCATTGCAGGAATTGAACCCCGACACTAGCAGAGAATTTCGGTATCTTAAACACTAACGCCTTCTGTGTAGTGAAATATATGTTTGTTTTTGAATTTGGATTAACTAATTAAACTTTTATGCGTGCCGTGATAGGATGTAGAATTATTGGCGTTATAATTTTTGTAACGTTTACGGCCTGGTCACGACGGTCACTGGTACTTTGGTATTAAATTAGCTAAGCGCGACGCGGCGTGCCGGGCGGCGTCGGCAAGCGGTGCGCATTGCACGCCACGTACCTTCAGTAGCGGTTAGTCACAGCGGCCTAGGTGGACGTATTTAGGTAGTCAAAACGTGTTCAAAATCATGGCGTTATCAAAATTATCCCTTCTCTGATTAGAAAGCAGTACATTTTTAATACAAGATATTCTTAATATGAGAGAAGGAGTGCACGAACTAAATAAATATCGGTATTTAAATTGCGAATTTCGTGACCTACACGAAGTTTACAGAAAATTCCAGATAAGTTTTGTGAGTAAACAAGAATGGGTGTGCAAACTTTTGATTATATTCTGCAGCACATATAAGTATATACTGCCTCGGTATCCATTACCGCCAAAATTTTTTATTTTTTTTTATTTGTCGTAGTTGTTAGCCTCAGATGGCTATGACAACTTTACCCGGACTGTGGGTGAGCGCTGAGGGCTCTCAACCCGTATGTCACAAAATCGACTAAAATTGTTTGTTTTTATCGCGCCGCTCTGTTTCGTGGCGTTGCACTCATTCACTTGTACTTTTGTTCCTGCCGCTCACCACACTGCGCGCCGCTGTAGCGATTCGCTCGAAAAAAAACCGCGCGCGTTTTCACTATGAGCGGCGTCTCGTGGCGTGCTTCAAACATTTTTATACTTTTGATTTTACCGCTCGCCGCACCGCGCTTAACCTCCGCTCACAACGGCAAGGTCGTGAACGGGCCGTTACGGTTACGCTGGATGGTTACGTTACGTTAATAATATTTATTCCATTAAGCGAAGATTGTTTGTAACATGTGATATAAGTCGTAATTAAGTTAGTCAATATTTAAGTTAATTTATAGTTTATTCATTATATCATCATCATCATCTCAGCTCATATATGACCCACTGTGGGGCTTGTGCATCCTCCATAATGGGAGGGAAATTATCCTACTATACCACGCTGGTCAGACGTGTTGGTATAGGGTTTTGTTTCGAGTTTTCCATCTCTTCCATAGATGTTATATGCGTTTTGTATCCCTTTGTCGTCTCTTACGACCACCCATAGGTGGTGAATTGGATTCTAACTCTGTCACAATATGAAAGTTATTTTTTTTTAATTACTAAATATTTGCAGACTTTTTTTTCCAAAATATGCTATTCCAAGAATAAATTTTGTTTTAGAAGAACGTTCTATTCTGGGTCGTTTCGTATGTGGTCGCCGCTCAAGAACCTATCGTACCTAATTATTGTAGTTTCGTACAGACATGTAGCTTTCCCATTGCAAGTTCAGCTTGCTAATTATGCGGGTCATGTACAGTACATCTGTTCTTCTACAGATTTTTGTATTTCGTTTTATATCTTTTATTTAGATATTTGCATAACCCCTGATAACTCATATGTTCATCTTACATCAGGCACGTCACACATTGGCTTAAGTCTACTTCATAATAGCTGGGAAATTGGCCTACTATACCACGCTGGTCAAATGGATTGGTATAGGGACTTATTTCGCGGTTTCCTCTTTTGCACGGATGTTATATGTATATTATATCCCTTAGTCGTCTTTTACGACACCCATGGTTTGTATGGAGGGTGGTGAATTGTATTCTTATTCCACTACCACATGGAAAGAAAACTCCATGATAAAGAGACAGATATTGATTTATTTTTTTATGTTTCCAGGCAGCAAGCGTTTATAAAATCAGAAACTAATTTAGAGAATCTCAAACCCAACGTGCTGATTGCCATGAAAGATTTCACAGCATATTGGAGGAACATTGAAGATGAGACCGTCGATGGAAAGATACCTGCGCTGGTGGACATCAACCTTACTGTAAGTTTCATAACCCAGATCAATTGAACTTCCTATACCCTATCCATCCATAAGCCCATAAACGTGCACTGTTGAACATAGGCCTCCCCACGAGAATGCCATTAGCAACGATCCTGTGCCACCTGCATCCAAAGGTTTCCTGCGACCTTGACAATGTCATCAGTCCACCGAGTGGTGGGGATATACCCTATACATCCTATACAGACTTAAATGCTGTAAGGCGGCTACGAATACTACCAACTCTCTACTTTGGCCGTGAATGTCGTAAAATACTACTAAGAGCTTAACATAGACCTGGGACAATTCCATTTGATGCCGTTTAGTGAACAATTACATTCACGATGAGGTTTAAGGTCAGGCAGGCCGGTCATAAAACTATTGCCAATAACTTCTGCAATATGTATGACGGAAGAGGAGTATTTGAAATAAAACTACTTTTACGGATTCTATCGCGTTTGTATTTGATTTATAATTTCCCGACGTTTCGAACACTTTACAGTGATCATGGTCACGGGAGGGTCCTCCCGTGACCATGATCACTGTAAAGTGTTCGAAACGTCGGGAAATTATAAATCAAATACAAACGCGATAGAATCCGTAAAAGTAGTTTTATTTCAAATGTGTAATACTCGCGTAAACATTAGAAGTCATTATGGAAGAGGAGTACATATTGCGTTGACCATAAGTAATTATGATAAAAGCAGGATGATGATGAACATCCTAGACCAACCTGCCTGACCATCCTGGTATATGAAACCAAGTTCTCAATCTTCGTGATAGAAGGTCATGCTTAATAGTAGTATGAGTTGATAAGAAGAAGCAGGTAACTCCAAGTTAATTACTGTTCCTGCAGAAAAATATCATCATCATTCAGCTTTTCACCGTCCACTGTTGGACGTGGGCTTTCCCTAAAGACCGTCACATGATGCGGTCTTTCCTCAGAAGGATTGTCATAATCTGCATTCTTGGTAAGCGGGTTGGTGATCGTATTCATCATCTTCTCAGCTCATATATGCCCCACTGTTGGGCCAGAGCCTCCTCCACAATAGGAGGGTAAATGACCTACTATACCACGCTGATCAGACGTATTGGTATAGGGTTTTGTTTCTAGTTTTCCTTCTCTCGCATATATGTTATATGCGTTTTACATCCTTTAGTCGTCTCGTACTATCACCCACGGGGAAGATAGGCGGTGGTGAATGTATTCTTACTCCGTCACCATACCGGTGATCGTATTAAAGTGTTCTATATTTCCCTGAAGAGTACTTCAATATACTCTTGGTGATGCCTCAATCAATTTTTACGTCTCCCACAGACAAGTAAGGGTTGAACAATATTATAATTTTTCTGTTACCACATGAGAGAAGAAAAAGACTAAAAAACTTGATGCCAATATTGGATTTGTGATGCGATCAGTAGTCATATGATTGTCACTTATTAGTTTTTTTGTTGTTCACAGATAAAACCAGAATCGCTAACCACAATCGTGGGCACAGTGGGCTCTGGGAAATCAACGCTTCTGCAAGCGATGCTGAAGGAGATCAGTCCTACAAGTGGTCATCTACACACGAGTGCTGTCATAGCTTATGCGGCCCAAGAGCCATGGTTATTTGAAGCTTCTGTAAGTTATTTTTTCCTATATTGCTAAATTAATGCTCTTTCATCATTTTAGTAGTAGACATTCAAAAGTTGTATCAAATTCGCTCTCTTTCGGGCGGGTGACCTATGGTATAGACATACCACGCTCAATCCCCCTTCCTTCCGGGCTGACAAAAGGAACTCGCTCTACTATTACTTCTCAACGCCGAGCGAGTGGGCCACCGGTACTCGTTCCTCGGTCGGTGGCCTGCGCGGCGGGTTATCCTTTCGGTTCTCGTGTCTAGCTTAACCTAAGTTACGCCGTCGGGGCGTCCGTCGTCTGTATAAAATTCACTCTGAAGACAGCTTATATTTTGGATTGAAATATAGGAGATTTAGAAAATATTATCGTTTTGCCAACTTATAATGTTGCGCTATATTTTCAAATTAGAAATTATACGTAATAAGTAAAATGATTTAAAACATATTTTCCCATAATATCTATGTGTGGCAACTGGATAAGAATACAATTATCCCCACCTCTTACCCATGGAAGTCCTAAATGTCGGGTAAGGTCTCACTGGAGAGCATGCAGCAGCTATCTGCTGGGAAAAAAATCGTCAATTAGCTTACTAAGCGTTGCACTTATCAAATTAATGATTGAAAAGGCCGTAATTTTTTATGTATATCAGTTATTACCGGTTTGGGTGACTCTTGTCTATCAATCTTATATTTGAAAAATCAATCGTGATGTAAGGATTCGTTCTTTACTATCGAGTTTGTTGTATTATATACCTGATGGCACTAAAAAAGCACCTATACGCCATTAGTACTTCGGTAACCTGTCAGGCCATATAATTCCAGTGATTTAAATTACTGAAATTTAGCATTTAATATGCTTAATTATTTATAAAAACCGATTATGAAATGAAAAATGATGTCGCAAGCGGGATTCGAACCCGCGCCTATTGTTGTGTCATCGTTTAATACAATTCTAACTGTAAAGTTTGAAGTATTAAGCCTATAACAATGTGTAAACATTGTCGGGTAGATAGCATACCGTCACCTTAAGACGTAAATATAATACGAAGTGAAATTTGCATGTCCTACAATTAGTCGCGGTGGTGTAGTGGCAGCACGATTGGGCCGGAATCACAATAGGCGCGGGTTCGAATCCCGCTTGCGACATCATTTTTCATTTCGTAATCGATTTTTATAAATTCAGTGATGTTAAATATATTGATATTCCATTCCAGGTCCGCCAGAATATACTGTTCGGTCAAGATATGGATCTTCGGAGGTATAAACAAGTCATCAAATGCTGTCAGCTCAAGACTGATTTGGACATACTACCACATGGAGACAAGACTATCGTAGGAGAAAGAGGTGAGTGGTATTTTATCTTATCCTCAACTATAATACCATGAACTGTGGTTTAAGTACCCGACTCCTTTGCTAAATTTTTTTGTTTAATATAAGACAATTATATGTATGTATGTATTTCCGTGTAGTGACGGTGTAAGAATACAGTTCACCACCCCCCTCTCTTATCCGTGGGTATCGTAAAAGATGGTTAAGGGATATAATATGCATATATCATGTGTGCAAGAAAATGAAAGCTCGAAATAAAATCCTATACCAACACGTCTGACCAGCGCGGGTATAGTAGGTCAATTTCCCTATTATTATGGAGGAGGCCTGAGCCCAACAGTGGGACATATATGAGCTGAGATAATGATGATTTGTACAATTCTTAAATGGACCGAGTTATGTCAAAATGTACCAACTGCATAAAATTGATTTCAAGAAAATGACATTTTAAGTTAGAATTGTTTTACTCATGGTTCAACTGCTGATGTTTTTCTTTTTTTTATTGCTTGTGGTGACAAACGAGCAAACAGCACACCTGATGTTGTCATTGCCGACCATGGACCTTTGCAATATCAAGAGTATAACTAGGCCGCTGCCTACCAATACAAACCCAAACTCACCCCAGTTGAGCTTCCAGCTCTCTCGCTCACCGAACGAAGCGCAATAGCACATTGCCATTACTCAGACGTCGATCTTCTGCGAGAGTGTAGTACTACTCCGGACGGACCGGCCCACAGCTGTAGAAAGAAAAATATTTATAATAATATATTTACTGACTGCACAGATGGCGTAGTGGTTAAGATACCGACCTTCCGTGCCAGTGGCGTGGGTTCGATTCCCACGCAGGACAATACTTTGTGCGATCCACAAAGTGTTGTTCTGAGTCTGGGTGTAATTTGTCTGCGTTAATTGCATGTTTGTAAAGTCCCCCGCGATACAAGGATTATTTTCCTTAGTGCAGGGAGGTGTCCTTCAAAAAAAAAAAAAAAACAAAAAAAAAAAAAATCAAATAATATTCGTATAAACATCAAAAATCATTATGTTAACCAGAACAATAATCCATGACCAGCGTGGGACAGTGGCTCGATTTTCCTTCTATTTGAGAGAAGGCTTGGGCCCAGTAGTGAGACTTATATAAATGGAGATACTTTCCGTTTCAGGTGCATCATTGTCTGGTGGTCAGCGCGCTCGTATATCACTAGCACGTTGTGTCTATCAGAATGCTGATGTTTATCTACTTGATGATCCACTAGCAGCTGTCGATGCGAAGGTACTATATTATCTAATATCTATAAATGAGTAATCTATATCTATAAAACAAGATCTTTGTATACAGAGTGGAAGTGGACCGCTCCCGAAAACAAAGACAGGTGACCTTACTAGTCCTACTTGTAATGATAGTCTAGAAAAAAAAATCGATTCCCTTACTTTACTTGTGAATGTCGTAAAAGCCTTAAATTGACCTTGGTTAACTCCACCTGATGTCGTTTTGTCAATAACACTACTCAACAAATAACAAACGTTTTATTTTATCTGAGTTCCTACTATGTGATTATAATTCCTTGTTATTGACCTAATACAAATATGTAAATAGGATTTTTACATAACATCTCATTTTTAAGATAAATGAAATTAGTCAAAACTATGATTTTCTTGCAGAATCAAGTTCCCTCGTTAGGTTTCATTGATGCTTTGGTTGAAAAGGCGAAGATTTTTTAGTGTAGCTGGCTGTCCTCTTGTAGTGAGATCCTGTAGTTTCTCTAACAAGGCTCCAACAGTAATCTGCGAGCATAGCAGGCTCCCATCTTCCTTGGAAACGTTTTTCGATTGCAGCCACATCTTGATGAAAGCGTACCCCATGTTCATCGCTAACTGATCCCATATTTTCGGGAAAAAAGTCCAAGTGCGAAAGAAGGAAATGCAGTTTTTCTGTCCCACTCGCAAAGAAAGCAGCGGTATTTGGTATAGCCTGACTGCAAGCCAATTAACAAAGCAACTACTTTAAGATCTGCATTTGCCATTTTAGATTGGTAGCAAATGGCATTTTTTTAACTCTTCTATTGTACTAACCGTTCAAATTCGTATAGCACCTTAGACAGTACACTTTAGGAACCCACGTCTTATCTTGTTTTTTCACATCACGGTCAAAATAGGCCAAGTAACACTTTTTAATTAGGTCACAAAGAGGTTTTTTTTTTATTTTAGCGTAAGTTCGCCACAAATGTAACAAAATAAGTTAGGACTGTTAACACGCACGCGTGACATTTTCAAGTTTACCAATCAAACTAACGTATAAAGTAATTTTTGTTAGTAAAATAATCTTATTTTCAAAATACCCGCAATATAAAAATCAAACTTACGCCAAAAACTTAAAAATCATATTTCTCAGTTTTTAGACGTAATATCAAAATAAAATGCCTACATATATTTATTAGTAGTCAACCTCAATATGAAACAATATGAACCAAATCAGATATTTTTTTAGTGTTGAGTAGTGTAATTACATTACCAAAGAGTGTTAACGTTAGCTGGTCATAAAACTATTGCCAATAACTTTGCAATATGTACGAGTAGATATTGAATGGAATCCAAGTAATTGGAATAAAAGCAGGATAATGATGATAATTTATATGCTTGTTTTATTTAAAGACATTACCCTGCACTAAGACTATAATTTTTATGTTGTGAGGGACTTTACAAACATATAATTAACGCAAACAAATTAGATCCAAACTCAGAACAACACTCCATACTGATTTAACTAGAATGGTTTTGTAGCTAAGTGGAAGGATGTAGGTACCGGGGAAGACCGACACTCACATAACTAGACCAGATTGGTCATGTACTGAAGGAAGGTGGAGTCAAGATTCTCTGAAACCGGCGAGCGTGTATGAAAATAATTATAAATGTTGAGGAAGCGAGTGAAGTATGCAAGGATAGTTCTCTGGCACTCTGTTCTCTCTGCCTACCCTGCAAGGGACATGGCGTGATGGTATGTATGTATGTTTTGTAACTTATTGCCCTCCAAGGAGTCGGTTTGAGCTCTGCATTGGGACGTATATTACCTGAGATGCCGATTGTTTATTTGGTTGAAATATAATTAATTTTCTAAATATCCTATTTGCAGGTAGCTCAAGCGATATATGAGGAGTGTATACGACACTTCCTGAAGGACAAGGCTACCGTGTTGGTCACCCATCATGTTCAATATGCGAAGCACGCGCATAATGTATGCGTCATGAGAGCTGGGAAAGTAAGACTTGTTACCTTCTTTATATTTTCATTTACAGAACATAAGAGAACATTTATAAATACCCGAATACGAAACGAAAAATGATGTCACAAGCGGGGTTCGAACCCGCACCTATTGGGAATCCGGCCCAACCGTGCTGCCACTTACACCATCGTGAACTATTTTAGGACATGCAGATGCAGTCTATACAATGTGTAAACATTGTCCGATAGATGGCATACGTCACCTTGAAGACGTAAGATATAATATGAAGCGAAATCTTATCGTATTCGGGTTTTTATAAATAATTAAGCATATTAAATGCTAAAAATTTCAGTAATTTGAATAAGAGAACATATTCAGTTAGTGACGGGTTAAGAATCATTTTTCAATTAGCATTAAAGATCACTAGCAAAATAGGGCAGCAGAAGCTCCCCTTAAAAACAATATCAAATAATCAGAAAAATCAAAATAATCAGAATAAGAAAAGAAATATAATTTATAAAAATATATATTCTATTTCTAATATGATATTGGATCTAATATTTACTAAACATGTTTTATACAATCTATATCTATAAAAGAGGATGTTTGTATATATAACATCGCTAAACTCAGAAACCACTTGACCGATCATTATGAAAAATTTTTTTTTTACACACCACCCTGCACTAAGGAAATAAACCTTGTATTGCGGGGGACTTTACAAACATGCAATTAACGCAGACAAATTACACCCAGACTCAGAACAACACTTTGTGGATCACACAAGTAATGTCCTGCGTGGGAATCGAACCAACGGCACTGGCACGGAAGGTCGGTATCTTAACCACTACGCCATCTGTGCAGTCAGTCAGTGCATCAGTGCATATGGTATGTATATGTATTTGTTCACGCAGAATATTTATATCCCCGTTGATGTAACTCGCCACCAGGTGGCGCTGCGATATATCGAATTCTACAAACAAACTAACGGGCTAGGTTTTGCTAATTTTAATATAAAAGATATTTTAAAAAATAAGTTAAGTCCGCTGTGTTTCTTGTTGGATTCTCGCAATCGAGTTACGATTCGGTGGTAATTTTTGTATTAATTTAGGGTATAGTGTTAAAATTGACAATATGAAAGTGACCTCACGTTATTAGTTATTTTTTTTTAATTTTGATTTTACAAGCAATCCTTTTGAACCTATTTCTTTTTTAATAAAACACCCTACACTAATAGGAAATAATTCATGTATTGTGGGCGTCTTTACAAACATATAATTAACACAGACAAATTACACACAGACTCTGAACAATATTCTGTGTACCACATTGGCACAGTCTGTATATTAGCCACTACGCTATTTCTGTAATCAATCCATATTTTTATTAGTTCCTGTTTAGGCACAAAACTAAATCATTATAATGGAAATTATAAAGTTTCATTCTTTTGCTAGATCGTCGCGCAAGGTACATACCATGAGCTAAAGAACGGAGTGGCAGAGTTCGAGAAGCTGATAGAGTTGGGTGAAAAAGTTGAAGAAGAGAAACAGAAGCAGAAGATTGCCGCTTACGAGAAGCAGGAGAGTGTGGTATGATCAATTTCTACTCATTAGAAGGGCTGATAGATTAATAGAACGGAATAGCAAATAAGTTTATCTTCTCGCAGAGATTATCAAACCTTTAAATAGAACGCTAGGACATTCTTAGTCACCAAAGACGCGGACTTATTTTTAACACGAAGAAACCCTTGAGGTACTCCGCCGGTAGAAGGTAGAAGATGGTTATGCGTGACACCTAGTACAAGTCACCGTCTACCTACTAAATAAAACCTCGTGATATTTCTTTACCCACCTATCACCGGAAAAGAGAGTTACGTGCATCATATACCATCCTCTCTCTGCAGTAGGTCTTGGTCGTCATTTCTGACGGCTTCTGGTCAATTTGGAGGGCTTGACCGTCCCTCTGAAAGAGATACACGTGGAATAATAAAATAAAAAATCTCTACCGGTAGTAATGATACATCCATATATTGATAGATAAGTACGTAGTCCTTTTCACCGTTAAGGTTTGAACAGGATGTGATCGGGCCTCACCCAAAATAAGGACCTTATTTAATAATTACATAACAAAATTATACTAATATGATTTATTTAATTAAAACCTTATACCAACCTGTCTGAACAGCGTAATATAGTAGGTCAATTTCTCTAATATTGTAGAGGAGGCTCGAGCCCAGCCGTGGGACGATAATAAGTTAAAATAAATGAATTAATATATACAATAATACATTACTGCAGCGGCCAGAAAAAGAGGCATTGATGGACGAACGTGTAAATGTGAGCCGAGGCGTAGCCGAGGCACACATACGTAAGTCCATCAATTCTTAGTTGTGGCTAAGACTTGTATAGTGCTTTTCTCAAATAATGCGCGGAAATTAAAACTATAGTTCATCTAATCTAAGAAGTGCATTTTGACGTTTTGCATTTTTTAATACACAATAACCTCGGTCAAACGTATACACATGATTGTAAACACTAAATCTGAAATTTTAAACAACTATTAAGTTATTTACATAATTAACATTGCGGGTGACTTTCTTGTACAATAATCTAATGTTGAAACTCGTAAAAATCATTTAAAATTAAAATAACATGGTAAATAGTAATTGTCATTGACGACCTAACAATGTCACGTCATCACGTTCTATACAGTAGTGCTTGACATCTTCCAATTCACGAATATCCAAATAATCGGTAAAAATATTAGAATATTACAATTAATCGAATAGAGATTTTGACAGAAATGTACATTTCGACACTTTGATTGATGAGGAAATAATTATTAATGTTCGCGACGCTGATAATTCAAGTAATAGTAGTAATTCTTAATAAATAGTTATATTCAAATCCAGTTTTTGTTTTTAATTACCCTAATCCTACTAAATATGATGAATAGATTCTATGCTGAAATAATTAAATTTGTTTAGTACTAATTTAGCACTTAATTTATTCATCACCTTTTTGAAAAATAAAAAAAAAATAAACCGATTATTAAATATAAAGAATGAATATCGATTTCTCAGTAAAATCGGATATTTTCGATAGCGATTATTTGGTTCACATACCTAGACAACTTACTCAGACAGCTGTCAAAGTGCACTTCTTAGATTAGACAGACTATAAGTAGTAATAAGTAGAACTGTATAAATGACGAACATTTTTCACGTGCTAAAGGGTTAATTTGTTTTTTTTTTTCATTATCAAACAGGTTTCTTTTCAAGCCAGTTCGAAATTTAAATAAAACTCTGATAAGTTGCCTATTTGGTTGCCATGTTATGAAGTAACAAATCGTTCCATTTTTAAAATACACGATAGATATGAATTTCCATACATATTTATTTGGCCGCTAAAACACGACAGATATGGATTTTCTTATATGTTTTGCCGGCCGCTGCTCGCATGTATTTGGTCAGTACAGCAATTTCGATTTATCTCGAAGAAGATTGTCAAAATAATGCTCAAATTTCCAAGCATGTTTGAGAAAAATCTATTTATAAATAATTTTCTTTTATTTCCAAGGTCTACAACGGTATTATAAAAAATATTGACGACAAGATAATTGCATTGAGTGTTAGTTGAATATTAAAGTTTTAGATTATTTATTGATTTTTTTTTATCTTGATTTAGCATTTAATATAGTATTTTATTTATAGATACTTGATTTGGTTTTTACAAATGATCTTTATATGTAGTTTTATTATATTTCTAGTTTTAATTAATAATGCTAGATAAATATATTATATATATATTTCATATATACATACATATCATCACGCCATATCCCTTGTAGGGTAGGCATAGAGAACAGAGTGCCAGAGAACTCTACCCTTGCATAATTCACTCGCTTCCTCAACATTCATAATTCTCTTCATACACGCTCGCCGGTTTCGGAGACTCTTGACTCCACCTTCCTTCAGTACTTGACCCATCTGGTCTAGGTAGGTTAGTCTCGGTCTCCCCCGGTACCTACATCCTTCTCTCATCTTTTCATAATTTTTCATTATCGTTTCATCGTATAAAATTTTACTTACGCATATAAATTATGGTTGAATTATTGTTAGCAATTGAAAAGTGATCTCATTATAGAGGGATATATAGCTAATATTAGATATATATCTGTAAACTCTAGCTCAGACATGTCAAAGAAACGGCCCGCGGGCCGCATTCGGCCACTGGAACGTATCAATAAGGCCCGCGATCGCATCGATTTTTAACAACCATATATTATATAATTTAATAAATAAATTGTTATAATAATTCGGTTCACTTTTTATTTTTATTTTTCAATATTGCCCGCCTACGAATTCAAATTTTAATATATGGCCCTCTGCAAAATTGAGTTTGACACCTCTGCACCAGTTATTGCCAACGGCGGATAATATATAGATTACTGTATATAGATTATCTCCTTGAAATTTTTAAGAGGATGGAAATTCATATAAATTTATATTTTAATACAGGAGCACAGCTACAGCAAGATTAGATCACAACGATCAATGTCTGAGGCCTCTCAACTCTCATTCAATCTAGATATGGATAATACAGATCCCAAGTATGAAGGTAATGTATTCTGAATAACTTAATATAACTATAGTCCTTAAAATATAGCTTGATCTCTGTGACAGATAGCGACAAAACCGATGAAGTAATTATGAATACGCGTCATGCTTACAATTTTATTTTGTATCGCCTATATTTTCATTCTTTACGTGCCAGTTATATCTCAACTGAATATGAATATTTATACCAAAACTTGTACCTAATATGTTTTAAAATATTTAGTAACCATTTTATAAAAATATGATGCTTACGCAAGTACAATGTCATACTGGACTGAGAATAAGATAGAGATGGGGCAATCGATAAACGTAAATCGATAACATTCTTATTAATTATTTATAAAACAAGTAAAACCAATACATTACCTATATAAACACACTGGTTACACTATAAAATAAGTAAATTGCGTTAATAATATTCAGACATCTATACTAATATTATAAAGCTGAAGAGTTTGTTTGTTTGAACGCGCTAACCTTAGGAACTACCGGTCCGATTTGAAAAATTCTTTCAGTGTTAAATAGCTCATTTATCGAGGAAGGCTATAGACTATATATCATCACGCTAAGACTAATAGGAGCAGAGCAACAGTGAAGAATGTTTCAAAATCGGGTTTTTGTTTCCTTTTGAGAGCTTCCGCTGCGTAAACGGTTAAAGTTGCGTGAAAATTATGTACTACATAATTGTTCCCCTTTCAAAGTTCTAAATAAAAGTTCGCGAGAGCATATGTCTATCTTTTAAGATTGGCTCACTATAACCTTTTTTATACTAATCAAATTTGTTTTAAAATAATATGATATTTTCGAAGGTGTTTTTATAAACATAATATTAATCCTTATCCAAATAAATAAGTTATTCATCACAAGTATTTAATTTAAAACAAAATTGCCCTTTACATTATTTGATTTCAATGAATATCTTAGGAAATATCGCAGTTTAAAAATAACATCGCAGCAAAATAATGATCAAGTACTGAGCGCGCATTTATGGTAAAAATACTGGGTCCTATAATCTTATATTAAAAAAAACTCAAACTAATGTTATTTCATAGTACTTCTGCACACACTACATTTTTAGTTTTGTTTTCTTCTCATGACCTTCCGTCGGCTTTACACATCCTAAATAATAATAATAGGTATAGGACTTATTAGTGCCTGCCCTCATGAATGGCAGTGAAAGTTAGATTTGAAGACATTTGGAAGACAGCTGCTGACAGCTCTTCGTAACGTGTGTGACGTAAGTATGAAAGATAAAATTAGGTATAATGCTATAAAAGAGCGCTGGTATGCTGAGGTGGGTTGGACACGAAGCGGAAGAAAGAATGAGTGGGCAGAGGTTGGCGAAGCAAACATATAAAGCAATCATGAATGCGACGAATACAAGGGGAAGACCACGTCATACTTTTCTGGACCAAATTGGAGATTTGTTCACTAGAGGTCATCATCATCATCATTCTCCTACTCTTGGGGTCATACAATAAGTACTCTTCATTCATAGTACATAATGTAAAAGTTATAAGCAATAGTTTTATGACCGGCCGCCTGCCAGACGTCAACTTTCCTTGGGAATATAATTGTTGATTAAACGGCATCAGATGGAGTTGGCCCAGGTCGTTCTAAGGCTCTTAGTTGTCTTTTACGACATCCACGAGCAAAGTGAGGATTGGTAGTAGATATTCGTAGCCGCTACCACACAGCGAGGTCATACGCATTAAAAGTATGCGTAATCGAAAATAGGCGTTAGTGTATGTATGTATGTATCTATAAAAAGTATAGATAAGACCCAATACTTTTACTTAAGGTTTAATGTTCCACTCTTACTAATAAAAGCGTCATGTAGGTACCTAAAACAACTTTAACGTATGTATTATTTAAAATATTTCCATCTTTTACGTAAACGAATTCGCGAGATGAAGTTAACGTTAGCCCAAAGTACCCATTCCACGCGGACGAAGTCGCGGGTGAAAGCTAGTCAGTTATAATATTAATAAGACCATTTATTTTATATTAAAAAGATAATTTCTTTTATAAAATATGATTATTCATGAAATAATCTGTGACCATGAACTCATCATCAACCTACAGGAATGCGCCAGCGATAATGATAATAGTGACGATAAACTTGGACGTATTCTTTTCGAATAATAAAAATAATTAATTAACAGCTTTAGTTGAAATTAAATAAAATCCATTAATTTAAATTCAATAAGATTTTCATACATTGTTTTAAATTTATAATCGATTCATCCATCCATTTGATTGAGATTCAATAAGATTTTCATACATTGTTTTTCAATTGCAGTAGCAAATAACTTAAAAAAAATAAGGAATTATATCGACAAAAATACGGACTCCAGCGTAAGCGTACGGCACTAGTGAGAACTGTCACAGAGATCATGCTATATTTTATAGACTATAGTAAGAGATTTATCCGTATGGTGATAGAATAAGAATACAATTCACCATTTCTTGTATTACCTCGTCGGTATCGT
Source organism: Lymantria monacha (assembly GCA_905163515.2). NCBI lineage: Eukaryota > Metazoa > Arthropoda > Insecta > Lepidoptera > Erebidae > Lymantria > Lymantria monacha. The sequence continues at coordinate 15,556,915 of LR991104.1, read as the reverse complement.
AAAATACGACTCATTCATCATCATCATCATTCTCCTACACTTATCCCAATTACTTGGGGTCGATACAATATGTACTCTTCTTTCATAGTACATATTATAAAAGTTATTGGTAATAATTTTATGACCGGCCGCCAGCCAGACGTCAACCCTCCTTGGGAATGTAATTGTTGACCAAACGGCATCAGATGGAGTTGGCCCAGGTCGTTATAAAGCTCTTAGTCGTCTTTTACGACATCCACGAGCAAAGTAAGGGTTGGTAGTATTCGTAGTCGCTACCACACAGCTATCGTAAAATACGACTAAGAGTTATAAAATGCATATAACACCTCAGCAAGAGAAGGAAAACTCGAAGTAAAACCAACAGGTCTGACCAGCGTGGTATAGTAGGTTAATTTCTCTTCTATTGTGAAGAACTGAGCCCAGCAATGGGACATATATGAGCCGAGATGATGATGGTATAAAAAAGTTATTAATAATTTTATAAGATTTTATCTTTTATATACAGGTTGTCTCGCAAGTAGTGGATCAACGGGCTATGCGGCGTAGTGAGACTTATTATCTGACAAAAATACGCAAATTTATTGCCCTAGGACTTGTAGTTATAAAGTTACGATCTTTTTTAAATATGATGAAAATTCAAATTACTGAAATTTAGCATTTAATATGTAAGCATATTGATATGTGACTTTGAATAACAAGGTTGTGTCATCGTTTTATACAATTCTAACTGAAAAGTTTGAAGTATTAAGCCAATACAATGTGTAAACATTGTCGGGTAGATGGCGCTCGTCACCTTAAAGATGTAAATATGATACGAAGCGAGATTTGATTGTTCTACAATAGTTCACGGTGGTGTAAGTGGCAGCACGATTGGGCCGGACTCACAATAGTTGGGAATTCGGATCCCGCTTGTGACATCTTTTTTCGCTTCGTAATCGGGTTTTTATAAATAATCGGGTTTTTATGATGAAAATGTCATCCATGGACACTAAATATAAAATTTTACAAAATCTTATATTATTATATTGTTTCTTTTTGTTTAAGGTATTTAAGAATATCTACGTCTTTCCAAAATAAAACGATATTCAAGCGTAATTATTAATTGCATGAACATCAATGTGTATTAAAATAATGATTTTCTTTTAGGTGAAAGCCAAAAGAAAGGTTCCGTGGATAATAGTGTGTATGTCTCCTACATCAGAAGTGGAGGTAGCAAGCTCTCCATGGCTTTGTTGTTTCTACTCTTCCTTTTGGCGCAACTCTTTTACTCTTCAACGGATGTCTGGCTTAAAGAATGGTGAGATAGATTATTACCATGTTGATATTCTCGTAATTACATGCCGGCTATAATAAGGTAGTGATAGCCACTCTATTAGTTAACTTGTAATCCGGTGCTTTTGGGATCTGTTGCAGTCGTAATCTCTTGAATTTTATATTATATCATGGTTCAATACTGGAACTAATTCTTGCTGAACACAATTTTATATGAAAAGTAGAAAAAACAAGTAAACAAATCCGCTAAATTTGATGCTGGATTGTCTTAGCAGCTTGCGGGGTTTATTAAACTTCTTAATTAATATTATTTATATGAAAGCTTGTGAAGAGTTTGAGTATTTGTTAATCAATCACGCGTAAACCGCTGATTGGGATGAAAATGAGATCTACAAGATAAAAAATCTTGGGATAATTTAGTGATAAAATTTGATAATGTGAAATTCGATTTAGATATATATATCTTGATAAAGTGGTGATCTAGGAAGGATTTAGTTCAGACTTAGTATTAAGTTTCACCTATACCACCTGGAAATGAAATTTTCCCGAACTATAGTTGATTTTTTAATATTAATAGCAATGTAATTTGTATAGATTAGGACTGTTCAGTAACTCTGTAACAGTAAATGAAAACGATATCAAACTTGGACAATTTACAACAGGTTTTTTTCAATTAGCCTAACCGGCCTAAACACAAGCCTTTCTAAAAGATAATAATACAATAAACATCACATAGCATTCCTTTTTACAGTTTTCTGCCGGATAATCCAAAATAATTTGATATCTTTAAACGTATCTGAAACCAGTAAGTATAATGTTATTTTAATATCCGTATCCGTATCCAGATACGAAACCTCATGACCGCAAAATCTCTGATGTTGATAATATCTACAGATTTTATCCTTACCCTTAAAATATCATTGCGCATATCCATGTCTTAAGTAATATTTATCATATTCAGGGTAAATATAGAAGAAGCGAACAGCGCAGCGATATCAGTGCAGAAGAATATTACAGCAAATGGAGGCAATGCGACAGGTAATATTGACTATAATTAGATCAATTAACAAATATTAAAATGCCCGACTCTGTTGCTGAAACACGCGATTCAGTTGCTGATATACGTCATTCAGTTCGTGAAACACGTGATTCAGTTGCTAAAATGTGAGTTTCAGTTAAAGAAACGTGGGAATCGGTTGCCGATTTCATTGTATAAATGGGATTCTCGATTAAGATGCTAATTTATATTATTCAAATGTTAACATACGTGATTCTTATTATTTGTAAACAAAAACTGTACGTATTTAACAATTCTATTGTCGAGTGGAACTTCACAAATGTTCAACAAACGAATCCAAATTCATAATATTCAATTATAATTTCAGCAAATAATTTGTCTTTGGACATGGAAGTTCAATACCCTAACTTTGTCTATTGTAATTATTTATTCAGTTGCTAAAATGTGCAATTCTATTGCTGAAATGTGTGATTCAAGCGTTATAAAGCGTGATATCATTACCGAGTCCAGCAACTCTCTAAAGTGTAATAGATAACCACAAAGATAGATGAAGTCGTCGCAAAATCAATAAGCAAGATAAAATATTTTTTTTACTTTCTGTATTCTGAAGGCATGAGAATACAATTCACCATCACCTTTCTGGCCCGATAGCGTCGTAAAAGATGACATCTGGATATAAAATGCATATAATATCTATGCAAGGGCAGTAATATTTGAAATAAAATCATATACTAACACATCTGACCAGCTTGGTATGCTATGTCAATTTACCTCCTTTTGTGGAGTGCGCTCGAGCCCAGCATTGGGACATATGAACTGAGATGAAGATGATCATAACTAAAATTTATTTTTCCAGATGTAATATTCAATGAGCTGCCCAGTAACCATTTCCATTTGACTAGAGATCAATGCTTATATATGTATGGTGCATTGATTGCCGTCTGTATACTCTTTACATGGAACAAGCTGGTCGTCTTCTACAACACATGCATAAGCGCCTCCGTTGCACTGCACGATCATATGTTCAGGTAATTTATTTTTTATTATTCACCAATTCTGATTGTTGACATTTTCCCCCTATTAAAACCATTAATATGGTGGGGAAGGTCCAAATTATTCGAAACTAACGTTCTACGTTACGATTCATAATATTACATACGCATACAAGCAAACAAGCACGCATGAACTTTGCACGTACGTATGTACGTACGTATAAGCACGCACGCACACAAACCCCACTCGTATGCACATGCATATATCAGCAGACAAAACAAACAGCAGTAATTTCTATGTATGGTTATATCTAATGTATTTCAATTCTCTTGCATTAACAGAGGTGTAACGAGCGCTCCTATGTGGTTCTTCCACCACAACCCATCTGGACGTATACTGAACAGGTTCTCCAAGGATATGGGACAGGTGGATACGCTGTTGCCTATCGCGTTGGTCGATTGTCTTGGGGTGAGTATTTCATTAATAGCCTTAGATTTGAACATAACTATGATGATGGGACAAGAATACTATATGTTACTGTCACCCCTTACTTTTCTATTATCACATTGCCCTTAATCCAATTGTATTCGACGCAATATTTACTCTTCTTCAATCATACATATTTAAAAAGTTATTGGCAATAATTTTACGATGGGTCGCCTGCCTGACATCAACCATCTTTGGAAATGTAATTGTTGATCAGACTGCATCAAATGTGGTTGGTTCAGGTCGCTGTAAATTTTCTAGTTCTTTTTTACTACACTCGCGAGTAAGGCTTATAATACGCAGTCGCCACCAAACTACTTATTTTCCTGAGGGAAACCTGCTGAATATGAAAATGCTAGTGTTCTTGGTTCCATTCCCACTCGAGACATAATGTAGGATCCACAAATTGTTTGACTAAGTTTGCGTGTAATTTGTGTCTGTTGATTACATGTTTACGAAGTGCCCCGCAATAAAAGGATTATACAAAGTGGCTTAAAGACACATGATAGAATAAAACTTTTGTATTAGAATTTAATTTATTAATCAAATACTTTTATCTAGCATAGAGCAATGTTTAACATTCATTTATGAAATTATAAAAGCGAAAAAATCGTGTCTCACTTTTCTCAAGTTTGCGAGAAAAAGAGCTTATGCGACTTCTAATCGCGTATTTCTTTCAAAGTTATCATTATTCTCCTACTCTTATCCCAATTACTTGGGGTCGATACGATATGTACTCTTCTTTCATAGTAGATATTGTAAAAGTTATTGGCAACAGTTTTATGACCGGCCACCTGCAAGACGTCAACCCTTCTTGGGAGTGTAATGGTTGATCAAACGATATCAGATGGAATTGGCCCAGGTAGTTAATAAATAATTATAAAGCTCTTAGTTGTCTTTTACGACATCCACGAGCAAAGTGAGGGTTGGTAGTATTCGTAGCCGCTACCACAGAGAATATTTTTTTCAAAGTGTTTAACGAATATGCGTAAGTACTTTATATAAAAGACGATTAAACTCTTTTATCGCTAACTATTCGTTGCACAAACTTAGAGATAAGAATTTCAAAGGCCTAGGTGTATGAAGTTTCCTATAATACAAAAAATATTTCTTTAATTGAGGTTGAATAAATGTATTTATGCAGTTCTTCCTGGAAGTGATCGCCATTCTGGTTGTTGTATGCCTCGTCAACTGGTGGTTGTTGCTACCGACTGCCGTGGTTGCTGTTCTGTTGTATCTGCTACGAGATTTGTTCCTCGATACCAGCCGGGAGTTGAAGAGAATTGAAGCTATTGGTGAGATTATTCGACTTATTCCTTCCTTGTAACAAGAATACAATGGTACGACTATTCTTTCTTTTCAATCATCATCATCACAGCCAATATATGTCCCACTGTTGGGCTCGGGCCTGCTCCGTAATGGGAAGAAAATTAACCTACCGCGCTGGTCAGACGTATTGGTATAGGGTTTTGTTCGAGTTTTTCTTCTCTTGCATAGATGTTATATGCGTTTTATATCCCTTAGTCGTCTCATAGTTCGGTAAGATAGGGGGTGGTGAATTGTATTCCTACTCCATCACCACACGGATATCGTAAAATTTGATTAATTGTAATGAGCCGGTAATATTACTGCAACAGAAGTGAAACTTGAAATGAAGAACGTAAGAAAATATTTCATTTAGCAACAGAAGCAAGGCAATACGTTAAATACATATATACAAATTGAAATTTTTAAAAAATACAAAAATACGTAAACGACGTTTAAATAGAAAAGAAACCAATAGAGTATTTATTATTTATATAAACATTTTTACAAAAAAAAAAAAAGAAAAAAATCGCTGAAAAAACTGAAAAGCAAAAAATAATAAACTTTGTTTTTATTGACCTTAATAAACTAAGTTCTTAAACTAATTTAATTACACCTAATTACGAACGTGACATTTTTTGGCACCCTTTCACGTGTTAACTACTAAAGTGATTACAATGAAATTTTACCCATTAATAGTCTTGGAAATAGAAGAGATTAAGTTTATTTTTAATCGAGTATTTGCACAAGGGACTAGTCTGCCAACCACAAGAAGGCTGTCCACGCAACAGCTACACGTAGTTCTGGAGCTTCATTGCCTTAACTTCGATGGGAGTTATAACTCGAAAGTTTTCCCATTGAAATAAAGGACTTCGATTGCAAAGATGTCATATTTGAGATAGCGAGCTACCCTACTAAGTGTCTCGGATTCGATTCCCACACAGGATAATATTTACTGTGATCCATAAATTTTTGTTCTGAAATAAAACTATATTTACGGCTTCTATCGCGTTAATATTTGATTTTCAATCTCTCGTCGTCTCGAACATTTTACAGTGATCATGGTCATGGGAGTACTATGGTGTCTCACGTCCAATAAGTCATCGTTATTACTATGTGTGTAACGCAATAGAATCCGTAAAAGTAGTTTTATTTCTAATGTGTAATAATCGCGTAAACATCAGAAACCATTGTTGTTCTGAGTCTGAATGTAATTTGTGGCCATCCTCTTTGAAAATCGAACCTCTGACGGTGTATCGGAGGTCACTATTGACATCATCATACCATCTGGATAGTTAATCGTTACGTTTTTTTTTAAATTCCACAGCCCGGAGTCAGTCCTTAAATCATCTATCAGCCACAGTGTCTGGTCTGACCACCATCAGATCCACTAGGCAGCAGCAACGCGCCTTAGCTCGCGAGTTTGATAAGCTGCAAGACCTGCACTCTTCATCGTGGACCTTGGTTCTAACAACCAACAGAGCGTTTGGGTTTTGGATGGATATGGTCTGCTGCTTGTATCTAGCGTGTGTGACCTTCAGCTTCTTCTTGTTTGCTAGCGAAGGTGAGTCAAGAATATGTTTTCTTCTATAACATACTTAATATAAATTACTGTCTAGTTACAATCACATCCAATGACACAATCCTTCTTGAAACTTTCTAAAAACTTCTTGAAAACATTCATAAACCTTTTTTTAATTATATTTCTACAAAATATCTCATGCTGTACGAATACTACCAACCTTTACTTTGCTCGTGGACTAAGAGCCTTATAACGACCTAGGCCAGCTCCATCTGTTTCCGTTTGGTCAAAAATTACATTCCTAAGGAGGGTTGACGTCTGGCAGGCGGCCGGTCATAAAAATATTGCCAATAACGTTTACAATATATACTATGAAAGAAGAGTACATATTGTATCGACCCCAAGTAATTGAGATAAGAGTAGGAGAATGATGATTTCTATAAAAATTCTTAATCTTTTTATAATTCTTCTTGAAAGTTTCCATAAAATTTCTTAAATATTTGATTGTCATATTTGAATTTTTAATTTGGCTCTTTCCGTCATCATCGTCATCGTCATTCAGGCTGTTACCGTTCACTTCTGGACGTAGGCCTCCTCCATAAAGGAGGCGATAATGCCATAATTGCCACGGTGCTGTGTGGTAGCGGCTACGAATACTACCAACCTTTACTTTGCTCGTGGATTTTGTAATAGATGACTATCGATCTGGTCAACATGATTCCATTTAGTCAACCATTACATTCCCAAGGAGAGTTGACGTCTGGCAGGCGGGCGGTCATAAAACTATTGCCAATAACTTTTGCAATATGTATAATGGAAGTGGAGTATGTCAATACATACTCCGCTTGAGGTCAACTCAATAGTCGACCTCAAGTAATTTAGAAAAGAGCAGGCGAACGATGCTGATGATGAGTGCCATAATAGCCACGCTTGCGAGGTGGATTGACGATCGCAGTGAGATGTATAAGTGTATATATTTCTCAAAAAAGACCTGCTACCCATTCTCTTGGTGAGCGATTTAGACTGCCACGACTAAGTAATGGGTGATGAATTGTATTCTTACTCCGTCACCACACGGAAAGCTCATTTAATAGAAATAAATCCAATGGAAATTTTGATTTTGCAGATAGTATAGGTGGTAACGTGGGTCTCGCCATCACGCAAGTAATAGGCCTGGTCGGTATGTGCCAGTACGGTATGAGGCAGACTGCAGAAGTGGAGAACCAGATGACATCCGTGAGTAGCCAGTCTTTTTAATTATTTTTGTTTCTTTGTATGTTTCTTTTTTGTAACTTGCCTGACACATTCTGGGTAACAGCGATGCAGGATATGACCTTAAAAACCATTGAAATCTCTCTGTTTAGCTTACCGCTGGTATGGTAGAATTAAAGCTTTAATAGGCCGCTTGGTATTGGCCATGCTGTTATGATCTACGATTGAATACAGCACGGTCAGAACGTCGTTCATTTATCAGAGAGCGCTTCTGCCCCACTATTTAGCGGCTTCCTGTTAGATTTTTACGACTCCTGGAAAGTAATTAGTAACAACACATTGTATTCTTACTACATCACCACACGCGTAGTCTACTAATTATAAAGATGGATTTGAAGTTAATGATTTCAACATCAAAAATTACAGTGAAACCATTAATATTGTCATTAAGCAATTCAACGTTAAAAAACGCAGGGAAACCATTTGAAATAGAATTTATCCAATTTCAATGTTAGAAAACACAGTAAAACTGTTTGAAACAGAAATTATCCAATCTCAACGTTAGAAAACGCAGTAAAACTATTTGAAACAGAAATTATCCAATTTCAACGTTAGAAAACGCACTGAAACTATTTGAAATAGAAATTATCCAATATCAACGTTAGAAAATGCAGTGAAACCATTTGATATAAAGATTAAGAAATTTTAACATTAGAAATAATTAGGTAATGACATATTCCAGGTGGAGCGAATATTGGAATACCAGAACTTACCACCAGAACAACCACTGGAGACCGATAAAGTGGCCCTTAAGAAGAATCATCCCGACGTTGACTTTGACAAGTGGCCTATTAAAGGTAAGTAATTATTATTGATAATAGAACTTTGGGCTGGTTACCTATCTGTTCGACTTATTACTTACACTGTTGGACCTGAGTTTCTTCCAGAATGGGAGAAATATTGGTCTACTATCGCCTGGTAACAGCTGCGTGAAGCGGGTCTCTTCGTTCCCTCTAAGGTGCTTGATGAGAGTGGTGACTGCTATATAAGTTAACTAGTGATCAGGTGTCGATCATTGGATCTGGTCTAGCCATAATCTATTGCCTAATTACTAAACATGTATACAATCGTGACCTATATATTAATTGTTGTAAATCAATTTCCCGCCTATTGTGGCGGTATATCTTACCCAACATTGAGATGTGGCTAAGAAGCAACAGAGAACTATAATGTTAGTTATTTTATCATCAAAATAGGTGAGATAGAATTTGAAGACGTGTCCCTGGAGTACGAAAAGCCACCTGGTTCAGCGGCGGCAGCAGAGCCGACTGCGCTCGCTATCAAAGGGGTGACGTTCAACGTGAAGGCCTCTGAGAAGGTCGCCGTTGTGGGACGAACTGGCGCAGGAAAGAGTTCTCTTCTCAGTGCACTGTTCAGGTAATAACTTTATTATTAAATAAGATACATTTTTAATAATTTATTAAATTATAGGGTACATGGCGGTATCATGATCATCATCATCCCAGCCCATATATGTCCCACTGTTGGGCTAGAGCCTCCTCTATAATGAGAGGGAAATTGACCTACTATACTACGCTGGTCAGATGTGTTGGTATAGGGTTTTATTTCAAGTTTTCCTTCTCTTTCCTAGACGTTATATGTGTTTTATATCACTTGGTCTACGATCAGTCACTGGTAAGAGAGGGGGTGGTGAAATGTATTCTTACTCCGTCACCATACGGAAAATGGCGGCAATTCACTTATTTTTAAATAGAAGATATAAAGGTGACCCACCATTTTCTAGCGGTAAAGTTGGTAGTTAAATACCTCTGTTTTGTTTCACAGATTAGCCAAAGTGTCTGGCAAAGTATCTGTGGACGGTGTCTCGGCTGAGACCGCGGGTCTACGCGCTTGGAGGTCTAGACTATGCGCGTTACCACAGAGACCAGCGCTCTTCGCTGCAGCACTAAGAGACAACTTGGACCCAGAAGGGATTTATTCGGACGCTGATATTTATAAGGCTTTGGATCAGGTAAGGTCTTAGTTTTTAATGGTTTATAAGAGTATAATTTTCTCTATCTCTACCTTGCGTGGAATTATAGGTCACTGAAGACAAAGATATACCCACATGGCGACAGTGAGGGTTGCATTACGAGGTTTCACGCCGCGCTAAGCGGTTTGGGGGTAGTAAGATCGGATTATAACTTCTCCCGCATAAAAGTGGGAGTATAAGTGAATTCTGCTCACTGTGAATTGCACTAGCTCTTGTCTGTGACTCCATCTGAATAAATATCATGTGTGATTGTTTCGTTACATTTTATTTTGAATTACTTGTCTTAAAAGAAAATAAACTATTTATAAAAACCCGATTACAAAGCGAAAAATGATGTCAGAAGCGGGATTTGAACCCGCGCCTATTGGGATTCCGGCCCAATTGTGCTGCCACTACACCATCGTGAACTATTCTAAGACATGCAAATTTCGCTTCGTATCATATTTTTTTACGTCTTTAAGGTGACGTATACCGTCTACTCGACAATGTTTACACATTGTTATAAGCTTAATACTTCAAACTTTGCAGTTAGAATTGTATTAAACGATGACACAACCTTGTTATTCAAATTACTGGAATTTAGCATTTAATATGCTTAATTATTTATAAAAACCCGATTACAATTGGGCCGGAATCCCAATAGGCGCGGGTGCAAATCCCGCTTGTGACATCCTTTTTCGCTTTGTAATCGGGTTTTTATAAATAATTAAGCATATTAAATGCTAAATTTCAGTAATTTGAAAATAAACTATTTTTTACGTATTCTATCGCGTTTGTATTTGATTCTTAATTGCCCGACGTTTAGTATACTTTATAGCATTCATGATCACGTTATGACTAAGGTGTTTCACGTCCAACAAGTCATCGTTATTACAGATATATCTACCCGCTACAGTATTAGTTGTTAAATTTTGACGTACATATTGAAACAAATTTTTTGACGGCACAAAATGCAAATAATATTCCAATTACTGAAATTTTTAGCATTTAATATGCTTAATTATTTATAAATACCCGATACGAAATGAAAAATGATGTCACAAGCGGGGTTCGAACCCGCACCTATTGGGAATCCGGCCCAACCGTGCTGCCACTTACACCATCGTGAACTATTTTAGGACATGCAAATTTCGATTCATATTATATCTTACGAAATCGAATCGAAATTTGCATGTCCTAAAATAGTTCACGATGGTGTAAGTGGCAGCACGGTTGGGCCGGATTCCCTATAGGTGCGGGTTCGAACCCCGCTTGTGACATCATTTTTCGTTTCGTATCGAGTATTTGCAAATAATATTTTAAAAAAATAATGATTATGGTCAGTTATTATTAAATTTATGGTGATTATTATATTACGATTTATTTATTCATATCTTACAAAATATAATAAGTTACCATCGGATCAGATGGCAGCCACTCTGAGAAATATACATAGGCGTAATACTAATTAGTAACCAATTTTTTTTATATGTAAATATTATTATCCGTAGGTGGAACTCCGTGACATGGTGTCCAATATGCCGGCGGGCCTGAACACAAAGGTGGGAGACGGCGGTGGTAATTTATCAGTGGGTCAGAGACAGCTCGTATGCCTGGCTAGGGCAGCGCTCGCCGGCTGCAAAGTTCTGATCCTCGACGAGGCGACCGCTAATGTTGATACTGAGTAAGTTCATCAAAATAATTTCAGCTCATAGGTCCCATTGCTGGGTTTTAGCCACCTACATGATATGAGGGAACTTTACCTGCTATACTATACCGGTTACAGGTGTATGTTTTATTTCGAGTTTTCCTTCTTTTTTTAGCGTATTTTATGACGCCCACTGGCGATTATGTTGGTGATTTTATTCTCACTCCATCACCATACGGAAAACTGAATAAAGTATTATTATGAGAAACCGAGTTAGTTATTTTTCTGAGAATTTTTACAGTAAGTTATTTTTTAAGAAACTTATTTTACTTATAATTAGAAAATCTATTTCCATAAAAATATATCCCCCCCTCTCCCTCAATACAACGCGTTGTCACCCTTTACTTTCACGGGAGTCGTGAAAAACGTGATTACCAAAAAAAAAAACAAAAAATCTGTGGAATCATCCTTCTGGGATATTTATAACACCAACTGGTAAACTTCTGATATTATCGACCCTTGGGTAGGCTTATGCTAGCCTTGGATGTGATGAGCTGACGACTGGAATCCATATAAGCTATGGCTAACAATTAATTGGAAATGACTTGCAACAGCATCGAGTGAACAAGTAAATGACTAACATTTGCATTTCTGTTAAGAGATTCGATTTTTCGACTTCTCTAGGTATAGAGCGGGTCAAAATGTATCACAATCCCATTTTGAATGTTTAAAATGTACATTATTTCGGCGCACCATGAGCGGTAAAATGGCGTTACGGTTTTGTGTAAAGAAAATCCAGTTACAACGAACCGTTACTAATAAAATTACAGAAGTTTCTCTTTTTATACGCACTGTTTTTTATTATTATATATGGTAATTATTTAACAGGACGGACAAGCATATACAGCGCACTATACGCGAAAAGTTTGCTCACTCGACCGTTCTCACCATTGCTCACCGTCTCAACACTGTCATGGATTACGACCGTGTCATTGTCATGGATAAGTAAGTCAAGTATCTATATACAATTATACATATATATGAATAAGCTAATTGGCTGATTCATCAATGTTGAGCCGAAACTAGTGAAACTAAAAATATGATATATTGGCAGTAGTTTCTTTTTGTAACATAGAGATTTACTAATAAAGAAATTTACCATTATCGATCATAAAGCATTGGTAAAGTTTGTATGGGAAGAAAAGCCCGGATTTTTTTTTTTCAAATTTAACACAAATACACTTAAAAATAATTTAATATGTATTTCAGTATTTTTCATTTTTCGGCCTCTAAGGGTAAATAGAGGATTAAATTTTGTATGCAGCTTTTTTTTTTTTATAATAGTTGTTAGCCTCAGATGGCTATGACAACTTTACCCGGACTGTGGGTGAGCGCTGAGGGCTCTCAACCCGAAATATGTATGCAGCTTTTATCCGATATATTTTCATTAAAAATTCGCATTGAGAAGTATTAGTCAGCGGCTTACTCTTATGATGTAAGGACTCATTAAAAAGGAACCTCAGAGGATATATTCCTCCCATAAAATGTAAAATAATGGGTGAATTTAACTTTGATATTTTTCATCATTGTATATAATATGCATAATATATACGACCTGAACCCACATCTATTAGAAACGGATAACCATCAGATGTGGGATCAAGTCCCAAGTAATCATTTTCACTCCCAAGTAAATCTAGTCCAGTAATTTAAACCTTATAATATTTTTGTTTGATCAATTGTATAGTAGCTACGAATACTACCAACCCTTATTTTGTTCGTAGATGTCGTAAAAACCGAGTAAGCACTTTATATCGACATGGGCGTATTCCAACTGATACCGTTTGGTTAATAATTGCATTGCCAAAAAGGGTTGTCGTCAGGCAGATCATAAAACTGTTGCCATTTGACCATAAAACTTGTCAAAAAATGTTGCAATGTGTTCGACGGTAGAAAAGTACATACTGCATCAATCCCAAGTAATTGAGATAAGAACAGGAGAATGATGATAATGAATATTTTTACCATTGGAGGAAGGCATATAGGTTTTAATCTTTTCTGTTTCATTGACAGGGGTCGGGTAGCAGAGTCAGGTCATCCGTTCGAGCTACTGACTCAAACTCCATCTCAAATTAAAACTGAGGCTCCACTAAAGCGATTGTCTTTGCTGTCCAAGAGCCAGGTGAGATTTTTTTAACACTAAAACTCTACGCTCTCTTGTTTAACAAGAGAGCTAATAATATGTTTGATCATTAGAAACTATTTTTTAAAACACTAGAAACTGTTTTGTCAAATACTAGTAACTATTTCGTCAAAGTCTAGAAACTGTTTTGTCAAATACTAGTAACTGTGTTGTCAAATATTAGATAGAAACTGTTTTGTCAAACACTAGAAACTGTTTTGTCAACCACTAGAAACTGTTTTGTCAAATACTAGTAACTGTGTTGTCAAATATTAGAAACTGTTTTGTCAACCACTAGAAACTGTTTTGTCAAATACTAGTAACTGTGTTGTCAAATATTAGAAACTGTTTTGTCAAACACTAGAAACTGTTTTGTCAAATACTAGTAAGTGTGTTTTTAAATATTAAACTATTTTATCAAACACTAGAAACTGTTTTGTCAAACACTAGAAACTGTTTTGTCAAACACTAGAAACTGTTTTGTCAAATACTAGTAACTGTGTTGTCAAATATTAGATGGAAACTGTTTTGTTAAAGACTAGAAACTGTTTTGTCAAACACTAGAAACTGTTTTGTCAAACACTAGAAACTGTTTTGTCAAATACTAGTAACTGTGTTGTCAAATATTAGATAGAAACTGTTTTGTTAAACACTAGAAACTGTTTTGTCAAACACTAGAAACTGTTTTGTCAAATACTAGTAAGTGTGTTTTTAAATATTAAACTATTTTATCAAACACTAGAAACTGTTTTGTCAACCACTAGAAACTGTTTTGTCAAATACTAGTAACTGTGTTGTCAAATATTAGATGGAAACTGTTTTGTTAAAGACTAGAAACTGTTTTGTCAAACACTAGAAACTGTTTTGTCAAATACTAGTAACTGTGTTGTCAAATATTAGATGGAAACTGTTTTGTTAAAGACTAGAAACTGTTTTGTCAAACACTAGAAACTGTTTTGTCAAACACTAGAAACTGTTTTGTCAAACACTAGAAACTGTTTTGTCAAACACTAGAAACTGTTTTGTCAACCACTAGAAACTGTTTTGTCAAATACTAGTAACTGTGTTGTCAAATATTAGATGGAAACTGTTTTGTTAAAGACTAGAAACTGTTTTGTCAAACACTAGAAACTGTTTTGTCAAACACTAGAAACTGTTTTGTCAAATACTAGTAACTGTGTTGTCAAATATTAGATAGAAACTGTTTTGTTAAACACTAGAAACTGTTTTGTCAAACACTAGAAACTGTTTTGTCAAATACTAGTAAGTGTGTTTTTAAATATTTAACTATTTTATCAAACACTAGAAACTGTTTTGTCAACCACTAGAAACTGTTTTGTCAAATACTAGTAACTGTGTTGTCAAATATTAGAAACTGTTTTGTCAACCACTAGAAACTGTTTTGTCAAATACTAGTAACTGTGTTGTCAAATATTAGAAACTGTTTTGTCAAACACTAGAAACTGTTTTGTCAAATACTAGTAAGTGTGTTTTTAAATATTAAACTATTTTATCAAACACTAGAAACTGTTTTGTCAACCACTAGAAACTGTTTTGTCAAATACTAGTAACTGTGTTGTCAAATATTAGAAACTGTTTTGTCAACCACTAGAAACTGTTTTGTCAAATACTAGTAACTGTGTTGTCAAATATTAGAAACTGTTTTGTCAAACACTAGAAACTGTTTTGTCAAATACTAGTAAGTGTGTTTTTAAATATTAAACTATTTTATCAAACACTAGAAACTGTTTTGTCAAACACTAGAAACTGTTTTGTCAAACACTAGAAACTGTTTTGTCAAACACTAGAAACTGTTTTGTCAAACACTAGAAACTGTTTTGTCAACCACTAGAAACTGTTTTGTCAAATACTAGTAACTGTGTTGTCAAATATTAGAAACTGTTTTGTCAAACACTAGAAACTGTTTTGTCAAATACTAGTAAGTGTGTTGTCAAATATTAGAAACTGTTTTGTCAAACACTAGAAACTGTTTTGTCAAATACTAGTAAGTGTGTTTTTAAATATTAAACTATTTTATCAAACACTAGAAACTGTTTTGTCAAACACTAGAAACTGTTTTGTCAAATACTAGTAACTGTGTTGTCAAATATTAGTAACTGTGTTGTCAAATATTAGAAACTGTTTTGTCAAACACTAGAAACTGTTTTGTCAAATACTAGTAAGTGTGTTTTTAAATATTAAACTATTTTATCAAACACTAGAAACTGTTTTGTCAAACACTAGAAACTGTTTTGTCAAACACTAGAAACTGTTTTGTCAAACACTAGAAACTGTTTTGTCAAATACTAGTAACTGTGTTGTCAAATATTAGATAGAAACTGTTTTGTTAAACACTAGAAACTGTTTTGTCAACCACTAGAAACTGTTTTGTCAAATACTAGTAACTGTGTTGTCAAATATTAGAAACTGTTTTGTCAAACACTAGAAACTGTTTTGTCAAATACTAGTAAGTGTGTTTTTAAATATTAAACTATTTTATCAAACACTAGAAACTGTTTTGTCAAACACTAGAAACTGTTTTCTCAAACACTAGAAACTGTTTTGTCAAACACTAGAAACTGTTTTGTCAAATACTAGTAACTGTGTTGTCAAATATTAGATAGAAACTGTTTTGTTAAACACTAGAAACTGTTTTGTCAACCACTAGAAACTGTTTTGTCAAATACTAGTAACTGTGTTGTCAAATATTAGAAACTGTTTTGTCAAACACTAGAAACTGTTTTGTCAAATACTAGTAAGTGTGTTTTTAAATATTAAACTATTTTATCAAACACTAGAAACTGTTTTGTCAACCACTAGAAACTGTTTTGTCAAATACTAGTAACTGTGTTGTCAAATATTAGGAACTGTTTTATCAAACACTAGAAACTGTTTTGTCAAATACTAGTAAGTGTGTTTTTAAATATTAAACTATTTTATCAAACACTAGAAACTGTTTTGTCAAACACTAGAAACTGTTTTGTCAAACACTAGAAACTGTTTTGTCAAACACTAGAAACTGTTTTGTCAAACACTAGAAACTGTTTTGTCAAATACTAGTAACTGTGTTGTCAAACACTAGAAACTGTTTTGTCAAATACTAGTGACTGTGTTGTCAAATATTAGAAACTGTTTTGTCAAACACTAGAAACTGTTTTGTCAAATACTAGTAAGTGTGTTTTTAAATATTAAACTATTTTATCAAACACTAGAAACTGTTTTGTCAAACACTAGAAACTGTTTTGTCAAACACTAGAAACTGTTTTGTCAAATACTAGTAACTGTGTTGTCAAATATTAGATAGAAACTGTTTTGTTAAACACTAGAAACTGTTTTGTCAACCACTAGAAACTGTTTTGTCAAATACTAGTAACTGTGTTGTCAAATATTAGAAACTGTTTTGTCAAACACTAGAAACTGTTTTGTCAAATACTAGTAAGTGTGTTTTTAAATATTAAACTATTTTATCAAACACTAGAAACTGTTTTGTCAAACACTAGAAACTGTTTTGTCAAACACTAGAAACTGTTTTGTCAAACACTAGAAACTGTTTTGTCAAATACTAGTAACTGTGTTGTCAAATATTAGAAACTGTTTTGTCAAACACTAGAAACTGTTTTGTCAAATACTAGTAAGTGTGTTTTTAAATATTAAACTATTTTATCAAACACTAGAAACTGTTTTGTCAAACACTAGAAACTGTTTTGTCAAACACTAGAAACTGTTTTGTCAACCACTAGAAACTGTTTTGTCAAATACTAGTAACTGTGTTGTCAAATATTAGAAACTGTTTTGTCAACCACTAGAAACTGTTTTGTCAAATACTAGTAACTGTGTTGTCAAATATTAGAAACTGTTTTGTCAACCACTAGAAACTGTTTTGTCAAATACTAGTAACTGTGTTGTCAAATATTAGAAACTGTTTTGTCAACCACTAGAAACTGTTTTGTCAAATACTAGTAACTGTGTTGTCAAATATTAGAAACTGTTTTGTCAACCACTAGAAACTGTTTTGTCAAATACTAGTAACTGTGTTGTCAAATATTAGAAACTGTTTTGTCAACCACTAGAAACTGTTTTGTCAAATACTAGTAACTGTGTTGTCAAATATTAGAAACTGTTTTGTCAAACACTAGAAACTGTTTTGTCAAATACTAGTAAGTGTGTTTTTAAATATTAAACTATTTTATCAAACACTAGAAACTGTTCTGTCAAACACTAGAAACTGTTTTGTCAAACACTAGAAACTGGTTTGTCAAATACTAGTAAGTGTGTTTTTAAATATTAAACTATTTTATCAAACACTAGAAACTGTTTTGTCAAACACTAGAAACTGTTTTGTCAAACACTAGAAACTGTTTTGTCAAACACTAGAAACTGTTTTGTCAAACACTAGAAACTGTTTTGTCAAACACTAGAAACTGTTTTGTCAAACACTAGAAACTGTTTTGTCAAATACTAGTAACTGTGTTGTCAAATATTTGAAACTATTTGATCAAATACTAGAAACTGTTTTGCTAAATACTAGTAACTGTGTTGCCAAATATTAAAAACTATTTGGTCAAATAAAAGAAATTGTGTTGTCAAATATAAGAACCTATTTTGTAAAAAAATTGAAATTAGTTTTGTTGTTGTTGATGATTATAAGTGCGTAGTATTAACTAGTGTTGCAACTTATGTTGCTTACCTATGCCTGTTGTAAAAATCTACTGAGGCATCACTCAAAGAAAGAGCAGAAGAATTCTCCTGAAAAATTTATAACACCAACTGCGATTTCCAACTTGACTACTAAGCGGGGCGATTATATCACTATACTCACGGGAAAGCCTTGATGGATGGACATAAAAGATATAATAATTTAAATACATACATATCATCACGCCATATCCCTTGCAGGGTAGGCAGAGAGAACAGAGTGCCAGAGAACTCTATCTCTGCATACTTCACTCGCTTCCTCATAATTCTCTTCATACACGCTCGCCGGTTTCGGAGACTCTTAACTCCACCTTCCTTCAGTACATGACCGATCTGGTCTAGGTAGGTTAGTCTCGGTCTCCCTCGGTACCTACATCCTTCCACTTTGGCATTGTATATCTTCTTAACCAGACGTTCGTTCGGCATTCTTTCCACATGTCCGAACCATCGGAGCATGCCCTTTCGCATCTTTACACCGATACTCTCTTTCATACCTACTCGCTCTCTTACGTCGTCGTTACGAATGCGGTCGGTCAGCAATAATAGTAATAATTTAAATGAAACGATTTTTTATTGCAGGCGCCATTAGCTATCCCAGAGAACTTCGCCGCAGAGCAGAATGATCACAGCGAGACATTTATACTCGCCAAAGACAGAATACGGACATTATCGAATAGGTAAATATCATTATTTGTTATTTCAATATTTGGCATATTTCTCTCTATAGTAGCAGCAAAGAATATTACATACAGCACCCAGTAATAAATATTGTACATTGATCGTTGAAAAGGGGCAATCGGTTTTTAATATTCTTTTTTGCTTGATTAGATCAGAGCTGTCGGAGCACGAGGCGTCAGGCGGTATCTTCAAGGCTTTGGTTGAACAAACCGGCAGGGAGACCGCGGCTATATTGTATCAAATGGCAGAAGAGGTATGTACTATTGACATTTTAATATTTCCAGCTTCTAAGAAGACAATTTGTTTTTATTGAAGATATTTGAGAGTATTGTGGTGTTAGAATGATTTGGAAAATATATTGCGACTATTTTTTAAATTTTATCTGTCTGTTGATTTAATTGCGATTCGCACTAAATCTAATAGGTAAAGATCAGGTGATTTGTTTTTACTATTCCGAAGTTGAGGATACTTTTCAGCAATTATTGTCAATTTTACATTTTGTTTGAAACCAATTCAAAATAATGTACCTTCGGATCGGAATGTGGCTAACAACTGAGAAGATCCGACAAAAAATTCAAAAAATTCGGCGTGCTCATATTTCGTATAAAATTCATATTCAGGTGACAAGAACGTCTAAAAAATCTGTAATAGTTTTTAATATTTCATATTGTGTGATCACTCATGTAATTGTTGGAATTCATTAAAATACTATATCTTCTCCGTGTGGTGACGGGGTAAAAATACAATTACCATCCCTATCTTACCCGTGGGTGATCGTAAGAGATGACTATGGTATATAAAACGTATATAACATCTATGCAAGAGAAGAAAAACCAATACATCTGACCAACGTGGTATAGTAGGTCAATTTCCTTTCCATTATGGAGGCTCGAGCCCAACAGTGGGACATATATGACCCGAGGTGAAAAGTACTATATAGGGATAACGCATTGTTCTAAATAATGGACTCTCGTATCGACCACGCAAGACATTTTTAAAGCGATTCAAGAATAATTTATCTGAGTATTTTTTTTTGTGATATGATTATGGAGTTATATCACAAAAAAGATATGGCATCCAATTTGAAAATTTTGCATTTATAGTTTAATATTAATATTTATTAATTATTTTTACAGAGCTACAGTAAAATGTTAGCAACAAAGAAGAATTCTTGAACGGAAAAATTTATCTACATTCCTTATACAACCTACATTTTGTAACTACATATTGTAATATTAAACATCTGAACAATTTTATTTAGAAGATTATCGACCATATCCATGTCATGTCTATATAGGCTTCGATTGTTACAATAGAATAACTTACTTGTAGCAAAAATTATTGTTTTACCTGTGTTTACATACACAGCTCGTGCTGAAGCCTCGGCTTTGTTTCCCACATAGTATGAGGTCTAGTTGTTTGTTTCTTATAATTTTTTTATGCTATTCACAAATGATTATACTGAGTTTGAGTGTTATTTGTGTGGATTAATTGTATATTTTACAACGTATCCTGACAACAAACATTTATTTCTTAATTTAGACATTTTTTTTTTAAATGTTCACTAACATTTTTATTCAGAAATGTTTTTTTTTTGAAAAGGTTACGCGCTTGGTTTTTGATCTTCTAAAAATACGAGCAGATGTTTTGTAAACATCATTAATATATTTATAAAATCCGATTACGAAATGAAAAATGATGTCGCAAGCGGGATTCGAACCCGCGCCTATTGGGATTATTTCGTAATCGGATTTTATAAATAATTAAGCATATTAAATGCTAAATTTCAGTAATTTCAATCATTAATATATTATTATATATCGCTGTAAGTATCATCCAGATTGGACAAGTGCCGTGAGTTTGCGACTGCCATTCGCAAGGTCGCGGATTCGAATCATAAGTCTGGGATAAATGAGGAATTGTTAAGTTTATATGATGATTTACCTTGAATTTTGACCATATCTCAACAGATTTTTTTTTGTGGATAAATATGCGTACAACTTGGATAAACCCTTAAGGGATAAAGTCGATAGACTGTAAAAAAAATCTAAATTTAATAAACAGTTACCCAATTACTAAAATCGGGGACATGGGCCTGTAAAACTGTGGGAGGCCTAACCCATTTAGGTGCAGTATTTAAAATTAATTTATTAAGTTTAGTATTAAAAATATCACATTGCAAGATTAAATCTTTATTATAATTTATTTAGTACAAAATTATTCAAAATATTTATTAATTATAGGTTTATTATTGATATTTTAAATCTATTGTACGCTTTACTTTCAGGCTGTTGCAATCCTAGAGGGTTATCGCTGGGGTGTGGTAGGTGATACCTCTAGGACTCGTCCAAAATCACAATTATATATACCTACGAATACTTACAAAAGGTCTTAAGATCTTATAGTTTTTAACAGAAGGTGCCTTTTTAAAATAAAGTGATAGACTTGTTGATGCCTTAACAAATCAATTCAATGCAAATAAAAATTGGTCTTAGTTAAATATATCACATGTTTTAATTAATATTTTATAGGTAGATGTCGCCCCAATTTATCAGTTTGACAGATGTCATCTATGTCAATTAATCTTATCACGCATGTCAAACTTTCAAGGCTTGTAGAAATTAGAGCGACATTGTGTCTTTGTAACCTATTCTCTCACTTTTAGTTGGCACTGAACGCGCTTGAGTAACTCACATGGGAATAGTCTATTAAGTAGAAGCTGGCAGCTACTCGCGATGGCCTATCAACGAAATCTTTCAGCTTATCGCATTACGGTAGGTATGCGATAAGATGAAACATTTCTTTTACACGTCAGCTCTGAGCCTGTATTCACTAATCAGTGCGGCAGATTTGATGTAATTGTCCACAAATACACTGGCTCGTCTTAAGTATTTAGTTATGGCGACTTTTACACCAACCTGGGCCAACTTCATCTGTCGCAGTCTGGTTAACAATTACATTCCAAAGAAGGGGTCAGGCCAGTCAAATAACTAATGCAATATGTACGAAGGAAGGGGAGTACATATTGGGTCCATTAGTTAATATAACAGCATGATAATGATGGGCACGGGCTCTTTATGTCATCTGCTTCAAATGATATATCCGTCAAATATGTCATATTCGTCAATTATGTCACAACTGTCAATTATGTCATCCTTGTC
This sequence comes from Lymantria monacha, assembly GCA_905163515.2. NCBI lineage: Eukaryota > Metazoa > Arthropoda > Insecta > Lepidoptera > Erebidae > Lymantria > Lymantria monacha. The sequence goes on along the minus strand of LR991104.1, from coordinate 15,534,711 downwards.
AATCGTGTCGCGTATTTAATTACTTACTACTGAGGCTGCGACTAGGTGTTTTTGGTCAGTATATATTTTTGTACTTTGTAGTGCTGGGATGCTATGATTCATTATAATTGTTATACGCTGGTTCGTCTACCATCTGGAATATCACAAATCTTATAGGTTTAATGTTTATAGAGTGTATTTAATTTTTCATCAGAAATGATATTCTCGAAGTATTTTAAAACACTGTGTTTTGTAATTAGTAATTAACACCAATTGTAGCTGATTTTATATGCAAATTCAATTTGTCTATTATGCTAATTATATATTAGTAAAATAATAGTTAAAATGTACATTAGTTTCCAATTGTTTATAGAAATAAATAGTTATTTGTGGCATGTATGGTAAAGGGTTCTTATATTTTAAAGCCCCAAAATATAAGTATGACAATGATAAATCTTGTACTTATTTTAGTTTTAAACGTTAATAAAATGCTGTTCACATAATTGCGATGATAAAAGTTTTGTCTTCCGAGTCTTGTTTCTTTTTAAGTTTCAATTCTCTCACCAAAAGGTAGAAAATACTATCTATTAAGTTATTCTTCAGGTTATCTAAAGGATTGCACAAAAAATGTAGTTATACTAGGAACAAATCGAGTATTGTTATAAAATAATATTGCCGTTTACTTAATTTTTAATATTCGTAGGATTTTGTTTGTTTGATTGTCATTATAGTAGTATTTTTATGTGAAATGAAAACTTAATTTTAGCATTTAAAACTGAAGTATTTATATAATTATAATATTTACAAGATATATAACTATATTATTTCAATCATATTGTTACAACATTACGTCCGTATTTTTTTTTTTGTAAACAAAATGTCATTTGATTTTATATTGTTGTACTATGGAGGGTAAAAACTAAGGAGAGCCATCTTGTATGGGGGATTAGCCCAAAAAGTGTCCACTTGTAAACAGCAAATTATTGTTCGAACACTCACCGAAATAGCGCTAGTGTAGCAAGTGGAAATGATATGAACGTAGCAGTAATAAGCAGAGTGAAGTGTGCTGAGTTACGTAGTCAACTGTGATTTGATAAATAATAACCTATGAAATTTGTGGCGCTCTTTTTAAAATGCTTCCACTTGCTACTATAGCGCCACCTTAATTTGCTCCCGTTCATTGGACACTTCTTAATACACTGAGATGGTACTCCTTAGTTTTTACCCTCCATATGTTGTACAAACGCGTTGGGCGGTTGTGTCTTACCATAGACACGGCTGCGATCGTAGTGATGTACTTAATGTGATATAGCCAATAAATATTTTTTTGATTGTAAACGAGATTTTTTATTTACACAATAATCTAATCAAAATTGTTAAATATTGCAATTGCTCTCTTGGCGACTACGAATACTGACAACTATTACGTTGCTCATGAGTATAGTAAAAGAAGACTAAGAGCTTAACATAGGTTTTGATTACACCATCTGATGCCGTCTAGTCAACAATTACATACAAAAGGAAAGTTGACGCCAGACCGACGGCCGCTCGTAAAATTATTATCATTTTTTTTTTTGCAATATTTACGATAGTGGAAAAATGTATATTGTGTATACCAAAGTAATTGAGATAAGAGAATAAATATAAATATGAACATCATCATCTCAAATCGTATACGTCGCACTGCTGGACTCGAACCTCCTCTACAATAAGAGGGAAATTGACCTACTATGCTGGTGGAATTTTCCTTGCATAGATGTTTACATGCATATTATATCCCTTAGTCATATTTTACGACGCCCATCGCAAGATAGGGAGTGGTGAAATGTATATTTACCCCGGTACCACATAGAAAGGTAGTGATAATGATGATGATTGCTAAATTTTGCTAGGAGAAAACATTTAATTAATACTAAAATCGATTAAGGGCATGTAAGTATTTTTTTTTAATTTTTTTTTATTGGGACTAATCCCACCACACATTCCCACCATTGTAACTCCTGTAAGCCAGGATCCACAATGGTCACCATAAATGACACCGAGGTTTGACCCTCAGGCAGTCCCGGGAAATGATTTTAATTGTCTTGGAACCCGCAACAAATTTAATTAGAAAAGTTAAAGAGGAGGAGTTGGAAAAGAGTGATTCCACTTCCCTCTCAGGCAAAGCGGGAGACAGAAAGCAATATTGACTAGTCAGCCAATAAGTAAAGGGTTGTACAGCTACGATAAGCGCAGCAGTACGGCACCACGGATACGGGATAACTTGACGGGGCCTATATGTGAGCCTTAAGATTGGTTGCAGTAGTAGGTATGGCAGAAACGCCTAAACGCACGGAAATTTTCTCGAGTTGCTACAAGATCCGTATAGTATACTACTCCAGATGTTACTTGCAAACTGTCTAACATAAGGTCGCGCTCGTTACGCCAGAGATCGCACTCCCAGAGAATGTGATGTGCTGATTGTTCATACTCGCGGTTATTTGTAGAACATTGACATAGTGGTGAAGGTACGAGTTTAAAAGAAAATAATTTACTTTTAAAGTTGCCATGGCCAGTTAGAAATTGGGCTACACAATGGTCAACCTCCAGCCACACTCTCTCTAGGCGCTCGCGGACGCATGGGAAAAATAGATAGAGGTGACGGCCCTTCGATGATGAATCCCATCTTTCTTGCCATTCAATTAAAAGTTTTTCATAGACAACGGACTGCGGTGCAAAACAATCGAGCGATTTTATTACGGTCGCGCGGTAGAAGGAAATCTGTGTTCATATTTTCCCTTGTCGTGTAATACATTGATGCCCGTCTCTGAATCTCCAAGTCAACCGGAAGTACACCCGCGAGTACTGGCAAGACCTCGGTACTGACCGTCCTGTAGGCTTTACACAAGAATATTAAGGCCAATCGTTGACTTTGTAATAATTTAAGGCGAGCTGCCCCTATGGTAGCCCTATCAGCCCAAACGGGTGCAGCGTAACAAATACACCCCAAATATGTGGCCATATATATAGTTTTCAGTGTATTAAAACGAAGGCCCCAGGTAGACGTTGATATTCTAGTAAGCGCATAGAAATTTCGTTTCGCTTTTTCACCTACAGTTTTAATATGCTCGACAAATGAAAAATTTTTTTCTAAGAGTAGACCAAGATAGCAAACTGAATCTTTCTTTTTGATTGTCATATTATTGAATTTTATACGCGGCAACGATTGTAAATTTCCTTTTAATAAAAGGTGATACGTTTTTTGTGGGGCAAATGTAAGCCGATTTCGTGTGGCCCCATTCGAATATATTATTGAGACAAATTTCTGCTAATTTCTCTAAACCGTCTCTAGTATTGGATTCTACGAGTAGAAGACCGTCGTCGGCATAACCGATCAATTGACAGTGTTTCGGCAGAGGTAATTCGAGGAAATCGTCAAAACCTAAATTCCATAGATATGGACTTAGCACCGAACCTTGGGGGAAGCCCATCGTCAGTGGCTTCGACACAGCATGGTGACCAAGTTTCAGTTTAGTTGAGCTTTGTGAAAAGTATGACTGTATAATTAGGTAGATGTTCCTATAGCACCCACGAGTCTTTAATTTAAGAAGTAGCATTGGCCACCAGGCGTTGTCGAAGGCACCTGAGATATCCAGGAAAACGCCTAGCACGTATTTAAAAGCGGATGTATTAATAACTTTTTTCACCGCAATGGCTGCGTCGATAGTTGATTTACCGCGAGTGAAGCCGAATTGCTTATGGTTGAATGTTGGTCCACCCGGCAATAAACGAGGAACAATTAGCCGTTCTAAGAGTTTGCCTAGTGAGGGCAATAAGGTGATTGGTCGATATGATTTCGGGTCATCTGGTGACTTATCACCGCCTTTAGGAATTATCCGTATATATCTGCGACACCATGACCGAGGAAAAATACCTTCAGATATAAAACGATTAAAAACCATTAACATTGAGCTGCCCGATGCTCGACTAGCTTCTTTGATCATTTTATTTGATATTTTGTTTTCACCAGCAGCTTTGTTGAGGGGAAGAGCTCTAACGGTAAACGGCATGTAAGTATATAGGTACCGGGGTAGACCGAGACTAACCTACCTAGACCAGATCGGTCACGTACTGAAGGAAGTTGGAGACATGAGTCTCCGAAACCGGCGAGCATGTACGAAGAGAATTATGAATTTTGAGGAAGCGGGTGAAGGGAAATGCGGAAAATCTGTGGAGTAAGGCTGACCGACCGCATTCGTAACGACGACGTAACAGAGCGAGTAGGTATGAAAGAGGGTATTGGTGTAAAGATGCGAAAGGGCATGCTCCGATGGTTCGGACATGTGGAAAGAATGCCGAACGAACGTCTGGTTAAGAAGATATACAATGCGAAAGTGGAAGGATGTAGGTACCGGGGGAGACCGAGAATAACCTACCTAGACCAGATCGGTCATGTACTGAAGGAAGGTAGAGTCAAGAGTCTCCGAAACCGGCGAGCGTGTATGAAGAGAATTATGAATGTTGAGGAAGCGAGTGAAGTATGCAAGGATAGAGTTCTCTGGCACTCTGTTCTCTCTGTCTACAACATCCCACTGTCTTACAAGTAACATGAATTACTATATTTTATAATGATTATTGTGTTCCTTATTACAGCAAAATACTCTGTAAAATTCGTTCAAAAAACTAAAAACGTCTGTCATGTGAGTTATACGTTTTATAACCTCAACATTTTCAATAAAAAATGTGTTATGGTAAACTCGTCATCAATAAGTTTTACAAACTAATATTTTATTTTAAAACTAGTCAAATATAAAATCATCATCATTTGACTGCACAAATGGTGTAGTGGTTAAGATAACCGACCTTCCGTGTCAGTGCCATGGATTCGATTCCCACATAGGACAATACATTGTGCGACCCACAGTGTTATTCTGAGTCCTGGGTGTAATTTGTCTGCGTTAATTGCATGTTTGTAAAGTCCCCCGCGTTACAAAAATTATTATTCCTTTAGTGCTAGACTTAAAAAAAAAATGTCAGCCTATTGCCGTCCACAGCTGAACGTAGGTGTAATTGTAAAATAGTACTTGACATTTGTGTCAATTTTCTTTTGTTCTGATTTATATTTTAGTTTTTGAGACAATATGGTTATCTTGTTAGGATGCTCATCATTTCAGGATGTCACGAGTGTGGTGCACCAGTAGACGGTGCGCGTCACCCTCTGGAGATATGCTCCGCCTGCGGACCCCAGCGCCATGTCCTATCGGCGGGCGTTAGGAGAGACCTGTCGTTGTCGACCATCATCTCGAAGATGCTTGACAGTGACAGATGCTGGTCGTCGATGGCCTCCTTTAATGAGGCCATCATGAAAAGGAAGGAGGTCACGGAGCGGGAACGCGGGGCGCTTGCGTCCGCTGACTCACTCCGCCACCGGCGACCGGGGAGGAGGCGCCGTTATGCGCACCTCCTCCCACCACCTTGAGAGACGATAGGACGTGGCCAGAAAGCCAAGCGTTGGGGCGCCGGAGATCGAATGTCAGTCGAACTCTCCGGCGCCCCGTATAAGCGTGGAAGGAGCCGCTGTAGTTTTGGTCGGGCTTCAGCTGGCCGGTGAGTCCCACACTCCCTCGTGTCCGTCACCGATGGGGGATAGCGCGTAAATGCGTTTCCACAGCAATAACAAAAAAAAAAGGATGCTCATCATTTAATTTTTTCTTATAATAAAATGGTACTGAAAATTTGAATCAATAATGACATTTGGTTTCCTCATGCCTTACTTTGAAAATTTAAAGGAACCTTCGGTTTGATTTTTAGTTATGAATTGGTTATTTTTTTATTTATATCATTTTATTTGATTCTTAATCTGATAAATTGTTAATATGAATCTCTTAGGTTCATTACTGGAATACAAAAAGCATATAGATCTTTAAATAATAGAAAAATCGATTTTTGGCAAATCGATTAATATTGAATAAAGAAAAATCGATTTTTATTTAATCGATTCTTTTCCATTAACCTCACATCCCTATATGAAATCACTGGGTAAGAATGAACAATAGTGGGCTTTTTTAAGCGTAATTTTATTATGCATATGGTGACAGACTAGGGGTGTCCACTTTGAAAAAACATCGATGTTTTTATCGATTCGATAAATCGAAACTGTACATCGATGTCTTTCGATGTATCGGATGAAAACATCGATGTTTTGTAAACATCGAGTACTTTTTCTAAAATATATTACAAAGCTAAAGTCATATCAAAAGTGATACTTCTCAAAACAGGTCTTCTTTCTAGAGTGAAAATTTTTGTATTTGAAAGTTATGAAAAGAGCAAAATCCATTATTTTATTACAGTTTAAGTAATTCATAGACAACTCACTGACTCTTTCTTGCTTGCGTAGTGCTGCCCATATCAGTGCTTCCAACTGCCTACATCATTTCTATGTTGGCCAAACCGGCACGGCCAGATTTTTTAAAATCTTTATTGGTATATTTTATTATGACTTTATTTTCGATAATTTTATAATTTTTTTTTTATGTTTTGTGGCATTTAAATTCATTTTCACTTTAAAACAACATTTACTTAATGCACAATTACACTGTCTTATATAGTGCGAAATTTCGATACTCCTCAAAATATACATATATTTTATTAAATATTGACAATATTTATATTATATATGTATGCATTGTTGTTATACTTATGTTAAAATTATTCATACATCGTTACACACAAACACACACATACTCTGACACTTTTTATACTTGTCATGTTTTTAATAATTTCTTTAAAATGTACCAGGTGTTGGCAGAATATCAGCGCTATTTTATAAAATAAAATAGCCATAGCTGAGCCAATAGCCTTTTTTGTTTCTCGTTAATGTCATTTTATACCAGAAGTTGTTTTCTTTAGTTATGTTTATTTTCATTAGTTTTTAACGAGAACAAAATAAATGTTTTCTTTCTTTTATACCCATTCCAATCCCTTATAAAACTGTAATTTATTATTAAAAAAATATTTATATTACTTTGAAATATCATTGAATCATTTATTTAAACATAAATTTGAGTTTTTGTGACATTAACTGGTTGTCATCGATTCGATGTTTTATGAAAAAACATCGATGCATCGAGTATATCGATAGCTTTTCAAAACATCGGATCGATTCGATGTATCGCATTGTAAACATCGATGTTTTCGATGTATATCGAATATCCCTATGACAGACGAGTTAGCAGCACATTGTATGGTAAACGTTACTGTGGTGGTTTTGTCGCAAAAAAAAAGTCACGATCCTGGCACACTTTCCTCACAGTGATTAATCTTAAATCATGCTCTACAGTTAGGTGTACACTAAATATGATCTTTCACCTTCAAATTTCCAATTTAATCCAGAAACCACGATATGATCTTCCACTTGTAAATAAAACAATAATCAGTAAACACACCATTTATTTAAACATTGGTCCCATTCAATAACATAATTTTAAACATAAATATGTCATACGACATAACCACAGTTCGAATGCAAACAATAGTTGAACTAAATTCATATAGTTATAAGAGATCTGTAATAGATATTTATACTGAACGACTCAGCGAATGAAATTTTAGTTCAGTAATTTTTAACTATTAAATAACAATATTGTAATACATAATAAAATATCAACAAAAAAAAAAATAAGCTATGATTATGAATATATATACTTTAACACTTCGATAAATTAATAGATAACACAAGCCTGCAAATAATGGGATCATGTCAGTTGTTGAAAAGTGAAAGGTCATTTCCGAAGTAATTTTAAGTAATTTGAAATTGGCGTAACTTGGTAAAGAAAAATCGTAATTGAACTCTGCGAAGTTCTCTCGTTGAAGAGAAAATGTAGTACTATATGATACGACTAAAGAAAAACCCCCAAAAAATTCCGTGTCTTCTGTACATAACCTCGAAAGTAACCAAAAACGCTATTTTTTTGGGTATATAACCTCAAATATCTCAAAATCCTGACGTGATGGGCCAATTCTAACTCCGGATTCGGATTCTACGCAAACAATTACTTCGGATATAACCCTCCTCTTTCTAACAACAAAACCATGTTGGCCTGTGTTTATTAAATAAATTGATAAGTTAATCAAATCTATGCCTCAAATTGGTCTAGGGAACTCTGTGCCCCTGCTCTCTAGTAGGAGGTTTATTATTAGCTACGTCAAAAGCCACATATTCACGATCGGTATCACTCGGCATAAGTATAATAACAACGTGTTGAAATATATATATATTTAGAAGCATAGTAACAACAAAATATATAAAAATATAGGAATGTTTATTTTTGTACAAATACATAGCCGGAGCATATTGTGATATTTATGAAAGGACATGCATATAGAATCGTTTCGTTTACACAAATTATTTCATATTAAAATTGCTGTGTACAATTTGTCAGCAATTTACAGAAATTACATAAAATTTGCTTTAAATTTACAGAATTTACGTAAAATTTGCTTTAAATTTACAGGATTTATGTTAAATTTGTATTAAATTTAAAAAAATCCGTTAAATTTACGAATTTTACAGAATTTACGTGACATACGTCTACAATCTGATTGTTGTTGATATATACAATAACATTATATCACTTTTAGCGTAACTTTAAATTATTGCTCGCAACGAAGTTTCACTTCGTAAAGCTTTGCAAAAATCATAACAATTGAATAGGACGGACCTATTACAATAACATTTTAATGTAAGCTAAAGGTAACAATTTTTTATCTTGCTTCACAATTATAGCGTAAGCAATCTACGCCTTGATTATTTTTAAATGCAACATCAAGGGAATATACCCCCATAACTCGTATATACATACATAATCCTATAACCCACCCCCCCCCTTTTTTCTTTTCCAATCGCAGGCTATGGTCTGGGCACAACACGTCCGATCCGTCCAAGGCGACGGAAGGGTGGCGTGGGGCCCCAAACCCCATAGCATCACTTATCATCGGGCTGACCACCGTTATCGATTCCATGACTACGGTGTATATTCCCCTGACCGTATATCGGTCACGTTGTACACTTTTAAATAAAATCTAATTAACTATATGGTGTCCAATTAAAATCTATATAATGCTACCATCAAATGGAATTATTATGGCTACAAATCGATAACAGCGGATGAAGGCAAACCCCGAAATAAAATTTAATGTCTTCTGGTCAGTGTATAGGAGGGTAGTTGCCCTCTTATTTCAAAGGAGGCTTATGTCCGATAGCAGAACACAAATAGGCTGAGTAAAGATTTACAGAGCTATCCCACGCCCAGCAGTGGGAAGTGGGTGCAATGTGATGATAATTTGTGATTTAACCAAGGAATTTCAAGATCATAAAATATGATAGTGGAATATTATCAATATATTAATTATTACTAATATTTTTTTTTATAATGCATATAAATTTGAGAAAATTGTGCATAAAGAACTTTCAAGCTTTTGAACTCATTATATGACGCATATTCTATCCCTTTCTCGCAAAGCGATGATTTTTATTATATCTTTTTACACATTTGAAGCTGGGTAAAAATACAATTTAAATTGAAAATACTAAGCAAGTTAAAATTAATAATAACTGAGTACCAAACTCGGTAAATTGAAACCTGTATTTAAGGTACTGGGTAAATTACAATTTCCATTAGAAATACTAATTAAGTTGAAATCGCAAATACAAATACAAGAAATTGATTACATGCAGAGTAAATTGAAATACAAGATATATTTCTATACTCAGTAAATTGTAATCTACAATTTGCTTATTTAATAAACTGAATATTAATTTTCAGATTCAATACTTTGAATGTTTTTTCATATCCAGTCAATTGTACTCATATTGTATGTCATCGGTAAGTTAAAACTTTTGATACTTAGTAAATTATAGCCTCTACATTTTGATACACAGTAAATTACAACCTGCATTTCAATACACATTAAAGTGACACCTGCACCTTAATACACAGTAAAACCTGTAATTTGATACATAGTAAATTAAAAGCTGTATTTTGATACATAGTAAGTTGGAACCTGCATTATGACAGTATAGTAATTTCTGTTTTTTATTTATCTTTCATATTTAATAGTTTATACGCAAAATAAATGAAACTTTATACCTCTATTAGATGTTTGAATGTTTTCTTCAACACCCATGTCGAGTTCATATTTTGTTTGGTTTTATATAAAATAACAATATTTTCTTTTATATGATATGGTTGAACTGCATTAATATGTATGTAAAATACGTTTTTTATTTTTTTTAAAAAGACTCTCCACCCTGCACAAAGGAAATAATCCTTGTATTGCGGGTGACTTTACAAAGATGCAATTAACGCAGAAGAATTACACCCAGACCCAGTACAACACTTTGTGGATCGCGCAAAGTATTGTCCTGGGTAGGAATCGAACCCACGGAACTGGCACGGAGGGTCGGTATATTAACCACTACGCTATCTGTGCAGTCGTCGTTTTCTTTGACATTATGGCGTTGCGTAGGTCTATAGCAGTTTTCATACACATATTTAATGGAATATTGTATATAATATGGATAGTTATATATATATTTATATATCATATAAAAAGTTCAGCAGTTACAATCACACAAACAAACACTAAGACCCAAATAAATATATTTTCCCTAAGCAATTTGTTGCATCTAGTATATACAATATTATATATATAATTAAACTAAATCAATGGTCCATATCTAACGTTGATAATTTTCTCACAAATTCCGATCGCTGAGATGGTGTTAATTGCTGAAAAAAAAGAAGGAAAATTAATTATTTTGAAGAGTGTACTGATAGAACTTTCCGTGTGGTGACGGAATAAGAATACAATTCACCACCCCCTATCTTACCCGTGGGTGATCGTAAGAGACGACTAAGGGATTTAAAACGCATATAACATCTATGCAAGAGAAGGAAAACTCGAAACAAAACACTATACCAACACGTCTGACCAGCGTGGTGTAGTAGGTAAATTTCCCTCCCATTATGAAGACGGCTCGAGCCCAGTAGTGGGACATATATGAGCTGAAATGATGATGATGATGATGACCGATAGACCATAGAAGTAAGAACCATGAAACACTTACCAATACGAGACTGTTGACGGCTTGTAGTAGTGCATCTTGATGTATGGCTCGAAGGTTCTTCTCCAGCACAGAGTCCTCGTCTCCGGCTTGCTCTTCTAGCCAGTGGCATACAGCCTCGTTATCATGCTCCCATTGGTGCGACTGTGAAATGAATAAGATATTTTAAGGGTATATAATTACAATTGAATCGTTTTGTTGTGTGCGGGCAGATACGAATTTTATCCCATCGCTCATGGGTGTCGTAAAAGGCGACTAAAGCTTTAGATCGACCTGGACCAGATAGATCTGATGCCGTCTGATATTTCCAAGGAGGGTTGACGGTCATAAAACTATTGTCACGAATTTTACAATATGAATGATAGAATAAGAGTGCATATTGCATCGACCACAAGTACCTAATTGGGATAAGAGCAGGAGGACGATATTTGATATGCTGTATTCAGAAACTGGTAGATGCAAGAGTAAATGTGAGTATCACCTGTGTCTCCCCCCGATCCTCAGTGAACCATCTCCTTAGTGTTGCAGCGGCTGCGCCCTGGTCCATCTTGTCGCCTAGTTTTACGGCGGCCTGCACCCGCCTCTCCTGTTCGTTCTGACGCAGTAGACGTTTCAATCGCCAGTAGAACAAACGGCGAGAATCGCGCCATGGTATTATGTCCTGAAATTATTGTGTTTTAATCATTAATTCAAAAGTAGCGAGTTCAATATGAATAAGATAGGAAACTGAATGGAGAGCTTTAGAAGAGGCAGGTTTAGAAGAGTAGTTAGTTCTAATAGTGGTAGGACCCCGCTGTTGACAGTTTTCTGTCTACAGCCGCGGGCCGGTCCGTCCGGGTTAGTACCACACTCTCGTAGAAGATCGACGTCTGAGTAATGGCAATGTGCTATTGCGCTTCGTTCGGTGAGCGAGAGAGCCGGAAGCCCAACTGGGTGGGTTTGGAGATTTTATTGGTAGGCTGCGGCCTAAGCTATACCCTTGATATGGCAAATGTCCATCGGCGGCAGTGATACTTACCATCACTTGTGCAGCTTGCTCGTTTGCCACCATAAGCAATAAATTTATACTAGAAGAACTACCGTTTGTCAGCATTATTAAAATTCAACAGTAATTAATAGCATATTAATTAAGTTAGCTTTTGAATTATTAAAAAATACTATTTGATAATGAATAAAACAAATTTAAACTTGGATACTGTAATCGTTGAGAGATCTTACGGTCACATGAATTAGCTCATTAAAATATTAGGAACTAAAAAAATGTAAAAAACAAAACTTCTATTGATACTTTTGATTGATTCTATTGATCGTTATCAAATTTCAAATGATTACTGTCTAATTTAATCTTAAGATTTAGGAGATACTTACGAATATGCATCCCTTCTCTAACATTCTCTCAGCGGTGTCGTGAAGTTCAGCGAATTGTACGGCGATCTGAAACGATACATATTTATTGCAGTGGATTCTGTCTGATGGCTACAAATAATACCAACCCTTACATTGACCGTGAATATCGTAAAAGACGAATTTTATGTCCAATTGGGCCAATTAGAAATAGTCTGGTCAACAATTACATTCTCAAGAAGGGTTGATGTTGGACATTAGTAAAATTTTTGCAATCTATCATTTATATGCTTACTAGCAGACTCGGCCACGCGTTGCTGTGGCTAAGGTAGCCTCAGTAACATGTTTTGCTGTTATGCTATGCCGTTATGCTAATAAATTATAGCTTATATGAAACGTTTGTACGTTTAACATAACGCCATCTATTAAATACTTACTCAATCCAGTCAACAGATACCGCTATCTGTTAGAATCGTTTTGAGATAACAAATAATTGTGACTGTCAAATACAAATAATTTGCAATAAAATAATATTGCGACTATAAATTGAGATGAAAGCTATACTATCTTTTAAGTTGGATAAAACTACACATGCTGTGAAAATTTGATTAAAATCGGTTAAGCACTATAGGAGTCCGTCGCGGACAAACAACGTGACGCGTAATTTATATATATATTAAGATAATATCTATGCAAGAGCTAGAAACCACCAAATAAAAACCCATACCAACTCGTCTCAGTGGTAGTAGGTATAGTAAGTCAATTCCCTTCCTATTGCGAAGAAGGTACGAGTCCAGCTGTCTGACATTTATGAGTTAAGATGATTTTCTTACAGAAACAGCAGAGGTATTTATCTGGTAAATTATTATCGCCAACTGCGATTATCAAGCGTCTTGCTGGTGATTACGATAAAAGAAAATGTTGATAAATTGTATTCTTATTATGTAACGATACCAAAAGGGGTACATTACCTCATGATAAATTGGACTCAATTCCTTCTCCCTTGTTTTGGTAGTCTTCTCAGCTGCCAATAGTTCCGTTTCGAGTTCACGAACGCGGGTCTCGGCTACAACGAAAGTATTTATTTGGTTTTATTTACATTATTAAATTACAGCCTTCTGCTCGCGGCATCACCCGCGTAAAAATAACTTACTCACAGTTAAACTATTATCCCAACAGAACGCAACACCGGGATAAAAAATATTTTATGTCTATCCAGGCAATAGTTTATCTGTATATAAATTTTCATCCAAAACCGTAAACGCGTGAGTAACATACGTCCAAACATCTTCACGTAGTGGTTGAGATATCAACCTAACACGACAATGTTATGGGTTCGATTCCCGCGCAGTATAATTAAGATTGCCTGTTATAGATGGTTGGGTATCGTCTGGATTTACCAGACATTTCATAAGATGTGCAGACTACCGACTAATAACAAAATCTCCCGACAAACCTTTGCCTTGTCTTTTCGTCATGTTTTACGACAATTTCAAAAAGGCACACATGGGTAATTCGCACGCGGTGTTCGAATATGGCGTTTAAGTATGACCTTTGATTTAATAAAAGCCGAGCTAATAAGATTAAATTTTGATGAAAATTACTCAAGTTTTAAATCTTATCTCAACAGTTCGAAAAGATCCAAATTGGTGAGATCAGTAAAAACTAATATTAAATAATTGTAAACAAAACGAAAAAAGTAATAATTTTCATTTAAGGACCTGTTTATCATAAAAATAAAGTGTACAATTTTAATTCGTATATATTTATGCAAACAGCAATCTCAAAATCCCAACATTTATAAACTTTATCGTATATACATACATATCATCACGCCATATCCCTTGCAGGGTAGGCAGAGAGAACAGAGTGCCAGAGAACTCTATCCTTGCATACTTCACTCGCTTCCTCAACATTCATAATTCTCTTCATTAACTTTATCCAAATATTCAAAGTTTTCTATCTGGCAACCCTTAATACAATACTTTGTGCGATTCAAACATTGTTATTCTGAGTTCGGGTGTAAGTTGTGTTCGTTAAATGTTTGTAAAGTCTCCCCGCAATATAAGAAATCTTCTCTTAAAGTCTTTAAACTAAAAAAACCTCAAGGAGGTTTTCTTATTGGTATGATGTATCACCAATAAATATTGCTCCAATTTTAGCATAATAAGACATTTTGAAGATTATTTATATCTCTAATAATTAAAATTAAGACTATTAAATAAAGCTCACCTTGTCTTCCAGCATCAGTTCTGACGAGATTATCATCTATGGACCCTCTGCGGTCCAGGCACTTTGATATTTCTTTAATTTGTTCCTTTAGTTCTATCAAAAAAATAAACAAAAAATATGATTAGAACTTTGGATTGCGAAAGCGCCTAGCACTAGTTTAGGCCGCTGGATATACCAAAGACAGTTCACCACCCATAATAAGACCTATTAAGTAAGTACGACTTTCGAGATTGACCTGGGCCAGTTCTGAATGGATAAGTGAAACGAAAGGTAGGAGTTAAAATACAATGTATTAGTTGTCGCTGTCAGTTTAGCGTGGCATAATGTATAGTTGAAAGATAAAAAATAATTTAATCACAGTCATTAGTAACTAATTTAGTAACGTCTAGCGAGAAAAAAAAAATCAATTCATCCAGATCGCTAACAAGGATTACCCTCTAGGCTTATCTGAAATGTCCATTAAAATCGCTCCAGCCGTTTTGGAGTACATAGGTAATATACATAGATACATAGTGCTGTGTAATAGCGGCTACAAATACTACCGACCCTTACTTTGCTCGTTTTGCTCGTGGATGTCGTAAAAGACGACTAAGAGCCTTATAAACACTAGTACTCTAGTACTAGTACTATGAAACAAGAGTACATATTGTATTGACCTCAAGTAATTGGGCTAAGAGTAGGAGAATGATGATATCATCAGTGCAAGACTATTTCAACACATTTGACCAATGCGCGATATAGTAGATCAATTTCCCTCCCAATGTGGAGGAGGTCCGAGTCCAACATTGGGATATATATGGACTGAGATGATGATGACGATGTTGAGTAAGTATAAGCACCTCTGTGACGCACTATGAACTACTTACTTGCCATATGTTTTTCAAAATATCTATCTATATATATATATATATATAAAAGAAAGTTGTGTTAGTTACAACACTTATAACTCGGGAACGGCTGGACCAATTTTTATGTATTTTATGTTTTTGAGTTTGTTGTCGTCGGTAGGATATAGGATATTAAAATATGATATTAATAAACAGAAAAAAATATTATTTTTAGTTTAATTAGTTCTAAACGTTCATTTGTTGATGATGTAACCAATGGAAACTGACAGCTCACGTCATTACGTGGTCTAATGGTTTGTTTAGAAAATACCGCGAAAAATTGAAATTAAATTTGATAGGATCAAATCTTTCCCGACAAAGCCGTAACGAAGTTACGCACGACAGAAGAACAATTTATTGCACGGGAAGACCGCCGCGTTAATATAGCCCAACTCCGTGCTTCTTAATCACAAGAGTAAAGCGAGGCAGGCCGTGCTGTTGACAATGCGAAATCGTCGAGCAAATCTCAGAGATCAACAATTAGTTATTTTTTATGGAATTTTTTAAGGAAAATGTCGTATAACACAAGGTAATTCTTCGTCTTGCTGGCACGTTATGAAAATACTTGATTTTTTTTTTGTTATTTATATATTATTCATATTTATTCAACATTCTCCTACTCTTATCCCAATTACTTGGGGTCGATACAACATGTACTCTTCTTTCATAGTACATATTGTAAAAGTTATTGTCAATAGTTTTATGACCGGCCGCCTATCAGACGTCAACCCTCCTTGGAAATGTAATTGTTGACCAAAGGGCATCAGATGGAGTTGGCCGAGGTCGTTATAAGGCTCTTAGTCGTCTTTTATGATATCCACGAGCAAAGTAAGGGTTGATAGTATTTGTAGCTGCTACCACACAGCTAAAAATAACTTAATAAATTTAAATTAATCGAAATCTGCTCATCTCATTCATTAACTGTTAGACGGAACGAAGTGTGCCGGGTCCGCTAGTACAATAATAAAGTAATGGTTGGATCAAATGGCAGAAATGGCACTCGATAACGAGTAACTGCTAGAACAGCCATCACTTCCATCAACCACAATACAGAGAACGGCGAGATGTCGCTATACCACTGATTGCTGAATACCACGAGTGGCAGTTACCACTTACACCGATACAAGCTGCTTATTTGCCGCCCAACAAAAAAATAATATCCTGCCCGAGATATTCAGATTATAAGACTTTCTACAAAAACTCACCAGTTATCCTGGAACCGCCTCTCAATAACTCTGGGTCGAGACGGTGCATAGTCTTCAGGATATCTCGTTGTTTATACTTCACTTCCACTATACCCTCAGCTTCTAACACTCCACCTCTATAAAAAAGAAAATATTTATCTCAGCACATATGTGTTACTTATTTTGCCTTTTAAGGTTTTTAATCAAGTTTAGTGCTGGGGCACTAAGTAAGTAATCCTTGTATTTGGGTGGATCTAATAAACATAATTACACAGACACAAATTACACCCAGATTCGGAACACCAATTTGTTAATCGCACAAAGTATTGTACTATGTGAATTTTGATCCCACGACAATTGGTACAGTTGATCGTTATCTTAACCGCTACAGTCACCGTTGTCATAACGACTGCCGAAATAATAAAAATGGTATCTGTTGTAATGTTATTAATGCAAGTTATATATCGAATAATCGCGCTCACCCACAGTCCGGGTAAAGTTGTCATAGCCATCTGAGGCTAACAACTAAGACACACAAAAAAAAAAAAAAAAAAAATCAAATCAAATCAAATCACAAGTCTTTTGAACTCCCTTGGATTCCACACATCAATAATTTATGGCGGCCTTTTCTAACACTCACCGTGCTTCAGGGTCCGCATACATTTCCATTCTTAGACTGTTAACGCTTGGATCCACGACGGCCCAGGCTCCACCTCTCAGCTCGGCACCAGGTGGGATATACACCAGTACGGGAGCGGTCGCGCCCCGCAAGGCACGCACGATTTCAGCTCCGAACTTCAGGATTTGCTCGTACATATCTATTGAAAGGTCACGGATGATTCACTTTGTTTAATAATGACAAGCGAATAAACAATTTACTTTATTTATCTACCAAAATTTACCATAAACTAAAAGTAATTTATAGTAAATTTTGGTAGATAAATATAATTAATTTGATAATAATATAATTTTAAATTACTGAAATTTTAGCATTTAATATGCTTAATTATTTATATAATCCGATTACGAAATGAAATTATATATTATAATAATATAATTGTAAATACAAGAGGCTGCGAGTTTGTTGGTGTCTAGTGAACTAATGAATCAGTAGCCTTTTATTTTTTTAAACGGTTTTATTTAGCTTATTTTTGGTGTTTAATGAACTAATAATTCTCGTAGCCTTTTATTTGGTGCGCGAGGAAGGACTGACGTCCTCCCCCCCTGGGTTGGCACCTGGTTGGTTTTTATTGTGGTAGGACCACGCTGTGGACAGTTCTCTGTCTACAGCCGCGGGCCGGTCCGTCCGGGGTAGTACCACACTCTCGCAGAAGATCGACGTCTGAGTAATAGCAATGTGCTATTGCGCTTCGTTCGGTGAGCGAGAGAGCCGGAAGCCTAACTGGGGTGGGTTCAGGGTTGTATTGGTAGGCAGCGGCCTAGCTATACCATTGGCAAAGGTCCATGGGCGGCAGTGACACTTACCATCAGGTGTGCTGTCTGCTCGGTTACCGCCATAAGCAATAAAAAAAAAAAAAAAAAAAAACGTCGCTCAGGAAGAGGGTACCCCTCAGGGGGTATTACGTCGGGCCGGCCACTGGCGACAAGTTCACGCTACTCTGGTGGCCGGTCCAACGACGAAGGCGAGGTTCGCGGGTGGGTTATGGGTGTGCGTGCTTACGCCCCTCTGTCGCCCCGGACGGAGTGGTGCGAGGAGTGCGCCGACCGTAGCCCACCCCAAAAAAAAAGCCTTTTATTTGGTGTCTAATATTTACCTTTCTGCCCGCCGCTGAACCCTCGCCAGTTAGCGAATATCATGATTGGCAGACCTTCCCGGGAGAAGTCGTTGATCGCTTGCGACGTCTTATACGCGGAGTCGGGGAACCAAACCTTAGAAAGATAATTAGTATGTAATTAACAAAAAATGGCTTAAAAATGGTGGATGCAGTTCTATTATTTGCAATCTTAATAACGACACTATAGTCTATCTAATCTAAGAAGTACACTTTGACAGCTGTCGGAGTGAGTTGTAAGGTATGTGAACCAAATAATCGCTATCGAAATTATCCGATTTTAGTGAGAAATCGATATTGATTCTTTTTAATTAATAATCGGTTTATTTTTTTTTTCTCTAAAAGAAGATGAATAAATTAAGTGCTAAATTAATAATAAACAAATTTAATTATTTCAGCATAAAATCTATTCATCATATTTAGTAGGATTATGTTAAGTAAAAACAAAAACTGGATTTGAAAATATCTAATATTTATTTAGAATCACTACTATTACTTGAATTATCATCGTCGCCAACATTAATAATTATTTCCTTATCAATAAATTGTCGAAATGTACATCTCTGTCCAAATCTCTATTCGATTAATTATATTATTCTAATATTTTTACTGATTATTTGGATATTCGTGAATTGGAAGTTGTCAAGCACTACTGTATAGAACGTGATGACGTGACATTGTAAGATCGTCAATTACAATTACTATTTAACGTGTTATTTTAATTTTAAATTAGTTTTACGAGTTTCAACATTAGATTAATATACGAGAAAGTCACCCGCAACGTTATTTCTGTAAAAAACTTAACAGTTCTTTAAAATTTCACATTTATTTTTTGCAATCATGTGTATACGTTTGACCAAGGTTATTGTGTATTAAAAAATGCAAAACATCAAAATGCACTTCTTAGATTAGATGAACTATAGTTAAGATATCGACAGTGCCGTGTTGCGGGTTCTATACCCACACAGAATAATAGTTTGCGTGTTTCACAAATTGTTAATTGTGTTGTGCGGTTTGTTTGAGTAATGGTATAATTTGTGTCTGTTAATTATATATCTATAATTATATATGCTGTGTGGTAGAGGCTACGAATGCTACCAACCCTTACTTTACTCGTGGGTGTCGTAAAAGACGACTAAGAGCCTTATATCGACCTGGGCCAACTCCATCTGATGCCGTTTGGTCACAATTACATTCCTAAGGAGGGTTGAAGTCTGGCAGGCGGTCGGTCATAAAACTATTGCCAATAACTTTTACAATATGTACTACGAAATAGGACTACATTTTATATCGACTCCAAGTAATTGGGATAAGAGTAGGAGAATGATGAATTAGGTATATCTCTATCTTTAGTGCAGGTGTTGCCTTTCCAACAGTAAAAAAAACTGTTGCTTTACCTGTCCGGCTTGCTGTAATGTCTTGGCTTCAGAGTCAAAGTTGGCGGGATCTGCTGGTTGGGTAACTTCAACAGTTCGGGTCTCGACCGCTATTACACCAACTGGGATACCACCCAGCCGGGCTCGACCTATAGCAGAAGTTGATAGTTAAGGTAAGCAGTCTTCTCATATCATATACGTTCAACTGCCATGCAGGTCTCCTCCACAATAGGAGAAATCTGATCTGCCATAATATTTCTGTGGACCTATTATATATGTATTTCTTTGGTAACGAAATAAAGATATAATGGTCATCGATTGCGTATATGACGTAGGTTAATATACTGAATTACAGTACCGAATGTTACGGGTTCGATTTCCATGCAGGATAATATTTTATACAATAAATAAATTTGTGTTCCGAGTCCGGGTGTAATTTGTGTCAGTTAATTTCTATGTTGGTAAGTCTCGTAGCTATACAAGATATAGTTCCTTAGCGAAATGTTGTCTTAATTAAAAATAAAGTTAAAAAAAAACACCCTTTCGTAAGTTTTACAAACTTAAAAAAAGCATTTTTTTACATACATCTCTTTTAAATTAAATGACAATATTTTTTTATTTTTTAGTTTTATTATCTACAAAAGCGTGTATTTTTTAAAACGTTTTTTATTTTTTTTATATTTTGTTCAATTTAAATTCAAAATAAATTAAATTCAAATTCATTTATTATGTATAAACCTTGCGAGGGTTAATA
The DNA here is from genome assembly GCA_905163515.2 of Lymantria monacha. Lineage (NCBI taxonomy): Eukaryota > Metazoa > Arthropoda > Insecta > Lepidoptera > Erebidae > Lymantria > Lymantria monacha. The sequence continues at coordinate 15,514,058 of LR991104.1, read as the reverse complement.
GTTACTGATGGATGGATAGGCTTACCTGTGATGACAGTCTGAGCCCAAGGTTGCATGATTTCATCGAAGCTGCCCATGTCGAAAAAGCCGGCGCGCGCACCGTCGCCTGTCAGCATCAGACGCGGATCATGTGCAGCTCGGGGTGGCACCCACTCAACTGGACGATCAATGAGGTCCCCGCAACGCATTATAGGTACCGTGCTTAGCTTGTCCTAGGAATAAAATATTTATTATATAATATATACATATACTACTTACTATAGTCTGTCTAATCTAAGACGTGCACTTTGACAGCTATCTGAGTAAGTTGTCTAGGTATGTGAACCAAATAATCGCTATCGAAAATATCCGATTTTACTGAGAAATCGATATTGATTCTTTATAAATAATAATCGGTTTATTTTTTATTTTCCAAAAAGGTGATGAATAAATTAAATGCTAAATTAGTACTAAACAAATTTAATTATTTCAGCATAGAATCTATTCATCATATTTAGTAGGATTAGGTTAATTAAAAACAAAAACTTGATTTGAAAATAGCTATTTATTAAGAATGGATGCGATAGACCGACCAGATTAAGTCTGCTGTAGGCGGTCCCTTTAAATGAGTGCACTAGGATGAGCTCGAACAGAGAGACATGGCGATATCGTGAAGCGAATAACAGCTGCCTCATCCCATGCTACATGGGATCGATCACGACCGTTCTGCCAAGAACGAATCGACTAAGAAGGTCATGTTCCAATTTATTAACTCATGTTAGACAATAAGCGAAGGAGCGTTTGTACACTATATGCTACAATTTATATTGTGATCTGCTCCTCGACCCACAATAGGCAGATAAAACGCTGCACAGGTTTTTTAGTTTTATTTTAACCAGTAAATGGTGACTTTACCCGGGATTTCGCAATAAGTCTTCGCCTGTAAAATGATGACAGTAATAAATATTTCTTCGTTTGTAACTTCACACTTATGCGGTACAGTATACATACCTTGGGCACAAATGAGAGCCACCTAACGGCAGTTCTGACAGCCTCCAGGTCAGTAGGCGCTACAGCATGCGATACTCCGTTGTGATGCATCACGTTGACACCACCCAACTGGTTGTTGCTGGCGTACACAGCACGGCCCAGCACTTTGTTGAGTGCGGCATAACCAGTCAGTATTATATAAGATGATTCCACTTGTATGACACGATGTCCGAGTCTGTATAATAACGTATTTTCGTTATGAGAGTATTAAATCGTAACAATGCGTAAACATTTTCTAGTAGATGGCGTGTAAAACGCCTTCAGTAAATACGGCAATGCGAATCCCAATTTGGTTATCATACATCTCTATTAACATTGGCCTAATTGGTAAGGTGATTGGAACGGCTTTCTAATAGATGTGGGTTCCAGTGTCACAATAATCATTGTTTGTAGATAAGTTTTCATAAATAGTGTCATTTCTTGTGGTGTTGGGGTAAAAATACAATTCACCACGCCATTTTTAGCCCGTGGGTGCCCTGTCATCGTAAAAGACGACGAAAGGGATAGAGTACATCAGATCTATGCAAGATAGGAAAATATTCGATATAAAACCCTATACCATCCCGTCTGACCAGCGTGGTATCTGGTGGTCAATATTTCCCCCCATTGCGTAAGAGGCTCGAGCTCTGAAGTGGGATGTATTTTGGCTGTGATAATAATGACTAGGATATAAATGATGGTGAACGTACCGGACGACATATGAACCAATACCGATGGCTCGACAGGTCACGATGGAAATGGTGACTATATCCTCATAAGCTTGCGCGGTCTCACCGGCTATCAGACCAGCATCCCGAAGGCATTCCACTCCTAGACCGTCCTCTTTGCCTGTGAAGCCATGTTTTTATTATCAATCCTACTGAGATATGTAAGAAGAATGTTTTTTTTTAATGTAAAAAAAAAAGAAACTAATATAAAAAGAAATACAACTTCTTCATACCATATTTATTTAATTCTATTCATGCCTTGAATATATTTTGGCAACAATCCTATTAGGATACTTTCAGAAGACAGATTTTATTTTTTTTAAATATAAAATAATATAGAATATTTTGCTTCGGAGGCGACTGTCTACCAAAATTAAATCTATTATGCTTTTCTGTTCATTCCTTCTCCATGTATACATATGGATGTCCTTATGTTGGAAAAATGTGTTTGACACAATAAGGTTTTTCTCCATGCATACATCCGCTATGAGGCTACCTGCGTCGTTCACTCTCTTATCACCAAATGGACCAAGTACGTCCTCATAGTCGGGACGCTTGGTCCCCACCCATCCGTTCAAATCTCCGCATACAATCACGCGTTCACTGGTTTCTGCCATATCCAGAACTTCCCTAACATTGTCCCAAAACTTCTCTAGGTCTGATGCCACCGAGGATCCTACGGGAGCATATGCTACAACCATGAATACCTTGGTGACACCTAGATTTATACGGACCCAGAGAAGTCTGGGATCATACATTCCGTAATCCTTCACACCTGAGGCCAAGCGAGAGGACAACAGCACTCCTACCCCCATGCTGGCTCGATCGCTCTGTGGTACACCAGACCACAGAGCCATCCCGCCACCAGGAAGATCGCAGGCGTCGCTGCCCCTTCGCTTGGTCTCTGTTACACAGAGCACGTCTAGCTGTTTGTCCGCCATGACGGATATCAGCTCGTGCAACTTACCTTCCACACAACCTCTTACATTCCACGTGCCCACCCGGCACTCCGTTCTCCTCGACTCGCCTAACTGGGCAAGGCGTGATGGGTGGCGGCCCCCATCGCCGCAACTGCCGATGTTCGTACCGACGGGGGCGGGTCGGTACGCGTCGCCTCCGGGGGACGCCCTAACCCGCATTGCGGTACGCATTTCGAGCCGGATTAGCAGTCTAATTAGACTGGCAGGGGACGCGAACGAGCACGCTCCGGACTATGCCCCCACAGTCGACACGGACCACTATCTCGTTATTGCGAGATTTAGTGGTCTGTTCAGAAAGTGGAGGCACTGGCGAGAGCGTGTCCACTTCGGAGGGCTTGAAAGAATAAAGGTTGAAAGGTTGCAAGAAGAGTGTGTAAGAGAAAAGTATGCAGAGGGTGTCCGAGAACGGCTGACGATGGCAAGCCAGCCGCAATCGGACATTGAAGAATGCTGGAGAGTATTGAAAGAGAGTATGGTAGATACAGCGAAAGAAGTATGTGGAAGTTCAAAGAAGCATAGAAAAACAAATGGTGATGCATGGTGGGATGCGGAAGTGGCAGCTTCCGTAGAGCAAAAGAAGAAAGCGTGGCTGGACTATGTCTCTTCTTTGAATCTGAATGACAGTATGACTGAACAGAAGAAAGAAATATATCGGCAATGTAAGAATGACACCAAGGCCTTAGTGAAAGAGAAACGTGATAGAGCAAGTATGAGTGCAGAAGATAGGCTGACTAAAAACTTCGAGGGTAACACCAAACTCTTTTGGAGGGAGGTGAAGAAGTCTCGGGGTGGTTGGTCAGCCTTCAGAATGAATAAAATAAGGTCTAAAGGTGGAGACATTCTTACACAAACACAAGACGTGTTAAGCCGATGGAGTGAATATTTTGGCGATATGTATGCGGATGCTGCGGTTGGCGCCGGTGTTGGATGTGGTTTAGTAGATCAACATTCGACAACGGCGTCCTCCGATGGCATCAGTATGGATGAAGTTGAATGGGCGATAAGAAGTTTGAAAAATGGTAAGGCAGCGGGCATTGATATGGTGTCTGCCGAGATGATCAAGCTTGGTGGCTCTTGTGTCTGGGAGGCGTTCCTGTTGCTCCTCAATTTATGTTGGAGCTCGGGAATGGTTCCCAGGGACTGGAATAGCGCAGTCATCGTGCCTTTGTTTAAAAACAAGGGTTCACGTTATGACTGCGCAAATTACAGAGCCATAGGCTTGACCAGTTTGGCAGCAAAAGTGTATGGAAAAATTATTGAAAGGAGAATGAGGATGGTGTCCGATGGTTTACTGTGTGAGACACAAGGAGGTTTCAGGAGTGGAAGGGGATGCATGGATCAAGTGTTCTCTCTGCGCAACATTGTGGAGAAGCATCTGGCTCTAGGTCAGAGGGTTTTCTGCAGTTTTGTGGATCTGGAGAGAGCATTTGACACGGTTGTACGAAAGGAACTTTGGGACATTTTACCGGAGTATGGTATTAACGGTAAACTGCTACAGGCTGTGCAGTCCAGTTACATGGGCTGTAGAGCCTGTGTGCGGCTGGATGATGGAATGTCGCCTTGGTTTGACGTCAATATCGGCGTTAAGCAGGGGTACGTTCTGTCAGCCAGGCTGTTTATCATATATCTGGATAAATGTCTCCAAAGGTTGAACGATATGAATGTGGGAGTCCAGATGGGCGACTCAGTGGTCACTGCTCTGCTTTATGCAGATGATGCAGTCCTGCTGGCACAGTCAGCGACTGACCTGCAGACCCTAGTCGACACAATGACAGAAGATTGTAAGAAAAGGGGTCTACGCGTGAATGTGAGCAAAACCAAAATAATGGTCTTTGAAAGAGATAAAACCAGAACAGATGTAAGAGTAACAATAGGTAATGATGTACTAGAGCAAGTGGATGAATTTGTATATCTTGGATGTGGATTTAGCCGAGATGGAAGGTACACCACTGATATAGAGCGAAGAGTGAATGCGGGAAATAGAGTGAACGGAGCGTTGGGGCAACTTCTCGGCAGCCACCACCTCAGCCAGAAGGCACGTGTAGCAATACATAACGCAGTGCTTGTCCCAACATTACTGTATGGAAGCGAGAGTCGGGTATGCAGAAAAGAGTATGATAGTAAAATTAATGCGGTCGAAATGCGATCTCTGCGGAAAATCTGTGGAGTTAGGCTGACCGACCGCATTCGTAACGACGACGTAAGAGAGCGAGTAGGTATGAAAGAGAGTATTGGTGTAAAGATGCGAAAGGGAATGCTCCGATGGTTCGGACATGTGGAAAGAATGCCGAACGAACGCCTGGTTAAGAAGATATACAATGCGAAAGTGGAAGGATGTAGGTACCGAGGGAGACCGAGACTAACCTACCTAGACCAGATCGGTCATGTACTGAAGGAAGGTGGAGTCAAGAGTCTCCGAAACCGGCGAGCGTGTATGAAGAGAATTATGAATGTTGAGGAAGCGAGTGAAGTATGCAGAGATAGAGTTCTCTGGCACTCTGTTCTCTCTGCCTACCCTGCAAGGGATATGGCGTGATGATATGTATGTGTATGTATGTATGTAAAATAATATAAAAAATATATGTTTTTATTATATTTTTTTAAATTCAAATTATATCATCATCATCTTGCTCTTATCCCAATTACTTGGGGTCGACGCAATATGTCATCCTCCTCCATATAGTCCTATCAGACGTCATCTCTGCAGTCACTCCCTGTCCATCCATGTCATGCCTCACGCAGTCCATCCATCTTTTCTTTGGCCTTCCTTTACCCCTAAAGGCATTCATATTTAAAACTTTCCTCACAACATTACTTTAATTCTGTCTCATCACATGTCCATACCATGTCAATCTTTCACTCCTTAACTTCTCCGTCACTGGCGCAACTTTCAAACTTCCTCTTATATGTTAATTTCTTATTTTATCCACCACACATCCAACTCAACATTCGCATCTCCGCTACATGCAGTCGTCTCTCATCCGTCACTTTTGTCGCCCAACATGCTGATCCATACAATACAGCAGCAGCAGGTCTTATTAGGGTTTTATATATTTTAATTCAAATTATATATAGCCATTAAAATATATTTTAATTTTTTGATGCAACCCTGTTAGAATATATTCAGAAAAATATGTAGGTATTTTATTACAAAAAATGTCTATATAATTTTAATTATAACTTCACAAACAAATTCTCTGTGGCAACCCTATTAGGTTATATTTAAAAATATATTCTATTTGATGAAAATATTGACTTTTATCTTGGTAATCAGATTGCTGAAGACAGAATTATACATCCATACATACATATCATCACGCCATATCCCTTGCAGGGTAGGCAGAGAGAACAGAGTGCCAGAGAACTCTATCTCTGCATACTTCACTCGCTTCCTCAACATTCATAATTCTCTTCATACACGCTCGCCGGTTTCGGAGACTCTTGACTCCACCTTCCTTCAGTACATGACCGATCTGGTCTAGGTAGGTTAGTCTCGGTCTCCCTCGGTACCTACATCCTTCCACTTTCGCATTGTATATCTTCTTAACCAGGCGTTCGTTCGGCATTCTTTCCACATGTCCGAACCATCGGAGCATTCCCTTTCGCATCTTTACACCAATACTCTCTTTCATACCTACTCGCTCTCTTACGTCGTCGTTACGAATGCGGTCGGTCAGCCTAACTCCACAGATTTTCCGCAGAGATCGCATTTCGACCGCATTAATTTTACTATCATACTCTTTTCTGCATACCCAACTCTCGCTTCCATACAGTAATGTTGGGACAAGCACTGCGTTATGTATTGCTACACGTGCCTTCTGGCTGAGGTGGTGGCTGCCGAGAAGTTGCCCCAACGCTCCGTTCACTCTATTTCCCGCATTCACTCTTCGCTCTATATCAGTGGTGTACCTTCCATCTCGGCTAAATCGACATCCAAGATATACAAATTCATCCACTTGCTCTAGCACATCATTACCTATTGTTACTCTTACATCTGTTCTGGTTTTATCTCTTTCAAAGACCATTATTTTGGTTTTGCTCACATTCACGCGTAGACCCCTTTTCTTACAATCTTCTGTCATTGTGTCGACTAGGGTCTGCAGGTCAGTCGCTGACTGTGCCAGCAGGACTGCATCATCTGCATAAAGCAGAGCAGTGACCACTGAGTCGCCCATCTGGACTCCCACATTCATATCGTTCAACCTTTGGAGACATTTATCCAGATATATGATAAACAGCCTGGCTGACAGAACGCACCCCTGCTTAACGCCGATATTGACGTCAAACCAAGGCGACATTCCATCATCCAGCCGCACACAGGCTCTACAGCCCATGTAACTGGACTGCACAGCCTGTAGCAGTTTACCGCTAATACCATACTCCGGTAAAATGTCCCAAAGTTCCTTTCGTACAACCGTGTCAAATGCTCTCTCCAGATCCACAAAACTGCAGAAAACCCTCTGACCTAGAGCCAGATGCTTCTCCACAATGTTGCGCAGAGAGAACACTTGATCCATGCATCCCCTTCCACTCCTGAAACCTCCTTGTGTCTCACACAGTAAACCATCGGACACCATCCTCATTCTCCTTTACAGAATTATACTACACAGAATTATACTTACCAATAATATCAGTGATTCTATATCTAGATTCTCCTTCCTCCTCAATCAGTTCAGTCTTCACAGAGCCCATTGGTAACAATTTGGTGTAGGTTTCTGGAGTCAGGTATAGATACTTGAAACCTCGCTCCGGACGTTCGGAATCCACCCAGGCAACGTTGAACTCAGATTTGACTTCCTCTGCTACTCCAATACGAGCACCAGAATTTACACTTATATATACCTGTTAAAAAATATTTTATTTGCTATAATTACTACATTACTCACAATTTTGCTGTCGTATGTTAACGGAGAAAGAATACAATTTCTCACGCTCTTTCTTGTTCATGGGTAATTATAGAAAGATAGTGATAGAGCCAGACTGTTTCTTTTGACGATTTCTTATCTACAGTCTACAGCCAAGGGCCGGTCTGTCCAGGGCAGTATCACACGGTACCGGTGGCCCGCTCGCACGGCGAAGAGAAGGGTTCTTGCAGGGTGGGTCTATGGGGTTAAACGCCACTTCTTCCGTCATCCCGGACCGATTTGGCAGGGCGCGACTATATCCATAGTCCACCGCAAGGGAAAAAAAAAAGGGCAGTATCACATTCTCGCAGAAAATCTTGGTCCGAGTAATGACAATGTACTGTTGTGCTTCGTTAGGTTAGCGAGAGTTGGAAACTCAACTTTCTGGGTGGGTTTTGTTTAGTAGTCAACGGTTATACCGTTAGTATTTGCAAAGATCCATTACTGCTAGTAACGCTTACCATCAGATGTGTTGATTGCTCATTTAATACTATAAGCATTAACAAAAATATTCAATAAAAGTCTCCAAGTAAGATGGCTGATGATGAATAAGAACAGTGAACTTACCCTTGGTATCTTGTGCTCCCTGGCATATTGCGAGGCTCTATAATAGACCCAATCCTCTTGTGGTCCAAACGAACCCATAAAATAGGTCAAGTCATTAGCTATGAGGACTATTTGACGTCCGTCTGGACACTCTGGTGTGTAGAGGGTCAGTCTCCAAGCCACCATTCCCACCTGTAGAAAAATAATATTTTCATTTTAATAAAATATATTTTAACACTTCGATCTAAGGAATCAATTCTAGCTGTGTGGTAGCGGCTACGAATACTAACAACCCTTACTTTGCTCGTGGATGTCGTAAAAGACGATTGGGAGCGTTATAACGACCTGGGCCAACTCCATCTGATGCCATTTGGTCAACAATTACATTTCCAAGTAGGGTTGACGTCTGGCAGGCGGCCGGTCATAAAACTATTGCCAATAACTTTTACAATATGTACTATGAAACGTAGTACATATTGTATCGACCCCAAGTAATTGGAATGAGATTAGGAGAATGTTAAAAGATGATCTAAGGAATCAATTTATTTGTCGCAGTGGGTATTACTCAAAATAATCGTTGGCAGATCACACAAACTAATGTTCTATGTGGTGATCGAACCCATAACCTGGTTGTACACATCATCAGGACAGGTATCTTTGTAAAAGAACTTGAAAATATCTTGAAAACTTGAAATTCTGTGGAAAACTTGAAATTATCAAAACCTTATGATCAACGTGCTGTAGTAGCTATATCCGGGCTAAGAAGAAATCAATAATGTTTTTTTTTTGTTATAAAACTTACATTGTTATGTCCGGGTAGCCTGGTAACTTCCACTACCCGCCTCTCACCATCCGGTTCCACGACTAATTCCACCAAAGACATCACCGTATCCGGAGGTGGACCTGCAGAAGTAAAACATTTTAAGTCATATGAGTACCTCTAAAATCAAAATATGATGGAATTGTGAGATCGTTGGTAGTAATCTTTAAATAGAAAGAAAAAATGGTAGCGAAAATACTACCATTTTTTTTTAATTTTCTTTTTTTTTAAAATACTCCACTTTGCACTAAGGAAATAATCCTTGTATTGCGGGGGACTTTGCAACCCACAGTTAACGTAGACAACTTGAACGCACAAAGTATTGTCCTGCGTCAGAATCGAACTCACAGCACTGGCACGGAAAGTCGTCTTCACCTCTACACTATCTGTGCAGGCTTTCAAAAACAAAAACCCATTCTAATATATCTTTACGCCCCGAGGAACTTACAATCTACGCGTTCATCAGCTCATCAAAATCCACCGTTAAATAATCGCCACGTCGAAAAGACGAGTTTGCAGTTTGACCAATGGGTGGATAAATAGATAGATGACTAGTTCTCGTACTCACCTTCAATGCTACCATCCTCGATGCACTCCCTCCACCTGCGTTCTACTGTTTGTCTAAACATATCTGGTATATCATATACATATGTTGTACCCTGGGACGTCGCCTAGAACAAACACCATATAAAATTTTATCAAGTTTTAAGTTAATATTTTTTTATTAAAAAAGAACAGGCGAAATTACCCATACCATAGACAATTTTTTTCAATTTTCTAACCTACAATGAAAGAAGGAAATGTAGATTAAATCAGTGCAGTAATGGATAAGGAATACAATCCACCATCATCTATCCTAAGAGACCACTAAAGGATATAAAACGCATATAACATCTATCTATTCAAGAGAACGAAATATATAAAAGTTTAATGACGACAAATTACAATTACATTACTTTAACTATTGTAATATCCAGTGTGTGGTTGATGGAGTAAGAAGATATATAATTCACCACCCCCTGTCTTACTCGTGGATGATCGTAAGAGGCGACCAAGATATAACATCTATGCAAGAGAAGGAAATCTCGAAACATACCCTATACCAACACGTCTGTCCAGCGTGGTATAGTACATAGCGCCGACACGAGAAGAACCCGTAAGGGTAAACCGCTGGGCGGGCCACCGAAGACAAAGATCGGTACCGGTGGTCCGCTCGCACGGCGAAGAGAGCTGTTTGCAGAGTGGGTCTATGGGGTTGCGCGCCGCCTCTTTTGTTGCCCCGGATGGATTTGTGGGGGCGCGACCACATCCATGGTCCACACTGCGAAAAAAAAAAAAAAAAAAAAAAAGAAGCGTGGTATAGTACATCAATTTCCCTCCCATTATGGAGGACGCTCGAGCCCAACAGTGGGAGATATATGATCAGGATTCATGATTGGATGTAACTATAGACAATTAAAGCTAACTTACTAAGAACCGCTTCTGCTGCAGATAATCCTTGGTTACATACGGAGTGGAGATGGGAAGACCATGCATTGGACCCTGTCTAGGTCCATAAGACTGGAACATTATCTGTAAAAAGAAAATAACTTTTAACAATAAGATTTAAATGGGACTATTTTAGCATAAACCTCTTTCGAACAAAACAGAATTTAGCAAATGCGTGTCAAATCGGCAAATGAAAAGTATGGAAAACCCTGCAAATCTTACAGAGGAGAGAGAGATCAAAATATGTATGAAAATCACATCGTGCGAAATTTTCAATTAGAAATAACTTAGAATTGACCTTCCAATATTTTTTTCTTCAATACACCACTCTGCACTAAGGAAATAATCCTTGTATTGTGGGGGACTTTACAAACATGCAATTAAAGCAAGACAAATTACACCCAGACTCAGAACAACATTTTATGGATCGCACAAGGTATTATCCGGCGTAGGAATCGAACCCACAGCACTTTAACTTGATGTCGGTATTTTAACCACTACGTTATCTGTGCAGTCAAGAGTCATTTCAAGGTCAACAAGGTTCTTTTAAATGAGAACTCCTTTTCCAGACATCGGAAATTGAAAGAATAGAAAAATTTACTAACCAATATGTATCAAGTGGACCTCTGAAGGTAAAATTGAGGATAATCAATACTTATCCAGGAGAACAGCAATGAAAATTAATACACAGATACAGACAGACTCGACAGATAACTCACAGATTTTATTAGTAAGGTCAAGGATTACCCTTTTAATGAATTTTTGATCATTGATATTCAAGGCTATTTTGGTTACTTCAAGGTCATACCTTTTCAGTGAAAGGACATAATATATTTCTGTGCAAGATAAGACTATTCGTCCAAAAGACGACTAAGGGAAAAGAAAATAATGATGCTATTTGCTTTTTCCTTGGATGGATTTAAAAGGAAAACTGGAAATAAATTCCTATAGTAAACTGTTTAAGCAGCATGATGAATGTATCTCAATTTCTAAGCCATTGTGGAGGGGGCTCGATCTCAATGGGGTGTGGACTATTTAAAATCATTAGTGTCAACAAAAAATGTACTTACCACACCAGTCCTTGGATCAGAAATCTCTTCATAAGTGAAAATATCCAGAGAGTATCCTGAACCATTAGATAAGCACAACCTGACGTTCTTCGTGGGTGCACCAGGACCTATAATATATAATAAGCATATACATTATATTTGTACAATAATAAATTTAAAACACAAAAAGCTATCAGGAAGACTCGACAACTGTTTCGTTTTCTCATCATCATCCATCTATTCCATCAGCTTATTCACTGTTGGATAAATAATAATAATGCCACAACCATCTCCACACTTGACAGGTAAGTCTATGATCGCCGTTGGTGTTATAAATTTTTCAGCAGTGGCTGCATATTTTTTAGGTGATCCCTCACCAGGTTTTCTCGACCCCCACATAAAAATAATTGGTAATAACTTATTGTTTCCTCAATCTGTTATTACAAGTTAGTTTATTTTTTATTATAAATATTATGATTAGGTTGATGGGTTAGTTAAACACCCAAATGGCGATTTATAAACAGTGTATGATAGGTTATGAGATTATTTGCCATCCCTTCCTTAAGCCTGTGGTGGTTTGTGACCGGATCATGGTCTGTCCCAAATAAAAAAAGTGTTGATAGATTAAAAGTGGCAAAGAGTTGAATAAAAGCGGCATAGAAAGACTTGTTGCCAATAAAACCGAAGCTTTTATTTATTGTTAATGGTGGCAAACGAGCAGGCAGCAAAGCTGGTGGTAAGTGTTACTCATAGCCTTTTGCAATACCAGATGTACAGCTACACCACTGCCTACCAATGAAACCCCCAAGCCCATCCAGATATTTGGGCTACCAGCTCTCTCACTTACCAAACGAAGCGCAACAGCATATTGCTACCGCTCAGACGTCGATTTAAATTATTTTCAAAGTTATTATATAAAAAACGACCTGGGCCAACGCTATCTGATGCCGTTTGGTCAACAATTACATTCCCAAGGAGTTTTGAGGTCTGGCAAGCGGCCGGTCATAAACCTATTGCCAATAACTTTTACAATATGTACTATGAAAGAAGAGTACATATTGTATCGACCCTAAGTAATTGGGATAAGAGTAAGAGAATGATACATACATATCATCACGCCATATCCCTTGCAGGGTAGGCAGAGAGAACAGAGTGCCAGAGAACTCTATCCCTTGCATACTTCACAAGCTTTTTCAACATTCATAATCCTCTTCATACAGGCTCGCCGGTTTCGGAGACTCCTGACTCCACCTTCCTTTAGTACGTGACCAATCTGGTATAGGTAGGTTAGTCTCGGTCTCCCCCGGTACCTACATCCTTCCACTTTCGCATTGTATATCTTCTTAATCAGACGTTCGTTCGGCATTCTTTTTACATGTCCGAACCATCGGAGCATTCCCTTTCGCATCTTTACTGCAATACTCTCTTTCATACCTACTCGCTCTCTTACGTCGTCGTTACGAATACGATCGGTCAGTCTAATTCCACAAATTTTCCGTAGAGATCGCATTCGACCACATTAATTTAACTTTCATACTCTTTTCTGCATACCCAACTCTCGCTTCCATATAGTAATGTTGGGACAAGCACTGCGCTATGTATTGCTACACGTGCCTTCTGGCTGAGGTGGTGGCTACCAGTGGCTAACAACGGACGTTTACGGGCTGATGAATGGATGGATGGATTTTAGTTACATTTCCTTATGGTAATTAAGGAAGAATACATTTCATAAACTATTATTTAATTGCAGATATTCTAAAGACAGATTAAGTGATTTAATTGAAAGAAAAGCTGAAATATTCTTGTACTAAGCCGTTTTTCATTGCGATGATGGAGTAAGAATATACTTCAGCACCCCCTATCTTGCCCGTGAGTAACGTAAAAAGACAACTAAGGGATATAATATGTGGATAACATTTATACAAGAAAAGAAAAATCTGACACAAAACTATATACCAATTCGTAAGACCCCATTGTGAGGGAGGCCCAGTGCGGTAGCGTACCTTGGCGGGAACCGTATAAAGATTTGTTTGGGAGCCCTGATGAAGTGTAAAGATTTCTCACAAAAGAAAAAAATGTTGGCATAAAATTAAAATAAATATTTATTCATCATAATTATCTATCTGTCACTTTTCCCAAATTTTTTACAAACACGTCATCGTGACTCGGTGGCCCCGTATAATTAATACGGCAGATACGGCGGTAGCTACGCCCCTGGGAAGGCCCCAGCCCAATAGTAAATATACATATATAAGCTGAACAGAAGAAGAAGCTAAAATAGACATATATAAGCTGAATAGAAGAAGAAAGCGACTGAACAGCGTGGTATAGTAGACCAATATTCCTTTCATTATAAGACTAGCCAAGACGATTTAAGAAACAGTAAGCTTGAGAAGAAAAAGATTAACTGCGATATGATGATAGGATATACAACCTTTGGGGTGACTAAAGAATACAATAGGTCCCCACTTTTTATTTTTCCAAGGGAATCATAAAAATTGGATTATGGACCTCCAGAAAAATAGGTAGAGACAACTCTCTGGGATCAACGATCAACTGCGGTCGCCATCCTATCTGTCAAGCGTGATGATGCAAGGCACTATTTTCAGTAGAAAGATCTATGTGCAATAGTGAATGTTAATAGATTGATGAATGAATGGTTAAAACAGTTTCCGAGGTTTGCCTGTTGGCTCACTTGCCTTGTTGTGTTGCGGCGATACTCGATCGCCGTGTCGCGCTGGTGTGAATAGGCCCTAATAAATAATGAGTACCATTTTAGACTAGTTATTGTACAGTGTAGTTTAAAAACTAGTTCTAATTCTACGCCAGCTTATTATCTATTGATAAAATTTTTTGACGTTGCACTTGTCTAATGTCTTTAATTGACCGCTGGCTAATCAATTAAAGATTCTCGCTGACATTTTGAACATAACAACATATGAACATTACAACACATGTAAAGCACTGATATTTTAATATGCTCAATACTTAAGCATTTTTCTGTATTATATCACATAAAATGCCTTCAATATTACTTATTATAACACTAAAATATTAATTTTGTAATGCGACATTTTCACTAAGCTTCACTATTTATTGTTACATGATTTGATTATCATCACAGCCCATTGGGAATATGCATTTTTTACATTTAAAGTATTTACAAATTAAAATGCAAGATGGAAACTAATTGTTTTTTTACAATTATATATATGAAATATAAGTATAATACGTATGCCGAATTTAGACTAATCTCATTTTTGACTAGTCTTTTCAAAATAACGATTTAAGATAAAATTTATTTCAAGAAAGCTCAAATATCCGTTTCTATTACTCCATATGAATTACAGCCTTTCTTGGTGATCGGGCTACCTATACCATACAATAAGATTATTTTTGGAATCTAAATGGTTTCTTAGATTAGAGCATTCAAAAAAACAAACACTTCAGCTTTATAATAGTAAACTAAGTTTCAAAATTCAATATCTTACCCATCCGCAATGTGAACCTGATCTCTGCTTGCAGAACCCTCAGCTTCCACAACCTGGGACCGTACCTCATCACCATGCCGAGTACTGATTCTTCAATCTGTTGCAAACATTTTGTTTTATTTAGAATTGCTTTCTGTATGGTGACCGATCAAGAAATATAAATTTTCCGCCCCATCTCCACACCCCTTCATCTTGCCCGTGTTTGATAAAATATGGGATATAATATGCAGGCAACACTTATGTAAGAAAAACTCAAACAAACCCCTATACCAATCCATATGACCAGCGTAGTATATTAGGTAAATTTCTCTCCTATTGTGGAAAGGCTTTGAGCTCAGTAGTAGGACATTTAAAAGCTAAAATGATGAAGATGAGAAATGTTATTGCCATGAACTCTTTAACATAAACACTGACTTAATAATAGAATCTATTCAAAAAAAAAATGAAAAATGGAACACTCCGATGGTTCGGATATGTGGAAAGAATGCCAAACGAACGTCTGGTTAAGAAGATATATAATGCGAAAGTGGAAGGATGTAGCTACCGGGGGAGACCGAGACTAACCTACCTAGACCAGATCAGTCATGTACTGAATGAAGGTGGAGTCAAGAGTCTCCGAAACCGGCGAGCGTGTATGAAGAGAATTATGAATGTTGAGGAAGCGAGTGAAGTATGCAAAGATAAAGTTCTCTGGCACTCTGTTCTCTCTGCCTACCCTGCAAGGGATATGGCGTGATGATATTTATGTATGTATTCAAAAACTTTGCAGAGAAAGCGCCTGGAAAATGGATATGACCATTATGTTGGATACTTCATTGTACTCGAAGGTCAAATATGATAATCATTGCGTTTTCGACAGACCGGTTAATAATTGCAATTGCTATTATAAGATTATTTTTTTGATGGTCTGGACACACGCCTTCCGATCCGTTCTGGGTGACAGAAGGGCGGCGCGAGGCCCCATAATCCACCGTATTCTTTCCCAATCGCCATTGGGTTCGCCACTGGTACCGTTTCCTTGACATCCGTGGCCAGCTCGAATTATAAGAGTGATGGTGGCTATTTGCCTGATAATACCACAGTCTACTTTGACGATAAAAAAGGTGATACATTGTATTTTTAGGCCTTCCTTGAAACTCGTAGCTAATTGATGGTAGCTTGTATCTTTTTTAAAATTAACATACTCTACTAAAGAAATAATCCTTATATGTGGGAGTTACAAATATATTTAACAGGCGCAAATGAAACACAGACACTAAACAATAATTTGTCTATCACACAAAGTATTATACTGTGGGCGAATCGACCTCGCAACACTTGGCACAGTGCGTCAATATCTTGACCACTATGCTGTCTATGCACTTATTAATTAATTACAATCATCATTCTCCTACTTTTATCCCAATTATATGGGGTCGATACAATATGTACTCTTCTTAGAAGTATATATTGTAGAAATTATTGGCAATAGTATTTATGACCGGCCGCCTGCCAGACGTCAACCCTCCTTGGGAATGTAATTGTTGACCAAACGGCATCAGATGGAGCTGGCCCAGATCGTTATAATAATTGTTAATTAATTACAATATGTATGTAAAAATAAATAATAATGAGCATTACCTTAGCAGGGTCCATTATGACGGTGGGACCAAAGTTCAGGAATATGTGATTGCAGTCCGTTCTCTTTGCCAGTGGGTGGGAGTATGCCACCTCCAATTCATCCATAGCTTCAAGTAGCACCCTATTAAGAAACATTTATATTTTGTAGAACCATATTAATACATAAAAATACTGTTAAACGAAATATGTTAATTTTACCTTTCACCTTCATTCTGCAGGTATTCGAAACTAGCCTCTTTTGTGATGAGATCCTGATGCCTGATGATAGAACGAATGAAGAACCTGTAATCGGTAACCTCTTGTCCCTTCTTCACCTAGAATAAAGACTATTTTTTATAACTATTTAACGGGTATAGGTACTTCTACACAGAGCTGTTATCATAACAACCGTTGTCAGAATAGATTATTAATGAAATGTTTGAATATTACTGTTCACAGCAACGGTTTTGCCTGTTTTATAAACTGATATTAAATCTCATAGATTTGGGAAACAGTCTTACCTTAGCCTTGCCGAGATAGAGATGCATCTTTTGGTTGCTGGTAGGCAGGGCTTCCAGCTCGTAACTCCTCATGCGATATAACTCCAACTGGAAGGCGGAAGCCGGCTCCAGGTGGCGGTATATAGTATCTTCAGTGAAGTCGTTCCGGGCACGATACGTGAAGAATTTAGGGAATTGGCGTCTGTAGAAAAAATATTATTATGCAGTTTTATATCACTTATAGTTTTAACAAACACGTAGGGATCAAAGGCAAATCATGAAGGGATTATGGCGCCATGATGGATATGCATACTGCCATATATCAAAACAGTTTACACATTTGTCTGCTGGGAAATGTTAATGCGATTCACAATATTGTTATTGTAAGTACCCACTGGCCTAATTGCCAAGGCGTTTGGACCGCAAATCCAATAGATATGGGTTCAAGTTCAAGAAGTTTTTATAATTAACCAAGCTTATCAAATGCGCAAAAGACAAGTTATCCAAAGTTGAACTACTATCGCTGAGGAACAAAAACATTACCGGGATAAAAGTTATCCTATATGTTATTCCAAGAAATGATCTATCTATGTGTTTACATTCATCTAAATTCGTTGAACTGTTTAAGCGTGATTAAGTACCAAACATCACAACATCTTAGAGAACTTTCATATTTATAATATTGATAGGAAATTAATTAAATTTATATGGATAAAACTAACTTGATTAGCAGCATAAATGTAATCCTCCTAATCCTTTTCTGATGAAGTTCATGTCGATGAATACGACAGAAGTTTCCAAATCGCCGCGAGACGGCGCTATCATCACTCTCACCGGAGTCGCGAACGCCAATCATGAGGATATGGATAGGCTCTAGAGGCTGTAGACAAATAAAGTTTATAATATTGAAATGTTTCTTTTTTCATAACTTTAAAGTATTATAATATATATTTTCATTATTTTTCGTTATTAGATGGAAAAGTAATGATCAAAATATTATGTCAAACATTAATATAATGCCGAACGAACGTCTGGTTAAAAAGATATAAATGCGAAAGTGAAAGGATGTAGGTACCGGGGGAGACCGAGACTCACTTACCTAGACCAGATCGGTCATGTACTGAAGGAAGGTGGAGTCAAGAGTCTCCGAAACCGGCGAGCGTGTATGAAGAGAATTATGAATGTTGAGGAAGCGAGTGAAGTATGCAAGGATATAGTTCTCTGGCACTCTGCTCTCTCTGCCTACCCTGCAAGGGATATGGCGTGATGATATGTATGTATGTATGTAATATTAATACAAATATTTTTTTAAGTTGAGAGCCCTCAGCGCTTACCTTGAAAAATCGCTCTGAGTAAAGTTACCATAGCCATCTACGGTTAACAACTAAGTCACAGAAGAAAAGAAGACACACAGAACACACACACTCACAGACGTAGTCGTAAGACCAGGCTGTTGATAGTTCTCTGTCAACAGCCGCGGGCGGGTCCGTCCGGGGTAGTACCACACTCTCCCAGAAGATGGACGTCTGAGTAATGGCAATGTGCTATTGCGCTTCGTTCGGTGAGCGAGAGAGTCGGAAACCCAACTGGGTGGGCTTGGGGTTTGTATTGGTAGGCAGCGCCTAGCTATACTTTTGGTATTGCAAAAGTCCATGGGTGGCAGTAACACTTACCATCAGGTGCGCTGCTTGCTCGTTTGCCACCATCTATAAGCTATAAAAAAAATATTGATATTATGGCAAATATTTGTAATTAAGAGTATGCGTAATCGTACAGTATGTATGAAGACTGTTATGAGTGTGAATGAAGCGAGGGAAGTATGTCAGGATAGTCGTTTGTGCCAATCCATAGTCTCTGCCTACCCCTCTATGAAACAGGCGTGAGGCTTTTTTTAAAATTTATTTTAAAAAAGACACCACCCTTCATCAAGGAAATAATCCTTGTATTGCGGGGGCCTTTACAAACATACAATTAACGTAGAAAAATTACATCCTTACTCCGAACAACAATTTTTGGATCACATAAAGTATTGTGCGGCGTAGGAATAGAACCCACGCCACTAGCACGCCATCTGTGTTGTGCTATGTATTTATATGTGTATATTTGAAATCATATATAGAGGTAGAATATTCATTTACCACATCATCGGCATCAACTGGTTTGAAGTCGACTCCCACATTTATACTGGTGCTGTCACGGCTCTCGCTACCTTCCTGTAACGCTGCCAGGTCCTGAAAGACGAAATATACAATTGTTGAGCATTGCCCATATGCCCTAAGGTTATCTGGAAAAAAATGCAGTATGCAATAAAACCGCCTAATTGTACAAATATAGTAGTAATAGTAGGGTCCAAACAGTGGCAATGTAATGTTGCGCTTCGTTCGGTGAACGAAAGATCCGTCAGCTCAACTTTCTGGATGGGTTTGGGTTGATGGTAGTTGTTTTTTAACCGACTTCAAAAAAGGAGGAGGCACTCAATTCGTCTGTATTTTTTTTTTATGTTTGTTACCTCATAACTTTCGACTGGGGGAAGCGATTTTAATTATCCTTTTTTATTTGAAAGCTGGAGCTTCTCGTGTGATCCCGTTTCAATTTGGTTCAGTTCTAACAATAGAATCCATGAGAAAACCATATAAGTCTAAAATTAGCATTAAGTATGTGTGCAACAAATGAACGAGTAACTCAAGCCCCGCTACTAATAGTATAACTATGTGTGTCTGTAACACTAAAAGAAAAAAATAAAAAATAAACTACGTCTAAAACAACCGATTTCAAAAACTAAAAAGTACAAAATAACTAAAAAGACTAACATTTGTATGTGCTATCTATTGATAGGTTTAAAGTCGGTGCCGGTATCTTTATTGAAGGAATTTTATTACAGTAAATAAGCTGTTTATAATTTTGTTTAAGGCTTGGCACCGACTTCAAACCTATCAATAGATAGCACATACAAAGGATAGTACTTTGAGTTATTTTGTACTTTTCAGTTTTTGAAGTCGGTTTTTTTAAACGTAGTTTTTTCTTTAATTGTGTGCACATATAGCACACGATTAAGGAGGTATTGTATTGTATTATATCATACAGAAGATATATTAATTCACCAATATTTTTTCGCCATTATGGTTCATATTATTGTTTCATCTCACTTCATATATGTCCTGCTGTTGGGCTAAGCCTCCTTCACAAAAATTTGAGGATGTAATTGATCTATTATAGTGGTATTATCAGCGTGGGCTGTTCAGACGGTTTGGTGCAGGGTTTTTTTTTTAATCACCACGGGTGAGAATTTAGGTGCTGAATTTTTTTTTTTTTTTTTAAGACACCTCCCTGCACTAAGGAAAATAATCCTTGTATTGCTGGGGACTTTACAAACATGCAATTAACGCAGAAAAATTACACCCAGACTCAGAACAACACTTTGTGGATCGCACAAAGTATTGTCCTGCGTGGGAATCGAACCCACGACACTGGCACGGAAGGTCGGTATCTTAACCACTACGCCATCTGTGCAGTGAATTGTTTTCTTATTTCGTCTCCACACAGATAATATACAGTGAAGGATTCATAATTCAACAGCTGAGGAAGCATCAGGATCAAATATGGTCGAAAACTCGCCTGCCAAGGGTGACAATTACAACATTATCCATTTTTTTGAGATGTTTAATAGTGTATATCGATATACTAAAGGATGAATGGAGAAGAATAAAATTCTAACCTCTCTCCTGACAGTAGCCGAGCTGGCGAAATCGTGCACCAAGTCTAAAAGTTCATCGGCGTACTGAACGAACTGGTCGAAGGATTCGAACGATGCTAAGGCACCAGTTCTATGGTGGCACTTTCTCATCGCCGCTGAGCACAGTTCCGCCGGCGTACCCTCCTGGTCTTCAGCAGCCGATAGCTCTATCTCTGATTGGCTGATTGGTATCCTGTTAAAAGATTGACAATGTATTATGTGGATTGGTACATACATTCTGGTAAACTTCTTTCTTCCTTATGGTTGTTGAAAAATCCCCAGAACAGACAGCGGCATTTAGTAACTTAAAAGAATTGAATAGCCTGGCGCACAAATCGTATCCACGTCGACGTGAACTTAGAAACTTTGATGGATCATATAGAAAAAAAAAGAAAATTACCTGTTAGGATGCCCCGTGGGCAGCATGAACTGGAAATGTACGACACCGAGCTCCCCGGACAGTGCCAAGTGTTGCAAACACGTTATATCGTACGAGGTGTATGCACGACGCACGTATACCTCCAGGGCTGCATTACATACCTGAGGAAATAGACCACTCATTATATTATTATTATTGCTTTATTTAAAATACTAATACTAAATATATTTTTAAATTACTGAGATTTAACATGCTAGGTTATTTATAAAAACCTATTTACGAGCGAAAAATGAATGTCACACATGGGACTCGAACCCTAACCTATATTGAATATCATACAACACCTCACACTTGTCTAAGTGGTAGAACGATCAGTATGGATTTCCAATAGGGGTGGGTCCGACCCACGTGTGACATTCATTTTTCGCTCGAGTTTTGAATTTTTAATTAATAAAAATTGGGTCGTATTCAGGGACTCTTTTCCTATGAGCATAATAATCATAATAATATCTGTAAAAAATAGTTTTATTACAAATAATAATAATAAGATCAGACAAGAGGTTCAGATTATCATTCAAATCAGCTTATATATGTCCCACCGGTGGGCTCGAGCCTCCTCCACACTAGGAGGGACATCAGATCACCAATATAAGATTATTCTCCGCGTGGTGACAGAGTAAGAATACAATTTAGCGGCACCTATCTACCCTTATCCCAATTACTTGGGGTCGATACAATATGTACTCTTCTTTCATAGCACATATTGCAAAAGTTATTTGCAATAGTTCTATGACCGGCCGCCTGCCAGACGTCAAACCTCCTTGGGAATGTAATTGTTGACCAATCGACATCAGATGGAGTTGGCCCGCGATCAAAGTAAGGGTTGGTAGTATTTGTAGCCGCTACCACACAGCCAAAAGACTATTAAAGGATGTAATATGCAAATAACATATATGCAAGAGAGGGCATACTCGAAATAAAACCCCATACCAACCTATATAGCCAACTAGATACATCAATTTTCCCCCTATTATTAAGGAAGCTCGAACCCAGCAGTGGAACGTGTATGAAAGGAATACAACTTACCGCAGCATTGGTGTGATAGAAGAAGTCGTGGAGTATATCAAAGATGCTTGTCTCCGATAGTATGAGTTTCTGCAGATTCTCCGGATGGAAGTCGTGACCGTACATGTCTACTGCCGATAGGAAGATGGACTCCATCTGGTTGTGTCGGAGTTCGTAAGCCGGTTGATGAGCAGCTATCAAGACCTGGAAAATTTATTTATTATTAAATTTTATATTGTAAAATTGGGATGGGTGATAACTTAAGAGAACAGTTTGTCACCATCCCTTATATTTGATAATATGACTTCATAGATAACTCATCTGATTAAAAATTCATAACTCCTCTATAAATGTTGGCAGAACATGAAAATTCAGGTAAGTCACTGTTATATAATATTCACTATACTTCAGCACTTTCTTTGTGATACATTACACAAAATTAAAAAAGTGGATAGTTGTAAACCTTTCTTCATTAAACTTAAAATTTTGTCATTACCATCCATGTACATTCTTGAAGTTGTTATGTTTGTTAGAAAAAATTTACATTTATTTT
Organism: Lymantria monacha; assembly: GCA_905163515.2. NCBI lineage: Eukaryota > Metazoa > Arthropoda > Insecta > Lepidoptera > Erebidae > Lymantria > Lymantria monacha. Next base: position 15,491,215 of record LR991104.1, on the reverse strand, counting down.
AAAAAAATTCATAGTATAAGACATAATCTGAAAATAAGTTGTCCACGTAATGTCACAACATTTCATAATAAGAGCATACTGTGCATGGCTTCAAGATTGTATAACAATTTACCCAAATTGATCCTGGAAATAGAGGTAACTAAGAAGTTTAAAGCTAAAATAAAGAACCTTCTGTTAGGAAAAGCATAGCTATTCCGTAAATGAATATCTTTTTGACCAATTATGAATTCAATACGTATTTGTGAAACGTTGACATTTGTATGTAAATATTTGTGATAATTTGACATTTGTACGTAAATTTGACATTGTAAATTTTAAAATCGCAATTATAAGTGTAATTAATTAAATGTATATCAATTTTTTTATTATGTAACACATTGCATGCCGAAAGGTTAAATACAGTGATACTATAATAATGATGTATGTGGCAACTTATGTAATTACCTGTATTTGCAAGAAATAAATAAATAAAAAAAATAAAAAATACTATAAAAATTATTCAATATAACACCATAAAATAACATCATTAAAGGGTACTACATGACATTTCTATATGCAAGCCAAAACTCAATAAATGTAGAATATCAAACGGTGTTACCTGTCTAGCTCTTAAAGCGACACGGCTATGTTCAGCTCTGTGCAATGAGGTCAGCTCGTTGAGTGTAGACGCTAACTCGTCTGTTAGACCAGGTTCGTTAGACCACAGATGGTCTATTAATAGCGTAACCTGTAGAAATATAAAAATCATTTAATATATTACTGACAAAATTGGAATAATTTGGTTTTCAACACACATACGTTAAGCACTTGGGTCGACCGGAAGAGGACCCTTTCAGGCATCCGCATTTTGGAATGCGTGTATGTGTCGATGTGAGCGTCTGTTCTGCGTATGTGTACATCTGTGTTTATGTGTCTGTATGTGTATGCATGTGGGAGTGGGAGTGTGTGTGTGTGTGTGTATGAGTATGCGCGTATGCATGTAGATATTTTGATATATAAAAAAATGCGAAAACTAACCAGCAAGTTCTTCTTGGGCACTTGATTGTGAGAGAAGATAATATTAGACACTGCTTGCATATCGTCTTTGTATCTCTCTCGGAGTGCCACCACACACTTGTCATACGATCCTGGGGAGGTAAAATATTAGAATTTGAATAAATCGTGGCCTTTTTTCGTCTTAGTAAGGAAGTATACTAGTATGTCTAATCGGGCTAATGGATGGACATATATAACAAAAATGATGTTCACTCACCCAATTGGAAGTGACTTTCTACTTGATAGTATTGCTTCAATAAATCGTGAACGGCCGCCTTCATTCTACCGCGTATACCGTTTCTGTATAAAAAAAAAAGAAATAAATAAATATTTTTTTTTTTCCAAGATTCTCGAATGGCAACCACGAATCGGACGACGCAGCGTAGGACTACTAAGCAGTGATGGCTGCTCTAGTAGTAACTCATGATCGGGTATCGTACCTGGTTTCTGCATCTTTATCGTGTAAGCTATGAACTTTATTGAACTGTCAAGCTATATGTGAAATTTGTTTTAATAAATTACATTGTTATGTAGGCAAATTGATAATTTCTTACGTGGAATAACTTAAGTCAAATGATGGATCATTCAAGTCCATTTGCCTAAATGGTAAGGATGCTGGAAGGAAGAGATAAAACCAGAACAGATGTAAGAGTAACAATAGGTAATGATGTACTAGAGCAAGTGGATGAATTTGTATATCTTGGATGTGGATTTAGTCGAGATGGAAGGTACACCACTGATATAGAGCGAAGAGTGAATGCGGGAAATAGAGTGAACGGAGCGTTGGGGCAACTTCTCGGCAGCCACCACCTCAGCCAGAAGGCACGTGTAGCAATACATAACGCAGTGCTTGTCCCAACATTACTGTATGGAAGCGAGAGTTGGGTATGCAGAAAAGAGTATGATAGTAAAATTAATGCGGTCGAAATGCGATCTCTGCGGAAAATCTGTGGAGTTAGGCTGACCGACCGCATTCGTAACGACGACGTAAGAGAGCGAGTAGGTATGAAAGAGAGTATTGGTGCAAAGATGCGAAAGGGAATGCTCCGATGGTTCGGACATGTGGAAAGAATGCCGAACGAACGTCTGGTTAAGAAGATATACAATGCGAAAGTGGAAGGATGTAGGTACCGAGGGAGACCGAGACTAACCTACCTAGACCAGATCGGTCATGTACTGAAGGAAGGTGGAGTCAAGAGTCTCCGAAACCGGCGAGCGTGTATGAAGAGAATTATGAATGTTGAGGAAGCGAGTGAAGTATGCAGAGATAGAGTTCTCTGGCACTCTGTTCTCTCTGCCTACCCTGCAAGGGATATGGCGTGATGATATGTATGTATGTATGTAAGGATGCTAGTCCATAATTCGTACTAATATTATAAATGCGAAAGTAACTCTGTCTGTCTGTCGCTCTTCCACGCCAAAACTACCGAACCGATCTAACTGAAATATGGTACACAGATAGAACCTGACAAAGGACATAGGCTACTTTTTAATGCAAAAAAAGGTTTGTAAAGGGGATGAAAAGTTGTAAGGAAGTATCGTCACTTTTAAAGCCAGAAACTTGAAAGTTATTTTTTGGCTATTGATTAGATATAAATAAATAAGACATTAAAAATTTGTAAAAATTTACCCTAAAAGTGTAAATTAAAAATAGGAGATGAAAAACTTTAAGTTAAACGTAAAACGCCATGTCCTTTGCAGGGTAGGCAGATAGAACAGAGTGCCAGACAACTCTATCCTTGCATACTTCACTCGCTTCCTCAACATTCATAATTCTCTTCATACACGCTCGCCGGTTTCGGAGACTCTTGACTCCACCTTCCTTCAGTATATGACCGATCTGGTCTAGGTAGGTTAGTCTCGGTCTCCCCCGGTACCTACATCCTTCCACTTTTGCATAGTATATCTTCTTAACCAGACGTTCGTTCGGCATTCTTTCCACATGTCCGAACCATCGGAGCATTCCCTTTCGCATCTTTACACCAATACTCTCTTTCATATCTACTCGCTCTCTTACGTCGTCGTTACGAATGCGATTGATCAGCCTAACTCCACAGATTTTCCGTAGAGATCGCATTTCCACCGCATTAATAATTATGAAAAATAATATAAATCGATGTCTGAGCAGTGGCAATATGCTGTTACGCTTCATTCGGTGAGCGAGGCAGTCGGTAGCCCAAATGTATGGGTGGTTTTGGGGTTTTCATTGGTAGAAACCGGTCTAAATGTACTCTTGGTAAAACAAAGGTCCATGGACGACAATAACACTTAACATCAGATGCATGGATCTTCGAGTTATTGGGATCGATCGCGAACGATCCATTGGTAATTTAGTATCTATCTAATATCTTTAAACGAGCAATTCTTGTATATATATATATATATATATATTTTCTGAATCTCCAAAACGGCACCAAGAATTTTCATGAAATTTAGTATGCAGGGGTTCCGGGGACGACTAATATAAATCTAATAAATCGACTAATATAAATCGATCTAGCTAAGTTTCATTTGTAGAAAATATTGTTTTGTCAATATTTTCAGGCAATGAAAAAAACATTATTTTGCGTTGGCTGATAACTAATAAAATATGACGGCAAATTTTGACGCTGTCATTAAACACCTCAATTGGATAATTGAGCAGTCTAATCGAGGCCGGTTCGTTCCTGTTTCTCTCTTTTATTACTTTTTGAGTTTTATTTTTTTTATTATTATTTAATTAAATATTTTTACTATATTTAAATATATTTCTAAAACTCACTGAAAAGAAAATACCGAGCGAAAGTTCGGTTATCCAGATATTATTCTATTAAAGTAAAATATAAAACTGCCAATATATAAGAGTTTATAACTTTAAATATAACAAAATAATTTCAATTTACTCACCTATATCTTTGTACTAACAGGACCAGCGCTTGGGTACTCATAAAGAACACATCTCTATCGGCCCTCTTCGCTAAAGAGGCGGCGTGACTATAACAAAAAAGAAACATTTGTAATTTTAAAAGTAAGTAGTGCGACATAGTTCACAGTTATCTTCTGTTTGCAGCTAATAATGTGTCAGACGATCCCAGGTACCTCTTCATCATCATCTTGATTCATATATAGGGTGGAAGTGGACCGCTCACGAAAACAAAGACGGGTGACCCTACTAGTCCTATTTGTAATGATAGGCTAGAAAAAGAATCGATTCAAATGACACAATTTTTTTTTCACAACGAATTTTAAGTTTTTTTCACATTCCATTTTATTAGGACAGTGCCCCATGTAACGATAATTCCATAAAAACATATGTTCAAGAGTTCAGCGACCTCGCGTGGTGAAAAACAAGTAGGACTAGTAGGGATACCTGTCTTTGTTTTCGGGAGCGGTCCCCTTCCACCCTGTATGTCCCACTCCTGGGCTCGAGCCACCTCTCATGTAGGCGATAAATTGAACTACCATACTATTCTAGTCAAAACAGGTTTGGTATAGGATTTTATATCGACTTTTCCTTCTCTTGCATAGATGTTATAAGCATATCATATTCCTTAGTTGGATTTTACGATACTTATAGGCAAGAGGGGAGCTGGGGAATTATATTTTTACTCTGTCACCATACGGAAGTAGTACTATACTCTTGCAGAAGTCCACGAGTAAGTAGTGACTATTTCCGTCCAGGGCGACAGAGGGGCGTAAGCGCGCACACCGGTAACCCACCCGTGAACCTCGCCTTCGTCGTTGGACCGGCTACCAAAGCAGCGTAAACTTGTCGTCAGTGGCCGGCCCGACGGAATAACCCCTGAGGGGTACCCTCTCCTTGAGCGACGCAAATAATATAATTATTTAAAATAACTTCGCAAATTAATCATTATTTTTAATAATATGTAAAAAATAAATATGGTTACTGATAATTCTTAGGAGATAGACATATATCATTAGCTATGTGGTAGTGGCTACGAATACTACCAACCCCTACTTTGTAATGGATGTCGTAAAAGACAACTAAGATCCCTATAACGACCTGGGCCAACTCCATCTTATGCTGTTTGGTCAACAATTACATTCCCAAGGAGGGTTGACATCTGGTAGGCGGCCGGTCATAGAACTATTGCCAATAACTTTTACAATATGTACTATGAAAGAAGAGTACGTATTGTATCGACCCCAAGCAATTGGGATAAGAGTTAGGAGAATGATGATAGATATATATCATTGCAAAGATTTTTGTAGATATTTTTAAGAAGATTATCATCATCTCAGATCATATATGTCCCACTGTTGGGCTCGAGCCTCCTCCATAATGTAAGGGAAAATGACCTATTATCCCACGCTGGTCGGCTGGTCGTGTTGGTATAGGGTTTTGTTTCAAGTTTTTTTTTTTTAATTTAGGTCCCTGATCAAGTCAGGGGTAATTTAGACTAAGTTCATGATGACTTAGAACAATAATAAAAACAAAAGTTTGCCTTCTCTTGCATATATGTTCTGAGCATTTTATATCCCTTAGTCGTCTCTTACCATCACCCACGAGCAAGATAGAGAGTGGTGTATCTTACTCCATCACCACATGGAATATGCATGTATTATACATATAAACCTTTGTCACGAATCATTTTATGTATTGACGAAAACCGCATTAAAATCTGTTGAGTAGTTCTGAATATCTAAGTGTACAAACAGCTGGAAACGATTTTGTTTCGTACTAGACAAAAATATAATGATAAATCTACATACATACATACATATCATCACGCCATATCCCTTGCAGGGTAGGCAGAGAGAACAGAGTGCCAGAGAACTCTATCTCTGCATACTTCACTATGATAAATCTAAAATAATGTAAAACTAACTGATCAATAACGCTGGCTATCTGTTGACTTGGGAACTGCGCAAGAACACTGGTGATGTTTCTTTCGTATAATGCCATTAGCTTGCGAACCTTCTTCTCCACCGATAATGGTATACGGCCTGATGTTGATGACAGCACCTGATTATATACAAATTAATCATTGCAGATTTTAGACCAATGGATTTTGTCAAAAAGTAAAAATGGCTAAAAGATAAATATATAGCTCTTGATATAAATATAGTTTTCTCAAACATGCTTGGTTTGACCATTATTTTGATAATCTTCTTCGAGATAAATCGAAATTGCTGCACTGACCATATATATATGTCGACGCGAGACTTGATAACCTAGCAACTTCATAAGCTTAAGTGACATTTGAAGATGCTGATTATGCCTATGTTTAGTTTAATAAGATTATTTGATAATGACTGTGTTTCCAAGTTGTGATTTTCTTCAGTTTGTTTAAAATAAGTAGTTTTAGTTTATATTTATTCCGGATGTAACGAACCGGCAATCATTAAGCGCAAATATCGTTTAACAATAACTGAACCATTAACGTTATTCCTATCTCTATTTTAAAACTATAACCAAATGATTTTTACGACTTGTAGTTCAGTTTATAATAATTACAGCACTTAATTTAAAATTAATGTAAAGGAATTGCAATGAATGTGTTTAGAGTTACTTTTAATTTGGCAACCGTTTTTTAAATGTTGTAATAATAAAACTTGGCTTTCTATGTTGATTTAAAGAATTAATTGAATTAAATTACATTCTAAACTAAATCCATTAATAATACGGAAATACATTCGAGTAACGTATTAACTTTAAACCGCCATTTGCAATATCTTCCTGTGCTGTAAAATCGTCGTGCAATGACATTGTTGGAGAAGTCTTGCTCGAGGAAGGTTGTGCCAGAATTACGTGTGAGTACATATTGATGGTCATTTAAAGTAGACTCTATATATAGTTAAGTGTTACAGTGTAATAAGTGTGTTATTATAAATAATTGTCGGACTGCCTACATTGTTTCATTGTTTGCAAATGAGTGACTCTTATGAAGGGGATTGTGACGTCAGCCATGCTGACGTCACTGTTCCTAAAAACTCTGCTGGTGATCGCGATTCGTTATATATGTAAATTTATATCTAACGTGCATTTCAAATATGGAACGATTTGTTACATCAAAACATCGCAACCAAGAAGGCAACTTATTACAGTTTTATTTAAATTTCGAACTGGCTTGAAAAAGAAACCTGTTTGATAATGAAAAATAAAAATACCCTTTGGCGCGAGAAAAAGTTGTTCGTTGTTCGTCTTGTATACAGTTTTACTTAGTTTTAATTGCCGCGCATTATTTGAGAAAAGTAATATACAAGCCTTGGCCACAACTAGGTATTGATAGGCTTACTTTTACACGTTCGTCCATCAATGCCTATTTTGCTGGCCGCTGCAGTAATGTACTATTACCACACGTGCGCACGCTAGCACGCACGAATAAACAGACAAACAAATACATACACCCACAGACAGACTAAGATACATAAGCAGAGATTATGTCACAAAATAGAATCCTATATCAATTGATATTACCGGCAGTATATTAAAACCAATTAACCATAGGAAGATTTTTATAAAAACTTATTTTACATGATGAAAACTGATTGATCATATGTGGGATTTGAACCCACATCTACTAAAAATCCGAGTCAATCATCTTATTAATTAAACGAGCGTGGGTGTTATGCTTTATAACCAAATTCTCGCTCATATTGTCATAATTACGTGAGAAGTACCACACGCCATCTATCGTCAAACTTTTGCACATTATCTCGATTTAATACTCTTAACCAATATGGAGAAAGGTCTTGTTCAATAAGGACGTTAAAAAAAAAAGATATCAACATAGAAAGGCTAACAGATCCAAGAACGGATGAAGGTCCGAAGCTTACCTCTTGCAGTTCCAATAATGGTAACGATGGATCACGTAAACTCAGCATGAACTTCTCCACAACTTCACGCAAACGTGGTGTATTGTATGGCTCCGGGAGGCAGTAACCTTATATGAGCAATAGAAAGAAGATATATAGAATGTATATTTAAGAATATATATTTAACTTTCTGTGTGGTGACGGAGTAAGAATACAGTTCAACACCCCTATCTTACCTGTGAGAGATCGTAAGAGATGACTAACGGATAAAATATGCATATAACATCTATGCAAGAAAAGGAAAACTCGAAACTAAATTCTATACCGACACGTCTAACCTGCGTGATGTTGTACATCAATTTCCCAATACAAAACAATGGAATATATATGAGCTGAGATGATGATATTGAACCAGGTCGCCACTCAAACTAATGAAATTTTTCATCTACAGTATTATCATCATTATACCAGCTCAATACGTCCCAATGCTAGGCGCAAGCGTTATACAAATTAGGAGGGTAATTGACCAACTATACCGCGTTGGTCTAACTCGCGTCTGACCATTGTGGTATAGCAAGTTCATTTATGAGATGTAGAGTTTTATTTCCCTTGTATAAATTTTATCCGCATTTATAAATACCCGATTACGAAACGAAAAATGATGTCACAAGCGGGGTTCGAACCCGCACCTATTGGGAATCCGGCCCAATCGTGCTGCCACTTACACCATCGTTTTATCCGCATATTATATCTCGTAGTAGTCTATTACAACACAGGCAAGGCAGGGTGTGCTCAATTTAATAAATTTAATTCTTACTGAAATTTTTCATTTTAATATGCTTGATTATTTATAAAAAACGAATACGAGCGAAAAATGTCACAAGTGGGATTCGAACCCACACCTATTGGAAATCCGTTCCAATCGTGCTGCCACTTACACCACCGTGAACTATTGTAGGACATTCGATTCTCGTATCGTATTATATTTACTTCTCACGGATTTCCAATAGGTGTGGGTTCAAATCCCACTTGTGACATTTTTGGCTCGTAATCGGTTTTTATAAATTTAACTGTATTATTATGCCGTCATCACACAGAAAATTTTAATCCGTTTTCCTATGGAGAAATAGTAGGTAAATTTTCCTATTATAGGTAAGGATTCCAAGACAATTCACCCGGGACTGCCTGAGGGTTAAACCTCGGTGTCATTTATGGTGACCACTGTCCTGATTTACAGGAGTTACAATGGTGGGATTAGTACAAAACAAAAATTGGATTGGTTGTTACATGCTCTAAATGTATGTAAATATATTCCAAAAAAAATACCTGCTAGGGTGTTCTCTAGAATAGTTCTATATTTATTGTGAGCGTGATTTAGCTTCTCAGAGAAAGTGGTGTTCTCCTCGATTGGGAACTGCCCCTTGTATGGTTGGGCTGTGGTCACCAGTGAAGGATCATCCAATTCTGAAAACAAAAATAAACATTTTAAGCATAGTTTCAATCAAATATAATTTGAATCATTTTTGAAAACAACAAAGAATTAAAAATGATATTTTTGAATATAATAAAACCATATTTTTGCAATAGATAGCAGAAAGTTCAGAATTTCGCTCTGCTAGGCCAAAAGTCATGGGTTCCATACCCATTCGGACAACTTTTGTGTGAACTTGCTCATAAACAAATTATGTTTATTAAAGTTGCCAAATAAGCAAAAACCCCCACCATTTCAGTACTTGGTAGAAAAGAAACATATATAAGAACATGAGGGCTTGTCAGAGTCGGAGTACAGTCTTACATTACAGTTTAGTGTAGCTTATTGTACCTTTTAAATTAATGAAATTTAGCATTTAACATGCTTATTTATGAAAAACTTGATAACAAGCGAAAATTTATTGTCATCCCATGTGTTACAATCATTTTTCGCTCGTAATCAAGTTTTTATTGTATATTTTCATTAATATAATTCTAGCAGTATAAAAGTGTTCTTTTTTTAAATGGACCCACGGAGTGCCATCCTAACAGAACAATATTTTTGTAGCGATTGTTATTTTTCTTGCAGTCTTCTATGCAGTAAGAATACATTGTCAGTATCCTACTAGCGGAATGACAAATAAAGTAAAATCAGTGTCAGACAGAACTTGGTAAAAACTCCACAAAAATATTCTTCAGCCCATATAAATGGGGTCCCTTCATAACAATATACGATGCTGGTCAAAGTGTAGTTTTAGATAAAATTTCTTTTTTCAACTTCTTGGCTCATATACATCTCTCACTGCTGGGACTATTCAGCCTAAGATATATAAGTATAGCGCTGAGAATTGTCAACCCGATAAGTTCTGGGCCTTCTCCTGAGGGCATCCCCTCTGAGGTATAGTTCTCGGCCCGGCGAGCCCCCACGTTCATAACTTTAACACGACACAATTGCCAACTTATAAAAGACGACTAAACTATATAAAATGAAATTAACATATATACAAGAGAAGGAAAACCCGAAAATAAAGCACTATACTAACAGGTCTGACCAGCATAGTATAGAAGATCAATTTCCTTTCTGTAGTGTAAGAGGCTTAAGGTGGGGACATATATGAGCTAACATGATTTGGATATTCAACACTTACCCAGGTTGCCGATGAGCGCTCCCATATCCAAAACAGCACCAGGTCGTAGGGCCCATGTGATTTTACCGGATTCAGGGGCTGACAATGTCATAATCATCTTCATCACCTATATAACAGAGAAAATGTATCATAATCATGAACAAATCAATAATGGTGAGCAAATTACTGAAAATTTTTTTTTAGCATTTAATATGCTTAATTATTTATAAATTCCCGATACGAAACGAAAAATGATGTCACAAGCGGGGTTCGAACCCGCAACTATTGGGAATCCGGCCCAACCGTGCTGCCACTTACACCATCACGAGCTATTTTAGGACATGCAAATTTCGATTCATATTATATCTTACGTCTTCAAGGTGACGTATGCCATCTATCGGACAATGTTTACACATTGTATAGACTTAATACTTCAAACTTTCGTAATGGTGAGCAGTTTCCGTGTGGTGACGATTTAAGGATTTAATCTGAGCAAAGTGGTTTTCATTGGACGCCCATCGCTGGACATACAGACTATCAGATATTATTTTTCTGCTTTTGGTGGCAAACGAGCAAGCAGCACACCTGATGGTAAGTGTCCCTTATTATCCGAAAGTGATGTTGCTCATTTACCCGGCGATCTTTCAGTCGTTTTTATCAACCGTCATTCATTCATCAAACATACAGTCATTCAATCATATGAGTTCATATATCTACGGGACCATTACACAATTAGAGGGAAAGCAACCTGCTATCCCACACTGGTCAGGAGAGTTGGTATGGAGTTTTATTTCAAGTTTTCCATCTCTTACATAAATATTGTCTGCATATACTCCTTAGTTGTCTTTTACGACACTCAAGGGACAGAAAAAGGGGGAGGTGAATTGTATTCTTATATTTAAATCTTACCTCAATTTCCGCATAAGGTTGCCCTTTATCCACATGTCCACCATCTTCGACTAAAGTATTGACAAGTTTACCGGCAGATGGCGCTCTTAGTTTGGATGGATCCTTCTCCTTATCGAAGACTACCGTTTGATTACCGATCACTATACGGTATTTATCCACCTCATCTTTCAAATACGTAGTATATGAAGCACCGTCGACGGATAGAAGAGTTCCTGTAAGGAAACAAAGGGAGAGATAAGTCAAAGAAAGAAATTATTGACTGACTTGAGTCAGAGGCGGCTCTAGTACATGTAGCGCCCGGGTGCAATCAATAACCTGGCGCCCTCTTGTATCAAAATGCATGAACAAAATGGAATAGGTTGATAGTTACAACACGTTCGAATTAACTCAGAACCTCGCTAGAATGCGTTGTCGCATGCTTAGTCTCGTTATTTTGACACGAAACCAGGTAAGCGCAATAGGATTATTTAGTTACAGTGAGCATGGCGATAAAGCAACCTACCCAAACCTGTCAAATAGCGCACCTATTACGTTTATAGATGGTTAGGCACTTGCTGTGTTCGATGTACCCGCTCCGTGCGGAGCGTTACAGTGGAGGCTCGATGTTTCCCGAGTGGCTCTCGGCGCCGCTCGCACCCTCTGCACTATAGGTAAAGCCGCCCTTGACTTGAGTGCACAGATGACGAAGTGGTTAATATACCCACCTACCATGCCACTGCCTAGGGGTTGATTCCCAACAGTCGGGATCCATTGAAAAATTAGATTGGCAGTCGAATAAACTGCTGGCCGACTGTTTAATTGTTATGTTCCATTATTATTATTAGAATATATTTTATTTTCTTCAATAGTATTCATTCAATAATATATCATAGAATTCTAGACCACCGGACCGTCCGGTGGTCTAGAATTCTATATATCTCTATTCTAAAAAAAACAAGCACTTAGATGTCCATCTAAGTGCTTGTTTTTTTTTTATTATGTACGTGGTTTGGTTTACTTACGCAGTTGAGTTTTTTCGAATTTTTTAAATTTTTATTTAATTATTTAATAAGGGGTATTAAAAAAATTGCAAAAGAATAAATTTCAGATAGAAGAGAAGAGGAATCATATACTGACCGCCATCAGTTAGATGATGCACTTCCAACTCCTTGAAGCTGGTGTTCATTGCAAGGAAGTATGATGTCGGTCCGGACTTAGTGGCTGAAACCTTATACTTGGAGCTCGAGTGGATAAGCTCCACGTCCACACTGTTGGAGAGCTGACTTGAACCTTGAATTTGACCCCTGACAAAAAAAAACGCATTTTTTAACCATAAGCTTGACAATATAGTAACGATTACAGCCCCCCATTGGAGCAGCACATGTTCAGCAGTAGACCTTGATATACTGAATGATGGATGGATATGAGTGTATGAAAAGGTTTATGTATGGATGGATGAGTATATGGAAGGGTTTATGTATGATGGATGAGATAGGTGAGTGAGTTTACGGACGGGTGGATGGAAGGGTACAAATGTGGAAGGAGGAATCAACGCAAAAACTCAATAACTCACTTCTCCAATCCACTCTTGAATTCTTGAAAGTTGGTGGTGATGATGCTGTCTGCTATGAGAATGGAGCCGCATATAACACCCAACATAATATCCGGCTTCTCAGATTGAACCTGATCGAGAATAATTTATAAGAATTATCATCTTTTGCAATACTTTGTATCGCAAAATACGTTTAAAAATCATTACATAGTGTATCCATTAAATGGATAAACATAGAACCTCCTCGTTTTTGAACTCGGTTACAAATACAACTTTAATTAGAATTTTACTAACACAATTTTTTTTAAGGAATGCCACTAAGAAAATACTTCTTGTATTGCGGGGAGACTATACTCCTGCCCTTATCTCAATTATTTGTGGTCGACTCAATCTGTACTCGTACATATTGGCAATAGTTTTATGACTGGTCTCCTACCTGACGTCAATCCTTTTTGGGAATGTAATTGTTGACCAAACAGCATCAGATGGAGTTGACCCAGGTTGATATTAAGCTCTTAGTCGTCTTTTACTGTACATAATACTAAGTTTTATTTCAAAAAATGTTTTATTAGCTCTTAATAGATACTAAACCGTTAATGCTTTGTGTGACGTCACACAGGTAGCGTGCGATAGGGACAATGCTCTACAAAGCCGAAATTATTCGACTGTCACTTTTCAAAAATCGATGTGCTGTATTTTTCGCCGGTTAAACTAAGACTGTTATTACATAATAAACCACACCACGGGTCCCAAATGAATTGTAGTACTTTGTATACTACATTTTTTTTTGATAAAGTAAATTAGGGTACATACCCATACCATGTGACCCATTTTTTAACATATTTCCATTGCACTTTCATTGTCTATAGCATTCAGTTAAGCCTTATTTGCAGCTAAACAAGTTTTACTTCAAAAACCATTGGTCGCGGCTACAATTCAAGACTCACCCTTTCAGCTATGAGTGCGTCAAGCCAGCTGGTATCTATATTATTGTCCTGGAAGGCTGGTGTCTCCAGCAATGTGATGAGGTACTCAACAGTTGTACGGAAGTCACCACGGATGCTTAACTCTTTAAGAGCTATCACCAAATTCCTTTAAAAAAAAAATATATTTTTTGAATTATGTTGCTTATATAAAATTTTCCAAGAAGGTTCTGCTGCATTTTCCTGATGGTCTCGCAGGCGGTTTTTACGAAATCTCCTGAAGAGTAATTGGTGTCTTTTTTTTTCTTTTCTTTTTAAAGACCACCCTGCATCAAGGAACAGATATATAATTAACTTTTCAAACATAATTAACGCAGACATATTACACCTAGACTAAGAACAGCAATTTGTAGATCACGCAAAGTATTGTCCTGCGTAGGAATTGAACCCGCGCCAATGGCACAGGTAAGTATCTTAACCACTACGCCATCTGTGCATTCCCTGTGTTTGCATAATTTATTCTTAATCCATATGAAGAATCGCCAGAGCCAGAAATAAGAACCATATTTATTATATTAATAATGTTACTCACTCTCTAGCCTGTTCCCTCGTCTCTCCCCAAGAGAAACAATGCCCGAATTGAGAGTCAGCAAACTCGTGTAGACCACCGGAAGCAGCCACACTGAAGTATCCCCATACATTCTTGGATGATCTGAAATTGAGCTCCTGGACCGTACCAGATGAAGGTTTGAAACCTGAAATGGAAAAATATTCAGTACAACCATACTCGTATAAAAAAGACAGAAAAGTTTTTTGTAAACCTTTTTTTTTTACAGACAACCGGCACTAGGGAAATAATCCTTGTATTGCACTTTACAAATACATAATTAACGCAGACAAATTACACCTAGATTCAGAACAACATTTGTAGATCGCATAAGGTATTAATCTGCGCAGGTATCGAACCCGCGGCACTGCTATGGTAGGTCCACGGAGCAAATACAAAGAGGAGCTGTTGTAATGAATATTTTCTATGAAACAATGCGTGTCATTTACAGGGGGTGAGGGGGACGCTGCTAATGGAGAAAGTGAGACAAGTAATAGTACTTGTCTCACTCCCTCCTTTATGTCCATCTACCGGCTATTAGCACAACTACTAATTTCGTATATTGTATGCAGTTGAGCTATCTTGCATTAGATGTCAGTAAGTGTATGGTGTAACAGGGACGTACTCAGAATTTACCTATATCAAGCAGTGCTAATTTTTTTTTATTTCAAAGATACAAACAAATCTTATTAGCTGTTTGCTCTATTCAAATACAAATGTTTATAATCAAATAATTCTGCATAGCGAATAGCTGTATGGCTACTGTTTTTAACCGAAAATTTCTTTATAAGGCTTGTCAGCATTGTTCATAATGTTAATATTTTATGAAAAATCCATCTTTTCTTTACTGTCATTCTGATAAACTCAGAAGTTTAGAAACCTTTTTTTCTTCATATTTGTGTCCTTTCCATACGACCAAATAATGCAATTATTTGTTTGGGTTTCTAACAAATTATCGAATGAAAGTAGTTGGACTTTTAGTAAATATGTTGGTTACACGGTATTATTTCCTTCCTTTTTGTCTTTTCCATATAAAAAAAGAATCAAACCACTCTATTAAAATAAGGCTTTATACAATTGATAATGCAACAATGGTGTCAATGAACAAGACATGTAAAAGAGTATTTCAAGCGAGCAGACCAGCCCCCGCTGGTAGCAACCGTTTGATTGACGCACGGGCCATCTAAAACTTAGCCATGCCAAAGGTAACTTGAAGACCTTCGACGCCACCACCATTTTGAGTATTTTTGTGACGTGCTCAACCTCGTTAATCTTATCAAGAAATTGCATCGAGTGCAATTACATTATTAATAAATAAAGGAGAAAGGGTGACATTGGTTCCAATAATAAAAATGAAATACTCTTTTGCATCATATATTTCTTGAGCTATACCTAGTCTTGCCCTAAATACTGTAACAAAGAAAAACCTTTTTCTATTGCAAAAAATATTTATGACTTTTACAGTGTTAGTTTAATACATAAATATAAAACAATTTAAAATATAAAAAGCTTGTTCGAAGTGGTTTCTATTGGCTGCAATACAGTCCTTTAAATCTTCTTTGTTAAAATGAGAAGAACAAATCTTTGTATATTTCGTAGGAGTCCAGTTTTTCTATTAATTTTTGAAATCCATTGCTTCTATCATCGTCATTGGACGGTATTCTAAAACATACAAAATTTACAGTTTAATTATAATAGGTTCATTTAAAGTAGTGTAAAAAAATATTTTTCTTTGATGAAAAGTCCGAATGTTATAATTATATTCTAATTACGACCCTGGATTTTTGACACTTTTATAGTTCTTCATAGTTAACGACAGCTGGCGTATTGCTTACAAAATAATTATTAACTACATATAAAACTCATATTTTTGTTGAGGTAAAAGGCTTTGGGTATAAATTTTAATACTCATGGTTATTAGTTATTACAATAATCTTAAATGTTTGAACTGTATGTGCTTTTGTTGTTCTAGGTCCTATTACGCAAAGTGGTGCCATCTAACGTTGAGTAAAATTATTTCAGAACATGATACCGTCAAAAGAACTTTCTAGAAATTATTTTGATAAATTATGAATAAATATACTTACAAATGGAATGTGATTCTTTCCATAGCATCTGTACGTTTATTGGAGTAGTTTTTACATGATAAAACACAACACTTCATGGTTTTCTTCGTAATAACATAAAAATACACCAAAAATATAATTTTATGCACCGTACGAACACCGTCAGCGACGACAGAAGACTAATAGGCCACGCCTACTATTGATGTTAACGTGATGACGTCAGGGCCTACTTGAGAATCACAGTGCACAGTTACTTAGGCCGTCTCCTCTTTGTATTTGCTCCGTGGGTAGGTCGCTGTCTTTACCACTATGCTATCTGTACAGTCTTTGAATTCATTCTTCTATAGGACTATTATGAAAAAGCTCATATCATCATCATTCTCCTGCTCTTATACCAAGTACTTGGTCGAGAAAATATGTACATCTGTTCCATCATACATATTACAAAATTTATTGGCAATAGCGTTATGACCGACCACTTGTCTGACGTCAACATTTTTTTTTTACCGTGGACTATGGATGCGTCCCGCCCCGCCAAATCGGTCCGACATCAGGTGGAATTGGACCAGGTCTATATAAAGCTCTTAGTCATATTTTACGACATTCACAGGCAAAATAGAGGTGGAGAATTGTAGTCTTAAACCATCCCCACACGGAAAATTGTCCATACCACTCCAGTCTATTTATTATTTTATTTTAATTAATTATTTGCATACAATTAAAAATATATTTTTTTAAATTACGCCAAAGAAATATATTTTCCCCTTATCCTGCCCGTGGATGTTGTTTCTTTTATTTTATTTTTTTCCGCAAGGTGGACCATGGATGTGGTCGCGCCCCGACAAAACGTCCGGGGCGACAGAAGAGGCGGCACGCAACCCCATGGACCCACCCTGCAAACTCCTCTCTTCGCCGAGCGAGCGGGCCACCGGTACCCGATCTTTGACTTCGGTGGCCCGCCCGGAGGTATACCCTTGCGGGTTCCACTCTTGTCGATGCCCCGACAGCTTCCGCCGTCGGGGCGTCGTCCTCATGCGGTGGCCTCACGTCGGGTGACTGGACAATTCCCCGGTCCGATCACCCGAAGCCTCGGTTAGGGCAGCATCAGGCGCAAATACTCGCGCCTGCGCCGCCCCGGCCGCTGGCGGCGGCCCAGGTCCCGGGAATCCACCCGGACCCGTTCCGCTCCTTCTGCGAGATGACAGCCTCGCAGAAGGCGGCGACCGCGTCCCAATTCCTGATGCTGTCGACCATCGCTTTCGCAACAGCCGGCACCGTCAGGTCGGCACCGATGACAGCGACGAGGTCACAGCGTTGCCGGGACCAGGTCACGCAGACCTCCAGCGTGTGTTGCGCCGTGTCCTCGTCACTGCCGCACTGGTGGCAGGACGGAGTCGACTCCCTCCTTGCGATCTTGTGCAGGTATTTGCCGAAGCATCCGTGCCCCGACAACACCTGCACCAACCGGAAAGGGAGGACTCCGTGCCGCCGCTTCATCCACTCCGTCAATACGGGCCGGAGAGCCTCTACGGTAAGAACACCGTGCCTAGGCCTCTCCAGCCGCGTAGACCAGCGAGCGATGACGACTCGGTGGGCATCCTCGCGCCAGGTGGCTATCTCGCTAAGCGATGGGGAGCCACCTGCGTCGCGCACTGAGGTCACCCGCCGGTATAGGTCGGAGAGCATCTCCGCCTCTATGTCCCACGGGGGTGTCCCGGCCAACACGCCTGCCGCCTCGGTCGACACCGTGCGGTATCCGCGGATGGCTCTGACCGTCATGATTCTCTGAGGGCGCCACAGAAAAGCCCTCAGCCGGAAGGTCAGAGACCTCGCCACACGGGTGCGCCGTACATGGCCATCGAGCGGATCACCCCCGCATACAGCCGTCGGCCCTCAAAGCTGGGTCCGCCCACGTTCGGCATGAGCCGTGATAGGACGGACGCCGCGCCGACCAGCCGGGGGCCCGTGGATGTTGTAAAAAAACTGTTAATTTATATAATGTGTATAAAACATCAATGTAGGAGACGGAAATCTCGAAATATACCAACACATCTGACCAACGTGTTATAGTAGTTCAAGTTTTCGCCCACCTTGGAGGAACCTCGAGCCCAGCAGTGGGACGTATATGAGCTAAGTCGATTAATATTCACTCACCTTCATCAGGGTTTTCAGATGTGATTCTAGCGGCGATAACATGTCCCCATGGCGACGGCCTCTGTTTAGGTTCATCCAGTTCTATCTGGGTTAAACCCCACGGAGATTCTCCGTACAAAAGGCGAATGTCTTTAATGTGATATAAGGGTAGGCCCATGGCGATCTGAAATATAGAGAATTAGTTTAAAGTTTATACTAAATTTCATCCCCTGCTTCATTGCCCGCGAGTGTTGCAAAAGCTAAGGTAAACAAAACGGATGACAATACTTCATGAGACGGAAAACTCGAAATAAAGCTTTAAACGTAAATAAATAAAAAGAAAATTGTGTGTATGTTTGAAAAATATGTTGATCTCAACTCAGATATGTTTCACTGTTGGGCTCAAGCCCACTCCATAATGGGAGAGAAATTGACCTATTATACCACGCTGGTCAGACGTGTTGGCATAGAGTTTTCTTTCGAGTTTTCCTTCTCTCTTCAATAGATGTTATACGCGTTTTATATCCCTTAGTCGTCTCTTACGATTACCCACGGGTAATCTGTAAGGGGTTGTGAATTGTATTATTACTCTGTCACCACACGGATATAAAAAAATGTATTTACCTGTAATTGTGCAGCTGGGAGATTGACATCTGCTACCATCTCAGTGCAAGGATGTTCAACTTGAAGTCTAGGATTCAATTCCAGGAAGTAATAAGCACCAGTCGCCGGTTCGTATAAATACTCCACAGTACCAGCGCTGACATATCCGACCATTTTAGCGAGACGTACTGCCGACTGAAATTATAAGGTGAATTGTTAATGCTGGATGAGAGGTCTCTACTTGCAGTTCCTACGTGGAGCGGGTCTAAATAAAGTTTATATAGGGTTTAAATAATATTTTTTTCAAATTACTGAAAATAAGCATTTAATATGCTTGATTATTATAAAAACTCTCGATTTTTTCGCTCGTAATCGGGTTTTTATAAATAATCAAGCATATTAAACGCTAAATTTCAGTAATTTGAATAACAGATTTGCGTCATCGTTTAATACAATTCTAACTGCAAAGTTTGAAGTATTAAGCTTGTACAATGTGTAAACATTGTCGGGTAGATGGCACACGTCTCCTTAAAAGACGTAAATATAATACGATATGAGAATTGAATGTCCTACAATACTTCACGGTGGTGTAAGTGGCAGTACGATTGTAACGGATTTCCAATAGGTGTGGATTCAAATCCCACTTGTGACAATCATTTTTCGCTCGTAATCGGGTTTTTAATATTATTTTTTATTGTTTGTGGTGGCAAACGAGCAATCAGTACACCTGATGGTAAGTGTCACTGCTGCCCATGGATCTTTACTATACAAAGGGCATAAATAGGCGTCTGCCTACCATTACTATCTCCAAACCCACCCAGTTGAGTTTCCGGCTCTCTCGCTCACCGAACGAAGCGGAATAGCACATTGCCATTACTCACTCGTCGATTTGCGAGAGTGTGGTACTACCCCGGACGGATCGGCCCGCGGCTATAGATAGAACTGTCAACAGCATGGTCCTACCACTAATAAATAATATTATAATAATAGTCCTACCACTAATAATATTAGTTCTTATTCCATGTTAAATTTTATAAGTTTTTTTTTTATTGCTTATGGTGGCAAACGAGCAAGCAGTACACCTGATGGTATGTGTCACTGCCGCCCATGGACCCTTTGCAATACCAAGGGTATAGCTTAGGCCGCTGCATACCAATGAAATCCCCAAACCCACCCAGTTGGGCTTACGGCTCTCTCGCTCACCGAACGAAGCGCAATAACAGATTGCCATTACTTAGACGTCGGTCTTCTGCGAGAGTATGGTACTACCCCGGACGGACCGGCCCGCGGCTGTAGACAGAAAACTGTCAACGGCGTGGTCCTACCACTATTACGAGTATACTATATAAGTTGGTTATTTTTATTGTATTACTTTAAAATGTTAAAATTGTTAGCATGTAAGTGCGTTTACATATAATAAATATAATTGATACATAGACAATGCATCACGGGTTGAGAGCCTTCAGCGCTCACCCACAGTCCGGGTAAAGTTGTCATAGCCATCTGAGGCTAACAACTAATATATACACAAAAAAAAAAAAAAAAAAGACTGCATCATCTATGTAAAAAAAAAAATATATGTCAACTCACTTTCTCCATTTCAATGAAGACATCAGGTTTGGCGATAGCTGCCGGTGCCTCTTCTATAATCTTCTGGTGACGACGTTGAATGGAGCAATCACGACCGAACAATGAGATCGCATTGCCTGGGTACAAAGTATTAAATTTTAATTGTATATTCTATTTGAAAATCTTTTGTAACTTAAAATTTTGCTTAAGGTATAAATTTATTTGAGGTGGTATCTATTTCAACCGTTGCTGAGCCAATACATTTGCCCAAGCGGTGATATTTTGATAAGTCTTTCAATGAAATCATTTAGGCCGTTCATGAATTATGTAAGGTTTTTGAAGAATGATTTGGCCAACTGTAAGACATCATAAGATTACAACTAGCCCTCTGCCCTTTAATAAGAATTTTTTGTAATAAAAGGCCCTATTGATCAAATATAACACCGTTTATTCTGAAAATATATTTTATAACAATCTTAATACAAGTAGGTATCATTAACTCATTGCAATAACATTAATCTTATTAATCTATCAGAGTTTGACTAAAATTAGTAATTTTCAATTTAATATCTTACATAATGTTCATTCCCCCTCACCTGGCTATAAGTAAGAAGCTATAATATTCCGTCAACAGACCCCCCATGCCCCCCCTACTAAACGTCTTACATAATTTATGAATGGCCCCTTATGCCAAATCAATGTGTTGATAAATAATAAAAAATATTAGATACTTTACATACAATTAACGAGAACAAATTATAATCGAAACTCAGGCTAACAGTTTGTAGATCGCACAAAGAATAATAAATAGTGGGAATCGAAACCGCAACACTAGTTACTACAGGTCAGTATTTTAATCACCACCCAAATATGCGCAGTCAAAAAATTTATGACTTTTATGGACTTTTTTTTTTCTGAAGTCTTGACGGAGTAAGAATACAATTCCCCATTCCCTAACTTGCTTGAGTGTCTTAAAAGACGACTAAGGGATATAATATGCATATAATATCAATGTATGTGAAGGAATACTCGAAACAACACAACTGATCAGGTTGGTATAGTAGGTCTATTTCCTTCCTATAGTGGAGGAGGGCCGAACGCAGCATAGGGACCTATATGAGCTGCGATGATAATAAATACGATACACATCTTTGTAAAATCCCATATAATACAAGGAAAAGTTTCATAATTACCTTTAAAAAAAAAATTAAAATCATACTACGCTTACAAAGAAAAAAAAACTTTGTATTTGCCGCGCTCACTCTCGCTTTGTATATTTACTTCTTCAATCTCTCTTCACTCAAATCTTTTTAATTATCCAAACCACAAATACATACCATACTGATCAGCCAAGAGCTGAACTTCTAAATGACGTGCTGACTTCGCGAGCTTCATAACGAATATCGGTGAACCGGGCACTTCGGCTTGCACCTGAAATATTGATTTAACATTTTAATATTTCTGTATCAACAGCACAATTTTCAAGGACTTCTCAAATGGTATATGATCATCGTCTCAGCTCATATACGTTCCATTACTGAGCTCAAGTCTCCACCGCAATACGAAGAAAATCAACATACACATTGATGAAATGTATTAGTAGGCGCACGACCCCATAGACCCACCCAACATCGTGCGAGCGCGCCACCAAAACCTAGTCTTTGTCTTGGTTGGCCAACGCGGCGGTCTACCCTCACGGGTCTTCTCGAGTCGATGTCTGCAGCTTTTGGCGTCGGGGCATCGTCCTCACGCGGTGTGGCCACGCTCCGGGCGACCAGACTCATCTCCGGTCCAGTCACCCGCACTCCTGGAGAAACTTCAGCCCGTTATTACAACACTCTCGGGAGATTGACAGCTTCCATTGACGAAATCATTCGAGATTACTACTAGCTAAACTAATAAACGCTGTTCTGTACAAATAAAAATAAAAATGTTGTGCGAATCTACCTACCCGAACCAATCGTGAATTTAACACACACACCAAAATTTTGCTATGAAATCGATTCAGTCACTTGGGAGCAGTTCAGTCACATACACACGTACAGAAGAATTACTTACGTTGATGTAAGTACTATTCTCCTACTCTAATCCTTATACTCGGGGTCGATACAATCAATATGTACTCTTGTTTCATAGTACATATTGCAACCGTTATTGGCAATAGTTTTATGACCGACCGCCTGCCAGACGTCAACCTTCCTTGGGAATGTAATTGTTGACCAAACAGCATCAGCTGGAGTTGGCCAAGGTCGTTATAAGGCTCGTTATAGTCATCTTTTACGACATCCGCGAGCAAAGTAAGGGTTGGTATTATTCGTAGCCCCTACCACACAGCATAGAAGAATTACTTACATATAAAAATAAAATTTTCCGTGTGGTGACTGAGAAAGAATACCATTCACCACCTATCTTAGCCATGAATGATGACCACTAAGAGATAAAATATGCATATACCATCTATTCAAGAGGAGGAAAACTCGAAATAAAACCTTATACCAATACGCCTGTCCAGTGTGGCGTATAGATCGATTTTCCTCCTAGTGTGAAGAAGTCTCGAGCCCAGTAGTGGGACATATATGAGCTGATAAAAAAAAATGAAAGAAAGATAATTGCAACATACCTGTCTAAACATGTTGTTGAAATCATCTGGGTTTTCCACTTTTCTGATGCCTTTACCACCACCGCCTTCTGATGCCTTGATCATGACTGGGAAGCCAATCTTGTGCGCTGCCTGTAGACCCTGCTCGGGGCTGGTCACACAGCCACGAGCGAATAACTCGGAGGAAATCTTGATTTTCTTGCTGTTATATTCAGCTTTTAATTCTGTAAAGAATATTTCAGGTATAATAATTAGATTTCAGATTTCGCCGTCGGGGCATCGACTAGCGATGAACCCGCAAGGGTAAACCGCCGGACGGGTCACCGAAGACAAAGATCGAGTTCCGGTAGGCCACTCGCACGGCGAAGAGAGGCGATTTGCAGGGTGGGTCTATGGAGTCGCGCGCCGTCTCTTCCGTCGCCGCGGACCGATTTGGCGGGACGTGACCACCTCCATAGCCCACCGGAAAAACATAAATATAAAAAAAAAGTAAAATAACTATAACTATAGTCTGTCTAATCTAAGAAGTGCACTTTGACAGCTGTCTGAGTAAGTTGTCTAGGTATGTGAACCCAAATAATCGCTATCGAAAATATCCGATTTTACTGAGAAATCGATATTATTCTTTCGAATTCTTTATAATTAATAATCGGTTTATTTTTTATTTTTCAAAAAGGTGATGAATAAATTAATTGCTAAATTAGTACTAAACAAATTTAATTATTTCAGCATAGAATCTATTCATCATATTTAGTAGGATTAGGTTAATTAAAAACAAAAACTGGATTTTAAATGGCTATTTATTAAGAATTACTACTATTACTTGAATTATCAGCGTCGCGAACATTAATAATTATTTTCTCATCAATCAAAGTGTCGAAACGTACATCTCTGTCAAAATCTCTATTCGATTAATTGTATTATTCTAATATTTTTACCGATTATTTGGATATTCGTGAAGTGGAAGTTGTCAAGCAC
Source organism: Lymantria monacha (assembly GCA_905163515.2). Taxonomy (NCBI): domain Eukaryota; kingdom Metazoa; phylum Arthropoda; class Insecta; order Lepidoptera; family Erebidae; genus Lymantria; species Lymantria monacha. The sequence goes on along the minus strand of LR991104.1, from coordinate 15,466,906 downwards.
TACTGTATAGAACGTGATGACGTGACATTGTTAGGTCATCAATGACAATTACTATTTACCATGTTATTTTTATTTTAAATAATTTTTACGAGTTTCAACATTAGATTATTGTACAAGAAATTCGAAGTGATATTAAAAATTAAGTAGTACTACGATCAGTTCTTTTTTTGTGTGACTTAGGGGACGTCCATTAATCACGTCAGGTTTGAAAGGGGGAAGGAGTTTGACAAAAATCACAAGATGGTGGGGGGTGTATTAAGATATCACGTGTATGTGTGTGTGTGTGTCATGTATTTATTTATTCGTCAACCGCTGCGATTTTTAAACTGAAAAGTGACGTGTAGTGTGACTTTGACTTGCCGTTGCTAGACAACGAACGAAGTTTAAAGTAGATGATCTGTATAAAGACCTTTTTGCGAAGTATAAAAAGCAGCCTCACATGGCTACTTTACCCGGACTGTGGGTGAGCGCTGAGGGCTCTCATCTCGAAAACTACGATCATCATCGTTCTCGTAGGAGTTATCCCAATCACTTGTGGTCGATACAATATATACTCTTCCATCGTACATATTGTAAAAGTTATTGCCAATATCGTTATATTCCATTTTGTTTTATACGAAAGATGCCGATTCAGTTACGGTTTCGGATATCCTATAGATTCAGTTAAAGAGCTCTATAATATGATCTACTTACCACTTCCACTCCAAGGTAAGGTGGGAATGTCAGCGGTCTGTGCGACTATGGAAGATGCAATCTTGTCACCGAGCGCCCACATTGCCTTCTCTGGGGGTCCAATGAATACAACACCGGCTCGGTGAAGTAGCTCCGGTAGTTTGGGATTCTCTGACGCATGACCCCAACCAGCCCATACAGCCTAGAAAAATAAATTAAAAAAAAACAAAAAATTCATGACAGATAATATTAAATTCTAAGTAAATGTGTGAGTTTGTTTGTTTGTGACGCTTTCATGCTTAAACAACTAAACCGATTTTATTTAAAATTCTTTCACCAACGGCAAACTGCATTACCAACAAGTGGATGAGACCAACAAGATAGATTATATTTTATCCTCGTATTCCCACGGGAACTAGTACTACACGGTAACCATGTGAATTAGCTAGTACTGAATAAATTCATTATTTCATCCAATGACACTACCAGTTTGTTCATATACTTTTAGGTTGATGGCGCTGTTTGTTAAGTTAGGGCACGTACCCATACTACGTGGATTATCCCTGGCTTAGTCTTCAACAATTACCACATCGTCATCATCATTTCAGCTCATATATGTCCCACTGTTGGGCTTGGGCCACCTCCATAATAGGAGAGAAATTGATCTATACCACTCGTGTTGGTATAAGTTTTATTTCGAGTTTTCCTTTTCTTGTATAGATGTTAAATGCGTTTTATATCCCTTAGTCATCTCTAACAATCACCCACTGGTAAGATAGGGGGTGGTGAATTGTATTCTTCCTCCGTCAGGGGGCGTTCAAGTATTACGTAACGCAATTTTTGATCCTCCCTCTCCCACATGTAACGCGCCGTAACGTATGTCTGTACCCCCTCCCTGAACGTTACGTAACACCCAAGTGATCGTTTTTAAACGTGTTTGAGGCAATAATAAATAAATAAAAAGAGATTCCAAACTCGCAATACATGTGTATGTTGTTTATTCTTCATCTAAAAAATAAAAATTTGCTTGCCAACTTAGGAAATTTTAATTCCTTAGTTTTTATTTAATAAAAAAAAACAATGTTACGTAACGCGCTGTTTGAACTCCCCTCCCGGCTGTGTAACGCATTGTGACACTTAACAAGACCCCCCTCCCCCGAATTGCGTTACGTAATACTTGAACGAAACCTCACCACATGGAAGAAAAAAATTGGGTCTACAAAAACTAACACTAATACATGGCTCATGTAGTATGAATATGTTTCCTTACTGACCTGCACTTGGGTTCTGACTGCAATGTCCACAATCAACTCGACGTTGGCATAATTATTGTTATTCGAACCACCAGGCACTGGCACATAATGATCAGCCATTTTTATATACTCTGCGTTCGCTTTCAAATCTTCCGGGGTTACCTGGAGAAAATAAAAATTAAATATTAATCATTATTGTCCTGCTAGATAAGAGTATCTCAATTGTTTATTGTTGGTGCAATATGTACTCTTCCATTGTACATATTGCAAAAGGCAATGGTTTTATAACTGTACTGATGACAACTCTGTTTGGGAATATAATTGTTGACCAAACGGCATCAGCTCGAGTTGGCCCAGGTCGATATAAAGCTCTTAGTCATCTTTTGGTATGTATAAGGGGTTGTTAGTATTCGTAGCCATTACCACACATCACGATGCAAGAAAAGGAAATACATTTAAAAAAAATATTATTAAAAAGACACAACCCTCCACTAAGGAAGTTAAATAAAAAAACAAAAAAAAAAAAAAATCTCCTGGGTGGGAATCGAACCCACGAGACTGGAACATGCATGGCATAAAAAATTGCTTACTTTTATGAATTGAACAAACATGGATGGAAACCACATTAACTTTTCACTTCATTTTATAGACAAAACAGTTCACGTCAAATTCTTAAAATGCAAGAATGAATTACCCAGCCGAACGGTTAGGGCGATCGTGCCTTTCTATCGCTTGCACGCTCGGCTCAGGCGGAACGTGACACTTTTTCGTGCATGCAGCTAGCGTTCATCGACTTATAAGACGTTATTTAGTCAAAAAATATATACCAACCATAACAACGAATCTGACAGCACGTTCGTTCTTGAACATCTCGTAAGACCATCTTCTTATTGAGCGCATACATTTCACAGCGCCTATACCGTTGTTCGCAATCAACACCTGGAAATGATTAAGTTATTAAAATTAATGATTTCTGATGTATATTCGCCTATCACAAATTTTATCCACCGGTAACTATGAACGCTGTAAAGTGTTCGAAATGGCGCGAAATTAAAAATCAAATACAAACGCAATGGAATCCGTAAATAGTTTTATTTCTCAGTTTTTATTTTTATATAAAAAAAACTACATCAAGCGCACAAGATCAGACACGTTGTGCGAGCCATATATTGTACTTAGTTTTGGGTATAATTTATGTCCGTTATTGATATGTTTGTAAAGTACCCAAGAATTACTTACTGAGAGCCAAGTTTGTCTTAAAACGGGTGATCGGACCGGGGAATTGTCCGGTCACCCGACGTGAGGCCACCGCGTGAGGGCGACGCCCCGACAATCTTCGGGGCGTTGATGAGAGAAACCCGCGAGGGTAAACCGCCGGGCGGGCCACCGAAGTCAAAAATCGAGTGACCGTACCGTGACCGGTGGTCCGCTCGCACGGCGAAGAGAGAGGAGTTTTACGGTGGGTCTATGGGGTCACGCGCCGCCTTTCCATCACCCCGGACCGATTCGGCGGGGCGAGACGCATCCATAGTCCACAAAAAAAAAAAATGTTTTCATAGAATATCCGTTTTCATTAAACGCACCAAAATGTTGTATAAAATCTAATCATGACTGTTTTCTCTACCCATACCAAAATTTTAGGGAACAAATATAATAATATTTTTTTTTTTACTTTATATAGCGCCCTTTTCGTGCGTGTCTAAAAAAACGACTGAATCAATATAAAAACATATAATGTGCATAAAATATCTATGCAAGAGAAGGTAAACTCGAAATAAAACTTTTCGATTTCCCTCCTATTGTGGAAGAGACTCGAGCCCAGCGGTGGGACATATAAAATCTGAGATGATGATGATAATGATATTGACTAAGAATACATCTAAAATTTAGAAGTAATTGCTGAAAGCTGACATTATATACATATGTAATTAACCCTATAATATTTAAATTGACGATTGAAGCAAGAAATTATTACAACTCAATATTTTCTTCTCACATCATCATCATCATTATCCAGCTTTTATCCTAATTGGTGTCGACGCAATATGTAACTGATTGCAAAAGTTATTGAAAGTTGTTCTATGATAGACCTGCCTGGTTCAATCCTTCTTAGGAAAGCAATTATTGATCAAACGACAGCCGGTGGAGTTGTACCAGGTAGCTCTTACTTCTCAGACGCCGAAAGCTGCCGGAGTGTCGACTTGAGAGCATACTCGCGAGGTCGATAGGTACGTTGTTGGGCGGGTCTATAGGGTCGCGCGCCGCTTCTTCCGTCGCCCCGGACGGATTAGCGGGGTGCGACCATACTATAGCCCGATGACAAAAAAAAAGGTAGTTTTTATTCGTCATTTACAACACCCACAAGCTAAATAAGAATTGGTATCTAGAAATATTGCTACTAATAATAATAATTTATTCATAAACTTCAGAATACATTTTTACATAATCCCTGTCTCTTGAATTAGGAAAAAACCTGTGTCAAGAGACAGTGTCTTCCCAGATTACATTTTACACAAAACATTTACTTTACAGTAGCGGATTTAAAGTATTAGAGAATTAATTAGGTATCCATTTATATTAATACGTGTGCGTGTGCGCATGTGTGTATGTGTGTGTGCGCATGTGTGTGTGTGTGTGTGTGCGCATGTGTGTGTGTGTGTGTGTGCATGTGTGTGTGTGTGCATGTGAATGTGCGTGGATGTGAGTGTGCGTGTGCATGTACATGTGTGTATTGGTATACAAGTGCGCGTAGTTGTGTATGCATATGATAATTAATGATTATAAATTAGTGATTCAGTTCTGTTATAGACCATATCATATGTTGTGTAATATATGTTTTTTAAAGTTTCTTAGTTTAGTTTTTATTTGCTACTTCTGCTACTATAAAGCATCTTTAGTTCTCTTCTCACATAACCTTAAAAACTTAAAGACATAGAGTTAACTGACCTTATTAATAGCCTTTGTGCCTTGGAATCTCTTAACAAACTCCTCAGGTGTAGCAACAGTGAAGTCCTTTTCTTGGAAACGCTGACTATGGATCACAGTACCCTGTGACATAGAAGGCCTGAAAAAAATTGAAAGAGAAATTTACAAATTACTGAAATTTTTAGCATTTAATATGCTTAATTATTTATAAATACCCAATTACGAAACGAAAAATGATGTCACAAGCGGGGTTCGAACCCGCACCTATTGGGAATCCGGCCCAATCGTGCTGCCACTTACACCATCGTGAACTATTTTAGGACATGCAAATTTCGCTTATCTATTATCTCCTACTTTCTACCTTTTTGTATCTTTCTTTGTCTACCTCGTGTGTTGAAATAGACGCTACTCGTTGCTAACGCTTGCACTGGCCGTTAAACGTTTAACACAACCTTGTTGGAAGTCCCATTAGAAGTTTCACTTCAAAAAAAGAATTGCTATATATATATTATCAGATTAATTATATTGAACACACAGGTGGTTATTACTTTAGATAGCTATTCATTATCAAGTGTTATATGTCAGTTCAATAACCATATATAACAAATATTTATATGTAAAACACAATTGTTCTAAAGTTTAAATGCAATTTACATATGTTAAATGTATATATGTATATTTATGTATATGTGCATTTAACCTTGAGTAAAGGAGTGTTTGTTAAGTATATAGAATAATGATAAATATAAATGTTATGTAGATGGTGGCTATGTACACTATCACTTTTTATTTTGCTTGTGAGTGTGTTGTAAAAGACATCTGTGAGATTTATTTCAATGTCAACTTATAACGTACATACATACATATAATCACGCCATATCCCTTACAGGGTAGGTAGAGAGAACAGAGTGCCAGAGAACTCTATCCTTGCATACTTCACTCGCTTCCACAACATTCATAATTCTCTACATACACGCTCGCCGGTTTCGGAAACTCTTGACTTCACGTGCCTTCAGTATGTGACCAATCTGGTTTAGGTAGGTTAGTCTCGGTCGCCCGCGGTACCTACATCCTTCCACTTTCGCATTGTATATCTTCTTATGTATGTATAGTCAACAATTACATTCATCATGAACATCATTCTCCTACTCTTATCCCAATTGCTTGGGGTCGATAAAATATATACTCTTTTTTCATAGTACATATTGTAAAGTTATTGGCAATTGTTTTATGACCGGCCGCCTGCCAGATGTTAACCCCATCTTAGGAATATAGTCAACAATTGCATTCTCTATTACGGCTGATGTCAAACAGGCTGATAGTTAGACAGCAATAGCAAAAAATTTTGACATTATGTACCATGGAATAAGAGTACATTATATGTACCTCAAGTAATTTTAATATACTAATAATAGAATAATTTACATTGGTATAAAATTTTTTTAGACTTACAATTTTATCATATTTTACTATTTAATAGACTTTTCTATATAGTTGCTATTAATTTGGGTGTCACTTTTGGAATCAGATCCAGCCATATTTTTTTTATATATATTTTATAAAAAAAGAGGGTAGTCTGGTTCATAGTATATCACACAGATATAAACAAGTTGTACAGAGTTCTATTAAAAAAAAGAGTAACTTAAGGGATGTTTATGCTAAGTGAATGATTTGATATGAAATATGTAACCACTTCTTATTTTCCTTCAAAGGTTGTAAAAACTCACTGATAGAATATTGTTCAAGTGAGAAGCAGCACTATTATAGGATACCTGTCAAATTCAGTGGTTAATCCATATACAAACATTTGCAATTAATAGCATTATGATTTTCAGCCATCTCATGGACATGCACAATGTAAAGTGTTTAAAACATCCGGCAATTAAAAATCAAATACGAACATAATAGAATCAGTAAAAATAGTTTTATTTCAAATTATAACATTATCACTTCATTTGATATGAGCTATGTCTATTAAAAGATATTAATAGTTGGATGAGTGGTTGAACTATCCACCCAGGTAATAATTAAAGGCCTAGAATAATCCTTACTAATATTATAAATGCGAAAGTAACTCAGTCTGTCTGTCGCTCTTTCACATCAAAACTACTGAACCGATCTAAATGAAATTTGGTACACAGATAGTCTAGAATCCGATAAAGGACATAGTCTAAGCCCAACAGTGGGACTTTTATGGGCTGTGATGATGATGATTAATAGGATTCTTATATATCTAAAATTAATTTTATATGTAATGATACAGTAAGAATATAATATTTCAAGTTCTCAGTCCTTTCTGCATATATCATTACCTCAAAATGTGAAAACAGTATGGTAGACTGATGTTCTTCTCATAGTGGAGGATTAATGGCTTAATGGCGGTAACATATATAGTTTAAAAAGAGCAATAATTCTTATTTAATCGAATATTTTGTGCATTCAGTTGAGAGTTAGTGTCCATAATCAAATATTTCAATTTTAAAAAATTTAATAAATAAATTTCGAATTGATCGATTCGAATTTGAATGTTTAATCACTAATTTTTTTTTTACAAAATTTTAACTACTTTTTATTTTTTACACACAAAAAAAAAATAATGGTTGGATTCAACTAAAAATTAAGAGAATTAAATGCACATATTTGTGATATATATTTGTAAAAGTATATAATAAAATTTTCAAAAATAGATTGTGAAATGTTTTTTTTTAATCTTATAAGATACATATTTAAATTAGAGAAACTAAGTGAAATCACCTCTCGTGGCACACTTATTAACGATATTCAAAACGTAATTCAATAACGAAGAAATAAATACGAAGGTTAATAACAATTTTAATAAATGCTTACACCATGTGCTCTTAATATTATGATGTTTACTATAAAAAAATAAAAAACAACGACTAATAAAACAATATTTATAATCTAACCTGTAAAGCGCATCAGAGTACAGCCCATTCATGCCTTGATACATTTTTATAAATAAAAACCACACTGAAAACACTATTTTAAATATTAAAACAGAATCACAGTAGTTATAAAAGTCGTTAAGAATTTATCAATTCATTATTGCACGAAGAGCAAGAGAAACAGTTTTGTTTTCTTATTTTGACGTATGAATTCGCATTGGAGCTCGTACGATAGAATTGACGGATCATACGATCATGTTTTCTCTTTCGCGCTTCATACAATAGCCTAATGAGAAAGAGATGACAGTTCTAATAGTATAAAGTTGCCATAACAAGGAAATTGCAGGACAAATTGCATAAAGTTGTTATTATTACGATAGGGTTGGGAAGATCAGGGAAGGTCAATGAAATCGATAAGAGTATTTATGTCGTAATCTAAACAACAATAATTTTAATCTTATCTTGTCGCTATCCATACTCATATTCTCAATTATTGATGTAATTAACAATTATTGATCTCGATATAATTATTTATTTGAAAAGAATCAGGGATCTCAAAAGAGCCTTTTTTGTAAGAGCTTTAACATATGGGATCATGCGGTTCCCCTCAGACCAAATTTATTTATATATTGATGACAGTATTCAATATTCGTTTATACAGCCCATAAACCTCTTACATTTGAACTCGAACTTTCTATAAATTAGAAGGAAATAATTGACATAGGATCATAGAGTTATATGTATAGAGAAGCTATCCCGAATAAATATTTTGTTCCATTTTGGTAACAGTTAAACTAAAGTCCGCTGCAGCGCTAAAAGAATAAATAGGTAATCTAATGCGAACATTGAAGCACACAGCGCTAGATCGCTTTATAGTTTTAATTTTCTCGCGACCAAAACGTCGTAAGATGTAGGCATTTCATGCGCACTTACGCGTTTCGTTCAGCGTTATGTAACAAAGCGTAGTACTATAGACTTTACACCGCAGTAATGACACAGTTTTTGTACCTACAAAGATTCATTAGAACTCATACAGCATACTCTATTTCAAAGTGTATTATTAAGTACATAGTTAAATAAATAAAAATAATAGTAAATTATAAAAGAAAATGAACTATTATATGTTATACACGACAATAGTTTTGAATATCCGTGTGATGACGGAATAAGAATACAATTCATCACTACCTGTCTTGGTCGTGGATATCGTAAAAGGCGACTAAACGATATAATATGCATATAACATCTATCAAGAGAAGGAAAACTCGAAACAGAACCCTATACCAACCTGTTTGATCTTTGACAAGTAAGTATTAACTGATAACATAAACTAAAGGAAAAAAGAATATAAATAATCAAAATACTTTCTAGACACTACGTCAAGTCTGTGTATAGTCACACATTTTTACCTCCAACCAGTGTAATTGAACATCTGCGGGCTTTAGTCTATTATCAAAGATGGTGTGACATTTAAATGTAGAATATTTTTTTTTATTGTGCTAATTCGATATTATTACCTATTTGTACACTTTAACAACAAAACATTTTACTTAGTTAAATAAAGAATTTTTATTCATATCCACATGTGCAAGTTTTGATTGGTATTATTCGAATTATCGTATTAACAACGCTGCTCTGTATACACCTACAGTCCATGATGGTCGCAGTCCTGGGGGGGCACACTTAAAACATTTCTTATTTCTACTGACTGTCGCGCCGCCTACAAATTGGTTGTACAAACTTAACTGCTGCCATTTTGTCCTGCCTGTCAAACGTTTGACAACTGAGAATTGTTATTTTTTGTTCCTAGCGTAGGTACTTATTGTCATTGATCTATTTTCGGTTATTGATATTCTTTCTGAAAAATTTTTCAAGTTTCATTGTTAGGCTGATATTATTACTGTTTAGTTATCAGCTGATATGTTTTTTTTTTTATATTTCAGGGTAGCTTTCATAGTAAAAGAAAATTCTATGTAATTACACATAAACATGTAGATATGTATATATATTACTTCAACTTTAGTTCACCGCCTAAACTCTGGGTGGCAGCACTTTCCATACATGCATATTTTATCATCGAGTTGCCACTCTTTTTCAGTTTAATAATTTTACTCTTTGTCGCAGTCACACTAAAGTGAGGTGTACGGATTGCAGTATAGCTTAGTCGAACAAAGTAAGTGTTCGAAACGCGAAATCTAGTACGTAGTACATATATATCGATGCATAGGATACAATGCAGACCAGATTTGTCAGTCGGGTTTAATATCGAGAATTACATCTTTGACCGTGATATTATTTGTTTACATTTGCTTTCTATCTTGTATAACACCTGTGGGAAATAAAAGGAAGGGGAACATTTGTATAATTAGTTTGTCAACACAAGAGAATAAACAAATATATAGCCCTCGATGAATAAATACGAAAAAAATATGTATCTTTAAGAACTTTGTCATAGCACTCAATTCTATTTTTATAGTAAGGTGTTATGAATGATTGTGAGTTATGTTTTTTTTCCAATAAAGTCATTTTTATATTAAGTGTGTATCATTATTATGTAAGTGTAAAGACATATAATATATAGCAATTAAGTGTCATACTCATATAAGACCAAGGCCCTAAGTAATATGTTTATTTAATTGCAGAATAATTAATTATGCTTTTAGAATAATAAATAAGTGGAGTGTCTTGCAAAAGTAGATTAACTTTATAATAATATTGAGTGATTTCCGATCATTGAATAACGAATGAATAGTATTGCGTGCAAAAGGTTTTTAATTATATTTGGGTGCTTAATTTAAGTTGAAATGTTTATTTTATAATTAAAGTTTTTTTTTAAATTTAGATATGAGAATTTGTGAGTTGATATATAAAATTAAGTTTACAGAGGTATATAAGTAATATAAGCAACAGTACAGAAATTACTTTCGTAAAGCATATAAATATTAAATAATTAGTTGTCATGGTAATAATAATAAGTTATTTTGTTAAACGAAACAAAACAGTGCATTCTCTTTTTGCACTATTCATTTTTTCTATAATGTCAATTTTAAAGTGGCTGTCATTTCTCATTTGGCCATTTTATCCAAAGGGATAATAAAATATTAAGATCAGATCTTGCTACTTAGTCTGTGATCAGATCAGATAACAGATTATTAGAACATCATGGATTGTTTTTAATTTTTTTTCAAATAGCTGTGTGGTAGCTGCTACGAATACTACCAACCCTTACTTTGCTCGTGGATGTCGTAAAAGACGACTAAGAGCCTTATAATGACCTGGGCCACCTCCATCTGATGCCGTTTGGTCAACAAATACATACCCAAGGAGCGTTGACGTCTGGCAGGTGGCCGGTCATAAAACTATTGCCAATAACTTTTACAATATGTACTACGAAAGTAGTCAACATATTGTATCGACCCCAAGTAATTGGGATAAGAGTAGGAGAATGATGGTTTGTTTTCAAATCTTTTCATTATAGCGGAGACTGATAGTTATTAATGACAGCATAGATGCCCGATGCTCTTTTGTAAATGAAGTGGTAATGTGGCGCTAAATATGTAAAAATGTTTAATTTCGTTTAATTAATATGCGTCGTTAGTAGATTTCAATAGCATGCTCTAAATTCCATTCTAATTATGTTGTTTAGTAATTCTTACATATTCGTTTTAATCAATACTGGATTTTATATGCCACTTTACTAAATAAGTTATTATAAAAATACTGATATTTCTAAACGATCAAAATGGATAATTTTTTTTTTTTTTTAAAATGATTTTATAGTTAAACAATGTTCAAAATGTACTGTATTGCTTATTGCGTATTCTTAATACGTTAGCTTCCATGCCGGGCTATATGTCCAACAAATGAGTGTATCATTCAGGCCTTGTCGGACTATATGACCCACAAAACATACCTAAATTCAACGTATCTGTGTGGCTACACAGATACGTTGTCGGGCGTATTTTCAAGCCTAAAACACGATAATGAGTAAAAATTTGCATAGCATTTTTCTACGATTTGTTATAATAGACTATGACTATTTTTACAACAAAATATATTTTTACCTACACTATTCTACTACATATATGTAATAGTAGGTATTTACAATAAACCGCATAGTTGGTTACTCATAAATCATAATATTCGTATTAGGTATCTATCTGTTAGCCAAAAATAAGAACGGAAGTAATAATAAATCATATTTAAAATGATATAGTTATTAGATCTATCAAACTAGACGCAATCTTTGAAAAGATATTATAATATACTTATTGATGATAATTTAAAGTATACGATGTTTTCAAAAGGATCTAATTTATGAAGATCTATCATTGTGTGCTTTGCTAACTTTTTCGTTAAATTAAAAATAAACCATAATAATACGACTACGAGATGAATATTAAGACTGATAGGTATTTTATGAAAATATTTGTATCTAGTAAATACAAAATGTTTAATTAAATGAAAATTAAATAGTTAGCGATCTGAAAGCTATTTTAAAGAGTTTATTTAAATTTAGTATTCATAATCTCTTATTGATTTATTGTTACCTACAACTAGTTGTGCTCATCTCATTATAAGGGGTCATCCATTTCGCGTGAGGTTTGAAAGGGGGTGGGAGAGTATTGACAAAAATCACGAAATATCACAAGGCGGAGGTGGGTGTTTGTTGTAGGAAGATATCACGTGTATTTATTTATTTTTTCATCAAACGCGCGACTTGACTTGCTGCTGCACATTGGTGGTTAAAAATGCTCAAAAAAAAGATCACGTGATTGGATGGACGGCGTCTAACATTAAATAAATGATTTGTTAACAACCAACATACAGCCCGTCGGCGGCTGTGACGTAATGCTATGATTAATAATTATAAGCCATGTATAATTAGTACTTCTAAATACCTTGTATAATAATAGTATATAATTAAATATATAATCTTACATAATTCCATTAAAACTACATCTTAAATATGTTAATAAGTAATTGTTGATTTTATATGTAGGTACTAAAACATTATAAATAGGATAGCAAATTGATTGTAAAGAACCATTCGTATTATAGCATCGAGTTGAAACAGTACTCCGCTAAAAATATAAACTGTATTTAAATACGTTATTAGTGTTTCAAATTACAACCCTGTCAGTACATAATACATTACTTGAATTAAATTTGTAATAATGAAAATGTAACAATAAATTTTCCCTCCTATTGGCGGTGGAGATTCGAGGCTAGCAGTGGGACGTAAATGATGGTAAAAATAAATTAAATTTGAAGGTTATAATTAAAATTCACCTTGTAAATATAGAAAATTTTCAAAGGTCTTATTAACTGATGATGTTTATCATCATCTCAGCTCATAATATGTTCCACTATTGGGGTCGGGCCTCCTCCGTAATAGGAGGGATTTTAACCTACTATACCACGCTGGTCAGACGTGTTGGTATCTATAGGGTTTTATTTCGAGCTTTCCTTCTCTTGCATAGATATTATATGCCTTTTGTATCCCTTAGTCGTCTCTTACGATCACCCACGGGTAAGATAAGGCGTGGTGATTTGTATTCTTACTCCGTCACTACAACGGATAATGTTTATACCTACCTACTTTATATAAATAATTTATGAAATAAAAACTTACGTAGGTACATAGGTATTTATTAAAAATAGTCGGAATACATATTATATATTTACGTTACAAAATTATATAAATGAAAACGTAATTTCTCATTGTTCATTCTTACAAATTACAATAGTTTATATTTATGAGATGATAAATTACTAGTTATTATGATAATTTATTTCAGAACTGAAATATCAAATTATTATAGATATTTATATGTATTTACAAAAAAAAATTAACTTATAATTGCCTCAAATAAATTTTAATATGATGGAATTAGAATTAGAATTCACTGTCCCAAAAATTTAAACAAAACCAAGGGTTATAACGAAAACTTTAAAGTCTTACTTAGCTAGAAATAAAACTATACCAAGCTCAAGTACCTAATTAGGATAAGAGCATGCATTTAAAAAAAAACACACCACGCTAAGATCCTTGTATTGAGGGGGATTTTACAAATATATAATTAACGCAGATAAATTACATCCAGACTCAGAACGACACTTTTTGGATCTCACAAAGCATTATTCTACGTAGGAATTGAACCCACAGCATTGGCACTAAAGGTATCTTTCCCACTACGCCATCTGTGCAGTCAAACATACAACCCCTCTTATTTCTATGATACAGTAGATCGATTTTGTTACTATTGAGAATGAGGCTCATAAGCAACATTGAGATTTATTAGAGCTAAAGAAGTATAAATACATTTACGATAAACTAATGTTTAAAATCTTGAAGAAAAACTTCAGTTAATTTCTGATGTCCGCTGGAAATATTTCTTTATGGTCATACGCCTTTAACCCCCAATAAGTAAACAGACTTTCATCACTTAGGGCCGACGCATACGGGCCACTGGCCACAGCCACAAAACGCCGCCACCGGCATATTTCTTGTAGTTTTCATACATTTTATATGGAGTCGCCGCACACGGTTGACGCCGATGGCCGCCACACGCTACAAATCGTCGTTGCTCGCGTCTTGTGGCCCGCACCGGCCACTGATTCACTGATACAAAACGCTGCCGCACGTACGTAGTCTGTTGTTGATTAAAATAAATATGGATAGAATTATTTATATCAGAGATTCAATCTCGTTCTGCGATTTGGGATACAAAAAGTGATAGTTATATTAATAAGGGCGAAAAAGTACAGGGCGCGCGCATTTGTAGCCACTTCTAGCTTCTCGTAGCGGTGTTTGTGGCTGTCACGTGTAGCCCGTGTGCGGTGACACTTAATTCTAATAAATAAGAAAAGGTGATGCTCATTTTATCGTTCGGAATTACAATATTTTTTTTAAAACGAAGCAGTTTACACAGAAGCTTTATAACGACCAGCTTTATAACTCCATCTGATGCCGTTTGGTCAACAATTGCATGCTCAAGGAGGGTTGACGTCTGGCAGGCAGTCATAGAGCTATTGTCAATAACTTTTACAATATGTACTATGAAATAAGAGTACATATTGTAACGACCCCAAGTAGTTGGGATAAGTGTAGGAAAATGATGATAGAGCAGTTTATAAAATGTTCCATCAATTTGCTCGAAACTGTTACTGAACATCTACCAAATCACGTTCAATCAGACGGATTGGTACAAAGAACTTCTTCTTCTTCTTATGTATTGGCAATCAGCTACTTATACGAGCTATTGGTGCCAGTGTCGATTTATGCATATCTTCACGTTTTTAGTCTTTCAGGTTAGTCATTGTCTAAGTCAAATTGTCGCCATCAACAGTGCTATGGCCACACAGTTAATGGTATCTTGTGGGAAATTTGAGGGAAAACGAAAAAGTTGTAAAGCACTTTTATATTATATTCACTACATCCCAGTAGTTCCGCCGCATCACATTACATAAAATTCCATCAAAATTATCTAATATAACACGTTAAAACACTAAGATATCGAATATAATACAAGAGCACCACATGACGTTTTCAAATTCCCGTCAAAAGTGGTGGTACAAGAGTATTATGTCTAGTTTTTCTTTTCTTACATTGATGTCATCTGCATATAATATCCCTTAGTGTTATCACGAAACGGAACATTGTTATGATATTGAAAAATATCACGAAACGGAATATCGTGATGATAATGAAAAATAATCTTCTTGATTCAATACACAAAATTAAAGCAGAGTCACGAAATTATTGTATTGTCATCGTCAATATTACGGATGCAAAATTCTTTGAAAATCAACCATTGATTTTCGTGACTATTATACGTATAAAAGCGTGTTAAAAAGTGTAACATATTAAAGGTCATAAACGTAAAATATGTAAAACAAAATCAATATAAAACGCAAATAAAATTGACAGCGCATCAATATAGCTTTTATTACGAGGAAATTATGTCATCATGTTTCCTATGTAAAAACTACTAAATAATGTAATATAATAGTTACCAAACATCCTCATTTGACGAGTCAGACCTGTTGCAGAAAGTATTTTAATAAAATCTATAATATTTTTTGGAATATTCCAATTAGGTATAACATCTAATTTTCTAAGAAATTATTTACATGCATCATACAATGTTACTCTGAGTCAGGTACACTCTCTGCGGCCACCGAAGACAAAGATCAGGTACCAGTGGCCCGCTCGCACGGCGAAGAGCGGAGTTTGCATGGTGGGTCTATGGGGTCACGCGCCGTCTCTTCCGTCACCCCGGACCGATTTGGCGGGGCGAGACGCATCCATAGTCCACCGCAAAAAAAAAACAAAAAAAAAACAAAGGTACACTCTACTGCAGAGAAAACTTAGTGAGAAAATCACAGTGAAGAGATGCATTCCCATTTTTTATTCTTTTTGATGACAGGTGAGTTAATTATCTACGCTGGGTAATTGGTGAGAGCTAGTTGCCCAACGTCACTGCTTACTTTAAAATAGAATTTGAAGTCCCAACTCTTTCACTCACTAAATGAAGCACAGCAGAAAATTGCTTCTACTAAGAAGAAAAGATAAGGTCTTATAGCCGAACCCTGCTGCAAGCCTAATATCACATTGAACTCATCAGTAACGCCGGCTTCGGACCGGACATTCGTTCGCGTTCCTGCATGTTTAGCTTTTACTAATGTTACATACTTCGCATGTATTCATCGTTCTTTCAAAGCTCACTAAAGGACTTCTCGGGCAACTCGGTCATAAGCCTTATCTAGGTCTATGAATACTAATCGATTGGCGAGTCAATATTTTCAAATATTTTGGTATCTATTCTAACCCTCATAATCATCATCTCGGCTCATACAAGTTTTTCTCCAGGGTTGAAGTCTCCTTCGCAATGGGAGGGAACTTGACTTATTATACAATGCTGGTCCAGTGGTTCTCTTTTGACAACTCCATGCAGCTAAGGAAATTATCCATGTATTACATGGGTCTTTATAAACATATAATTAACGGACACACATTACGTGGCGTGATGATATGTATGTGTGTATGTGTTAAAGATAATTGTTAAATTAATATAATCATCCATGTATTGATAGAATAAGAATACAATTTACCACTGCCCACACTATAAATATAGGGCAGATACGAGGCTGTAAAACGTCCAGTGGTACGTCGCCACACATCGCGTCGACGCATACGTGCTCGTTTTCTTGACTAGGTTTTTTTTAACGTAACGGTTCGAAAATGACCGGTCGCGGCAAGGCAGGAAAACGCTTGGGGGAAGGAAAAGCCAAGCGTCACAGGCAAGTGTTCCGCAATAACATCCAAGGTATCACGAAGCCCGCCATCCGTCGTTTGGCTCGCAGGTCGTTTGGCTCGCAGAGGAGGCGTGAGACGTATCTCCAGTTTAATATACGAAACGACTCGCAGAGTACTGTATGAGTTCCTCGTGAAGGTGATCTGCCATGCAGTCACATACACCGAGCATGCCGAGAGGCATACCGTCACCGCCATGGATGTAGTCTACGCTCTAAAGCGTCTAGGTCGCAGCCTGTATGGTTTCGGCCCGCATTAAAACATCTATACAAGAAAAGAAAAACTCGATATGAAACCCTATCAAACCGTCTAGATTAATTTCCCTCTATTTATGGATAAATTTCAACAATGGAGTGTATATAAGCTGTCATAATGATGTTATTTAAAATACTTAATATTATTTTTTAAATAACTATTTAATAACTAATTAAGTGAAATAAATAAATAAAATGTTTCAATGTAATCAAAAAATCTTCTGAAGGGTGAATATAAGAAGTTCATATATTTTATCGCATCATATGACAGGAGCCGAAGCATATTATTAATAACTGACCACAGTTTCAAGCTTGAAAACCGCCATTGATATATAAAGCTTGGATTTTCAGTATTGTGTTATAAGTTCATTAAAATTATTAATAAAAAATAAAGTAATTTTGGTAAGTCATTGTTTTGCGCCTGATGCCGCCCTAGCCGAGGCCGCGGGTGACTGGATCGGGGATTTAGTCCGTCACCCGCCGAGAGGCCGACCGCGTGAGGAAAGACCGACATCCTACCCGAGGGGGGGACGTCGGTCGAGGAGAGGGTACTCCTCAGGGTTATTCCGTCGGGCCAACCACTGACGTCAAGTCACTCTGCTCCGGTGGTTGGCCCAACGACGAAGGCGACGTCACGGGTGGGTTACGGGTGTGCATGCTTACGCCCCTCTGTCACCCCGGACGGAGTGGTGCGAGGAGTGTGCCGACCGTAACCCGCCCCCGAAAAAAAAAAAAAAAGTCATTGTTTTTTATTATAATTAACAAAAGATTTTTTTCTATGATAGCTACTCCGTTGGGAGTATGAGACAAAAATAATTAATAATTATTAAGCATGGAAAGTTAAGCAAATTACCATGTAATTATGTTATGACAAAAGGCGCTGTGTGGTAGTGGCTACGAATACTACCAACCCTTACTTTGCTCGTGGATGTCGTAAAAGACGACTAAGAGCTTTATAACGAACTGGGCCAACTCCATCTGATGCCGTTCGATCGACAATTACATTCCCAAGGAGGGTTGACGTTTGGCGAGAAGTAACAGTATGAGATTGATGAAGATGACATATTATAACAAGAGGATACTATTAATAAAGTTATTTAAGATAAAATCTTACACACGTTATCCATTTGTTTAATTAAATTATCAGCATCAAATCATCATTAAATATAGTTCTAACTAAAAAAAATGTTTGAGTTTATAAGCTTTGGGATTGATATTAAATGAAATATTAAACGGCAAAGGACCTATAAATTCTATAAAACGTTATACTATTGCGTAAATAGTCGGCTGATCTATTAACTGAATCCTAGTATCAATTATTTTAAGTTAGTTGTGGTAGACTACACTGTTGACAGTTTTCTGTCTACAGTCGGAGGCCGGTCCATCCAGGGTAGTACCGCTCTTTCACAGAAAATCGACTTCTGAGAAATGGTAAAATGTTACTGTGCTCCGTTCCGATGGCCCAACATTCTGGGTGGGTTTGGGTTAGTAAGCAACGACCTATATATACCATTAATATTACAAAGGTTATCCGTGTGGTGACGGAGTAAGAATACAAATGACCACCCCTTATCTTACCCGTGGGTGATCGTAAGAGACGACTAAGGGATACAAAAGGCATATAACATCTATGCAAGAGAAGGAAAACTCGAAACAAAACCCTATACCAACACGTCTGACCAGCGTGGTATAGTAGGTTAATTTCCCTCAACAGTGGGACATATTATGAGCTGAGATGATGATTGCAAAGGTTTACGAGCAGCAGTAACACTTACCATCAGGTATGCTGCTTGCATGTTTACCACTATACGCAATTAAAAAAAGTATAATCCCTACGCAACATAATTCTTTATGCAATCCATAAATGATTATTCAATGAATTTGGTTGTGATCTGTGTTCCGTAATTATGTTTGTGAAGTGTCCTTCACGTTATAAAGAATAAATCATTATAGTAGTTTAAAAAAATCTATAAACTTTCACACATACACACATACATACATATCATCACGCCATATCCCTTGCAGGGTAGACAGAGAGAACAGAGTGCCAGAGAACTCTATCTCTGCATACTTCACTCGCTTCCTCAACATTCATAATTCTCTTCATACACGCTCGCCGGTTTCGGAGACTCTTGACTCCACCTTCCTTCAGTACATGACCGATCTGGTCTAGGTAGGTTAGTCTCGGTCTCCCTCGGTACCTACATCCTTCCACTTTCGCATTGTATATCTTCTTAACCAGACGTTCGTTCGGCATTCTTTCCACATGTCCGAACCATCGGAGCATGCCCTTTCGCACCTTTACACCAATACTCTCTTTCATACCTACTCGCTCTCTTACGTCGTCGTTACGAATGCGGTCGGTCAGCCTAACTCCACAGATTTTCCGCAGAGATCGCATTTCGACCGCATTAATTTTACTTTCATACTCTTTTCTGCATACCCAACTCTCGCTTTCATACAGTAATGTTGGGACAAGCACTGCGTTATGTATTGCTACACGTGCCTTCTGGCTGAGGTGGTGGCTACCGAGAGGTTGCCCCAACGCTCCGTTCACTCTATTTCCCGCATTCACTCTTCGCTCTATATCAGTGGTGTACCTTCCATCTCGGCTAAATCCACATCCAAGATATACAAATTCATCCACTTGCTCTAGTATATCATTACCTATTGTTACTCTTACATCTGTTCTGGCTTCGTCTCTTTCAAAGACCATTATTTTGGTTTTGCTCACATTCACGCGTAGACCCCTTTTCTTACAATCTTCTGTCATTGTGTCGACTAGGGTCTGCAGGTCAGTCGCTGACTGTGCCAGCAGGACTGCATCATCTGCATAAAGCAGAGCAATGACCACTGAGTCGCCCATCTGGACTCCCACATTTATATCGTTCAACCTTTGGAGACATTTATCCAGATATATGATAAACAGCCTGGCTGACAGAACGCGCCCCTGCTTAACGCCGATATTGACGTCAAACCAAGGCGACATTCCATCATCCAGCCGCACACAGGCTCTACAGCCCATGTAACTGGACTGCACAGCCTGTTGCAGTTTACCGTTAATACCATACTCCGCTAAAATGTCCCAAAGTTCCTTTCGTACAACCTATAAACTTTCAAGCTGTTTTAATACTTTTACTTCATATATTGATAAAGAATATCTTATACGTAACTCATGGCTCTGCGTTTAGTTTAGTAGAATTATTCGTTACAGTATTAAATAATAATTATACTTTAAAATATTATTTGCAACCAAAATATTATTTATATAAAAATACTACTATAATAAAAATAGCTATATCATTTTGCTATTAAAAAAAATATCGATATTTTAGAATTTTATTTGTCTCATCCCTAACAGAATAAATAGTACATTCTATGGTACTTGTACTTCTTGTCTTACTTTACGCAGATTCATATTCCTATGTAATAACCATATATGGTGGGTTTATCTACTGAATTTGGAAAATAAATAAAAACAAAACAAGAATTTTAGCGCCAATTATCCATGTTAATATTTTTGTATATGCCAACCATAGAGTTATATATATCGATGATGCCAACACTGTTTACAAAAATTCGAATGTTTAGATTAGTAGGTATTATAATTAAAGAATGGTTTATACGATGTTATATCGCATTGATGTATTTTTTAATACATCAATGTTATATCGTCATCATTCTCTGAGTATATTGTTCTGTGGTCATAGTATGTCGGCTACAACTGTTATACGTTGGTGTCTCCACAAACGACGACAGACATGATAGTGTAATAATTTCCACGCGCGGCAAGCAGGTTAGCGATTACAGTTAATGTTAAAAGTTTGTCAACAAAGCGACGATTCTTTCTCCTGATGATTTCCTAGTGAATTTTTACGACTTTCACGTGAGTAAAGAATAGGAGATGTACATCTCATTGAACAAACTACAGTAGCAAATTGCTACTGGCCAATACTAATAACTCTTATAACTATCAGGAGAGCAAAAAAAAAATGATACTATTAAAATAAGGATTTATTGCTCTACTCTCGATATATGAAAATCAACGACTTTTCAAACCTAAAAATGATTGTATTTTTCTCACATTGCACTTATAGGATAATATTATCATACATGTGTCAATAAAAAACATTAGTTTAAACGTATTTGATATTTTTTTATAATTACTTATATTTTTACTCTGTTACCATACGAAAGAATATACACATTAGCGGAAACAAATTACATCCAGACTTAGAACAATCATGCATCGCTCAAAGAATTATCTGAGGAGATTGAATAACGACTGTCGGTATGGAAGTCGCTGTAGGTAGGCCACTACGCCATCTACAAATGCAACCTTATATGCTAAACCTATACAAATACAATGACTATAAAAACAATAATAGGTAAGTGTGAATTTTAGCGATACAGTCATTTTAAACTTGTGAAGGTGTCTTTATGAATTCTGATCTTTACATTACTATGCAGTATAACACAGTTGAAATGAAATAATTTTTACAGATTTTATCGCGTCTGTACCTACTTGATTTTTAATTTTCCGATGCGACGTTTCGAATAGTCTTGGGCTTAGTCGGTCACCACTGAGAGCGCTCAATTTAGTTCATAATCTAATAGCGAACTAGTTCGCTCTATTAGTTCATTAGTTCTTTTTTTGAAATAATTTAGTAAAATCAATAAATAAAAAAATAAATATATTTATAATTATTGCAAGTTCTGTTTATTTTTATTTAAAAAGTACAAAACATTACGTGAATATTTCACACGTTTATTTATGGCACATACAATCTTTTACTTAAATAAAAATGAAAAAATAAAATAATTTTCATTAATAATTCGGCAACAACTAGTCTCGTTCCTATTATAATACGTAATCATAATACAATACTTAAGTTAGTAGTAGTAGTTCAAAACATTTACTTAAAGTCCGTTATTAGATGTGGATGTGAAGTTGTTTAGTATCGATATCGAAATATCAAGGCGCGCACAGTAAAAGGAAATAACTCGGTTGGTCACATAGCGCCATTGTCTAGTAAAGCGGACGCTAAAAAAATATGAAAAGAACTAAGAGCGAGATCATCGACGAACTAGTTCGCATAGTTCACCTAAAGGAGCGCTCTTCCCACCTAGGTCGTTCGTGAACTACCCAAGACTAGTTTCGAACACTACAACGCTTATGGTCACAGTAGGATTAACAATGAACGCTGTGTTCGAAACTCCGGGATATCAAAAATCAAATAGAAACGGGAGGGAATCCGTAAAAATAGTTTTATTTCAAAGGTGTTTTTAAGTCCATATACGAAATGTTTTTATCAGGGATGTTATGGATATAAAATTTCGGATACGGATTGGATACGGATATAGGAATGATTATTATACCGGATACGGATATGAAATTATTTCGGATTATTCGTTAGTTTCGGATAATTTCGGTTACGCATATTAAATTTTTAAGGAATTTCAAAAGTAAAATACAAATAGGTAATAAAATGGTTTTATTTATAAGCTCTTTAGCAGGAATCTCAATAAAAAAAAAGCAAAGAGTAATTATTACAGTTATTTAAAATAAAAATGATTATAAAGAATTATATTGAGTCGGCAGCGGCCGGCCGATCAAAACTCAAAACAACCTGTCATAACGTGTCTCAATTAGGCTCCGACCCTATCCGATATTATCCGAAACTTTTATTTCGGATTCGGTTACGGTTATGGATATTTTTTTATATTGGATATCCGATAGTTTCGGTTACGGTTACGGAGCTCCCTAACATCCCTGGTTTTTATGAATATTCTACCGTGCTATTAAATAATAAGCTATGCCACCATTTTCCTTTGCCCCTGAAGTACATACACACATACGCTTAGTACGGTGTCTTTTATAGCAATTTACTACTGTCCTTGTTCTAATGAGCCTGGCTTTGTGCCAGAGACCAAAATGTCTTTCTGTCCTCATTTCATTCCCTCCAAAGCTACAATAGGCCGCTACTTAGCTATGCTCTGTGTATTTTTGAATATTATAATCGGTAATTACCACTACACTAACATTAGGTTTCTTTTTTTTTGTGTGACTTAGTTGTTAGCCGCAGATGTCTGTGACTACTTTACCCGGACTGTAGATGAGCGCTGAGGGCTCTCAACCCGATTAACATTAGGTAGAATCAATATGTGATAAAAGAAGACTAAGGGAACCTATGTAAAAATAGGCCAAGTGCGAGTTGTACTCGCGCACGAAGGGTGCCGAAAAACTAAAAAAAAAAAACCGGAGGTGTCAAGGGACACCCGGATGGAACGAAGTTCTATTTTAATTATATAATTTTTTTCTGCCTTAAGCGATTTTTATCGTTATATTTTAGCCAATTTGCAAAATATCTTTATAAATTATAGCCTATGTGTTATTCTGATGTGCAAGCTATATTACTATAAATTTCATCAAAATCCATTCAGTAGTTTTTACGTGAAAGAGCAACAAACATGTTCACATCCATACATTATTACAAACTTTCACGTTTATAATATTAATAATAGGATATACAATTCCACTAGACTATCAAAACTTTTCGGCCCCGAGCTCGAACGCGAGCCGGCCACGCGGCCCGGTCACGGGCGAAAATAATTTCGTTGCGCATTATTTTGATTTTGCTATATCTCTTAAGGTATTGATTTAATTTGCATGGTCTGAAGGAAAAAAAATATCTTCATGAAATGCTCAAGCCAACTAATGTATTTAAAATGATAAGGATTAATACAGTATTTGTGTAAATAGCTTTTCAATTACCGTTTTATAATAGAACATTTTTTAAAGTATTAAAATGGATATAGTATGTTATCCTTAAGAGATAGATATATACCATCGCGGACTTTTTTGTAGGCCTTTTTAAGCTGTATAATACTGTAGTACTTTATTTTGATCTATTTCGTAGGGTTCAGCCAGCGTTTGCAATGTAAGCGCAAAATAATGTGTTTATTTACGACATCACATTAGAAACCTCTAAAATTATCAGTGTTTCTCTAGTACATTATGCATATATTATACATATAAACCTTCCTCTTGAATCACTCTATCTATAAAAAAAATCGTCGCGACACCACACTGTTCAATGCGAAATAGAAATGAAAATATCTGGCTTGCTTTCTATAAGAGAGAGAGAGAGACAGACAGAGAAACATGCGACGCCGCACAGCTTACAATAGCTTACTATAGCAAAAAGTGTCGTGACAACTTTTCGTAAGAATTTTTTCCGTCTAGCCCCCTTTCACAACGCGCGATAAGGAACTTCGTTCCAAAAATGTGATGTAACTAAAAATTTAAGGTTTTCAGAATTTTTCCTTGATATATGCTATAAATCGTTGCTTCATGCGAAATTTTAAGATTCTAGGTCGACTGGTACCCTTTAGGTTTTGATTCCCTTGCGGGTAGTTGCGTGTTTGAAAATATGCAGCATAAATTGCTGTTTCTTTTGATTGCGTTGATATAGAAGTTTGATTTTGTTACAGGTTAAAGATATTATAGATCTGCGTATTTGATATGAATTTCAATTTAATACCTCTTCGCGTTCATGAGGAAAGGGGTAGTAAGTTTAAAATTATTAAAAATATTTTTATTATATGATGTAATAAAAACTATACGGTTTTTGCAATTTTGTCTTTATCTGAGCTATAAGACGTTGCTTCGTACTAAATTTGAAGATTCTGAGTTCACGGAAAGTACCCTGTAGGTTTTTATTCCTCTTGTGAGTGTCGAAAATTCGGGGCATAAACTTCACAGCTTTAAGGGACATTAGACTTCAGTATTTGATATAAATTTCAGCTTGATACCTCCACGCGTTCCCGAGAAAAAGGGTTTTGACAGACAGACGGACGGACGGACAACAAAGTGATCCTATAAGGGTTCCGATTTTTTCTTTTGAGGTACGGAACCCTAAAAAGGAAAACCAGTCTGATTATCGTCGTATAGTGCTCAAATTTCCTCCTATTGTGGAGGAGGCTTAAACCAAGCAACACGACAATGATGATGATGATGATTATGTAGGTTGTTTACTCGTCCACCATAGGCAATTAAGAAACCAGGTCAATACTTGATTAGATACTTGATTTATTAAAGCGACAATTAATAAATGTATAGTTTCGTATATCACTTCGAAATGTTAAAGAGATACGTCGCACTCTAAGGTTATTCAGCTTAGGAGTAAAGCGTATTTGTGCAGTATAAATCTAATGAATCTTCCCTAGATCCGGCCGATCGCGTGGCATTATCTTTAGTCCGTTTTCAACAATGCCAACATTTTAAAAAGACATGCAATTTTCTCTTGACAAATATATACCTATAGGTTTTCATCATCATCATTATCATCTCAGCTCATATATGTCCCACTGCTGGGCTCGAGCGTCCTCCACAATAGGATGGATATTAATTATTAAGCCACTATACCACGCTGGTTTTTTTTTTTTTTTTTTTTGTTTTTTTTTGTGTGTCTTAGTTGTTAGCCTCAGATGGCTATGACAACTTTACCCGGACTGTGGGTGAGCGCTGAGGGCTCTCAACCCGTAAACCACGCTGGTCAGACGTGGTAGGTTTTATTTCGAGGTTTCTTTCACTTTTTTTTTTATTTTTCACGCTGTGGAAATGCTTTTCCGCATTATCCCCCACCGTTGAGAGCGGGAGGACTTGTGTGGGACTCACCGGCCACCGTGCGACCGAAATACCCACTAAAACCACAGCGGCCCCATCCGCGTTTTTACAGGGTGCCGGGGAGATCGTCTGATGACATTCAATCCCCGACAGGTTTCTTTCACTTGCATAGATGATATACCCTTCGCTACCTTTATGACCCCCACGACGAAGATGGAAAGTGAATTGTATTTTAACTCCGTCACCACACACAGAGATAAGTTAAAACGTAAACTTAATTGTTTCTTTAAACAAACCTTTAACTTTGATCACCGTGGAAATATTTAATCAACCTCAATGTTCTGTGTCATTTATATCACCTTAGGTGTCACTTAAAATTTAGAGGGTGTTAGTGAAAACCGGTATTAATCTCCTACTAAGATATGCCTGGTATAATTTTTGTTTTTTTTTTTTTTAAAAGACACCTACCTGCACTAAGAAAATAATCCTTGTATTGCGGGGGACTTTACAAACATGCAATTAACGCAGACAAATTACCCCCAGACTTAGAACAACACTTTGTGGATCTCACAAAGTATTGTCCTGTGTATGAATCGAACCGACGGCACTGGCACGGAAGGTCGGTATCTTAACCACTACGCCATCTGTGCAGTCAAATTATTACAATACAAAGTTTATCGAAAAGATGTCTCTGAATACTTACTGTAGACTTCCAGATTGCGTGACTCTTAACAATCTTTGATCTTGTATTTTCACTACATCCTCGTGTCTATCTTCTTCCGGATCCGTCTGCAATGTCATTTGGAACTTCTGCGTCAAGTTGGGTATAACTTCTGTATGGTCGTCATCATCAAATGATTGCTGCTCGGTATTATCACCAAGAACGAAACGTTTTGAAGTTCTTCGCTTCAGCATATTGTATAGATTTCGAAAGAATTTTAAAATACTAAATGTATACGGAAAGTTCATAAATTTATTGATTTTTCATTTTATTTTTGCACTTTTTCTATTTTATTATTAATTAACCTTCCAAATGTGTTGTTAAATTGCATAAATTAATTATTATTTTAAGAGATATTTGTCCTTTTTATTTGTATTTTGATTAATATTTCAAATGTGATCTAAAATTTCGCAATTGTTGCTAAAAGTTATTCTGCTGTATTTATTAATAATTAATTTGTTAAATATTTGTTATATTAATATGAATAGAAAGAATGAAGAAAAGAAAATATTTTATTTAGCGACAGAAACCAAGAAATATATTTTGCAAATAAAATTAAAAAGAAATACAACGTAAAAAAAAAGTTAAGTAAAAGAAATGAGGAATAATAAATAGAATAAAAATAATAAATAAAAAAATAATGAACAATATATAAAAATTCTTATGCCTCGCGACTTTACTAAAAGCAGTGCGCTCAGCGTTTACCGGAGAGAACGTTGGCGCTGGTTTTCAGCATAACCAGTTATGACTCACGAATGTGAAATTAATATGTATTTGTACATTGTTAAAGATTAGATTAGACAAGTAATGGCACCACTGATAGAAAAGATTAGGGCAGGCGAGATTATCTTTGTATGGACTTGTGATAAGGAGGGGATAGGCGTGTAGTGTTAGTTTGTGAATGGACCACACTGTAGATAGTTTTCTGTGTACAGCCGCGGGCCAGTCCATCCGGAGTATTACCACACTCGCAGAAGATCAACGTCTGAGCAGTGCTTCGCGCTTCATTCAGTGAGTTCCAGAGAGTCGGAAGCCTAACTTTTTGAGTCTGTTTTGGTTGGTAAGCAGTAGCATAGCTGTATTGCAAAAGTCCATGAAGGGCAGTAACACTTATCATCAGGTGTGCTGTTTGCTCGTTTGCGACTATAAGCAATAAAACAAATTAATATTGATGGAGAGCTGATAGTAGTCTATGGAAGAGAAGGACATACGCCGGCCCCTACGTAGGGTGGAATGAGGTTAGGCTAATGATGATAATGATTTAGTATTCTTTTTTTGATTGAGGAAACTTAACGTTGCGATCTCAATTTTATTTTATTTAGTTTCAAGACGTCGTACAATGGCGGCAAATACGAGGTTAATCCTTACTAATATTATAAATGCAAAAGTAATTTTGTCTTTCTGTCGCTCTTTCACGCCAAAACTAGTGAACCGATCTAAATGAAATTTGGTATGCAGATAGTCTAGACCCTGAGAAAGGACATAGGCTACTTTTTAATGCAAAAGAGGGGTTGTAAAGTTGTAAGGAAGTACCGTCATTGTTAAAGCCAAAAGCTTGAAACTTATTTTTAGGCTATTGATTAGATATAAATAAATATGACATTAACATTTTGTAAAAAAAATACCCTTAAGGGGTAAAATAAAAATAGGGGATGCAAAACTTTAGGCAAGTAACCTTTTACGCGGGCGAAGCCGCGGGCAGAAGCTAGTACTTTTAAAAAGCTTAATTTTCTCCTTGTTTGTTATCGTCAACATCATAAATCTGTCTCTTATCCTAAATACTTGGGAGATCGACATGATATATCCTCTTTCCACACAACCCTATCCTAATTAATATCTGTATTAATTTATATTTTATCCATGTCATGCTTCTCGCTCGTAGCCCATCCATTTTTACTGTTATTCTGAAGCTGTAAAAACTTCGATATCCATACTTAAATTTTAATTAGAACATTACTTTCATTACATATACACAACACATTAAACGTTCACTTTAGTTTAATTATTATGTATTTATTTATTTTTAAACTATTATTAAAGCAAGCATTGTACTGTTTCATTGGAGTCGAAATTAACGACTAATCGTTTGAGCCCTTACGTAAGAACGCCTAGATTTTTGTTGTCAGAAAAAAAACAGGCTTAATAGACTACAATCGAATTAAAAAAGTTGTATAAATACAAATTGTATAAGTAACTGTAAATGATTAGAAGACTTGAGGAAATAGTGTCAAGTCTACTTTTATATTTCGTAATAAAACATTTTAAGAGAAGAAAAGCTCGTAATTAATATGTAATTTTAAAAAGACCCTTGAAAACAATTTGTGAAACTAAAAATATGAGCAATGGGCTGGTATTTGCTTTGTGGTAGCGGCTAAGAATACTACGAACCCCTACTTTGCTCGTGGATGTCGTAAAAGACGACTAAGAGCCTTATAATGACCTGGGCCAACTCCATCTAATGCCGATTGGTCAACAATTACATTCGCAAGAAGGGTTGACGTATGGCAGGCGGCCGGTCATAAAACTATTGCCAATAACTTTTACAATATGTACTATGATATAAGTAATATACTGTATCGACCCCAAGTAATTGGGATAGGAATATGAGAATGATGATGATGATGGGTTTCGTTCATGAAGTTCTACCATAACAAATAATCTTCTAGACCTATTCGAAATTAAATTTAACGCACAAATAAAACAATAAATTCAATCTTATTTTATGGTTTATTAATAATTTTAGAAAATTATCAAATTATTATGTTGTTTCACGGTTTTTTTTTTCTATTTTTAATTCATTTGTAAGAGGTAACGATTAGTTATGCTATGTGGTTTGTTTTATTACGAACGATAATATAGTTATTTAATTGGCTATGGTTGCATATGATGCAATTGTCCGAGTAGTTGGATCCGATCTTAATCGCGGTTAAGTACATTATAGAGATATGACCTTCAAAGTAATAACTTGGATATTGTAAAGATAAAAAAAAAGTAGAAATACGTCAGCGACAAAATCTCAGCTTATGTAGATTGTTGGGCTCGAATCTAATTCCCAGTAGGAGAGAGCCGTCTATTGGGTCGGAAAATCAGTCAAGCCAATATAGGTTAATAAAAAAATCTACTCTTTTATTTCAATAGGAAGAAATCCTTACTAATAATATTATAAATGCGTAAGTAACTCTGTCTGTCTCTCTCGCTTTCACGGCAAAACTCCTGAACCGATTTAAATGAAATTTGGTACACAGTCTAGAGTCTGATAAAGGACATTTTAATGCAAAAAAGGGTTGTAAAGGAGTATGAAAAGTTGTAAGGAAGTATCGTCATTTTTAAAGCCAGAAGCTTGAAACTTATTTTTAGGCTATTTATTAGATATAAATAAATGACATTAACATATTGTAAAATTTACCCTTAAGGGGTAAAATAAAAATAAGAGATGAAAAATTTTAGGATAGTAACCTTTTATGCGGGCGAAGCCACGGGCAGAAGCTAGTAATTTGTAAATGTTTATTGTACACACGAATTTTTTTTTAAATATCCTGTATATATAGTAGTATATCCTGTATATATAGTAGTAGTATCAGAGAATGGAGCAGCTGGTCAGAAGGATGGTAGGTAATGATGCTAGGAACCCATAACAAAAATTTTAAGGGAAAATGTCGATTCGTTAATAAATTACAAGCATTTAAAGTTTTCAATTTTGTCATCGCTTTTTCTTTAAAACTGAATGAAATGTACCAAGTAAATGATAAATAGTCTGCTACATACTCATACTTTCTTAAATATTCATTAGTACTTAAATAAATCAATGATTACGTTTGCTACAGTATAACAAACGTCACCTTTACAAACAGCTGACGAGTCAATGACCTTGAAATTTTCCCTTCAAATTTTTGTTATGGGTTCCTACCATCATTACCTACCACCCTTCTGACCAGCTGCTCCATTCTCTGATACATCCTGTATATGAAAATATTGTTATTTCGTTAAGATACTAATTAATTTTGTTTGGTATCTTAGAAATGTTTTGTTGATGAGAATAATGATGATGATAAAATTGTACTTAATGGTAATATTATAAGTTTGTGAAGATGTCTGTGTGTTTGTTACTCAATCACTCGTAAACTGTTGTACAGATATGAATGAAAATTGGCACATAAATATACCATTTTCTGAATTAACACAAAATATACTTTTTATTCAGGTAAAGTGTTACCTTCTTCCGTGTAGTGACGCAGTAAGAATACAATTCACCACCCCCTATCTAACCCGTGGGTGATCGTAAGAGACGACTAAGGGATATAAAATGCATATAACATATATGCAAGAGAACGAAAACTCGAAATAAAACCCTATACCAACACGACTGACCAGCGTGGTATAGTAGGTTAATATCCCTCCTATTACTGAGGAGGCCCGAGCCCAACAGTGGAACATATATAGGCTGTGAGATGAAAGCGTTACCTTGGGCTAAAATTTCAAATTTGGGTAAGTTTCTTTTTACACCGACTGAAGTTGATCAAAATAAAAGCATCCAGAAATTTATATTTATGGAATTCCAACGACCAGGCTCGCCTTTATTTCATATTAAGATATACTTAGATAGTAAAATTATATGCTTGAAATGAGATGATGAAACGAGTATTAACTTGAGTGCCCTATTCGGCTTAGCGGTGTGGATGGCGACCATGATATTCCGTATTAGGGCTTTCTTGTTAGAGAGTTATGGCGTTCAGGGTCGGCCGAAGAGCGCTGTGCGTTGGCCGAACAAATTCGGTGGCCGCGACACCATTTATTTTAATTTTTTTATTTCTTATGGTGGCAAACGAGCAAGCAGCACACCTAATGATAAGTGTCACTGCCGCCAAGGGTATAGCTAGGCCGCTGTCTACCAATAAAATCCCCAAACCCACCCAGTTGGGCTTCCGGCTCTCTCGCTCACCGAACGAAGCGCAATAGCACATTGCCATTACTCAGACGTCGATCTTCTACGAGAGTATGGTACTGCCCCGGACGGAGCGGCCCGCGGCTGTAGACAGAAAACTGTAAACAACGTGGTCCTACCACTATTAAAATTCAGATCCTGGCATTAAGATTAGGAATTCATTGTCTAATGTGCTAATTCTACCTAATGTGATAGCAGCGAGGACATGGCTTACCACCCGACCGAGGACCATGTGATTAAACTCATTGCAATCATAGTGCCAGGGTTTGATTCCCACGCAGAACAATGTATTGTAGAATCCATAAATTTTTGTTCTTAGTCTGAGTATAATTTCCAATAATTATATGTTTGTGAAGTGAAGAAAATTTATCGTATTCTTGATCCTCGATGAATACATAGTGACTAAAAATCCCCTAATTATTGTTATTGTATTTTAACGAATGTAATGGGCACGTGTGAAGCGTTTAGTCAAATAATCATAAAAAAAAAATCTTGAAAATCTATTTTATGCCGAAAATACATCTTGGCAAAGTATTGATACTCTTCAAAGTGTTGTATAGATTTTTACCAAACAGCTAAGTACCATACCAAGGATATTTGCTTTTATTTAAAAAAAAAATGCATGCGTTTTTTTATTGCTTATGGTGGCAAACGAGCAAACCTGATGGTAAGTGTCACTGTCGCCCTGTCGCTGCTAGCTAGGCCGCTGCCTACCAATATAATCCCAAACCCACCCAGTTGGGCTTCCGGCTCTCTCGCTCACCGAACGAAGCGCAATAGCACTTGCTATTACTCAGACGTCGATCTTTTGCGAGAGTGTGGAGTGTGGAGTGTGTACTACCCCGGACGGACCGGCCCGCGGCTGTAGACAGAGAACTGTCAACAGCGTGGTCTAGCGTGGAGCTACGTTGGTACAGGCAGAAGCACGGACATTGGTCAAAATTATCTCTCTTTTTACGTGGGGGGTAAAATTTATAAAAATAGTTTTCATTTTGTATCGTATTATAAACTAAATAGGAATTAATACAAAATAAAAAAAATATAGTTAAGCATTTAAATTAAACAATAGCATCGTTTAACTAAAATGGCGACAATATCATTATCAACAATCTTAACGACATTTTAAAACGATTTTGATTGCTCACTTGAGCAATCAAAATCGTCCTTTGTTTCGAATATTCGGCCTTTAATCTTAAAATATTTTAAATTTTTGTTATGATCGCATGCATTGATGGTCTAACAAACGTGATAGTTTTTGGACTTATCAACGCATTCAGATTAGGCTAAGACCTACAAGACAATGTAAAGACAACTAAGAGCTTTATATCGACCTGGGCCAACTTCACCTGATGCCGTTCAGTCAACAATAATTACATATCACACCATGTCCTTTGCAGGATAGGCAGAGAGAACAGAGTGCCAGAGAACTCTATCCTTGCATACTTCACTCGCTTCCTCAACATTCATAATTCTCTTTATACACGCTCGCCGGTTTCGGAGACTCTTGACTCCACCTTCCTTCAGTACATGACCGATCTGGTCTAGGTAGGCTAGTCTCGGTCTCCCCCGGTACCTACATCCTTCCACTTTTGCATTTTAACAATAATTACATTCATAATAAAAAGGGTAACGCCAGGCAAATGATCATAAAACTATTGCCATTAACTTTTGCATTATATACAATAGAAGTAGTACATATAGCGACCACCACAAGTAATTGTGATAAGAGCAGGATGGTCGTCTTTTACGACACCTGCAGGCAAGATAAAAGAATAGTGAATTGTATTATTCATCATCATCATCATCTCAGCCCATATATGTCCCACTGTTGGGCTTGAGCCTCTGCCATAATGGGAGGGTAGTAGACCTAATATACCACGCTGGTCAGACGTGTTGGTATAGGGTTTTGTTTCGAGTTTTCCTTCTCTCGCATAGATGTTATATGCGTTTTGTATCCCTTAGTCGTCTCGTACGATCACCTACGGGTAAGATAGGGGTGGTGAATTGTATTCTTACTCCGTCACCACACGGAAATTGTATTATTACTCCGTTATTATAGTACATTGATAACTACCTATTTATTTAATAGTAGTTTATACGACATTGATATAATCATTTTAAACTCTCGTCTTGTCTATGTTATGCATGGACAAATAATTTAACTTGGATATATCCACTTAAATGAATAGGGTTGTCGCATGCTAAATATGAATTAATTATTTTTTTAAGTCATTACACACTACGCTTTTTTTTTTGGCAGGCTATGGCATGGAAACATGCCGTCCATTCCCTCCGGGGTGACGGAAGGGTGGCGCGTTACTCACCGTATTTCCTCCCCATCCCCATTGGGATGTTCTACACTTTAAAATATCAATTCAGTGATCAAAAAATAAAAGTTCATTCGTAAGAGACGACTAAGGGATATAAAACGCATATAACATCTATGCAAGAGAAACAACATTCGAAACAAAACCCTATACCAACACGTCTGACCAGCGTGGTATAGTAGGTTAATTTCCCTCCCATTACGGAAGAGGCCCGAGTCCAACAATGGGACATATATAGGCTGTGATGATGATACGAATGTCGAAGGCTTTAGAGGTAAGGGAAGATCATCTGCGTGGCACATATCATAGATAGACAGACAGTGATTATAGTGATGACTCTGCTAGGATTGTATGGAATCAGAGAACAAATGTCGACCCCAGGTAATTTTTTGTTAGGCAGCGTTGCAGCTGTATTATTGGCATTGCATAGGTCCATGAGCGGCAGTAAAACTTACTATCAGGTACGCTGCTTACTCGTTTTCCAACATAAGTAATGAAAAAAGTGACTTATGTATTATAATCATCATTCTCCTACTAAGAGTAGGATCCCAATTACTTGGCGTCGATACAATATGTACTCTTATTTCATAGTAAATATTGTAAAAGTTATTGGCAATAGTTTTATGACCAACCCTCCTACAGAGGACGTCAACCCTCCTTGGGAATGCAATTGTTGACCAAACGGCATCAGATGGAGTTGATCTAGGTCGTTATAAGGCTCTTAGTCGTCTTTTACGACATCCACGAGCAAAGTAAGGGTTGATAGTATTCTAAGCCGCTACCACACAGCTTATGTATTATAATATGTACAATAAATAAATAAATGCAATCACAAATTGCGCCATTTACCCATTATTTAATAAGTTTAATTTATTCACGTAGTTTTTAAGTATACCAAAAGTGGCAACCCTATTGCATCGATGTAAACAAATTCGGACGACCTTCGCAATGGAACTTTACACTTTGCCTATTATATTATCTTAGGATTCTATGTATATAAGTACATATATAATAAGAATCGTGTTAAAAACTCATCGTACGATGTTAATTGTTTTTCATACGAATATAACCATATTTATTTTTCATATGATGACGGGGTAGGTAACATACACATACTACGTGACCCTTACTTTATTTTTTTATAATTTTTCTAAAAGTATGTGCGTATATGTCACTATATATTTAAACGAGCAATTCTTGTATATATATATATATATATATGTATGTATGTGTATGTATATATATATATATATATATATATATATGTATGTATGTGTATGTATATATATATATATATATATATATATATATATATATATGTATGTATGTGTATGTATATATATATATATATATATATATATATATATATATATATATATATATATATGTATATATATATCCGGTTCCGGGGGCGAATAATCGATCTAGCTATGTTTCATTTATAGAAAATATTGTTTTGTCTTGTCAGTATTTATCGGCAACAAAAAATATATTGTTTCGTTGTTTTAGTATTAAAATTATCGTGAGTTTGACATATATTAAACAATTGTATTTTCGGCAATACTCACGCGTTAGAGTCGATTATGTCGACCCGGGTTTCGAGCATGTCCGATGCTCATCATCAGGCCGAGTGCGCAGCTGCGTCTGCGAGCCCCCGACGCGCACTGCGTGTTTCGTTGTATTAAAACTATTAGAATATGAAGGTTTTCAAATTTTGACGCTGTCATTAAGAATAAACATTTGGCTCAGTTGGAAAAATCGAGTACTTTAATCCAAACAAACCGGCGCTCGGTTCGGATCCTTACTTTTTCTTATTTACTTTTTGGCCTTGTCTTTATTATTTTATTAATTATTATCATTTGCCCGCATCTTTGTTTACGTAGAAATCGAAAATGATTCTAATAGGATTTTTGTTTGTTTTTTACGTTATTAATTTGTTATTATAAATAATTATTATGTATAAATATTTGTATACATATATAGTATAACAATCTTTATTATAGTGTAGGGAAGGTTAAATAAACGAAAATAAAATGAAATTTTGTTATATATTATGTACACGAGGCTTTTTTCTTAACAGGCTATGTTTTGAACCGCGCCCATTCCGACCGAGGCGACGGAAGGGTAGTGTGCGGCGCCATAACCCTCCGTCTTTTCCTTTGAAATTAGACTGACCACTGGTACCGCTTCCTTGACATCCACCCGCAATACTACACCTATTACAGTATTTCTTTGTAAAAAATATCTTTTGTTTTTCGGATGCTAGAATTACCAGGCTACTCTGTGAGCTTACTCTAAAGCATGTCATATACAACTGCCCATGGGAGAAGCAGCTTTCTCCCAAGTCTACTCCCGCTACCTTAAGAATTTGACCTCGAGCTTTGTTTATTGTTTATTGCGAAGCAGACTTTAATGGCAAACTGCACTCTGAAATTCGAAGGAGTAATTTGATGGTATTTTGAGATTCCTAAGAATAAATACACACTCTGCTAGAGAACAACCGGTCATTATAGTTGACCCGATTACGTTGCAATACAATGTTTTTTCTTGCAAACTGATGGAAAAAATTGTATAATTTTGGCGCGCCAGCTCTCAATTTTAAGATGTGGGTTAAGAGACCGGGAGCATTCAGAGTATTCAGTAACTCGACCGGTTGTCGGACTCGAGGTTTATCACTTATTCAAAGGATTTATTTTGATATTCGACCCCTTCGAATGATTAAAAATATTTGCAAGTAAATGGAATAAAGAAATCGAAACGACTGTAGTAGCGCATATAGGTAGATCATGGCGTCTTGCGACTAATCTGATCAGCATTAACATCATGTCTCCCTATCGTATCTTACTGATTGTTCCTAATATACCTCAGCCTTTCCGTCTTGATTTTTACAAATATGTTTATTAAACGCTGGTTAAACAGCGAACAAAAATATAGCAAATGACTATCTCTCATTCCTAATCATTATACGGTAAAAATACCCACGCCAGAGTAAAAAAAAGCGGGTAATACATCTTATGAGCGATGGATTTCAGTTATTCGGTGCAATGTGTTATCATGGCTCTCAATTACAATATTCGGCTTAGAAATTTGTTGTCCAACAATTTAAAATTTCAAACTCTACGTTCCTATGACGCCGTGTCTCAAAAGTATATGACCTCTTTATAGCTTAGAAACTTTCAAATGCCATATTAATACAGTATTGTAACTTTCGAGACATTCCAATTTTAAAGAGTATTTCCATTGTACCAAGCTTTTATGTGAGTTCAACCTTTTCAGGGTTCCGTATCCAAAACGTAAAACAGGACCCTATAACTAATTCTTCGCTGTTCGTCTGTCCGTTCATCTATCTATCACCAGGCTGTATCTCATGAACCATGATAGTTAGACAGTAGTCAGACAGAAATTTTCACCGATGATGTATTTCTGGTGCCGCTATAACGACAAATACTAAAAAATAAAATAAATATTTAAGGGGTGCTCCCGTACAACAAACGTGATTTTGGCTCCTTTTTGATCAATACACTTTTTTTAGGTTCTATTTTTACTTTTTGCTTTTTTAATTTATTTTGCATTATTTTTATTATATTTAAATATATCTTCCAAAACACACTAACAAGAAAATACCGAGCAAGGCTCGGTCATCCAGATATTTTACATTTAAATCAGCTATTGTTCCATTATACTTGCTTCATTGTATATGAGTTTAACACGTGCTAACTTAGTGTGATTTAAACTTGATGAGAAGCGTTCCCTAATAGCACTATTCATCACCCCCTATCATGCCCGTGGATGTCGTAAAAGATGTCTAAATAATAGAACATGCAAAGAAAATCTGAGCAAGAGAAGGAATACTCGACATAATATCAAGCCGTCTGACAAGCGCGTTATAGTAGGTAAGTAGTTTCTCGCTGATTGCGAAGGAGGTTCAAACTCAGCAGTGGGGCATATCTAAGATGGTGGATGAAATTTGGGTACGTAATATCTTCCTGATCATAAACATGCGGTTATTTGAATTTATCTCCATGTGTGATGGGTTAAAAATGCAATGTGTCATCAACCCTTACTGTTGGAAGTAGTAAAAATCGTGTAAGGCATTTCTAGAAGAATTGACATCTTCTGGGTAACTTATAGTATCATGAAAAAATAAACTACAGACCCAATGCAATTAAAAAAGAAAATGGAGTAGTATATGTTCAAAATGTCCAAAATTATCGTTACGTAATTAGTGAATAACCCTTCATTGGAGCGATAGCAATTTTAAAAGCAAGTATTTAAGGGCATCAACGACTTATGATTTGGAATTTCCTATTTTGCTATTAAAGGCGATAACATAACGTCATTATAGCATATATATAATATAATTTCATTTCATTTTTTTTACATATTAAAAGTTCCAGTTAGGTATGTGCCTCAATAGTTTTTTTTTATGATCGTTCACACATCCTTAAAAATAATAACAAAATATGGCAATATTTGATTAAAAACATTAAGACTATGCAAAAAGTATCCTAAAGAAAATTATACATAACACTTTTTGTTGATCTTAAAATATCTTTAAGTCAAGGCAATGCATTGCGGAAGATATATTTTTAGCAAAAGTCATAATGATCTAAATATGTTTAGTAATTTATATGTATATCTTTTTTTTTTTAATTGCTTACGGTGGCAAACGAGCAAGCAGTACACCTGATGGTAAGTGTTATTGCCACTTATGGACCAAAAGCCACTCATAAAGTTGGATTTTAGTTCTCTTGCTCACCGAACGAAGCGCTACAGCACGTTGTCACTGCTCAGACGTCGATTTTCTGTGGTACTGCCCCAGACGGACGGGCTCGCGGTTGTAGACAGAAAACTGTCAGCAGTGACCATTCCACTACTTATTTGTTAATATTTAATTTGCATTAGTATGTAAATGACGATACTACTTTATGAACATTTTTAACATCCTCTCTTTTCTCAATTAGGGGCCATCCATTAATCACGTGAGGTTTGAAAGTTGGTTCTATTGACAAAAATCACGAAGTCCTAAACTTTCATAGTCTTAAACCTCACCACGTATCACAAATGGGTTAAAAATGCTAAAAAAGAGATCACGTGATTAATAGATGTCCCCTTACATGAAATACATCTACACTTATTTCATCGTACTTATATATTGCAAAAATATTGCCGATAGTTTTACGACCGGCTGTCTGATGTCAATTCTCTTTGCATGTAATCGTTGAGCATCAGATGGAGTTAGGTTTATATAAAGCTCTTAATCGTTTTTTAGTAGTGGTAGGACCACGCTGTTGACAGTTTTCTGTCTACAGCCGCGGGCAGGTCCCTCCAGGGTAGTACCACACTATGGCAGAAGATCGACGTCTAAGCAATGGCACTATGCTGTTGTGCTTCTTTCGGGGAGCGAGAGAGCCGGAAGTTGGGTGGATTTGGGTTATGTATTGGTAGGCAGCGGCTTAACTATACTCCTGGTTATGCAAAAAGTCTATGGGCGGCAGTAACACTTACCATCAAGTGTTCTGCTTGCGCGTTTGACACCAAAAGCAATAACAAAAAAAAATTACGACACTCGAGTAATGTTAAGTTGGGTAGTATGCGCAGCACACAACTAACCAAAATAGTATTTTTTTTTTCATGTAATGTGACCTAAAGAACAAATTAACATTACTTGATAATATCGTCACAAGATCGACACGGCCATATCCGCAATTACCATCTTTAAATATGATGTCATTATTCAAAACTAGACAGTAAATGAAGATTTAAACATGTAATATGGGAATCTTTTTATATGTATAATTCTTCTATACTTCTGTTTTTTTT
The DNA here is from genome assembly GCA_905163515.2 of Lymantria monacha. NCBI lineage: Eukaryota > Metazoa > Arthropoda > Insecta > Lepidoptera > Erebidae > Lymantria > Lymantria monacha. The sequence continues at coordinate 15,427,135 of LR991104.1, read as the reverse complement.
TAAATACTACATACATACATACATATCATTACGCCATATCCCTTGCAGGGTAGGCAGAGAGAATAGAGTGCCAGAGAACTCTATCCTTGCATACTTCACTCGCTTTCTCAACATTCATAATTCTCTTCATACACGCTCGCCGGTTTCGGAGACTCTTGACTCCACCTTCCTAAAGTACGTGACTAATCTGGTCTAGGTAGGTTAGTCTTGGGCTCCGCTGGTACCACCTACATCCTTCTACTTTCACTTTTTTAAATACTGGTGCGACCAAACACGTGTTTCGTGTGATGACGGAGTAAGAATTCAATAATTTCTATCTGAACAGAGGCCGTCGTAAAATACGACTAAGGGATATAAATTGGAGACAAAAGTTATGCAAGATAATACAAATTCAAAATAAAACCAATGCATCTAAATGGCGCGAGATAATAAGCCAATTTCTCTCTAAGACCGGAGGCTCTGGCCTACCAGTCAGATATATATGAACTGAGATGATGACAACTAAATCGCGGACTAACGTTAGGAAGAAAGGTTCGGACCGGACGTAGTGCGTAACCGCTCTCATACTGAATTATTTTTATCGTTGATATAATCTATTTATGTGAAAACTACGTGTGGATAACACATGTATGGTTATCATAATACAAGTCGATAAAGTATCTTATTACATATCATCTAATCTAGAAACAATGTTGCTTTTGAATTAATTAAACTCATCATTCATCATAGCTCTCTTGCTCTCATCGTTGGGGTCGACGCAATTCGACCTAATAGTTTCTGATGTTTCATTTGAAATAAAATTACTTTTACGGATTCTATCGCGTTTGTATTTGATTTTTAATTTCACGACGTTTCGAACACTTTACAGTGATAATAATCACGGGAGGACTGATCATGGTCCTCCCGTGACCTTACAGTGATCATGGTCCTCCCGTGACCATGATCACTGTAAAGTGTTCGAAACGTCGGGAAATTAAAAATCAAATACAAACGCAATTTGTCCTCTTTTTCCGTATGGAAAATAGTAATAATAGAATGGAAAAATATAATGATAGGGCTGTCTAGCCTTATCAGACGTCATCTCTGTAGTCACTCCCTGTCTATCCATATCATGCTTCACGCAGTCCATTCATTTTTTCTTTGGCCTCCCTTTAACCCTAAAGCCTTCAACATTCATACTTAAAACCTTTCTCGCAACATTACTTTCATCCCGTCTTATCACATATCCATACCAGGTCAAACGTTCACTCCTTAACTTATCCGTCACTAGCGCCCTTTTCAAATATTCTCTTATACCTTTGAATTAATTAAACTATAGTAAATATTATACGTAAGAGAGCGAGTAGGTATGAAAGAGAGTATTGGTGTAAAGATGCGAAAGGGAATGCTCCGATGGTTCGGGCATGTGGAAAGAATGCCGAACGAACGTCTAGTTAAGAAGATATACAATGCGAAAGTGGAAGAATGTAGGTACCGGGGGAGACCGAGACTCAACCTAACTAGACCAGATTGGTCACTTATTGAAGGAAGGTGGAGTCAAAGAGTCTCCGAAACCGACGAGCGTGTATGAAGAGAATTATGTATGTTGAGGAAGCGAGTGAAGTATGCAAGGATAGAGTTCTCTGGCACTCTGTTCTCTCTGCCTACCCTACAAGGAATATGGCGTGATGATATGTATGTATGTATGAAAATATTATATAATATAGCGTCGGTTAAAAACAAGTGTGATATTTCGCAAATGTTTTGAAAATTTATATTATTCGTTAAAAACGTTTTGTTATTGTTTATATTTTAATAGAAAATGACATATTATCAAATTAAACGTCAAAAACTCGTATGCTGTCATAAGTGTCATTTTGATATTCTATGTCAAACCGCCATTTTGATTGTTAAAAAATCTTTAATTGCGTGTAGGTACTGTGAAATTTGGTCTTTGTGATTATCGCCACTTTTCTATTTAATCGACGATATGCCGATAATGCTACGACTGATAACTCTGATTCATCCGTATGATGACGGAGTGAGCATACAATGCACTAGCTAGATTTACTAGCTTTTGCTGTCATTGGGGTGGCGATCTGATACCAATTAATCGGAGAATCCATTTTTGTGCACCAAAAAATATTGTTTTCTTAAATCGATATCTCATCCCAAATCGATTCAGTGAATCGATATTTTACTATGAAAATCAAAATTTAATAGTTTTTACCATAAAATGCCTTTTTTTGCAATTAATTGAATACAATGGGGGTGGTGAATTGTAAGAATACAATTCACCACCCCCTATCTTACCCGTGCGTAATCATACGAGGCGACTAAGGGATATAAAACGCGTTAATATCTATGTGAGAGAAGGAAAACCCGAAACAAAACCCTATACCAACACGTCTGACCAGCGTGGTGTAGTAGGTCAATTACCCTCACATTATGGAGGAGGCTTGAGCCCAACAGTGGAACATATATGAGCCGAGATGATGATTGAGACTTTCCTAATACCTACCTGAAATTCATAAGACGCAAGCATGGGTAACTCCATCACTCAAAAAGTGTCCATTTTACAAAATTGAAACAAAAATTTAAAAATCATCATTCATCCATGTATTTTGATAGAGGACTTATAATATTGTGTTCACCGAAGATGAAAAAATAATCTCAAAATATATCAAAGCAATTAATGCAAGCAAAGCAGCGGGCGTAACTACTAAAAAAAAAACAATTCAGATAAGATTTTTGTTTTCCGATTGTGTATATGGAAAATTATCCTTACTAATATTATAAATGCGAAAGTAACTCTGTCTGTCTGTCGCTCTTTCACGCCAAAACTACTGAACCGATCCAAATGAAATTTGGTACACAGATAGTCTAGAGCCTGATAAAGGACATAGACTACTTTTTAATGCAATAAAGGGTTGTCAAGGGGGATGAAAGGTAGCAAGAAAGTATCGTCATTTTTAAAGCCAGAGGCTTGAAACTTATTTTTAAGCTTATTGATTAGATATAAATAAATATGACATTAAAATTTTGTAAAAAAAATTACCCTTAAGGGTTAAAATAAAAATAGGGGATGAAAAACTTTAGGAAAGTAACCTTTTACGCGGGCGAAGCCGCGGGCAGAAGCTAGTATTAAATAATCTTAGATACAGCTATGACGAGTTAGATTAAATTTTATAGATAGATAGATAACTTTATGTTTTTTATCTATATTTAATATCTTTCTCGATAAAAAGGACTAAATAAAAACAAGAAAGGGTGTGTCGTGAAGGCGCAAGATAGAAATTATACATGTATTAGTAATTCATTTAAAAATGCACATCAACTGGCCACAGATGTCAAGAATTCGTTACTAGTGGCTGGCCTAATGAATATGGGAAGGGAATACGATGGGTTATAGGACCACGCGCCGCTCTTCCGTCACCACGGACAGAATGGACAGCGTGTGTTCAGAATATAGCATACCAAAAAAAAAATTTTTACTTTTGTAGGTATAGCATAGAGCTATGTTTATCATTCATTCTAGAAGACCGTATATCTCATTCTTCTTCAATATCTGAAGGCAAGAAAGCCACTGCTCTCACTGTACCTGAGATAATATTTACCCCACCGTTTTTTATCACACAAAAAAAGGGCGGAATTACGTTAATAAACCACACCCATGCGTAAAAAAGGGGTGATGAATTGTATTCCCACTCCGTTATCACATAAATATTTTACTACTTTAGTTCTCTAAATATATCCAACACGTCTTTCATTTCAAATTAATATCAAAGCAGCTTCTGGATTGGTTTCGCACGAGTAAAGAGTAACTTTCTTAAAGCTGAATTATTATCCTAAGGGAACATATTAACGGGATGAAAGCATGCTATGTATTAATCTAGGAAATGATCTATATATGTGCCAATTTTCATTAAAATCTGTTCAACGGTTTACGCATGATCGAGTAATAAATACCCAAACATCATTCATTAACTTTCATATTTATAATATTAGTAGGAATTAGATTGAAAAACAATTAATATTTCTCTATTTGAAAGCTTTTCTTTCCTTCAGAATTCAATTTTCATATGGCACCACAAACATTCGTGGATATGGGATAAGAATATAATCAACACCATTTACTTGCTCGTGGGAGTTGTAAAAATAACGAACGCGCAGCCTCTAACGAGGAATGTATAACGGTCTCATTGCGATCGCCGAAACCTTTGCCAAGCGTGGCGATTACTGCAATAAACCCCGCCTTTAAATAACTGCGTCATATGGCATTGTATATAAGAGACTTCCAGCTGTATAGCGACTATTCCAATGTAAGGTTGAATGATTATAAAATTGACAACTTTATCTTATTAGATAAAGACATTATTTATATTATTATATAGGTTAAAACGTAAATAATTATTAGATTATGTACTTAAAATGTTTTATATTTTTTGTAAGATTATCTATTTATATTATTTATGGGGGGAATCATCACCAATATCATCAAGGACACAGGCAATCGCTTGGATACAGGTGCCACAGGACAGTTTTAAATGACATTCTCGTGGGGAGGCCTATGTCCAATAGTGGACGTTTACGGGCTGATGGATGGATTGGTATCTATTTATATATAATAAGGCTCTATTTGTAAGCGATTAATCGTTAAATAGAATTTGTTTTATGGAATTAACAACAAAATGCTTATGTCATTGCGTAATTAGAACAAATTATACCTAGTACATTTTTTTTATTGCTTATGGTGGCAAACGAGCAAGCAACACACCTGGTGGAAAGTGTTACTGCCGCCCATAGACATTTGCAATACTAAGGGCATAGCTAGGCCGCTGCCTACTAATAGAAACCCCAATCCCACCCAGTTGGTCTTCCGGCTCTCGCGCTCACCGAACGAAGCGCAATAGCACATTGCCATTGCTCAGACGTCGATCTTCTGCGAGAGTGTGGTACTACTCCGGACGTATCGGCCCGCGGCTGTAGACAGAGAACTGTCAACAGCCTGGTCCCACCACTGTTAACTATATTATTATACCTAGTAACTAAAGTAATTTTAATACGACGTATCTATTTGCATTTTGCTGACATAATATTTGTAATCAAAAAAATAATATATTAAGATATATTTAATTTAATGTATTAGATTTTTCTTTCATATAATTTAAAATGCGGGGTTTCGGAAAGGTTTTGTTCAGCCTCAATAGATTTAACTTTGATGATGGAGTCTGGAGTTAGACGGTGGTAAGCACACTAGGCCATTTATTTCACTGGTTTTAGTTCTATAAAGCTTGAGTTATTCCATTAAAAGTAAGGTGAGAAATGGCATGAGGATGGCTTAAAATGTGATTTCGCTAAACTGTAATAAAAATATTTTCAGCGTGTTGTTAAAACGTGTTTTTTTCTCTTTTTTTTAAGTAGGTAAATATTTATTTATATATAATATTTATTTATTTATTTTGTTTATTATTTGCAATGGTATTTTAATATATATAAAAAAAACGGTGTCACTATTACCTACTTGATAAAAAAACTAAACTAAAAAAAAGAATATTTACACTTCACGGAACACTTCCACAATTACTAATATTCGGAAACGATGTTTTAGTATCACAGAGTAATAACATACGCGGCATGGAGCTATCGAATCGAAAGCCAAGAGCCTACTGAAGGCTTTGGCGCGAAACAGCCGCGACCGGCTACGTCATGGCAATGTCTGCCCATGACCGATTGCGTAACACAACATTCGATGCATTTTGATAAATAAATATAATTACGCATTCATTGAATTACGACGGTTATTTCAAAATTACGACTGGTGTAGAAACTTTTGTAAATATTTGGTTTCATTTGACTAAAATTGCGTTTATATTGTAAATTAAACAATATTGTATTTGAAGACAGAACAAAAATACGGTAAGTATACGATAATATCGCGTCGTCACTGATTGAAAAAAATATGATAATCAGTACCATTTCTATATCAGTTGTCACAAATTTATTGTATTAGATAAACATCGCAAAAAAATATTTGTCTTTCATTATCTGTTATGCGAAGAAAATCCTGAAATGCAGTGAATAGTAAATAATAGTGCTTTATCATGTTATTGTAAGTTCTGTCAAATTTTCTAAGGAATTCCTTTATCTCATAATATTAAAGGTATCTTTGCTAATTTCGGCTGGAAAGTTAAAATAAAGTAGGAAAGAAAATTTCCGCGTGGTGACGGAGTAAGAATATTATTAATCGCTCCTCTCTTATCCATGGGTGTCCTAAAAGACGTTTAAGTTATACAATATGTAAATAATATCGATACAGGATAAGGCAAACTCAACATAAAACATTTTGCCGGCATGTCTGACCAGCGCGGTAGCCAATTTCCCTCCCATTAGTATTAAAGGTGACATTTTTTTATTGCTTATGGTGACAAACTAGCAATCAGCTCATCTGAGGGTAAGTGTTACTGCCGCCCATGGACTTTGTAATACCTAGTCTATAGCTAGTCCGCCTACCTACCAATATAAACCCTAAACGCACCCAGTTGGGCTTCCGGCTCTATCGCTAATCGAATGAAGCACAACAACATATTGCCATTACTCAGACGTCAATCTTTTGCAAGAGTGTGGTACTACTCCGGACGGACCGACCCGCGGAAGTAGACAGAAAAGTGTTAAGGACGTGGTTCTATCACTACTACTATTACACAGATGGCGCTGTGATTAAGTCGTAGGTTCGATTCACACGCAAGATCCTAGTGCGATACATAAATTCTTGTTCTGAGTCAGGGTGTAATTTGTGTTTTTTATTTAATTATATGTTTGTAAAGTCCCCCCGCAATATAAGGATTGCTTCCTTCGAGCAGGAATTCTTTAAAAAAAAGGAAGGGAGATCTACCACTTTTCCATGGTTAAATCGATAGACCACATAGCTCAAGAAAGGAAGGGATAGGCAATAGGATCAAGACAGTATTCTACCTTCTCTCTATACTAATGACTATGCTATAGTCTTTACTCTTGCGATAAGTAGCCTCTAGAATTTTTACTAGCGACTTTTCCCAGAAATTGTTTGGGTTTGTTTATTTTTTACAAAACTTTAATGTCATTTTTTTACGAAGTCGCCTTTTATTTTTAATTTTTAAGATAATATTTTACATTTTTTGTGGTAGGACCACGCTGTTGACAGTTTTCTGTTTACAGCCGCGGACTGGTCCGTCCGGGGTAGTTTTTTTTTTTTTTTGGCGGCGGGCTACGGTACGTCAAACCCCGCTAATCCGTCCGGGGCGACAGGAAAAGCGGCGCAAGACCCCGTAGACCCGCCCTACAATATACCTCTCGACGCCGTGCGGGTGGGTCACTGGTACGCGGTCTTTTACTTCAGTGGCCCACCCGGCGGTCTACCCTCACGGGTATCCTCGCTGTAATGTCGACGCCCGGACAGTTTGCACCGTTGGGGCGTCGTCCTCACACGGTGGCCTCGCTCCCAGGGCGACCAGACTAATCCCCGGTCCGGTCACCCGCTGCCTCGGCTAGGGCGGCATGAGGCGGAGGTATTCTCGCCTCCGCCGCCCCAGTCGCCGGTGGCGGCGCGAATCCTCGAAGAGAAGTTCCTCTCGGATTCGCTCCGCCGCTTCCTTCTGCGAGATGACGTCCTCGCAGAAGGCGGCGACCGCGTCCCAATTCCTCTCGCTGTCGACCATCGCTTTCACGACGGCCGGCAGCGAGAGGTCGGCACCGATAGCAGCGACAAGGGCACGGCGCTGCTGAGCCCAGGTCACGCAGACCTCGAGCGTATGCTGCGCCGTGTCCCGGTCGCTGCCGCACTGTTGGCAGGACGGAGTCGTCTCCACCCTTGCGACTGTGTACAGGTACTTGCCGAAGCAACCGTGCCCCGTCAAGACCTGCACCAGCCGGAAAGAGAGGACTCCGTGCCGCCTCTCCAGCCACTCCATCAGTACGGGCCGGACGGCCTCGATGACTCGTAATCCGAATCGAGGCCGCTCCAGCCGCGTGGCCCAACGGGAAAGAACCTCCCGGCGAGCGTCCTCACGCCAGGTGGCCAATTCGCTAGGCGAAACATCGCCACCTTCTTCGCGAGTTGAAGACACCCGCCGATATATTTAGGTATTCGGTGCCATTCGTAGTATACGATAAAAGATCACTTTTGTTCAAGCGTAGTATTTCAACTTTTGAGGACTATGAACAGGCCACGTTGTTTCTGTACGTTACCTAATCAACCTTTACTTTAGTAACATAATTTATATAACATACTTTAAGAAGTACTAGTAGTTTTTATAGATGATTTTTATAAAATACTAGATAGAGTTCCCGGCATCGGTCTTGAGTTGATATGAAAATACCAGTTGGAATAAAAGGATACTTAGTATATATATACTTTACAATATATATAGTATTTTTTTATTGAAGTCTACAATGTTCTAGTCGATTCCACAACATTCGAGAGTGTACTGGAATGTTCCACATAGAACTAGATTGTTTTGAATCTTCCAGACAATTCTCGTACATTCTAGATATATTCGAGATTATCAGTGCATTATACAATGCTCTCAAATGTCTTGGACTATTTTAAGAATTTTAAATGGCAAAACTTTCAGCTTATATCTTTATAAGTACCCCCTTTTGTTAAAAAACGGGAGCTGAGTCCACGAAGAGGGGATAGAGGTCTACCACATCACACAAATCCCTGAGTTATATTTATTTCCTCAGCTTTAGGGGTACGCAAATTATACATTTTTTAACCAAACGGACGCTTTTCTGCACAAATCTAAAGAAATAAAAATTAAAACTTCTTGAAATCAATTGAAGCACCTACTAGTCACATTGTCAATTTAAACCATTTTTATATCCGCCTGAACATACACAAAAAATCATCAATATCAGTCTAGCCGTTTAATAGGAGTTTAGTCTTATATCATCATCATCACAGCCCATATATGTCCCACTGTCGGGCTCGGGCCTCCTCCGTAACGGGAGGGAAATTAACCTACTATACCACGCTGGTTAGACGTGTTGGTATAGGGGTTTGTTTCGAGTTTTCCATCTCTTACATAGATGCTATATGCGCTTTATATCCCTTATTCGTCTCTTACGATCACCCAAGGGTAAGATAGGGGGTGGTGAATTGTAGTCTTACTCCGTCACCGAAACCGAAAAATATACAATATTTGGTAAAGAAACCATTGAAGGAAAAAAAACCCTCAAGACGCAAGTTTTGCTAAAGAAACCACTGAGACTGAAGGCAAAAAAGCCTCATCGAAATTATTTTTAGCTACTGTGCAAAACTCGTCCGGGTAGCTAATAACTTATAATTATGGAAAATAATTTATACTCTTATATAATATAGGAAGTCATTAAAATTAATTGCTTTTAAATTAATACGCACCACATAGGAATATAGTGCAATATTGCAATTAGTTTCCTGTAATATTTACAGGCGTCATTCTCCTGCTCTTATCCCAATTTTTTTTTTTAATTACACCTCCCCGCACTAAGGAAATAATCCTTGTATTGCGGGGGACTTTACAAACATGCAATTAACGCAGACAAATTACACCCAGACTCAGAACAACACTTTGTGGATCGCACAAAGTGTTGTACTGCGTGGGAATCGAACCCACGCCACTGGCATGGAAGGTCGGTATCTTAACCACTACGCCATCTGTGCAGTCAGTGCAATTATTTATGGTCTACGTAATATGTAGGTACACGTACATATTACAAAAGTTACTATATATAGTAATAGTTTTATGACTGGCCGCCTAACGTCAACACTCATCGTGAATGTAATTGTTGAACAAACGGCATCAGGTAGAGTTGGCCCACAATATAAAGCTCTTAAATGTCTTTTACGACATCCACGAGCAAAGTAAGGGATAATAGTATTCGTAACCACTACTATACAGCAATAGAATCATAATGACTTCTAATGTTTACGCGAGTATTACACATTTGAAATAAAACTACTTTTACGGATTCTATCGCGTTTGTATTTGATTTATAATTTCCCGACGTTTCGAACACTTTACAGTGATCATGGTCACGGGAGGACTGAGAAGGAGGACGGAGAAGTCCTCCCGTGACCATGATCACTGTAAAGTGTTCGAAACGTCGGGAAATTATAAATCAAATACAAACGCGATAGAATCCGTAAAAGTAGTTTTATTTCAAATAGAATCATAGTTACAGTAAACAGATAATAAATATTGTACGTCGATCTTTGGAAAGGGGCAGTCGGTTAATTTCGGTTCCGTATAGCGTTATCTCTGTTGCACACTACCTGTGACAGGTATCGATAAAGACGGCTAAGGCATATAATGTGTAGATATGTAGATATCTCTTGGATAGGCAAAAGAAGGTAAATCTATCTTCTTCTATCTATACATCTATATCTATACATATAATAAAAATGTAACGGATCGCTGTCTGTACATGGAAGATATATGAGAAAAAATATTACTGGGACCTTTAACAACACAAATAGAACCCAAAACAATGATTGTTAAAATTTTTGTTTGTTTATCTGTTTGTCTGTGTGTTTGTGCGCGCTAATCTCAGAAACGGCTTATCCGATTTAGATGCGGTTTTCGCTAATATATTGTGGTAAGCTTCACTTAACATATAGGCCAATTGGTTTATATTATTTATTTCATGTCAATTGGTTTATAAATAAAAGATTAGTTATGTTAATTTAAAAAATGTTCGGGGAAAAATATCTTTATCGATTCTTTTCAAATTACGTACAAATTATCTTTAGTAAAAATAAATAAACACGTGTTTCAGCATTTGTTAATTTTCACCCTCTAGGGGTATAAATTAGGCCTGCGAATCGGGTTGGACGACTCATTAAGTCATTAGCGCCAAATCGATATTATTGAAGCTGGCAACTTGAAATTTTGACAGTGGTTTCTTTCTATGACGTAAAGATTTACTAAGAAAGGCTTTTACGAAACTACACCCCCAAGGGGATGGAACAGAGTGGCAAAGTTTGTATGGGTAGAAAAAAATCTTTATTGATTCTTTTCAAATTACGAGTCGAATTAAATATTCTATGGTAATATCCGGCATTTATCGATTTTCACCCTCTGGTTGTGAAAATTAGGCCTGTGAAGAGGGTTGAACGACTCATTACCGCCAAACCGAAACTATCAAAGCTAGTAACATTAAATTTTGACGCACGTTTCTTTTTATGACATAGAGATTCAATATGAAAGGATTTTATGAATTCCGCCCCTAAAAGGGTGTAACAAAGTGGCAAAGTGTATATGGGAAGAAAATTTCCTTATCGATTCTTTTCAAATTACATACAAATATTCTTCAGTAAAAATAAATAAACACGTGTTTCTCTCTCCCTCTCCATCAACCTTGAACGCGTGCCGTTGTGGCGACCAGTGCCGGCGTGAGAGCTCACACGATACACATAGTAGACGGCAATAGGTTCTTGCCTAAGGGTTTAAGATACAGGTTAAGTTTAGCTTCAAAAACGTTCACTCTATAACTCAAATAGTAAATCATATCCAACGAGGTCGCAACTCTGCTGGTGATACAAAACAGTCAAATGAAAGGTGGCGATAATTATATTTTTATCCCATGGACATACCGTAAATAGTATATTAATGAATAGAAGTTTGAATAACCCTTCTCTTTAGTGACCGGCTATGGTATATAGACACACCGCGCCCAATCCGTTCGAGGTGACGCGTGACCCCATAGAGCGCCGTACACGCACATCTACGTTATGCGGGCGGGCCACCGCAACCGGGTATCATCTCGAGTCGAAGCTCTCATGCAGTGAACCTCAATAGCGGTACTCACGCTTGCGCCGCCTAAAGCACCGACGGTAGAGCGTGTCAACGTAGAGTATTTTCTCTCGGACCCACCCTATTGCCTAATTCCGTTAGACAACTAAGTCGCAGAAGGCGGCGACCGCATCCCAGTTTCTCACGCTGTTAATCATCGTCCTCGCTACAAACCTTCAACACCATTACTTTTTCTATTTAACTCTGTCAGAGATGACTTCTGCGTGGACGAAGTCGCGGGCGAAACCTAGTCTACATATATGAATGGACTCGTTTGACGTCGACTCAAAATTACTTAGGTGTACTTCAATTACTTTAAGAACTTAATTATTAAGATCAATAAAAACAAAGTTTATTATTTTTTGCTTTTCAGTTTTACCGGCTGTTTAATTTTTTTGTTAAAAAGTTTTATTTTATAATTTTTTTGTGGCTATAATAAAATCTATGAATTAACTATAAATGGTCTTCTATTTTCGTACTTTTAGGTATGGAATTTTTTTTTTCCAAATTGATATGGGACCAACTTCGGGGAAACCCTTTCCAATAAAAAAATAATTACCAATATTGGACTTCTCTATAAAAAGTTATGCGTCATCATACATGAATAAAATATAAGCGTCGACTTGAGAATCTCCACCGTTTTTTTTCGTCGGTTAAAAACATTTTATCATTTGTATTTTTATAGAAAAAATACACATCAGCCAAATTAAACGTCAAATACTCTGTGCTGTACAGTATCGTACTTACAGTACATTGTAAAATTTGATCTTTTTGATTAATGTTTCTTTTTTTTAAGAGTGCTCCCGTAACCATGAACACTGTAAGAGCGGTTACGCACTACGTGCGATCCGAATCCGATCCGAACTCGCGAAAATATGGATCTAGAAAACTCGGACCGAATTCTGATATTGCTTACGCACTTGTCCGATCTGAACCTGTGAAAACATGGGTTTAGAAAACTCGGACCGACTTACGTCATTTAACGCGGAGCCACAGCAGAGTGTTCACGTCGTTGATCATGAGTCCTTTAAATCGACGTGCAACTACTTCTAGCAATACTATTGTACGTACAAAAAAGACGTACTTATGAACTAATACACTGGATGAATGCTTGCCGCTTCACATCACCCAGCCGCATACCCCGCTCGCCCTGCGGCCTCTCTGTTCGTATGCAGCTCCGCTAAATTTAACTCAGACGCAGTGCGCGAGCGTTCATACAAATAATTCTATGACTACATCGGTCCGTCAAAAATCTTCTCCGGCATGGAGATTCTAGAATGACGGAAAGAAATCGGATGACGGAGATCGGATGTAGTGCGTAAATACATACATACATATCATCACGCGTTACGTTCGTTCGGCATTCTTTCCACATGTCCGAACCATCGGAGCATTCCCTTTCGCATAAATTACCATAGAAATAGTTCTACGGCTACGACGGATCATATTTTCACGGGTTCGGATCGGACGTAGTGCGGAACCGCTCTAAATTCCCATAGAAATAGTTCGACGGACCATATTTACATGGGTTCGGATAGGATTCGGATCGGACGTAGTGGGGCACCGCTCTAAAGTGTTCGAAACATCGGAAAAATAAAAATCAAATTCAAACGCGATAGAATCCGTAAATCTCGTTTTATTTCAAATGTGTAATACTCGCGTAAACATTAGAGATCATTGTATTGTCTTTTAGTTGTTAGTCGCAGATGGCTGTCATAGCTTCATCCGAACTATGGGTGAGCGCTGAGTGCTCTCAACCCGGAATGTTTTTCTATTTATCGACGATATATAAATGTTTTGTATGTATGAATGTCATTGAATTTCTTCTAAACTGCTAGACCAATTTTCACAGCTATATAACTTATCTAAAATGAGTTTTTGATAATATCCGTAGCCACCATCACGTAGAATAATTATAATATAGTTAACTTATAATAGAACATTAATAAAACTGTTAATAATATATATTTTATGATGATTAAATAAATAAAAAATCTTACCTTAGTTTACTCCGTTTCTCAGCTAGAGCGAGCTGCTGTGCTATTGTCAACACTCGCCTCGTATTCGGTGGTGGGAGATTAGGAAATGAATCCCTACCCTCGTGTGCTGGGCCATCATCTATGTTTTCTTGATCGATATCCTCACCAACAATGAAATTGGCGTGATCTCCCTGATAAAATAATAATAATTTAAAAAGTTGAACTATCGAAAAATATATTGTGATTTAAACAGTAACTTTTTGAAGGGAAACTTCTTTTCATCATCACACCATAAGTCCTAATGCTGAGCCCCAGCCTCCTCTAAAATAAGAATGAAATGACTTATTATACGCTGGTCAGATAGGATATATATGTCTTAGTCATCTCTTATGATCACCTACGTACGAAATACGGATTGGTGAATTGGATTCTTACTCCGTCACCACGCGGATACTTCTTATGAGCCGAAATTCTGATATATTTTTACATAATTGACGATAACTCAGCGAGAAAAAAAATGTAAGCTGCCACTGTGTATTTACACTTATTTGTCACATACTTTGAAGTGAAAACTGTGTGACGACACAATTAAATGACGTCACGCCAACGAAAGGTAAATGACGTCACACACTTTGAAGTGAAAAATGTACAAGTAAACGATATCACAGACGATTAAGCTAGCGATTAAGAAGCGATTAATCGAGAATTTGATAAAGACTTCGCTCTTCGCTTCAACATTTTTTGTTTTGAATTTGAATTTGAACATACATCTTCATAATTTTATGTAAAATAAATGAATGATTCATCCGTGTGGTGATGGAGTAAGAATACAATACACCACCTTATATCTTGACCGTGAGCCTCGTAAATGATGGCTAAGGAATATTATATGCATATAACATATTATGCATTTTTTTAATCGGAATAAAATAATTCCGAGACGTTAAAAAAAAAACAATTGTCATTCTAAAAACCACGCGCGAAAAAGTTTTGGCGCGAAACTAAAAACAATATGGCGTGATCGTGTATTATATTTAGTAACTCAGTTTTTTAACGTGTTATATTAAATAATTTTTATGACATTTCATGTAATGTGATACGAGAGAACTGCTAGGATGTAGTGAATATAACATAAAAACGCTTTACAAATATTTTCATTTGGCAACAAAATTCAAAGAAAATACCATTAACAGTGTGGCCATACCACTGTTGAAGGCGACATTTTAATTTATTGTTGGACAATGACTAATATGAATAAACTTTTAATTTTTGAAGAAAAATCTAACTCGTCACTGGTAAAAATGGCCTTATATTAGTAGGTAATTGCCAATACAAAAGCAGAAGAAGCGCGCGAAATAAGAATACGTGCAACGGACATTGGCCGATGGACAAACTAACGCCAAATATGGCGGCGATATAGCGCTACCACATGAGTAGATAAACGTACAGAGACAAACATTCAAACAATTGCGCCACGGTAGGTACATCACTACAAGTATGATGCGTGTGTGTGCGTGAGCACTGGCGGCTCGTCACGTACGGAACGAAACCTGTTTAGGCTGGTTAGGCCAGTGCTCAAACAAAGGGCTCACTCACCGCTCGTTGTGCATCGCGTCGTGCGTGTTTGTTTAAATTTGAAATTTGAATTAATTGAAAAGAGTGTAAATATGGTTTATTGTACTGTGTGCATGAACAACAATCGAAAATATTTCGATCTAGAAATAAATATCGTTAATATTAGTAGTGATATACAAAAACGTATACAAGATTGTAAATTTGATATGCCATGCAAGTGCTTTCCCATTGATTATTTAAAAAAACTTTATATTAGATTTAGAATTTATCATTCGATTAAGAGATATAACAAATTATTAAAAATCAAAAATTACAAAAAAAAACTATTTAGAGTAAGCAATTTGTAAAAAAATATCCATACATAAAAAAGCTGACAAACGTTTTGTGCATTTATTTCCATCCTCATGTGCCAACCCTATCAGAATAGGTTAACACTTAACAATTTTGCTCGCTCCTTAGAAGCTTGGTCTTTGTACGTTTATTTACTCATGTGGCGCTACGTCACATTTGTCGCTACTAACGAATGAAGGGCAATGGGCGCTGCGTACTTTTCTAACGGATATTTTATGCTGTGGAGAGACGAAATCGATAGCTAAAATCGATCTGATTAATCATTATTCAGCCCTTGTCGACACAATATGTATCTACTTTTCTTCCATTATGCACATTGAAAAAGTTATTGGTAATAGTTTTTTGAGCGGGCGCCTATCTGACAACTCAAATCTCCTTGGGAATGTAATTGTTAACTATACAGCATCTAGCTGAGTTGTTTCTGGTCGATTTAAAGCTCTTAGTCATCTTTTACGACATCCACGAGTAAAATAAGGATTGGTGGTATTCATAGCCGCTACCACATAGAAAAAAAATCAAAACTGATTATAAAATTAAAATCCAATTTGATTTTAATTGCTAAATAAATTACAAAATAATATATTTATGTATATTTAATTAATAAACGGAGGCATTAAAAACCTACATTATCGTTGCGAGAGGCCTCATCAGATTCTATTCTTTCAAAATTATCACTCTCGCTGGACGAAGAGCGATCTTTATCTTGCTGCTCAGCCATCTCTGTATCTGAAATTACAAAAAAATAACAATTTATGTTTGTAGCGATGCAGTAAGAATTTAATAGTGAGCAACTCTTGAACTCCCGTGGGTGACAGTAAAAATTGATTAAGGGACGTAAGGAAAAATAATTTTCCATTTAGTAATCCAGTAAGAATACAATTTATCTTGCCCGTGGGTGTCTGAAAATACGATTAAGGGACGTATGCTAATAATAATATGCAAGAGAAGAAAACTTAAAAAAAAACTAGCACCTCTGACCAGCTTGTTACATTAGATCAATTGCCCTCCATTTTTTAGTATCACTGCTGCTATATGCAATAAAATTCCAGATATTGTTAACAAGGAATTGCTGTGTGGTAGCGGCTACGAATACTACCAACTTTGCTTGTGGATGTCGTAAAAGACGACTAAGAGTTTTATATTGACCTGGGCCAACTTCATCTGTTGCCATTTGGTCAACAATTACATTTCCATGGAGGGTTGACGTCTGGCAGGCGGCCGGTCATAAAACTATTGTCAATAACTTTTACAATATGTACTATGAAAGATGAGTACATATTGTATCGACCCCAAGTAATTGGGATAAGAGTAGGAGAATGATGATGATGATGATTGTTAACGAGAAAACCGTGCCTGACAGTAGGATGTAAAAGGCATAAGAAGAATCGATCAATTATACTATCACGGTTTATTCTTTGTTTGTGAATGTTTTATCAATATTAGATGTGAACTAGAGATCATGGTTGACGAAAGCGCCTTGTTGAAACCACAGAGCAATGTACAAAAGCGGGCACAGATAAGGAGGTATTCGGCATCGTAGTCAAGGCAATAGTCCGAGATTAAAGTAGATAGAGGACGATCGGAAGTTTATGGTCGTACGCATTAATGTTCTATCGGATAGACAGAGTTTTAAAAAATAAAGACAGGCAAAACAATACAGACAAAAAAACAATACAGACAGTATGAACTGAGATGACGACGTTGATGATTTTATTCTCGTTCTGAATAAATATACAGTTCATAGGTATGTCCATAAGTAATTAAAAACAATAAAGGCATCATTTCATAATATAGGGTCCGTAACGCCTGCAATAAAAGCTATGGCAATATTTGTTTCGTCTTAAGATATATTTTCAACAGGTTTATTTTAAACTGAAAGAGTCCACCCAGAAATAGGTCTGTCTGACCAGCATAAAGTCGTGTATCGACTTCGCGCTCCAAAAGTACGAACATTGGCGCGCATTCCGGCCACGCAAAATGGATACCACTTTGGAACGCGCGCCAATGTGTTCGTTGGAACGCTCGAACATGGAGCGGGTCGTTCCATCTGTTGTCGGTTTTTGGCCGCGTATCAAACGTGGCGCCAGTTGAGACGGACACGAAAGTATTTTGTGTGTTTGTTGCGTTCGAAGCGATGGATAACCAAAGTTGACCTCAATGTGGTACAAAAGAACTGCTATGGTATAGCAAAAGTTCTTTGCACTATAATAAATAGGTGCATATCTGTCATAAGTGGCATTCCATACTACATCCTTTTTCGTTAAAACTTTTTCATCCAATAACGCACTCTTCGTTTCTGTTTTCTCTTATACATAATACTGTGATTAACTATTAACGCTGCGGCTGCTCGCATACGATGCCTGCATGATGAACGATCAAACACTGGAACAGCTGCCTCGCACGTCAGGCGCACTTAGTTGGTATAGTTCATATACTTGGAACGCGTACCGTGGAACGCACTCTCGGCGCGGTCATTCATGGCACGCGCGCCAGGAGCGTGAAGTCGATACCCGGCTCAGTAGGTCGATTTCCCTCCTAATGTGGAGGAAACTCTAGGCTTCATGCCTTCAAAAGATTATAGTTCGTTAATCCATGATTAATCATTCAAGTAAACTGATGAAGTAAATCGACTTATTACTTATACAATATGCCTTATTAAAACACCGTGAAAGTAAATTCGTGAAAATATATAAATTTTCATAGATTCACTCCATTTTGCGACCTCGTCTTCCATTATAAATTTGTTACATTGTGCTCTATCTTTAGAAGTTAGTAAAGAATTATAATTTAAGAATGATGCCTCAGTAATTGATTTATTTATTTAAGCATTTCAGTAAATTGTGTAATTTAATAAGTGCAAGATGAAGTGGAGCATGAGCGAGCTGATATAATAATGATGATAAAATGAATTTCTATACTTTCATTCTATTCTCTTTTAGATTCAGAACTCGTCATTCTCCTGCTCTTATCCCAATTACTTGTGATCGACGCAATATTTATTCGTATATATTGCAAAAGTTATTGACAACAGTTTTATGACCGGCCGCCTGCCTGATGTCAAGCCTCCTTGGGAATGTAATTGTTGACCAAACGGCATCAGATGAAGTAGCCCAGGTTTAAAGCTATAAAACTCTTAATCGTCTTTTACAATATCAACGAGCAAAGTAATGATTGGTAGTAGTAATGTCCAAATGCAAGATCAAAATTCGCTGTAAGAGTCTCGCTGTGCTCCCTTAGACAGCATTTTACGATTCCTTTGGCAACGAGAGGATTGTCAACATTTTGTATTCTTAATAGCAGTACACGGAAGAGGAAATAATTTGATGTTATTTTAAACAGTATTATGATAGATAGGTGTGATTATAGCCCCATTTCCGTTAAGTGGTATGTACCTAATTATTGATAATTGTACAGTTATTACCACTAGATGAATGGAATTTCATTAATTTAGTTGGATTTTTTATTTCTATGTGGATTTTTCATTTTTATCAAAACAAACGTCTCTGTGTTATTCAAACAGCGAGACTTGCAAAACTTGCGAGACTCGCAAGATTTTTGCATTTGGGTAAAACTATTTGGTAGTATTCTTAGCCGTAGCGGCTACATAGCATTTTATAAAACAAACTATGAAGGTTTATTCTACCTGTTGTACATATTAATTTTTATCTTAAAGATAAGCTATATTTTTCTTGAAGAAACCTTTTTAATACGTTTTAAATTACTGAGATTTACCAGTTAACATGCTAACTTATTTATAAAATCTTAATACATACATATCATCACGCCATATCCCTTGCAGGGTAGGCAGAGAGAACAGAGTGCCAGAGAACTCTATCTCTGCATACTTCACTCGCTTCCTCAACATTCATAATTCTCTTCATACACGCTCGCCGGTTTCGGAGACTCTTGACTCCACCTTTCCTCAGTACATGACCGATCTGGTCTAGGTAGGTTAGTCTCGGTCTCCCTCGGTACCTACATCCTTCCACTTTCGCATTGTATATCTTCTTAACCAGACGTTCGTTCGGCATTCTAAAATCTTAATTACGAACGAAAAACGATTGTCACAGGTAATTTGTTTTGCTTGTGAATATATTCTTTTAATACGCCTTAGTTAATATGGCATTTGTGTATATTTGATTTTACTATATATAACGAATATTTCAACGCGAATTTCATCCTCTTCTAAGCAAAGGATTAATTTCAAACTTTTCATATTTATCCAGGGTCAATGACAATGCAATATTTAAAATAATTTGTCTTATTATTCTTACCAGGTTCTTTAGAATTCGTGTTTTTTTTTATCCAAAACCAGGTAAGTGTCTTTAAGAGCGTACCTATTCTTAGTTATTTTTGTACTATTATAATATTTTTAAATATAATATTACACTAAAAACCAAACGATCGATTTAAATTATACTAATTATGTTAATTTTTATGATAATTTTATTAATCATTGATCGAACATAGAACATGTCCTGTGTAGAATTAAACCCACAACCTTCGTGGCAGGTGACCTTAAAACAATTATAATAGTTACGCAAGTTATTCAAGACCGACGTTCAGTTGGTATGCTATAATGAAAATCCTCAGGATTCCATTTCAGGACAATAATTTTATTTATTCCGCTATCGGAATATTATTAAGCGCATACTTTCGTATCTAATATCTGAGAAAGAGGACTTGAAGAATGCGAATGACTTTTGGTGTTGATCTGGTTTTTTTTTATTTCTTGTGGTGGCAAACGAGCAAACAGCACACCTGATGGTAAGTGTCACTGCCGCCCATGGACCTTTGCATTACCAAATGTACAGCTAAGCCGCTGCCTACCAATAAAAACCACAAACTCACCCCAGTTGGGCTTCTGCCTCTCTCGCTCACCGAACGAAGCGCAATAGCACATTACCATTACTCAGACTTCGATCTTCTGGCGAGAGTGTGGTACTACCCGGAGCGGACCAGCCCGCGGCTGTAGATAGAGAACTGTTCACAGCGTGGTCCTCCACCACTATTGAAATGGATTGTTTTCAATAGTGTTGTTTTTTTATTTATAATCTTGATTTTCCGTGAGGTTCCAGAGTAAGAATACAATTCAACCAACCTCCTTTCATGCCTATTCGTGTCGCAAACAACTAAGGGAGTTTGAAAATCTATATTCTTATATATATGGGAAACTCGAAATAAAACTCTACCAACACGTCTGATCAGCGTGGTATAATAGTTTTTTTGATGTTTTACGCGAGTATTAAAGCTGTGTGGTAGCGGCTACGAATACTACCAATCCTTACTTTGCTCGTGGATGTCGTAAAAGACGACTAAGAGCCTTATAACTACCTGGGCCAACTCCATCTGATGCTGTTTGATCAACATCGAACTGGCTTAGACTTTTAGACTATGAAGAGGTAAAAAATATTATCCGTATAATAAAATAAATGTTGATAATTGTATATATAATAAAAACGATTATTTTTTACACACACACTCATACACATATACACGCACAAACAAACACAAACACGCACACAAACACACACACACACACATACAAGCACGCAATACACTCGAGCTACTTGTTCACTTTTTTGTTTGCTTTTGCGATCTGTCATACAGGTCTTGTACCTACTACAGACACCAGCTCTTCTTAAGGCTATTTAAAATAAGATAAAAAACTTGTAACATGTATTGTAACCTTAAAGGAGAAATAAATAAATTGATTGAAATTTAAAAACAATTATATTTCCAAAGAGGGTTGACGTCTGGCAGGCGGCCGGTCATAAAACTAATGCCAATAACTTTTACAATATGTACTATGAAAGAAGAGTACATATTGTATCGACACCAAGTAATTGGAATAAGAGTAGGAGAATGATGTAGTGTTTACGCGAGTATTACACATTTGATATGAAATTATTTTTATGGATTCTATCATGTTTGTATTTGATTTTTAATTTCTTGACGATTTCGAACATTTTACACGATTCATGCGAGACTAAGTCGAGTGAGACTCCTTCACCTAGTTCACCCATCTTGCCCGTAAGTATCGTAAAATACGACTAAAGGATTATAATATGCATATAACATCTGTACAAAAGAAGGTAAAGTCGAAATAAAACGCTGTACTAACTGAGCAGTGTGCTACAGTCAGCCATTTTCTCTTCTATTGTGGAGAAGGCGTAATGCCAGTAGGGAGACATATGAACTAAAAGGATGTCAATTATATAACGGCTCTTGCTAATCCAAATCATTCTGAAATTCACTTGAACACGAACAACAAAATAACCTCCAAATCGGATCAGCCGTTTGGGAAGTTAAACACATTACACAAGTACTAAAAAAATATTTATAGCTATACAAAGATAAGATAAATGCAATGGAAATCTTTACTTTTTTTTTATATAAAATAAAACAAAATCATCGTCGCTACATATAAGCTAAGTTCTTTTAACTACGCAACCGATTTTAAGGCGGTTTTCGTTAATAGATAGAGTGATTCATGAGGTTTATATGGATAATACAGGGATATAGTAGAGAAAAGTTGAGAATTTAAAATATTTGTAATGTAATGTCGTAAAAAAACATATTATTGTGCGCTTACATTGCAAAACATTTTCATTATTCTCCGTGTGGTGAGGGAGTAAGAATACAATTCACCACCCCCTATCTTACCCGTGGGTGATCGTAAGAGACGACTAAGGGATATGAAACGCATATAACATTTACGCAAGAGAAGGAAAATTCGAAACAAAACCCTATACCAACATGTCTGACCAGCGCTGTATAGTAGGTTAATTTCCCTCCCATTACGGAGGCGGCCCGAACCCAACAGTGGTAGTATGTGGGTCGTGATGATGATGACATTGCAAAACTTACGAATTAGATCAAATCAATGTAATACGATATTATATATCTTAAAACGACTATAAAAAAGTACGCAATGGTATATGTCTTCTCTTCTAAGGATAAATCACAAAAACATGTAGGTATATCTTTTACATCATCATTCTCCTACTCTTAGGGGCCGTTCAAGTATTACGTAACGCAATTTGAGGGGAGAGGGGGTCTTGTTAAATGTTACAATGCGTTACATAGCCGGGAGGGGGGATTCAAACAACGCGTTACGTAGTATTGTTTTTTTATTAAATAAAAAACTAGGGAATTAAAATTTCCAAACACGTTTAAAAACGGTCACTTGGGTGTTACGTTCAGAGAGGGGGAAGGGGGGTTCAGACATACGTTACGACGCGTTACATATGGGGGTAGGGAGGATCAAAAATCTTCAAAAATTGCGTTACGTAATACTTGAACGCCCCCTTATCCCAATTACTTGGGGTCGATACAATATGTAATTCTTTTCCATCGCACTTATTACAAAAGTTATTGCAATAGTTTTATGATCGGCCGTCTGTCTAATGTCAATCTACCTTGGGTAAGTAATTGTTGACCCAACGGCATCAGATGGAGTTGGCCCAGGCCGATGTAAAGCTGGCACGAGAGGAACCCGCGAGGGTAAACCGCCGAGCGGACCACCGAAGACAAAGATCGGGTACCGGTGGTCCGCTCGCACGGCGAAGAGAGAGGATTTTACGGTGGGTCTATGGGGTCACGCGCCGCCTTCTCCGTCACCCCGGACCGATTCGGCGGGGCGAGACGCACCCATAGCCTACCACTAAAAAAAAAAAAAAAAAAGGCCGATGTAAAGCTCTTAGTCGTTTTTTACTACATCCACGAGCAAAGTAAGGGATGGCAATATCTGCTACCACACAGTGTGTAAGTTATTTACAAAGCTATTTAAAACTATATAGCATTATTTCTTATTCAATAAAGTCATTAATATATATATCTTAAAAATTATAGAGATTCGGGCCTGAGGGCGGCGGACCTAGGGCAATCTGCCGTCCTAGTAGAAGCAGGCCCGAAACGACACGATCTTCCGAGTGTGGACGTGGTCTCCAAAATCTGGCGTGGCTGGCATAAATGGCGATCTAAACCTGTTAGGGGTAGAGGAATTAGCGCGACGAACATAACCCTCTCCCATGGCAATGCAAAAGGTTGAACAACGAAACACCGCGAGGATTTAGCAGGTAGACGCTGATTTACACCGAAAGTGCGACATAACCTCTTCGCCAGCCCGATCATCATTCATCATTCTCCTACTCTTATCCCGGGGTCGATACAATATGTAATTCTTTTCCATCGCACTTATTACAAAAGTTATTGCAATAGTTTTATGATCGGCCGTCTGTCTAATGTCAATCTACCTTGGGGTAGTAATTGTTGACCAAACGGCATCAGATGGAGATGGCCCAGGTCATTATAAGGCTCTTAGTCGTCTTTTACGACACCTACGAGTAAAGCAAGGGTTGGTAGTATTCGAAGCCGCTACCACACAGCTATGTACCGCACACAGCCCGAAGTTGTAATAATAATACAAGGACATTTCGTGACATATGAAAAAAAAGTATAAGATTCTTTGTAAAGAAAATAATATAAATAATAAGCACCTGCTTCATAATTATTACCAAAGAAATAATTAAATCCGCACCTAGCAACACTATAATACACTCCCATTTCGCGTGGTAAACGCGTGCAACACTAACCTCAAAATAAAAAAAAAAAAACTATTTGTGACGGGGAAGAGCATTAAACGTGTTATCGGTTATATAAAAAAATAACGGTTATCGTTGGGTCAAATGTTATAAATGTCATTTAACGTCTCACACGAATAAATTGAAGGTGAAATAGGACAAATGATATCTTTGCAATATCAATAAAAAACTATTCGGGCGTTTGGCGGGAATATAAAAGTTTTATATGTTAGTCTAATCCGTGTGGTGACGGAGTAAGAATACAATTCTCCACCCCCTATCTTACAGGTGGATGATCGTAAAAGTCGACTAAAAGATATAAATCGCATATTACATCTGCGTAAGAGAAGAAAAACTCAAAACAAAACCTCTTATGTACTCGATTTTACTGTTATGCAGAGATGTACAAAATGGTTACAAAAAAGCATTTAAATACAAAATGCAAAATACTTTTCAGATTTACTATTTCAAATGCAAAATACCAAATAGTTTTGCGTTTTGTATTTCAAATGCTAAATGCAAAATAGGTATTTTCATAATACTTTTTCAAAATAAAATACCTTTTGACCAAATCTCAGATATTTTTATTTATTTAGGGACAGGGTTTAGGGACCTATTTATCATTAGAAATAGAGACACAATGCCGAGCCAAACAAAAACGTCTAATAACATGGCACCTTATGCATGACATTTTGGTCATATTTATCAATACGCGTATCAATAAATTCTGTTATGTTATTAATAATAATAATACTCACTTAAAATAATGTAAAAACTAGACTAACGAAAAGAGAGCCATGGTTCCATTTTATGAATTGTGTGGCCATTTATTTCGGTTGATTGTGCATCTATACCTAGTCCTTAAAATATAGCTTGATCTCTGTGACAATTAGCTACAAAACCGATGAAGTAATTTTGAATACGCGTCATGTTTACAATTTTATTTTGTATCGCCTATATTTTCATTCTTTACATGCCACTTATATCTCAACTGAATTATGAATATAAAAATATAAATATTTACACCAAAATTTGTACCTCATATGTTTTAAAATACTTAGTAACCATTTTATAAAAATATGATGCTTACGCAAGTACAAAGTCATACTGGACTGAGAATAGGATAGAGATAGGGCAATCGATAACATTCTTATTAATTATTTATAAAACAAGTAAAACCAATACATTACCTATACAGGTTGCCGATTTAATTAGTAGAATCCTTGAAGGATAGGATATCAGCCTATGATACAGTATCCAAATCAGTAAAAAAAATAGTACCTAAGTTTTGATTGAATTGGCATACTGATAAGCGGTCAATACACTTGTACTATAAAAATTTCATGTAGACATATACTTATGCGTATGACACTGAACTAGTAGGAAAATAGACCCACTCGCGCTGCGCTCACCGCCGCACAGCTGGGTCTAAATGTACCTACAGGTCAATGTACGCTGACAAACCTACTGTTTTGATAAGAAACAAATCACTTTATCTCGGGATTGGGCAGAGCTAGGAGTCTGCAACTAATTTTAATGTTTTTTATGACGCCATTCCTACACCTATATAGTTTAAGTTATTCTACTAATAAAATCGGCACCCTGTATAAACCACATGGTTACTCTGTAAAATAAGCAAATTGCCTTAATTTAATATTCAGACATCAGGTATAACATTAATAACACCATTTCTTTTATATTAAAAAGGTAATTTCTCATATAAAATAAACATGATTATTCATGAAATAATTTGTGACCAAGAACTCATCATCAACCTACAGGAATGCTCCAGCGATGATGATAATAGTGACGATGAACTTGGATGTATTCCTTTCGAATAATAAAAGGAATTAATTAACAGCTTTAGTTTAAATTAAATAAAATCCATTAATTTAAATTGAATAAGATTTTCATAGATTATTTTAAATTTATAATCAATTCACCCATCCATTTGATTGAAATTCAATAAGATATTCATACATTGTATTTACATTGCAGTAAGTAGCAAATAACTTTGAAGACTAAAGAATTATATCGACAAAAATACGGACTGCATCATAAGCGTGCGGGACTAGTGAGAACTGTCATAGAGATCAAGCTATATTTTATAGACTATAGTTCTTATTTTATTATTATTACACTTTTCTTTTCTCTTATCTTGTTGTAGTACAGTCCCTGCAATCCTGGAACGGATATGTAGCCGTTCCAGTATTGTAGGGATAACAACAACACTTCAATACTATAAAAGTAGGTAATCAAATCAAATCAAAATAAGGGCGCGCATGGCTAGCAGGCGCCTCTATCGGTCAAATTCGGCAATACAAGGAAGGGTCATTCGTTCATTTCATTTTGTTTGACTGGTAATGTTGGCTAAACCTAATCACAAAGTATTTTGCATTTTGAATTCATTTCAAATTTAAATGCAAAATACATCTCGAAAGGTATTTCAAATAAAATACAAAATGTTTTTTACTAAAAGGCATTTAAATGCAAAATACAAAATAGGTATTTTGCATTTTGTATTTGCATTTTAAATAGAAGTATTTCAAATAAATCGCATCTCTGCTATTATGATAATAGTTATAATAACAACGGTTACTATCACAACGGTTATCATTACAAAAGTTATTAAAAAATGGTACTAATCTTTTGGCTTGTTAATAAATCTGATAGTTTTCTGTCTACAGCCGAGGGTCGGTCCGTCCGGTTTGCTCGTCTGTCACCAAAAGCGATAAAAAAAAATTATATACAATTTTCGTAAAACCCTTTCTTAGTACGTGTTTATTTTACGAACAGAATACTTGTTCAAAATTTAATGTTATTAGTATTTCCACAGTGTGGTAGCGGCTAATAATACTACCACTTACTTTGCTCGTGGATATCGTAAAAAACGATTAACAAATTTATATCAACCTTTTTTTTGTTGACGCTGTGGAAATGCGTTTACGCACTGTCCCCCGCCGGTGACAGACGTGTATGGGACTCGCCCACCGATTTCTTGACCGAAATACCCACTAAAACCACAGCGGTCCCTGCCACGCTTTTACGGGATACCGGAGAGATTGTCTATTGACATTCTATCCCCGACATCCCAACGTTAGGTCATATGGCCACGTCCAGTCAAGGCTTTATATCAACCTTTTTTTTCCTTGTGGTAAATAGTCTAGTAGGATGTGGTCGCGCCCCACCAAATTGGTCCGGGGTGATGGAAGAGGCGGCACGCCGTCCCCTACCACGCCACGCCACCCCATAGACCTGCAAAGCGCCCCTCTTCGCCGTGCGAGTGGGCCACCGGTACTCGATCTTTGTCTTCGGTGGCCGGCTTTATATCAACCTAGGTCAACTCCATCTGACATCTATCATGACGACAATCATGTTTACCGCGTAAATTAAATCATTTACGTCATATTAAAATTGTGAATAAATTTGTATTTATTTACTTTTTACAATTTACATAATTTATATAAATAATTATATTCGTATACAATGAATCTGCAATTAATTTTCGTTTTCTTTTTTTTTTAAAGTGGAAACTTTTATATGCAGTTTGAAATAAAACTATTTTTACGGATTCTATAGCTTTTGTATTTGATTGGAATTTTGGCGCGAATGTGGAAATGTCATAGCACGCTCTTGTATTATATTCATTTCTTTAGTGTTTTGTAGTGTTATATTGAATAATTTTGCTGGTATTTTATAGAATATGGTACAGTTATAGTGCTGAAGTGTAGTGAATATGGTATAATAGTGGTTTACATGTATTTTTATATTTTGCCAAAATTCCTAAGAAAACCATTGATTTGGTTATCAGCGCCCGATTAATGGTAACGACATTACTTACTGACGGACAATGACTATTAAAACTAGCGAATATGAAGAAGTATTGACGAAGTGTCTAAACTATGAAGACTTGGCTTAAAGGTCTAAGTAACGAAGCCATAAACTCCAAAAAAAAAATGTATTTGATTTTTAATTTCCCGACGCTTACAGCGTTCATGGTCACGAAATGACTAAGGTCTCACGTCCAATAATAGTATAATACTCGCATAAACATCAGACATAATTATTTTATAGGCAGTTAGTGGTAGGACCACGCTTGACAGTTTTCTTTCTACAGCCGCGGGACAACCCGTCCGGGGTACAACACTCTTGTAGAAGATCGACGTCTGAGTAATGATAATATGATATTACGCTTCGTACGGTAAGCTAGAGAGCCGGAAGCCCAACTGTGTGGGTTTGGGGCTTATATTGGTGTAGGCAGCGGCAAAGCTTTATCCTTGGTATTGCAAAGGTCCATAGGCGGTAGTTACATGTACCATCAGGTATGCTGCATGCTAGTTCGCCGTAAATTCGTGTAAGGAGTCATCGACATCAGTGACGTGATGTGTTAATGCTAACACCATATCTGTAAGTATGATTTATTGAGTTGAACCAGTTCGGGTTGTGAGCCCCTCAGCGTTCAATCAGCAATCCGGTTAAAAATGTCATAGTCACATGCGGATACCAAACTAAGTCACACAAAAAAAACTAAGCCAGCTGTGTATTTATAGATTTATACATTATCCGTATGGTGACGGAGTAAGAATACAATTCAACATCGTGGGTGATGATCATAAGGGATATAAAACGCATATAAAATCAATGCAAGAGAAAGAAACCTCCAAACAAAATCCTATACCAGCACGTCTGATCAGCGTAGTATAGAACGTTAATTTCCCTCCCATTACGGAGGAGGCCCGAGCCCAACAGTGGGACATATATGGGCTGTGATGATGATGATGACTTCATGGTGCACGCTTTTTTACTTTTTATATATTTTTATTTCATAGTTTTAACTTTTCACTTCTGTCGACAGTTCTCATGACTACTTGGAGTTTTTTTTAACAAAATTTCCTCTCTTGTAATAAGTAAAATAGAAAAATCTTTTCCTATCTTACTTTCGTTAAAAAGAAAAATATTTGTTACGCAAAAGATCACCGACTCATAGGGAACCTCTGCCTATTCATTCGTATGTAATCCATTGTACATCAATATGCGAGATCCTTGAGTATTTTGGACACAATACGAAATGATAACTTATCTAATCTATTAGTCAACAGTTGAAGCTTGTAAAATAATAATAATTTAAATTTCTTAGCCGCGAATGTTGATTCTAAATAGAGCATTACGTATTCGAAAGAAGTCTGAAAGAAAGTGAAAACCTTTTTGGAGTTTACTCCTTAAGAATCGATTTTCATATAAGGCGCCCGGTATGAGAAAAATTTAAGGAGTAAAATCTAGTGATCGAATGACCTCGTTACGTTTTTGTTGCGCAATCTATTCTGCGCACCTTTCACTTTCTGACGTGAGATAATACTTCACTGAACAGTTTTAATATATATATATATATATTAAAGTTTTCAATTTTGTCATCGCTTTTTCTTTAAAACTGAATGAAATGTACCAAGTAAATGATAAATAGTCTGCTACATACTCATACTTTCTTAAATATTCATGAATACCTAAATAAATCAATGATTACGTATGACAGAAGATTGTAAGAAAAGGGGTCTACGCGTGAATGTGAGCAAAACCAAAATAATGGTCTTTGAAAGAGATGAAGCCAGAACAGATGTAAGAGTAACAATAGGTAATGATGTACTAGAGCAAGTGGATGAATTTGTATATCTTGGATGTGGATTTAGCCGAGATGGACGGTACACCACTGATATAGAGCGAAGAGTGAATGCGGGAAATAGAGTGAACGGAGCGTTGGGGCAACTTCTCGGCAGCCACCACCTCAGCCAGAAGGCACGTGTAGTAATACATAACGCAGTGCTTGTCCCAAAATTACTGTATGGAAGCGAGAGTTGGGTATGCAGAAAAGAGTATGAAAGTAAAATTAATGCGGTCGAAATGCGATCTCTTCGGAAAATCTGTGGAGTTAGGCTGACCGACCGCATTCGTAACGACGACGTAAGAGAGCGATTAGGTATGAAAGAGAGTATTGGTGTAAAGATGCGAAAGGGAATGCTCCGATGGTTCGGACATGTGGAAAGAATGCCGAACGAACGTCTGGTTAAGAAGATATACAATGCGAAAGTGGAAGGATGTAGGTACCGAGGGAGACCGAGACTAACCTACCTAGACCAGATCGGTCAGGTAAGTACTGAAGGAAGGTGGAGTCAAGAGTCTCCGAAACCGGCGAGCGTGTATGAAGAGAATTATGAATGTTGAGGAAGCGAGTGAAGTATGCAGAGATAGAGTTCTCTGGCACTCTGTTCTCTCTGCCTACCCTGCAAGGGATATGGCGTGATGATATGTATGTATGTATTACGTTTGCTACAGTATAACAAACGTCACCTTTACAAACAGCTGACGAGTCAATGACCTTGAAATTTTCCCTTCAAATTTTTGTTATGGGTTCCTACCATTATTACCTACCACCCTTCTGACCAACTGCTCCATTCTCTGATACACCATGTATATATATATTAATTTTAGTCAAATAAGCTTTTTTTTGCGCCTGTTTTGATAATCGTACTTAAGGAGTAAACTCCAGTCGTGCGTCGGAGCTGAAACACACACTTTTTTTTTAATTTCTTATGGTGGCAAAGGAGCAAGCAGCACACCTGATGATAAGTGTCACTGCCGCCCATGGACCTTTGCAAAAATACCAAAGGTATAGCTAGGCCACTGATACCAATAAAAATTCCAAACCCACCCAGTCGGTCTCCCGGCTCTCTCGCTCACCGAATGAAGCGCAATAGCACATTGCCATTACTCAGACCACTAAAAAATATCTTTTTATCAGCTGTCTCATTTTTTTTTATTTTCTTTTTATTATTTTTTTATTTTATTTAATTTATATTTAATAAGGAAAAGTATGTTTCAAAAATAACATTGCCAACAAAGAGGGTTGGCCTCAGGCAGGTGGCTGATCCATAAAACTGCTGCCAATTAGTTTAGCAATATGTACGAAATAATATATAATAGGAGTACATATTGCGTCGACAAGTAATTGAGATAAGAATATTTGGACGTTTGACGGGAATTTCAAAACGTCATGTGGTGCTCTTGTATTATATTCGATATATTAGTGTTTTAACGTGTTATATTAGATAATTTTGATGGCATTTACATTTTTTTTTGGTTCTGTTTGTCTATTCGGACAGGCAAAGGGAACAAATCCCATAGAGCAGGATTCGTTTATAATGCTTGTAACTGTGTTTCGCGCTACGTCGAGAATGGCGCGAAATTACAAAAGTATTATTTTCTTTCATTTATAGCATTGACTAATAAATGATAAATAATATATTATAAAATATATAAAATATTGACAAAAAATTAACACACGATAATGTGTCTTTATCAATGACACGAAGGTCTTATTGTCTTTAAATGTAGGTCACGCTTATCGGTTATCATGTAGTGCAGAAATTTCTTAAAGACCAAAAATAATATATGTATCTTTCTTTCTTTTTTAAAAAGACACAACCTTGCTCTAAGGAAATCATCCAACATGCAATTAATTCAGACAAATTACATCCAGAATGGATAAGAGAGTATTGGTGTAAAGATGCGAAAGGGAATGCTCCGATGGTTATATCCGCGACTGTATATAGAGGACTGTCCACAGCGTGGTCCTACCACTATTAAAAAGCTTAGTAGTTTTTGTTAGATTTTTTTAAACTAGTAAAGTGCCGCAATATAATAATTATCATAAATGAAATGTTTAATATAACTGATCATAAACAATATATTTTTTTTTACATAAAGAATCATTTTCTTTTTGTACTGGCAATGAATTTGTATTAAATTGTGGGTCAAACTTTTAATAACTGATACTGTAGCGGGTGGATATAAATTTCTGTAATAACGATGACTTTTGGACGTAAGACACCTCAGTCCTCCCGTGACTATGATCACTGTAAAGTGTTCGAAACGTTGGGAAATTAAAAAAAAAAAAATCAAATACAAACGCGATAGAAATCGTAAAAATAGTTTTATTTCAAATGTGTAATACTCGCGTAAACACCAGAAACTATCATTCGACGTACCATAGCCAGCCGCCAAAAAAAGTGATCTTAGCAACACCATAAGCAAATAAGTGTATCTAGTATATATTTTATTATCAAAAATAAACGAAGGCCGTGAAGATTATTTAATATACAATAAATATGATAACCCTTCGAGTTAATTTCACAGAATAATAATCAACTTAATGCAATTTGTGATATAATTACGTAGGTACTGATAAATTATTGAAAACGAGAACTAAATATTAGTGCAGATAAAATAGTATCTTAAGAAATAAATTTACTATACCTAATATTATCAAATGTCTCCGTGTGGTGACGGAGTAGAATACTATTCACCACCCCATATCTTACCCGTGGGTGATCGTACGAGACGACTAAGAGACATAAAACGCATATAACATCTATGCGAGAGAAGGAAATCTCGAAACAAAAACCTATACCAACACGTCTGACCAGCGCGATATAGTAGGTTAATTTTCCTCCCATTATGGAGTAGGCCCGAGCCCAACAGTGGGATATTTATGGGTTGTGATGATGATGATGATGAATATTATAAATTTACAGGCATATCATCATCAATTTGTTGCTGTGTGGTAGCGGCTACGAATACTACCAACCCTTACTTAGCTCATGGATGTCGTAAAAGACGACTAAGAGCCTTATAACGACCTGAGCCAACTCTATCCGATGCCGTTTGGTTAACAATTACATTCCCATATAGGGTTGACGTCTGGCAGGCAGCCGGTCATAAAACTATTGCCAATAACTTTTACAATATGTAGGTACTATGAAAGAAGAGTACATATTGTATCGACCCCAAGTAATTGCGATAAGAGTAGGAGAATGATGATAATTTTGTTATAATCCTAATTATTTGTGGAGGACGCAATATATATTTCATTCAGTTTTCGATAATAGAATGATTCAAGAGGCAAGTTTATATATATAATTCATACATATTTTAGCAGAGAAAGTTGATATTCTAAAAGATCTGTAATGTGACAAGCAATGTAAATATTTGTAGTATTCTTAGCCATTAACACAAAGCAATAATATACTTTTAATTTCTTCAATTTCTATGCAAAAAAACTCATCTGATCGGCTGGTACAGTAGGTCAATTTCCATCTGACTGTGGCCTATATAATAAAGGCAAGGGTAATCATGTGAAAATTTAGTATTTTATGCAAATATAAAAAAAAAAACAAACATAAAGACCGTAGAAAGAAAGCAAAGAGATAAGAAGACTATGAATACATATTGAGAATTTAAATATTAAATACAGAATAATAATAAACGTCGCTAAATTGGCCTCAAAACTAATTACCTTTAATTAAAAATACAGGTTACTAAAACTACGTAAGTTCGTCCCTTCACTAGTAACAAAACCGGTAACCATTATGAAAATAAAAGTTTATTAGACGAAGACAGCACGCAAACAGCCTATGACACAATTTACCGGTATTCCATTCATAAAAAAAAAATACGAATATTTTGATCGTATAAATTATTATTCCATATAAATATATAATATTAAACTGGTTAGCATTTACGTAATATGGCTGCCTCGTTTGATATATATAAATTTGCCGCTACCATCAATTTTGGATTTTAATCCTTGAATGAGCACTTGCTGTGTGGTAGCGGCTACGAATACTACCAACCCTTACTTTGCTCGTGGATGTTGTAAACGACGACTAAGAGCTTATTGACCTGGACCAACACCACCTGATGCCAATTGGTCAACAATTATATTCCCAAGGAAGGTTGACGTCAGGCAGGCGGCCGGTCATAAAACTATTGCCATTAACTTTTGCAATATGTAGGAAGAGGAGTACATATTGCGTCGACCCCAAGTAATTGGGATAAGAGCAGTGAATCCTTGAATGAGCAAAAAAAACAGAGAAACAAAAAGTTTTCTGCTGATTTTTCTCGATGTAATCGATGTTTAACATTTTTTTTTTAGATAAAATTTACAGCAAAAAGCTTGAAGCTTAGAACTATGTCGAGGTAACATAGGCTCTAATAAAGATATTTGACTTCTGTGAAGCGAAATATGTGTAGTACCTATTCAATATAATACAAAATAAGAGTTAAATAAGTTTGAACTTGCCAAAAAATGCTAAAGTTGAATAAACGCTGTAGATATGAGAAATAAAGTAAATATTTGTAGGGTATATATGAAAGCAACACTTTTTTGAGTGGACAGGTGGAATAATGGCTGGATTGCTATTAACAGTATGATTTTGACAATTTGCTTGTAAAGTCACAATACAAGGACTATTTTCTTAGTAATGGATTTTTTTCGTAATCCCATCTTTTAAAAATAACTCATAATGCCATTTGCTATCGATATAATACAATCGTATATTGGCATAGCAGGGATGTTTAGCGAGCCCGTGAAAGCGTCATGTGGTTCTTGCATTATCTATATCTATAAAAGATGAAGTTTGTGTATATGACATCGCTACTCAGAAACTATTTGACCGATCATTATTAAAAAATTGGTATATATAATATAATTATATGTATTTTTTCATGGAGAAGGTTTACATGCTATTGATCTAACTCGCCACCAGGCGGCACTGTGATCTATCGAATTCTACAAATAAACCAATGGGCTGGGTTTGCCAGTATTCAATATCTTTGCGTATTAACGTTGAATTAAATAAGGTTGATGTTATTTTATGTAATATGATGCAGAGGAACAGAAAAAGAAATGCTGTGTGGTAGCGGCTACGAATACTACCAACCCTTACTTTGCTCGTGGATGTCGTAAAAGACGTCTAAGAGCCTTATAACGACGTGGGCCAACCGTCTGATGCTATTTGGTTTTTAACAATTGCATTCCCAAGGAGAGTTGACGTCTGACGGGCGGCCGGTCATAAAACTATTGATTGAATTAGGCGATACATGGCGGAAATCCATTATTATTATAAAATGGAGGAGAGGAAGGAAAACCCACCACTTTCCCACGGTTAATCAATATACCGTACACCTCAAGAAAGGAAGGAATACGGGATGGGATCAAGGTGGAATAGGATATAAGGAAATCTTACTCCTGTGATGAGCACCGTCTCCAGAACTTCTACTTGCAATTTTCCGCAGAACTTCGAATAAAGATTCGACACGTGTTTCGCCTCTAAACGAGGCATCCTCAGGACGGTTCGGCTTCAAATGCGCCAAGCCGCATTTTCTGCGGAAAATTCCACCTTGAACCCATCCCGTATTCCTTCCTTTCTTGAGGTGTACGGTATATTGATTAACCGTGGGAAAGTGGTGGGTTTTCCTTCCTCTCCTCCATTTTATAATAATAAAACTATTGCCAATAACTTTTACAATATGTACTATGAAAGAAGAGTGCATATAGTATCGACCCTAAGCAATTGAGATAAAAGTAGGAGAATGATGATGCAGAGGAACAGTTGGTGTATAGTGCATATGATATAAAAGCTGTACAAATGTTTTTGTCTGCTACCAAAACTCCCAGAAGATAATCATTAAGAGTGTGACCGTAACACTGTGGAAGGCGACGATTTACTGATGGACAGTAACTAACATGAAGAAAACAAAGATGTGATGAATCTGTTAATTATTTCAATTAATTTAAAAATAAAATATAATACGATGCGAAAATTTAATGTAATACAAAAGTCCACGTTGATGTAAGTGGTAGCACGATTGGAATGGATTTCCAATAGGTGTGGATTCGAATCCCATGTGTGACAATCATTTTTCGCTCGTAATCAAGTTTTTATAAATAATTTGTTAATTATGTGAAGTATATTGTAATTCAATGCTGACAAAAATTGGCTCGTATAAGTAGCTGATTGCCAATATAAAAAATAATAAGATGGGATAATATTGATATTATTCCTCTTAAGGAGAATTACATTCAATAGTGTTGATAGGTCCAATAATTTAGTCTAAATTAAGGTGTGGTAATGGCTTTGGTAGGTGACAATTCGTAATATATTCAGGACATATTACGGAAAGGAATAGCTTCTGTGATTAATGTGCCTATATGGGACCAATCATCCCGTGCCCATAAGCGCTGTAAAGTGTTCGAAACGCCAAGAAATTAAAAATAAACAATAAACGCTATAGAATCCGTAAAAATATTTCTCTGTAAAGTGTTCGAAACTTCAAGAAAGACTTACTAATATTATAAATGCGAAAGTAACTCTGTCTGTCTGTTTGTCGCTCTTTCACGCCAAAACTACTGAACCGATCTAAATGAAATTTGGTACACAGATGGGCTAGAGCCTGACAAAGGATATAGGCTACTTTTTAATCCAAAAAAGGGTTGTAAAGGGGGATGAAAAGTTGTAGTATTGTCATTTTTAAGCCAGAAGCTTGAAACTTATTTTTAGGATATTGATTAGATATAAATAAATGTGACATTAAAATTTTGTAAAAGTTTACCCTTAAGGGGTAAAATAAAAATAAGGGATGAAAAAGTTTAGGAAAGTAACCTTTTACGCGGCCGAAGCCTTGAGCAGAAGCTAGTTAAAAATAAAAATATAAACGCGACAGAATCTGTAAAAGTTTTATTTCAAATTAAAATATTTGACTGTAAGATTTCACAGTTAGTTCAAAAGTTTCTATCACGTGTTTATGATATACGCTTTTTTTGGTAGACTATGGTGTAGACACATATCATCCTCTCCGTCCGGGGCGACGGAAGGGCGACCTGTGGCCCCATAACCCACCATATTCTCTCCCTATTGTCATTGGGCTAGCCACTGATACCGCTTTCTTGACATCCGTGGCCAGCCTGGTTACGATACACCCTATCTAGTTTTTATTCCTTGTAACTATTAATCCATATCACAATATTTACATACATACATATCATCACGCCATATGCCTTGCAGGGTAGGCAGAGAGAACAGAGTGCCAGAGAACTCAATCCTTGCATACTTCACTCGCTTCCTCAACATTCATAATTCTCTTCATACACGCTCGCCGGTTTCGGAGACTCTTGACTCCACCTTCTTTCAGTACTTGACCAATCTGGTCTAGGTAGGTTAGTCTCGGTCTCCCCCGGTACTTACATCCTTCCATTTTTGCATTGTATATCTTCTTAATCAGACATTCGTTCGGCATTCTTTCCACATGTCTGAATCATCAGAGCATTCCCTTTCGCATCTTATAAGGAATCTTATCACAATATTTAGGTTTCACTAAACTGTAACAATGTCGGTTATAAGCTTTAATAAATTGTTAAAAAACCTTGAACGTAATTATTATTAATTATGATAAATGACTCCATTGTTTTGATGCGGAAATATTATATATGTATATTATCTGTTACAAAATAACATTAAAGAAAATCAATCCATTTACCTAACAAGCGTCACTATTACGACATTATACGCCTTAGGTCTATATCTCTAGGCGTTACCCTGTACCGAAGTCAAAAATCGAGTACCGGTGGTCCGCTCGCACGGCGAAGAGAGAGGAGTTTTACGGTGGGTCTAGGGTCTATGGGGTCACGCGCCACCTTTCCGTCACCCCGGACCGATTCGGCGGGGCGAGACGCATCCGTAGTCCAAACAAAAAAAAAAAGAAAAAAAAAAAAAAAAAAAAAAAAAGGCGTTACCCCGTAAGGGTAACGTCGGAGTCGATGGGAGATTTAACCCAAAATGGTAACAGCGGGCGGGCTATCGAAGACGAGGACTCGGTACCGGTGACCCGGTCCGGGCAGAGATCCAAAGGAAGTCCCAAAAAAATACCAGACTTATATACCTACAGTAGAATGGGTTGATGGAAACGTACTAATATCTCAATCTATGTATCTACATTCTTTATAAGAGTTTGAGGTATTTCCTGTATGAGATTAAAATGGGACCATATTTATCATATCTTAGTTTATATAGCGGTAGGACCACGCTGTTGACAGTTCTCTGTTTACAGCCGCGGACCGGTCCGTACGGGGTAGTACCACACTCTCGTAGAAGATCGACGTCTGAGTAATGGCAATGTGCTATTGTTCTTCGTTCGGTGAGACAGAAAGCCGGCAGCCCAACTGGGTTTGGGATTTATATTGGTAGGCAGCGGCTCTAAAGGACCATGGGCGGCAGTAGCACTTACCATCAGGTGTACTGCTTGATCGTTAGCCACTAATAGCAAAAAAAAAAAACTAAAAAAAAAATTAAGCCTGCTATCTTTGTTATATTACTATCTTTGTTTTTGTAATTACATAAACAGTTTGGTTGATTATGATAATATATCCCTATACGGAGGGCTATCTCCAACGGCAGGTGTCTATGGGTCGATGGTCATCTATGATTTGAATGTGATTAGACTTGTATTAGCCAAGTGTGCAAAAAGTTATAATTTTTATCCTCTATGGATATTTTGTCAACATAGATATACATATCTGATATCAATCTATAGATTATATATTGTTTAAATGGTAGGTAATTATAAATTATTATTCACTACTACGATAATTAGGTAATTCCTTATTAACACATTTGTTACTCTGTAAAGTACCAGGTGTCTTAAGAATCTTTTGTGTTATAGATTTATTATTATTTTTTTCTATGGCGATATTATTACTTATCACTAATTATTAACTACCTTCGTAAACGGAGTTACAATATTTATTTCTTTGTATGTTTCTATGTATATAACTGAACTAGGGCCCCCTTATTTATAATTCACTACGTTTAAAGTTTAAAGGGCATGATTAATAATATATGTGCTATTATATGTAAATAGAACGTTGGTTCCAATACGTCGAAGTCACAGTTACGATGAATATATATACATTCATATTATAATCTATATTAATTAATAAAATAAGGAAATTTCAGTAAAAAAATCCTTTTTTAATCAATATTTGCAATATAATATTACTAATACTGTGTTTAAACCAACAATCAGTTTAACTCTATATTCATTTAAAACACCAGCAAATTTAATATTATGAAAAAGAAAAGAATATTGTAAATACATATATTTTCTATGTTAAAAATAAAAAAAAATAACTTACTTATCTCCTCTGTTCCTTCTTCAAATTCAATAAAACAATAAACTAAAACGAATGCAATAAAAAAAATAACAGACAACATAAAATTAAAAAAAAATATTATCACATCACTACACACACTGTCACAGCATGTCGTAGACTGACAAAATTCCCGCCAAGTATATTAAATCAATCACTCGCAACGCACTAAAGAGACAGTTTAAAGAATACGCAGTGAATAATTTTAAACATATTATAATTAAGCTGATAATAATCAGCGAATGTTACTAAAGTATCATTTAATTGTATATATTTTACCACGCATTTGTATGTTATGAACACGGTCGCGCCATTACTGAGGTAAAACCGAAATAAAGCTGCTTTTAACCTTGCGATAATTTTAGACGTTTAATCATTGTGTGGGTGGACAGCTATTTGTAGCGCGTTTTACGCTTTAATTTAAATTTTAACGAGTGATCCCGTGAACTTAGATGAATATCATATTATGTGCCACATTTAAAATTATCTACGTGCAATGATAAATAAAAAACTACGCGTGGTATACACGTGCGATTTTTTTTTAAACTAGGCTGAATGGCAGATCGTTTTTAAATAACAAAGCCGGAGAGGGCTTTGTTATTTAAAAAAATATCTTATATTCATTCTTGTAATATTGAAATTCTAAATAAAAACATTATTTTTTATTTAAATACAGATTTTTATATGCTTATGGATGAAAAAATGCCAAATGTACTTACTTCTCAGCCCCCCAATTGGTCTGATTATTGATATCGAAGCTTTCTTTGATGGCGGTTACTTTCTATCCTCTTCAAATTACTGAAATTTTTAGAATTTAATATGTTTAATTATTTATAAATACCCGATTACGAAACGAAAAATGATGTCACAAGCGGTGTTCGAACCCGCACCTATTGGGAATCTGGCCCAATCGTGCTGCCACTTACACCATCGTGAACTATTTTAGGACATGCAAATTTCGCTTCATATTGTATCTTACGTCTTCAAGGTGACGTATGCCATCTACCGGCCAATGTTTACACATTGTATAGGCTTAATACTTCAAACTTTACAGTTAGAATTGTATTAAACGATGACACAACCTTGTTTTCAAATTACTGAAATTTTTAGCATTTAATATGCTTAATTATTTATACATACATACATATCATCACGCCATATCCCTTGCAGGGTAGGCAGAGAGAACAGAGTGCCAGAGAACTCTATCTCTGCATACTTCACTCGCTTCCTCAACATTCATAATTCTCTTCATACACGCTCGCCGGTTTTGGAGACTCTTGACTCCACCTTCTTTCAGTACTAGGTCTAGGTAGGTTAGTCTCGGTCTCCCTCGGTACCTACATCCTTCCACTTTCGCATTGTATATCTTCTTAACCAGACGTTCGTTCGGCATTCTTTCCATATGTCCGAACCATCGGAGCATTCCCTTTCGCATCTTTACACCAATACTCTCTTTCATACCTACTCGCTCTCTTACGTCGTCGTTACGAATGCGGTCGGTCAGCCTAACTCCACAGATTTTCCGAAGAGATCGCATTTCGACCGCATTAATTTTACTTTCATACTCTTTTCTGCATACCCAACTTTCGCTTCCATACAGTAATGTTGGGACAAGCACTGCGTTATGTATTGCTACACGTGCCTTCTGGCTGAGGTGGTGGCTGCCGAGAAGTTGCCCCAACGCTCCGTTCACTCTATTTCCCGCATTCACTCTTCGCTCTATATCAGTGGTGTACCGTCCATCTCGGCTAAATCCACATCCAAGATATACAAATTCATCCACTTGCTCTAGTACATCATTACCTATTGTTACTCTTACATCTGTTCTGGCTTCATCTCTTTCAAAGACCATTATTTTGGTTTTGCTCACATTCACGCGTAGACCCCTTTTCTTACAATCTTCTGTCATTGTGTCGACTAGGGTGTGCAGGTCAGTCGCTGACTGTGCCAACGGGACTGCGTCATCTGCATAAAGCAGAGCAGAGACCACTGAGTCACCCATCTGGACTCCCACATTCATATCGTTCAACCTTTGGAGACATTTATCGAGATATATGATAAACAGCCTGGCTGATAGAACGCAGCCCTGCTTAACGCCGATATTGACGTCAAACCAAGGCGACATTCCATAATCCAGCCGCACACAGGCTCTACAGCCCATGTAACTGGATTGCACAGCCTGCAGCAGTTTACCGTTAATACCATATTCCGGTAAAATGTCCCAAAGTTCCTTTCGTACAACCGTGTCAAATGCTCTCTCCAGATCCACAAAACTGCAGAAAACTCTCTGACCTAGGGCCAGATGCTTCTCCACAATGTTGCGCAGAGAGAACACTTGATCCATGCATCCCCTTCCACTCCTGAAACCTCCTTGTGTCTCACACAGTAAACCATCGGACACCATCCTCATTCTCCTTTCAATAATTTTACCATACACTTTTGCTGCCAAACTGGTCAAGCTTATGGCTCTTTTTTTTTTTTTTTTGACGCTGTGGAAACGCGTTTACGCGCTAACCCCCCCCCCGACCCGCTGGTGGACGGGAGGGAGTGTGGGACTCGCCGGTTAGGCTGTTCCACCGGAATAACCACTAAAACCACAGCGGCCCCCTGCCGCGCTTTTACGGGACGCCAGAGAGATCGTCTACTGACATTCGATCCCCGACGCCCCAACGTTTGGCCTTTTGGCCACGTCCAGTCGGTCCTCAAGGCGGTGGGAGGAGGTGCGCATAACGGCGCCTTCTCCTCCCCGGTCGCCGGCGGCGGAGCGAGTCAGCGGACGCAACTGCCTCGCGTTCCCGCTCCGCAGCCTCCTTCCTCTCCATGACGGCCTCACAAAAGGAGGTCATCGACGTCCAGCACCTGTCGCTGTCAAGCATCCTGGAGACGATGGTCGACAGCGACAGGTCCCCTCCAACGACCTCCGACAGTACGTGGCGCTGGGGCCCCCAGGCGGGGCATACCTCCAGAGTGTGACGCGCATCATCTACTGGCGCGCCACACTCGTGACATCCTGGGGCCCCTTCACTTCCAATTCTATGCAGGTACTTACCGAAGACCCCGTGTCCGGTAAGCACCTGCGCCATCCTAAAGGTTAGGCTGCCGTGCCTCCTACTGATCCAGCGGTGGAAATGTGGTGCGACCGCCTCCACAGTCCCCCGCCCTGCTACGGGGGACTCCAGATCCTCTCTCCACCGCCGGATGACTCCTCTTCGGGCCACTTCAAAATCTCTGCCCAGCCTCCTTGCGGAGACTTGCTCGCCACCGGCCCGCGCCGCAGCGCGCAGCCGATAGGTCTCTGCCAAAGCCTTAGCCGCGAGCGGCCAAGGCGGGTCGCCCGCCAGCAGTGTCGCTGCAGTCCAGGACACTGTACGGTAGCCCCTAATGACCCTCA
The DNA here is from genome assembly GCA_905163515.2 of Lymantria monacha. Classification (NCBI taxonomy): domain Eukaryota; kingdom Metazoa; phylum Arthropoda; class Insecta; order Lepidoptera; family Erebidae; genus Lymantria; species Lymantria monacha. Next base: position 15,384,425 of record LR991104.1, on the reverse strand, counting down.
CCGCCATGGCCCTCTGCGGACGTCGCAGGAGGGCCCTATTGCGTGTAGTGAGGGACTCCGACCAGATAGGGGCATCATACAGTGCCATGGACCGCACGACTCCGGCGTACAACCGCCGGCAGGACGACCCTGGACCGCCAGTATTTGGCAGAAGCCTACCCAAGGCCGCGGCCGTCTTCACAAGCCGCGGGACGAGCTGGGCAAAGTGTGGCCCGAAATTCCATTTAGGATCTAGGTGCAGACCCAGATATTTCATCCGGGCCCGCACCGGCACGGCAACCCCAGACACACTGATTTGTGCTCCTCGGGGGGGACCTCGACGTGGACCATGAAATAGGAGGGCCTCGGTTTTCTCCACCGAGACCCTCAGGCCCAACATGCCGATCCGGTCCACGACGAGCGCGACTCCTTCCTGTGCCAATCGGGCAGCCCCGCGGAAGTCGGGCCTTCTCATCGTGATGAGGGTATCCTCCGCATAGCAGATGACCCCCATCCCGGAGAGAAGCCGACCCCGTAGGAGCCAGTCGAATCCGACGTTCCACAAGACCGGACCGAGGACCGATCCCTGTGGAACGCCGCACTCCACCCGATGGCGATGTATGCGCCCATCGCCCCCCTCCCAGAGCACGTACCTTCCCTCGAGGTACGCCTCCAACAGCATCCGGAGATACGGAGGCACTTCATGAAAGCGAAGCGTCTCCTTCAACGTCTCGTGCGGGAGACTGTTGAAGGCGTTCTTGAAGCTTATGGCTCTGTAATTTGCGCAGTCATAACGTGAACCCTTGTTTTTAAACAAAGGCACGATGACTGCGCTATTCCAGTCCCCGGAACCATTCCCGAGCTCCAACATAAATTGAGGAGCAACAGGAACGCCTCCCGGACACAGGAGCCACCAAGCTTGATCATCTCGGCAGACACCATATCAATGCCCGCTGCCTTACCATTTTTCAAGCTTCTTATCGCCCATTCAACTTCATCCGTACTGATGCCATCGGAGGACGCCGTCGCCGAATGTTGATCTACTAGACCACATGCGACACCGGCGCCAACCGTAGTATCCGCATACATATCGCCAAAATATTCACTCCATCGGCTTAACACGTCTTGTGTTTGTGTAATACCACATACCGTCACCTTGAAGACGTAAGATATAATATGAAGCGAAATTTGCATATCCTAAAATAGTTCACGATGGTGTAAGTAGCAGCACGATTGGGCTGGATTCCCAATAGGTGCGGGTTCGAACCCCACTTGTGACATCATTTTTCGTTTTGTAATCGGGTATTTATAAAATAATTAAGCATATTAAATGCTAAAAAATTCAGTAATTTGAATAACAAGTTTGTGTCATCGTTTAATACAATTCTAACTGTAAAGTTTGAAGTATTAAGCCTATACAATGTGTAAACATTGGCCGGTAGATGGCATACGTCACCTTGAAGACGTAAGATATAATATGAAGCGAAATTTGCATGTCCTAAAATAGTTCACGATGGTGTAAGTGGCAGCACGATGGGGCCGGATTCCCAATAGGTACGGGTTCGAACCCGCTTGTGTCATCATTTCTCGTTTCGTAATCGGGTATTTATAAATTTCTATCCTCTTAATCACGTGATCTTTTTTTTAGCATTTTTTTTTAACCCCCCTCCCCCTTGGTGATATGTGGTAAGGTTTAAGACTATGAAGGTTTAGGACTTCGTGATTTATGTCAAAGCCCTCCCCTTTTTCAAACCTGATTGATTAATGGACGGCCCCTTATGTACTATTGGAGGCGCGTACGATCGAATATGGCACAAATAAAAAAAGATTTTATTATTTTAATAAAATTGTGCCTGCTGCCTTGCCTGCTTTGATTACTTACTTATTTATTATTATGAGATTTATTGTTATTTTTTTATTCTAAATATACACTATGAGATCTTTAGTAATATGTCAGTGATGATGTATATAGTAAGTGTCACTGCCGCCCATGGACCTTTGCGAAGGGTATAGCTAGACCACTGCCTACCAATACAAACCTCGAACCCAACCAGTTGGGCTTCCGGCTCTCTCGCTCACCGAACGAAGCGCAATAGCATATTGACATTACTCAGACGTCGATCTTCTGCGAGAGTGTGGTACTACTCCGGATGAACTGTCCCGCGGCTGTAGACTGACAACTGTCAACGCGTGCAGCCTTACCACTTCTGTATGTTGTATATTGACGTCATGCTAACGGCCGATCATATAAATGTTGCTAATAACTTTCGCAATTTATGTAGGAGTGCATATTGCGTCGACCAAAAGTACAGAAGAATAATCCTTACTAATATTATAAATGCGAAAGTAACTCTGTCTGTCTGTCGCTCTTTCACGCCAAAACTACAGAACCGATCTAAATGAAATTTGGTACACAGACAGTCTAGAACCTGACAAAGGACATAGGCTACTTTTTAATGCAAAAAAGGGTTGTAAAGGGGGATGAAGTTGTAAGGAGTTATCGTCATTTTTATCTTTAGGCCATTGGTTAGATATAAATAAATATGACATTAATATATAATATAATATAAGTGTACTTAAGGGATAAAATAAAGATAGGGGATGAAAATCTTTAGGAAAGTAACCTTTTACGCGGGCGAAGCCGCGGGCAGAAGCTAGTGATGAATAAAATTTTAACAGACCTATTATCTGTACTTTTAAAGATATGAATGAAAAAAAGTCAATGTGGGGAAGAGGGACATTATTAGAGAAACTAAAATATTACTTTTATAATTAATTACTACATAGACTTATTAACAGTTTTTTAAGTCACGCTGCAAAAAGACGAGTGTTATAAGTTTGATGTATATTTGCGTCTGTGTATCCATGTGTCTTTTGTGTCTATCTGTGGCATTATTGTTTAACGAATAGACCGATTATGATGCAATACTTGATAACGTCTTATAAATCGATGAATGCCGTCTTACGAAAGTGTCACGTTCCGCCCGAGCCAAGCGTGCAAACGAGAGCGTCGAACAAGCGATAAAGAAGCAGGAACGGCCTAAATATTTGATGTGAACTATTCTACTGTTTATAAAGTGAAGTGAAAACTTAATGTGGTTTCCATTGTTTATGTTTGTTCAATTAATAAAAGTGTGCAATTTTTTCATGAATGTTTCCTTATAACGTTGTTATAACAATAAACCAACTTTATTTTCTACATTCACAACACATGCTTACTTTCATACAAGTGCTAATCCTTACTAATATTATAAATGCGAAAGTAACTCTGTCTGTCTGTCTGTCTGTTGCTCTTTCACGCTAAAAATACTAAACCGATCTAAATGAAATTTGGTACACTGATAGTCTAGAGCCTAATAAAGGACATAGGCTACTTTTTAATGCAAAAAAGGGTTGCAAAGGGAGATGAAAAGTTGTAAGGAAGTATCGTCATTTTTAAAGCCAGAAGCTTGAAACTTATTTTTAGGCTATTGATTAGATATAAATAAATATGACATTAACATGTTGTAAAAATTTACCCTTAAGTTATAGTTCATCTAATCTAAGAAGTGCATTTTGACGTTTTGCATTTTTTAAAACACAATAACCTTGGTCAAACGTATATACATGATTGCAAACAATAAATCTGAAATTTTAAAGAAATATTAAGTTATTTACATAATTAACGTTGCGGGTGACTTTCTTGTACAATAATCTAATGTTGAAACTCGTAAAACTAATTTAAAATTAAAAGAACATGGTAAATAGTATTTTTTATTGACGATCTTACAATGTCACGTCGTCACGTTCTATACAGTAGTGCTTAACGAATTTTGGACTTAGACAATGAACCGACATGACTGACGACTAAAATATAAATCCATTATAATTTTTTAAACTTATTTTACTTGACATTGGCGAAGTTGTGGTTAATCACTCACAGAGGCCATTCATTAAGAAGAAGAACTTCCAATTCACGAATATCCACATAATCGGTAAAAATATCAAAATAATATAATTAATCGAATAGAGATTTTGACAGAAATATACTTTGGGACAATTTTATTAATAAGGAATTAATTATTAATGTTCGCGACGATGATAATTCAAGTAATAGTAGTCATTTTAAATAAAAAGCTATTTTAAAATCCAGTTTTTGATTTTACTTAACCTAATCCTATTAAATATGATGAATAGATTTTATGCTGAAATAATTAAATTTGTTTAGTATTAATTTAGCACTTAATTTAATCATCTTCTGTTTGAAAAATAAATAAACCAATTATTAATTAAAAAGAATCAATATCGATTTCTCACTAAAATCGGATATTTTCGATAGCCATTATTTGGTTCACATACCAAGACAACTTACTCCGACAGCTGTCAAAATGCACTTCTTAGATTAGATAGACTTAGCCCAATCGAATTAGACGAAAAACGGACCAAACCCAGGAAAAATTATAAGTAGAATTTTTCCTTCGGAATTCGTTAGGGGGGGTCACTGGGAGTCAACATTTCGGTTTTCAAATTCCCAGTGGTCTTGCATTTTCCGCCTCTTAATTTTAAGGGTGTTTTTTTTTGTTTTTTAAATAACTCATTTATTTTCAATTTTACACGAAAAATGGTTATTATCAAAGTTGTTTAGAATTAAATTTCCTACAATTTTTGTTCTCATCATTTTTTCCGTAGGATCGATATTTTTCGATTCGCACCCGAAAAGAAAGGGTGATTTTTTGTTTATTGAATAACTCTTTTTTTTTCAATTTTACACGAAAAGTGGTCATCGCCAAAGTTGTTCGAAAGTAAATTTCCAACAATATTTGTTCTTATCAATTTTTCTGTAGAATCGATATTTTTCTATATACGCCAGAGAAGAGGTGGGGGTGAAATTTTATTATTGCATTATCACGTTTTTTTGCAATTTCACGCGAAAAATGGTTATTGCCAAAGTTGTTTGAAATTGAATTGCCTACAATTTCGGTCCTTATCATTTTTTTTCGTAGAAGCGATATTTTTCGATTAACATCCGAAAAGAGGGGTTTTCAGCCCTATATTATATATTAATGTCATATTTATTATTTACGAAAATAATGACAATGACTTACAATCGCAACAAAGCACATCTCAAGCGAATGAGTCAAATCAAAATTTTTTCATAGTAGCCTCAACCATAGAAAAAAAAATAGAGATATTAAGTAAAAAGGAACCTGAGAAACCATCGAGTTATCAGACTCTGAAAGCGATGCTGCTACCGCAAATTCTGTCTCTAATAGGGAACACGAAAGTATACCAATTCTCAATGAAGCACTAGATACAAATCCTAGGCAAACCATATTTATGAAAAATACTTGGACTAGAAAAGCCAAAGAACTTCCACGTTACAAGAAAGCCTTCGTAACTGGGAAGGTCGAACATAATATAGTCCCCGTTAAGTTAAAAAATCGTAATACTAGAGTAGCAATAAAAAACGTCAAACGACCCCCACAGGTGGTGGTTGATCCTGCTCGTTCTTGCGGATCAAAGGACAACTTTAAGTATCCCGTAAATAATAATAACATGGTTAGATTAGAGGGAAGCATAAAGATTAAAGGATATATAGATAGTAGTAAAGTAGTTTTTATTCTAGAAGTACCATTAATAAGCAAAAACACACATATATACTACAAAGTAATTCCCATTCCAATCTATCACCCTAATACCCATAAAACTCTCATCGTAATTCCTAAATACCCATACCTTATAGTGAACAGAATGAAATATAGGCCCGTAATAAACCCATGGGAGGAAACCCATGAGGAGATAGATGACCTTACATATGTATGTTCAGAGGACAATATAATCCAGTATCCAGTAGAAACCTGTATCGGGCAGCTTATGATGTTGAAAAATAATTTTACGGAATGTCAGCAATACCAGGTCATAGAGGACACCAAGATACAGCCTGTCACGGACAACCATTGGCTGATCTACACGCAGCACGAGATCGTAGCTACAGAATACTGCGACGAAGAGACGCGGAAATACAAACTACAAGAAACGTATATTTTATTACCAAGCCAGTATTGTTTACTACAGATTGGTGACACATATATTTCAACGCCGACCAACACTAGCGTGGTCTACTTCAGCCTGCCGTCAGTACAGATGCCTGAAGTTCGCAGTGATGCAATCTCGCCAGCCAAGCAGATGGATCTTAGAGGTGTGAATCTCGGTGACGTCAAAGACTTATTAAACCGAGCTAAATATAGAGACAATATTGTAGAAAGTGAAAGTTACATTATTAGTGACAGTATTAGTGTATGGACACTTAGTATTTACATTTTAATCATTATTATTGTCTTAATTTGCTTGTTTTATAAATTTAATTATATTAAAATAGGTTGCCGAAATTCTCTAAAGTCCACTGAGTTGCCTTTAGATAATTTCTCTCCTGGGGAGGGAGGAGTTAAGGGTGGAGTTAAGGCTGATAGAACGCAGCCCTGCTTAACGCCGATATTGACGTCAAACCAAGGCGACATTCCATCATCCAGCCGCACACAGGCTCTACAGCCCATGTAACTGGATTGCACAGCCTGCAGCAGTTTACCGTTAATACCATATTCCGGTAAAATGTCCCAAAGTTCCTTTCGTACAACCGTGTCAAATGCTCTCTCCAGATCCACAAAACTGCAGAAAACTCTCTGACCTAGGGCCAGATGCTTCTCCACAATGTTGCGCAGAGAGAACACTTGATCCATGCATCCCCTTCCACTCCTGAAACCTCCATGTGTCTCACACAGTAAACCATCGGACACCATCCTCATTCTCCTTTCAATAATTTTACCATACACTTTTGCTGCCAAACTGGTCCAGCTTATGGCTCTTTTTTTTTTTTTTTTGACGCTGTGGAAACGCGTTTACGCGCTAACCCCCCCCCGACCCGCTGGTGGACGGGAGGGAGTGTGGGACTCGCCGGTTAGGCTGTTCCACCGGAATAACCACTAAAACCACAGCGGCCCCCTGCCGCGCTTTTACGGGACGCCAGAGAGATCGTCTACTGACATTCGATCCCCGACGCCCCAACGTTTGGCCTTTTGGCCACGTCCAGTCGGTCCTCAAGGCGGTGGGAGGAGGTGCGCATAACGGCGCCTTCTCCTCCCCGGTCGCCGGCGGCGGAGCGAGTTAGCGGACGCAAGTGCCTCGCGTTCCCGCTCCGCAGCCTCCTTCCTCTCCATGACGGCCTCACAAAAGGAGGTCATCGACGTCCAGCACCTGTCGCTGTCAAGCATCCTGGAGACGATGGTCGACAGCGACAGGTCCCCTCCAACGACCTCCGACAGTACGTGGCGCTGGGGCCCCCAGGCGGGGCGTACCTCCAGAGTGTGACGCGCATCATCTACTGGCGCGCCACACTCGTGACATCCTGGGGCCCCTTCACTTCCAATTCTATGCAGGTACTTACCGAAGACCCCGTGTCCGGTAAGCACCTGCGCCATCCTAAAGGTTAGGCTGCCGTGCCTCCTACTGATCCAGCGGTGGAAATGTGGTGCGACCGCCTCCACAGTCCCCCGCCCTGCTACGGGGGACTCCAGATCCTCTCTCCACCGCCGGATGACTCCTCTTCGGGCCACTTCAAAATCTCTGCCCAGCCTCCTTGCGGAGACTTGCTCGCCACCGGCCCGCGCCGCAGCGCGCAGCCGATAGGTCTCTGCCAAAGCCTTAGCCGCGAGCGGCCAAGGCGGGTCGCCCGCCAGCAGTGTCGCTGCAGTCCAGGACACTGTACGGTAGCCCCTAATGACCCTCACCGCCATGGCCCTCTGCGGACGTCGCAGGAGGGCCCTATTGCGTGTAGTGAGGGACTCCGACCAGATAGGGGCACCATACAGTGCCATGGACCGCACGACTCCGGCGTACAACCGCCGGCAGGACGACCCTGGACCGCCAGTATTTGGCAGAAGCCTACCCAAGGCCGCGGCCGTCTTCACAAGCCGCGGGACGAGCTGGGCAAAGTGTGGCCCGAAATTCCATTTAGGATTTAGGTGCAGACCCAGATATTTCATCCGGGCCCGCACCGGCACGGCAACCCCAGACACACTGATTTGTACTCCTCGGGGGGGACCTCGACGTGGACCATGAAATAGGAGGGCCTCGGTTTTCTCCACCGAGACCCTCAGGCCCAACATGCCGATCCGGTCCACGACGAGCGCGACTCCTTCCTGTGCCAATCGGGCAGCCCCGCGGAAGTCGGGCCTTCTCATCGTGATGAGGGTATCATCCGCATAGCAGATGACCCCCATCCCGGAGAGAAGCCGACCCCGTAGGAGCCAGTCGAATCCGACGTTCCACAAGACCGGACCGAGGACCGATCCCTGTGGAACGCCGCACTCCACCCGATGGCGATGTATGCGCCCATCGCCCCCCTCCCAGAGCACGTACCTTCCCTCGAGGTACGCCTCCAACAGCATCCGGAGATACGGAGGCACTTCATGAAAGCGAAGCGTCTCCTTCAACGTCTCGTGCGGGAGACTGTTGAAGGCGTTCTTGAAGCTTATGGCTCTGTAATTTGCGCAGTCATAACGTGAACCCTTGTTTTTAAACAAAGGCACGATGACTGCGCTATTCCAGTCCCCGGAACCATTCCCGAGCTCCAACATAAATTGAGGAGCAACAGGAACGCCTCCCGGACACAGGAGCCACCAAGCTTGATCATCTCGGCAGACACCATATCAATGCCCGCTGCCTTACCATTTTTCAAGCTTCTTATCGCCCATTCAACTTCATCCGTACTGATGCCATCGGAGGACGCCGTCGCCGAATGTTGATCTACTAGACCACATGCGACACCGGCGCCAACCGTAGTATCCGCATACATATCGCCAAAATATTCACTCCATCGGCTTAACACGTCTTGTGTTTGTGTAATAACACATACCGTCACCTTGAAGACGTAAGATATAATATGAAGCGAAATTTGCATGTCCTAAAATAGTTCACGATGGTGTAAGTAGCAGCACGATTGGGCTGGATTCCCAATAGGTGCGGGTTCGAACCCCACTTGTGACATCATTTTTCGTTTTGTAATCGGGTATTTATAAAATAATTAAGCATATTAAATGCTAAAAAATTCAGTAATTTGAATAACAAGTTTGTGTCATCGTTTAATACAATTCTAACTGTAAAGTTTGAAGTATTAAGCCTATACAATGTGTAAACATTGGCCGGTAGATGGCATACGTCACCTTGAAGACGTAAGATATAATATGAAGCGAAATTTGCATGTCCTAAAATAGTTCACGATGGTGTAAGTGGCAGCACGATGGGGCCGGATTCCCAATAGGTACGGGTTCGAACCCGCTTGTGTCATCATTTCTCGTTTCGTAATCGGGTATTTATAAATTTCTATCCTCTTAATCACGTGATCTTTTTTTTAGCATTTTTTTTTAACCCCCCTCCCCCTTGGTGATATGTGGTAAGGTTTAAGACTATGAAGGTTTAGGACTTCGTGATTTATGTCAAAGCCCTCCCCTTTTTCAAACCTGATTGATTAATGGACGGCCCCTTATGTACTATTGGAGGCGCGTACGATCGAATATGGCACAAATAAAAAAAGATTTTATTATTTTAATAAAATTGTGCCTGCTGCCTTGCCTGCTTTGATTACTTACTTATTTATTATTATGAGATTTATTGTTATTTTTTTATTCTAAATATACACTATGAGATCTTTAGTAATATGTCAGTGATGATGTATATAGTAAGTGTCACTGCCGCCCATGGACCTTTGCGAAGGGTATAGCTAGACCACTGCCTACCAATACAAACCTCGAACCCAACCAGTTGGGCTTCCGGCTCTCTCGCTCACCGAACGAAGCGCAATAGCATATTGACATTACTCAGACGTCGATCTTCTGCGAGAGTGTGGTACTACTCCGGATGAACTGTCCCGCGGCTGTAGACTGACAACTGTCAACGCGTGCAGCCTTACCACTTCTGTATGTTGTATATTGACGTCATGCTAACGGCCGATCATATAAATGTTGCTAATAACTTTCGCAATTTATGTAGGAGTGCATATTGCGTCGACCAAAAGTACAGAAGAATAATCCTTACTAATATTATAAATGCGAAAGTAACTCTGTCTGTCTGTCGCTCTTTCACGCCAAAACTACAGAACCGATCTAAATGAAATTTGGTACACAGACAGTCTAGAACCTGACAAAGGACATAGGCTACTTTTTAATGCAAAAAAGGGTTGTAAAGGGGGATGAAGTTGTAAGGAGTTATCGTCATTTTTATCTTTAGGCCATTGGTTAGATATAAATAAATATGACATTAATATATAATATAATATAAGTGTACTTAAGGGATAAAATAAAGATAGGGGATGAAAATCTTTAGGAAAGTAACCTTTTACGCGGGCGAAGCCGCGGGCAGAAGCTAGTGATGAATAAAATTTTAACAGACCTATTATCTGTACTTTTAAAGATATGAATGAAAAAAAGTCAATGTGGGGAAGAGGGACATTATTAGAGAAACTAAAATATTACTTTTATAATTAATTACTACATAGACTTATTAACAGTTTTTTAAGTCACGCTGCAAAAAGACGAGTGTTATAAGTTTGATGTATATTTGCGTCTGTGTATCCATGTGTCTTTTGTGTCTATCTGTGGCATTATTGTTTAACGAATAGACCGATTATGATGCAATACTTGATAACGTCTTATAAATCGATGAATGCCGTCTTACGAAAGTGTCACGTTCCGCCCGAGCCAAGCGTGCAAACGAGAGCGTCGAACAAGCGATAAAGAAGCAGGAACGGCCTAAATATTTGATGTGAACTATTCTACTGTTTATAAAGTGAAGTGAAAACTTAATGTGGTTTCCATTGTTTATGTTTGTTCAATTAATAAAAGTGTGCAATTTTTTCATGAATGTTTCCTTATAACGTTGTTATAACAATAAACCAACTTTATTTTCTACATTCACAACACATGCTTACTTTCATACAAGTGCTAATCCTTACTAATATTATAAATGCGAAAGTAACTCTGTCTGTCTGTCTGTCTGTTGCTCTTTCACGCTAAAAATACTAAACCGATCTAAATGAAATTTGGTACACTGATAGTCTAGAGCCTAATAAAGGACATAGGCTACTTTTTAATGCAAAAAAGGGTTGCAAAGGGAGATGAAAAGTTGTAAGGAAGTATCGTCATTTTTAAAGCCAGAAGCTTGAAACTTATTTTTAGGCTATTGATTAGATATAAATAAATATGACATTAACATGTTGTAAAAATTTACCCTTAAGTTATAGTTCATCTAATCTAAGAAGTGCATTTTGACGTTTTGCATTTTTTAAAACACAATAACCTTGGTCAAACGTATATACATGATTGCAAACAATAAATCTGAAATTTTAAAGAAATATTAAGTTATTTACATAATTAACGTTGCGGGTGACTTTCTTGTACAATAATCTAATGTTGAAACTCGTAAAACTAATTTAAAATTAAAAGAACATGGTAAATAGTATTTTTTATTGACGATCTTACAATGTCACGTCGTCACGTTCTATACAGTAGTGCTTAACGAATTTTGGACTTAGACAATGAACCGACATGACTGACGACTAAAATATAAATCCATTATAATTTTTTAAACTTATTTTACTTGACATTGGCGAAGTTGTGGTTAATCACTCACAGAGGCCATTCATTAAGAAGAAGAACTTCCAATTCACGAATATCCACATAATCGGTAAAAATATCAAAATAATATAATTAATCGAATAGAGATTTTGACAGAAATATACTTTGGGACAATTTTATTAATAAGGAATTAATTATTAATGTTCGCGACGATGATAATTCAAGTAATAGTAGTCATTTTAAATAAAAAGCTATTTTAAAATCCAGTTTTTGATTTTACTTAACCTAATCCTATTAAATATGATGAATAGATTTTATGCTGAAATAATTAAATTTGTTAATATTAATTTAGCACTTAATTTAATCATCTTCTGTTTGAAAAATAAATAAACCAATTATTAATTAAAAAGAATCAATATCGATTTCTCACTAAAATCGGATATTTTCGATAGCCATTATTTGGTTCACATACCAAGACAACTTACTCCGACAGCTGTCAAAATGCACTTCTTAGATTAGATAGACTTAGCCCAATCGAATTAGACGAAAAACGGACCAAACCCAGGAAAAATTATAAGTAGAATTTTTCCTTCGGAATTCGTTAGGGGGGGTCACTGGGAGTCAACATTTCGGTTTTCAAATTCCCAGTGGTCTTGCATTTTCCGCCTCTTAATTTTAAGGGTGTTTTTTTTTGTTTTTTAAATAACTCATTTATTTTCAATTTTACACGAAAAATGGTTATTACCAAAGTTGTTTAGAATTAAATTTCCTACAATTTTTGTTCTCATCATTTTTTCCGTAGGATCGATATTTTTCGATTCGCACCCGAAAAGAAAGGGTGATTTTTTGTTTATTGAATAACTCTTTTTTTTTCAATTTTACACGAAAAGTGGTCATCACCAAAGTTGTTCGAAAGTAAATTTCCAACAATATTTGTTCTTATCAATTTTTCTGTAGAATCGATATTTTTCTATATACGCCAGAGAAGAGGTGGGGGTGAAATTTTATTATTGCATTATCACGTTTTTTTGCAATTTCACACGAAAAATGGTTATTGCCAAAGTTCAAATTACTGAAATTTTTAGCATTTAATATGCTTAATTATTCATAAATACCCGATACGAAACGAAAAATGATGTCACAAGCGGGGTTCGAACCCGCACCTATTGGGAATCCGGCCCAACCGTGCTGCCACTTACACCATCGTGAACTATTTTAGGACATGCAAATTTCGAAACATATTATATCTTACGTCTTCAAGGTGACGTATGCCATCTATCGGACAATGTTTACACATTGTATAGACTTAATACTTCAAACTTTACAGTTAGAATTGTATTAAACGATGACACAACCTTGTTATTCAAATTACTGAAATTTTTAGCATTTAATATGCTTAATTATTCATAAATACCCGATACGAAACGAAAAATGATGTCACAAGCGGGGTTCGAACCCGCACCTATTGGGAATCCGGCCCAACCGTGCTGCCACTTACACCATCGTGAACTATTTTAGGACATGCAAATTTCGAAACATATTATATCTTACGTCTTCAAGGTGACGTATGCCATCTATCGGACAATGTTTACACATTGTATAGACTTAATACTTCAAACTTTACAGTTAGAATTGTATTAAACGATGACACAACCTTGTTATTCAAATTACTGAAATTTTTAGCATTTAATATGCTTAATTATTCATAAATACCCGATACGAAACGAAAAATGATGTCACAAGCGGGGTTCGAACCCGCACCTATTGGGAATCCGGCCCAACCGTGCTGCCACTTACACCATCGTGAACTATTTTAGGACATGCAAATTTCGAAACATATTATATCTTACGTCTTCAAGGTGACGTATGCCATCTATCGGACAATGTTTACACATTGTATAGACTTAATACTTCAAACTTTACAGTTAGAATTGTATTAAACGATGACACAACCTTGTTATTCAAATTACTGAAATTTTTAGCATTTAATATGCTTAATTATTCATAAATACCCGATACGAAACGAAAAATGATGTCACAAGCGGGGTTCGACCCCGCACCTATTGGGAATCCGGCCCAACCGTGCTGCCACTTACACCATCGTGAACTATTTTAGGACATGCAAATTTCGAAACATATTATATCTTACGTCTTCAAGGTGACGTATGCCATCTATCGGACAATGTTTACACATTGTATAGACTTAATACTTCAAACTTTACAGTTAGAATTGTATTAAACGATGACACAACCTTGTTATTCAAATTACTGAAATTTTTAGCATTTAATATGCTTAATTATTCATAAATACCCGATACGAAACGAAAAATGATGTCACAAGCGGGGTTCGAACCCGCACCTATTGGGAATCCGGCCCAACCGTGCTGCCACTTACACCATCGTGAACTATTTTAGGACATGCAAATTTCGAAACATATTATATCTTACGTCTTCAAGGTGACGTATGCCATCTATCGGACAATGTTTACACATTGTATAGACTTAATACTTCAAACTTTACAGTTAGAATTGTATTAAACGATGACACAACCTTGTTATTCAAATTACTGAAATTTTTAGCATTTAATATGCTTAATTATTCATAAATACCCGATACGAAACGAAAAAAGTATTAAGTCTATACAATGTGTAAACATTGTCCGATAGATGGCATACGTCACCTTGAAGACGTAAGATATAATGTGTTTCGAAATTTGCATGTCCTAAAATAGTTCACGATGGTGTAAGTGGCAGCACGGTTGGGCCGGATTCCCAATAGGTGCGGGTTCGAACCCCGCTTGTGACATCATTTTTCGTTTCGTATCGGGTATTTATGAATAATTAAGCATATTAAATGCTAAAAATTTCAGTAATTTGAATAACAAGGTTGTGTCATCGTTTAATACAATTCTAACTGTAAAGTTTGAAGTATTAAGTCTATACAATGTGTAAACATTGTCCGATAGATGGCATACGTCACCTTGAAGACGTAAGATATAATATGTTTCGAAATTTGCATGTCCTAAAATAGTTCACGATGGTGTAAGTGGCAGCACGGTTGGGCCGGATTCCCAATAGGTGCGGGTTCGAACCCCGCTTGTGACATCATTTTTCGTTTCGTATCGGGTATTTATGAATAATTAAGCATATTAAATGCTAAAAATTTCAGTAATTTGAATAACAAGGTTGTGTCATCGTTTAATACAATTCTAACTGTAAAGTTTGAAGTATTAAGTCTATACAATGTGTAAACATTGTCCGATAGATGGCATACGTCACCTTGAAGACGTAAGATATAATATGTTTCGAAATTTGCATGTCCTAAAATAGTTCACGATGGTGTAAGTGGCAGCACGGTTGGGCCGGATTCCCAATAGGTGCGGGTTCGAACCCCGCTTGTGACATCATTTTTCGTTTCGTATCGGGTATTTATAAATAATTAAGCATATTAAATGCTAAAAATTTCAGTAATTTGAATAACAAGGTTGTGTCATCGTTTAATACAATTCTAACTGTAAAGTTTGAAGTATTAAGTCTATACAATGTGTAAACATTGTCCGATAGATGGCATACGTCACCTTGAAGACGTAAGATATAATATGTTTCGAAATTTGCATGTCCTAAAATAGTTCACGATGGTGTAAGTGGCAGCACGGTTGGGCCGGATTCCCAATAGGTGCGGGTTCGAACCCCGCTTGTGACATCATTTTTCGTTTCGTATCGGGTATTTATGAATAATTAAGCATATTAAATGCTAAAAATTTCAGTAATTTGAATAACAAGGTTGTGTCATCGTTTAATACAATTCTAACTGTAAAGTTTGAAGTATTAAGTCTATACAATGTGTAAACACTGTCCGATAGATGGCATACGTCACCTTGAAGACGTAAGATATAATATGTTTCGAAATTTGCATGTCCTAAAATAGTTCACGATGGTGTAAGTGGCAGCACGGTTGGGCCGGATTCCCAATAGGTGCGGGTTCGAACCCCGCTTGTGACATCATTTTTCGTTTCGTATCGGGTATTTATGAATAATTAAGCATATTAAATGCTAAAAATTTCAGTAATTTGAATAACAAGGTTGTGTCATCGTTTAATACAATTCTAACTGTAAAGTTTGAAGTATTAAGTCTATACAATGTGTAAACATTGTCCGATAGATGGCATACGTCACCTTGAAGACGTAAGATATAATATGTTTCGAAATTTGCATGTCCTAAAATAGTTCACGATGGTGTAAGTGGCAGCACGGTTGGGCCGGATTCCCAATAGGTGCGGGTTCGAACCCCGCTTGTGACATCATTTTTCGTTTCGTATCGGGTATTTATGAATAATTAAGCATATTAAATGCTAAAAATTTCAGTAATTTGAATAACAAGGTTGTGTCATCGTTTAATACAATTCTAACTGTAAAGTTTGAAGTATTAAGTCTATACAATGTGTAAACATTGTCCGATAGATGGCATACGTCACCTTGAAGACGTAAGATATAATATGTTTCGAAATTTGCATGTCCTAAAATAGTTCACGATGGTGTAAGTGGCAGCACGGTTGGGCCGGATTCCCAATAGGTGCGGGTTCGAACCCCGCTTGTGACATCATTTTTCGTTTCGTATCGGGTATTTATTGCCAAAGTTGTTTGAAATTGAATTGCCTACAATTTCTGTCCTTATCATTTTTTTTCGTAGAAGCGATATTTTTCGATTAACATCCGAAAAGAGGGGTTTTCAGCCCTATATTATATATTAATGTCATATTTATTATTTACGAAAATAATGACAATGACTTACAATCGCAACAAAGCACATCTCAAACGAATGAGTCAAATCAAAATTTTTTCATAGTAGCCTCAACCATAGAAAAAAAAATAGAGATATTAAGTAAAAAGGAACCTGAGAAACCATCGAGTTATCAGACTCTGAAAGCGATGCTGCTACCGCAAATTCTGTCTCTAATAGGGAACACGAAAGTATACCAATTCTCAATGAAGCACTAGATACAAATCCTAGGCAAACCATATTTATGAAAAATACTTGGACTAGAAAAGCCAAAGAACTTCCACGTTACAAGAAAGCCTTCGTAACTGGGAAGGTCGAACATAATATAGTCCCCGTTAAGTTAAAAAATCGTAATACTAGAGTAGCAATAAAAAACGTCAAACGACCCCCACAGGTGGTGGTTGATCCTGCTCGTTCTTGCGGATCAAAGGACAACTTTAAGTATCCCGTAAATAATAATAACATGGTTAGATTAGAGGGAAGCATAAAGATTAAAGGATATATAGATAGTAGTAAAGTAGTTTTTATTCTAGAAGTACCATTAATAAGCAAAAACACACATATATACTACAAAGTAATTCCCATTCCAATCTATCACCCTAATACCCATAAAACTCTCATCGTAATTCCTAAATACCCATACCTTATAGTGAACAGAATGAAATATAGGCCCGTAATAAACCCATGGGAGGAAACCCATGAGGAGATAGATGACCTTACATATGTATGTTCAGAGGACAATATAATCCAGTATCCAGTAGAAACCTGTATCGGGCAGCTTATGATGTTGAAAAATAATTTTACGGAATGTCAGCAATACCAGGTCATAGAGGACACCAAGATACAGCCTGTCACGGACAACCATTGGCTGATCTACACGCAGCACGAGATCGTAGCTACAGAATACTGCGACGAAGAGACGCGGAGATACAACCTACAAGAAACGTATATTTTATTACCAAGCCAGTATTGTTTACTACAGATTGGTGACACATATATTTCAACGCCGACCAACACTAGCGTGGTCTACTTCAGCCTGCCGTCAGTACAGATGCCTGAAGTTCGCAGTGATGCAATCTCGCCAGCCAAGCAGATGGATCTTAGAGGTGTGAATCTCGGTGACGTCAAAGACTTATTAAACCGAGCTAAATATAGAGACAATATTGTAGAAAGTGAAAGTTACATTATTAGTGACAGTATTAGTGTATGGACACTTAGTATTTACATTTTAATCATTATTATTGTCTTAATTTGCTTGTTTTATAAATTTAATTATATTAAAATAGGTTGCCGAAATTCTCTAAAGTCCACTGAGTTGCCTTTAGATAATTTCTCTCCTGGGGAGGGAGGAGTTAAGGGTGAAGAACCCATCAACATCAGCTTTGTCAGCACAATCTCCCCACCTAAACGCCCTAGTTAAGTTTATTGATTAGTTTGCATTTAATTAGTATAAATACATGGTATATTAAATAAATTGTCATTACCATTTTTATTATAAAACAATTGTTACTCTGTCTATTAATAATAAAGTATTTTTTTATTAAATCTTCGAGTTTCCATAACTTAATTCGCGCGAGTCGGTTCGTAATGACTTTTGAAAACAATTTGTACACGTGGCTTAGGAGAGAGATGGGTCTGTAATTCTTTGAGAGCGTTTTATCACACTTCTTGAAAAACAGCACCACCGCACTCCTGGTCCACGACTCTGGAACGTCGCCCCCGAGAATAACAGAATTAAACAGCTTCTGTGGGGCTTTTAAAACCGGCTTGCCGCCTGCCCTCAGGAGTTCTGTGGTAATTCCGTCATCTCTCGGTGTCTTTCCCTTCTTTAATTGCTTTAGAGCCATTCTGATTTCGTACAAGCTGACGTCCAGGATTTCTTCGGTATAGTGTCGAGTTAGCTTGGATCTGGGGTCTTGGACTAAGCTGACAATAAGATTCAGGGATGATTTGTACAACTGCCCATAGAACCTTTCGACTTCTCCTAAGATCTCACTCTGGGATGAAATGACAGTACCGTTATCGGTCGTCAGCTTAGTCATTTGGCTCTGCCCAATAGACAAATCTCGTGCGATCACTTTGGAGGCTCGATTTTGCTCTATCGCCTCTTCAATACGCAGTGTATTGAATCGGCGAATATCGCGTCGCATAGATTTAGAGATTTGTCTATTAAGCTGCCTGAGTTCGGACCAATCGGCTGAAGACTGTGCCGTCAGAGTTCTGGTCTGGAAATCTGCTCTTCTACTGGGAGGGAGATCACCCATCCCAAGGCGGTGTAGGGTTTATCGTTCGTTAGTCTCTCGTAGAGAACGTGGAGAGGATCGAAAGTGTGTCAACAAGGGTAGCGTACCTTATACTCAGAATTACCAAACGGTATTCGTTGAAGGTCCTACAGGTTTACGCACCGACTTCGACATACTCCGACGACGTAGTGGAGGCCTTGTACGAGGATATCTCGAAAGCCATCCACACTTCCAAAACCCACTTCACGGTAGTTATGGGAGACTTCAACGCAAAACTAGGCAAAAGGACAGACGATGAGTTGAGAGTAGGGCAATATGGATTTGGACAGAGAAACCAAAGGGGCCAAAAACTGGCCGACCTTTTGGGGAGGGAAGGCCTCTTCATGATGAATTCCTTCTTCAAGAAGCTGCCACAAAGGAAGTGGACCTGGATTAGCCCTGATCGATCCACTAAAACTGAGATAGACTTCATCTTGACGGACAAACGACAAATATTTATAAAACCCGATTACGAAGCGAAAAATGATGTCACAAGCGGGATTCGAAACCGCGCCTATTAAGATTCCGGCCCAATTGTGCTACCACTACACCACCGTGACTTATTGTAGGACATGCAAATTTCGCTTCATATCATATTTACGTCTTAAGGTGACGGTATGGCATCTACCCGACAATGTTTACACATTGTTATAGGCTTAATACTTCAAACTTTGCAGTTAGAATTGTATTAAACGATGACACAACCTTGTTATTTAAATTACTGAAATTTAGCATTTAATATGCTCTATTATTTATAAAACCCGATTACGAAGCACAATTGGGCCGGCATCCCAATAGGCGCGGGTTCGAATCCCGCTTGTGACATCATTTTTCTAAAAATGCTAAAAATTTCAGTAATTTGAATAACAAGGTTGTGTCATCGTTTAATACAATTCTAACTGTAAAGTTTGAAGTATTAAGTCTATACAATGTGTAAACATTGTCCGATAGATGGCATACGTCACCTTGAAGACGTAAGATATAATATGATTCGAAATTTGCATGTCCCAAAATAGTTCACGATGGTGTAAGTGGCAGCACGGTTGGGCCGGATTCCCAATAGGTGCGGGTTCGAACCCCGCTTGTGACATCATTTTTCGTTTCGTATCGGGTATTTATAAATAATTAAGCATATTAAATGCTAAAAATTTCAGTAATTTGAATAACAAGGTTGTGTCATCGTTTAATACAATTCTAACTGTAAAGTTTGAAGTATTAAGTATATACAATGTGTAAACATTGTCCGATAGATGGCATACGTCACCTTGAAGACGTAAGATATAATATGATTCGAAATTTGCATGTCCCAAAATAGTTCACGATGGTGTAAGTGGCAGCACGGTTGGGCCGGATTCCCAATAGGTGCGGGTTCGAACCCCGCTTGTGACATCATTTTTCGTTTCGTATCTGGTATTTATAAATAATTAAGCATATTAAATGCTAAAAATTTCAGTAATTTGAATAACAAGGTTGTGTCATCGTTTAATACAATTCTAACTGTAAAGTTTGAAGTATTAAGTCTATACAATGTGTAAACATTGTCCGATAGATGGCATACGTCACCTTGAAGACGTAAGATATAATATGATTCCAAATTTGCATGTCCCAAAATAGTTCACGATGGTGTAAGTGGCAGCACGGTTGGGCCGCATTCCCAATAGGTGCGGGTTCGAACCCCGCTTGTGACATCATTTTTCGTTTCGTATCGGGTATTTATAAATAATTCTTTGGATATTACAAAACTGGGTTTATTTAAACTAGATATATAAGGATCAGATGTATATAACAAAATATGCAGAACGTCCTCGTTTGTTGCTGATCTGGAACACTTCCTAGCGTGATGTAACCTATATTTTTTGTAATCTTTATTCCTGGCTTCCTGAGCATCTTCGGATAATTGTCCTATAGGCAGAACTGCATAATGCTCTATTATTTTAGCACCATGTATAAGTACTTTATGGACCGAAGATGGCATGTAATACCAGTTATATTTGCTTACCTATAATTGCGCGGTTATCAATGTATACTGACCAAATTTTTCTGCGTTTATAGGGAATCCCGATGACATGGTTTGAAGAATTACATAAAATCTCTTAATTAATTCTCCATCAATTCCAGTTATCCCTGCAGAGCATTCGTAATTTTGGAAAAATCGCCTTGCTGTATTTCCGTCATTGCTATTACCGGAACCTTGACGTGGTTTATCAATGTGCAAACCAAGCACTTCTCGGAAATGTTTTTGGACATATTTTTTCTTGTCTTCTTTAAGTTGCTTGTTTTCTGGAGTTGTTGCTGACCACTTCTCAAAACCCAAATTATAAGAAATATGGAGGATCGTCTCCATAAATCTTATCCATGCATATAGTGTCGACAATCCGTATTTAAATGCATCTTCATTTTCAACTCTTGATGTAACTTTTAAAAGATCGTTCATTTGTCTGGGAGTTGCTCCACAAACAGTGCAGGTAGCACTGGATGATGTGTTCGTTAACACTTGAGCAACTTTCCCATCAATCATTGTCATAAACAGTTCATGTTTAACCTCGATGACTTTGTCGTCTATAGACACAAGAGTTGAAATCAATTGATTAATTTTGGCTTCAATTTCACTGACAACCGCTGTAGTTTTTTCGGGTGTTTCTTTTGCAAATTCTAATGAAATTAGTCTGCAATATCTAATAGATGAGCCAGTAGGATTCTGCCATATAACTGTAGACGTTTCTTCGTCTACTAGTCGCAGTGGTACAAGGGACACTATAAACAAATTAGCATCCGATATTTGTTCGTTTTCTTCCGGTAGAATTTGTTTATACTCACTTTGCCCGGCAGATCCATCACACCCCCATTTAGTGAACAGCTTGAGACGATTGTAGTTTGTCGAACCTGACTTTATCTTTATAATAACGCAGACTGTATGGTCTAAGAGATCTTGCAGATTAATTTTTGCGCTTATATTTGTCACCGTTATGCTAGATGCAGGTGGATAGCAAGCCTTTTTTGCTTCACTTAGTATTTGATACGAAGGTAAAACAGAACTTAAATTTTTATCAACGAGCCTTTTTCTTAGGTACCCATATTGGGCTTTCGTTAGATCCGTTTCAATACACATGCTCAATGCCTCTTCTTTTGTAAAAGAAAGTGCACTATCTGGACTGATTATGGTTTGTAGAATTGCTTTCTTCTCGTCTTTTTCCTTGTTTCTGATAATAGACACAATTGACGCTTCGTCATTTTCACCCATAGATCGTAAACCTTGCACATAAGCGTTACGGACATGTCCCATTCCATACTCCTGGAGCAGTTCCATATTTTTTCGTTTTTTTGTGTTTTCCGAACACTCGTCGTATGGTTTTGTTGGTCTACCACGATCACCAGAAGTATTCAAGCCAGATATTTCAGAGGTTGAGGTACTGCAAGAATTCAATGGTACTTTAAATTCACCGTTCCGCCGAAAATTAAATCCACCGAGTCTATACTCAAATTGGTTACAATTTGAGTATAGACTCTCGAACCTGTCTGGCTTTCTTTGAGCTTTCGTCCATTTCTGGTTGCAACTTGATGTTAAATTTTTTTGAATACTTTCTATTACAGTGATAACGTCAGTTTCCGACAGTTGAAAGTTGTTCAACAAATATTGTCTAAGGTCTGAAGTACTCTTCCCTCTTATTATTTGATCACAAAGATCACGTCGAACACAAACGAATTCACTCATGTTTTTTTTCTGTTAATTGTTATCGAAAAGAAGTATCTGAATACTTTGATGAATAGTATGCTGAAAACACGCGTATATAAAGGACCAATATTTTGGTGCCTTGTGCAAAAACCGCAGGGTAATTGATTGTGATAGTTGTCATGGAAATAGTGTAATCAGTAGATACTGGTTGTAATAAATTACCGACAGCAACAGCATAAGGCAACAAGGCAACAGATAAATAGAACTTACGCAACAATATAGTTTATCATACTTGTGGCTTATTACCGCTATCAAAAGTACCAAGTGAATATTCTTGTAGTCTATTTATTTGTTAATGTATGCTTCTATCATAGAAATGAAAAAAAAAAGACAAGTTAGACATCAAATATATATATATAATATAAATATATCACATATATATATATATAATATATCACAGTAAAAAAGAAGAACCGAACATAAGTTTCGAGATTTTTTTTTGCCCCCGATTGACATATTGCCTTGAAATCACCATTCGCGCAAAAAACGCGCAATTTTTTTTTTGATCCTCGTATTACTGAATAGGTAAGGTCTCAAATAGAGTGATTAACTTGACACCGGCAGCTTTCGGCAACATAGAAAAGTCCAATTGAAATAAACAAAATCGAAATTTTCTTTACTTTACTAAAAAAAATAAAAAAAAATATATATCATTATTTTTTTTTACAAAACTGAACGTGGATACAAAGTGTACATTCTGATCTATCTAATGATGTATTATACTAATATGTTTCCATGGAAAACATCCGAATAATTTTGTGTTGAACTTCCTTAACGGTAATTTAATTGGCATGAAAATATTTATGCTCAATGTTTGAGGTTCACTTTATAAACATGAAACTAAATTATTTAATTTTTTTTGGAATTAATTCGAAAGTTGCATCCTTTGAGGGTATAAAACTATAAAAGGATCTATGGATTTACGACTTTTGTCAAAACCATTTATGAGATGGCAAATACTGTTTGGGCCCATAGTGCGTCGTGGAGGAGGCTCGAGTCCAAAGGTGGAACATATATGAATTGAGATGATTAAATGTGTCTTATTTAAATATTTTGGTCACATATTGACCCCTGACCTCAAAGACGACGACGATATAGAAAGGGAGCGCGACCTGCACACGGTCGCGTATAGGGAGTGGACTCCGGCCTGCCACCATTGCAGCAGTGACGAGGACACGGCGAGACACACGCTGGAGGTGTGTCCGAGTTGGGACGGGCAGCGCCGTGACCTCGTCGCTGTTATCGGTGCCGACCTGACGCTGCTGGCTGTCGCGAGGGCGATGGTCGACAGCGTCAGGAACTGGGACGCGGTCGCCGCCTTCTGCGAGGCTGTCATCTCGCAGAAGGAGACGGCGGAAAGAGTCCGCGAGGATTCCCGTGACCCGGGCCGCCGTCAGCGGCCGGGGCGGCGCAGGCGCGAGTACCTGCGCCTGATGCCGACCTAACCGAGGCTTCGGGTGATCGGACCGGGGAATTGCCCGGTCACCCGACGTGAGGCCACCGCGTGAGGACGACGCCTCGACGGCGAAAGCTGTCGGGGCGTCGACAGGAGAGGAGCCCGAGAGGGCATACCGCCGAGCGGGCCACCGAAGACAAAAATCGGGTACCGGTGGCCCGCTCGCACGGCGAAGAAGTGGTGCTTGCAGGGTGGGTCAATGGGGTTGCGCGCCGCCTCTTCTGTCACCCCGGACCAACTTGGCGGGGTGCGACGTCCATGGCCCACCGCAAAAAAAACAAAACAAAAAAATGGGATGTCGCACCGGTGACAAATGTAAAATATAGTTAGTTATTATTTATTTATTTTCTATGTGTGTATTCCTTTTATGTATTTCTTTTATGTGTTCGAATGTTTTTGTATGTTTACTAACCTAGTTGTAAGTCGTACTAACACATAATGAGTCATTGTTACTTGATCTAATAAATATTTATTATTATTGGAGTTTACTCCTTAAGAATCGATTTTCATATAAGGCGCCCGGTATGAGAAAAATTTGAGGAGTAAAATCTAGTGATCAAATGACTTCGTAACGTTTCTGGTGCGCAACCTATTCTGCGCACCTTTCACTTTCTGACGTGAGATAATACTTCACTGAACAGTTAATACTTCACTGAACAGTTTTAATAAATGTAAATAAAAATATATATATTATTTTTAGTCAAATGAGCTGTTTTTTGCGCCTGTTTTGATAATCGTACTTAAGGAGTAAACTCAGTCGTGCGTCGGAGCTGACACACACACTTTTTTTTTTATAAATTATGACATTTATTATTATTATTTTGTGGGTATGAATTTGCAATACCAGGGGTAAAGCTAGGCCGCTGCCTAAAATACCAAGTCCACCCAAGTTGAGCTTCCGGCTTTCTCCCTCACCGACAAAATGCAACAGTAGGTACATCGTCATTGCTCAGACGTTGATTTTCTGCGAGAATGTGGTTCCACCTCGGGTGGACCGGCCAGCTATAGACAGAAACCTATCAACAGTGCGGCTCTATCACTAGAAATAACTTACCTGTTGTGTTGTTAATGTCTTCGTCGGGTTTTGGAGTGATTGGTCCGATAGTAACATTATCTGCAAACAAATAAGGTGGCTCCACTTTATAGTTTTTTTTTATTGCTTATGGTGACAAACGAGCAAGCAGCACACCTGATGGTAAGTGTTTCCAGTTTCGAGGGCCGACGGCTGTATTCGGGGGTGATCCGCTCAATGGCCATGTACGGCGCACCCGTGTGGGCGAGGGCTCTGAACGCCCAGCTCAGGGCTGTTCTGTGGAGGCCAAAGAGAGCCATGGCGGTCAGAGCCATTTGTGGGTACCGCACGGTGTCGACAGAGGCGGCATGCCTATTGGCCGGGACACCCCCGTGGGACTTAGAGGCGGAAATGCTCTCCGACCTCTACCGGCGGGTTTCCTCAGTACGCGACGAGGGTGTCCATCGTCCCCATCCTCTAACGAGATAGCCACCTGGCGCGAGGACGTCCGCCAAGACGTCATCGCCCGTTGGGTTCCGCGGCTGGAGAGGCCCAGACACGGTGTTGTTAGCGTCGAGGCTCTCCGGCCCGTACTGATGGAGTGCATGGGGCTGCGGCACGGAGTGCTCTCCTTCCGGTTGGTGCAGGTCTTGTCGGGGCACGGTTGCTTCGGCAAGTACCTGCACACGGTCGTGTGGAGGGAGTGGACTCCGTCCTGCCACCATTGCAGTAGTGACGAGGACACGGCGCAACATACGCTCGAGGTATGTTCGGGCTGGGACGAGCAGCGCCGTGACCCCGTCGCTGTCATCGGTGCCGACTTGACGCTGCCGGCTGTCCTGAAAGCATGGTCGACAGCGTCAGGAACTGGGACGCGGTCGCCGCCTTCTGCGAGGCTGTCATCTCGCAGAAGGAGACGGCGGAATGAGTCCGGGAGGATGCCCGTGACCCGGGCCACCGCCAGCGGCCGGGGCAGCGCCGGCCCGAATATCTACGCCTTATGCCGCCCTAACCGAGGCTTCGGGTGATCGGACCGGGGAATTGTCCGGTCACCCGACGTGAGGCCACGTAGGTAAGGGTAAGGGGTAAATAGGTAAGGGAGGTAGGGTAAGCCGCCGGGCGGGCCACCGAAGACAAAGATCGGGTACCGGTGGCCCGCTCGCACGACGAAGAGAGGTGTTTGCAGGTGGGTCCATGGTTGCGCGCCGCCTCTTTTGTTGCCCCGGATCGTCGGGATTGTCGGGGCGCGACCACATCTATGGTCTATCTGAAAAAAAAAAAGGTGGACCATCCAGCTATAGACAGAAACCTATCAACAGTTTGGCCCTACCACTATAGATAACTTACGTGTTGTGTTGTTAATGTCTTCGTGGGGTTTTGGAGTGATTGGTCCGATAGTAACATTATCTGCAAACAAATAAGTTGTAATCACTTTATAGGTTTTCTTTTTTTTATTGGATATGGTGGCAAACAAGCAAACAGTACACCTGATGGTAAGTGTCACTGCCGCCCATGGATCTTTGCAATACCAAGGATATAGCTAAGCCGCTGCCCACCAATAGAATCCCCAAATCCACCCAGTTGGGCTTTCGGCTCTCTCGCTCACCGAACGAAGCGCAATAGCACATTGCCATTACTCAGACGTCGATCTTCTGCGAGAGTGTGGTATATCCCGGACGGACTGGCCCACGGCTGCAGACAGAATACTGTCCACATCGTGGTCTACCACTATTCAAAAAAATATTTCTTTGTGGAACTACTGTTAATTAGTTGCTTTGATATTACGTGATTAATATTGGGATATCCTGAAAATAATTAAAGTTTTCACTTTTATATATCTCAATTTATAGTCGCAATTTTATTTTATTGCAAATCATTTGTCTATTATTTGACAGTCACAATTATCTGTTGTCTCTAAACGATTCAAACAGATGGCGGTATCTGCGCTATGTTAAACGTACAAACATTTCATATAAGCTACAATTTATTAGCATAACCACCACGTGTTACTCAGGCTACCTTAGCCACAGCAAAGCGTGGCCGGGTCTGCTAGTATATGTATATACATACATATTCTGTACAAATATTATTAAGGGAGAGAAGAATTTGTGAGTTTATTCATATGAATAGACATATGTCTGCAATAATCTTTGGCTTTATTGCATTTATTAGCAAAATCTCTTTCAACGGTTAAAGGTACATTATATGCGACGGGCATAGGCTATAATCATCATCATCATTATCCTCCTGCTCATATCCCAATTACTTGTGGTCGACGAAATATATACCTACTCGTACATATCGCGAAAGTTATTGGCATAATTTTATCACTGTTCGCCTGTCTAATGACAAACCTCCTTGTGAATGTACTTGTTGGCTAAACAGTATCAGGTGGAGTTGACCCATATCGATATAAAGCTTTTAGTAGTTTACGAAATTCACGAGCAAAGTAACGAATACTATCGTAGCAGCGACCACATAGGAAGAACATAGGCTATATATTATGTGTAAATTACGCCAATTATCGAACGTTGTAGCGATATTAGTCAACTGTATAGATCAGTATCGGTACGGCGTTCGTACGTGTTAGACGCATATCTGTGTAAATAAACTTTCTTACCTGTTCGTTAGTTAACGACGCATTAGACGCGTGCTATCATCGTGATCACATCGGTGCATTATTGAACCGTTGTTACGTTCGTTATGATATTATTTCTTATAACATATTATAATGGAGGAAGAAAATCAACCGGTTAGTGGTGGTTATTTATTTAGTGACTATCCTGTCACTCACATCTATGAGAGCGATAATTCTTTGTTTCAACAAGATGTTAGTGAAATGCAGTCAGGACAAACTCAAGCAGAGAGACCGACCCACAAAAGAGTAAAAGAAGAAAATGGTGAAACTGACTTAGAATGGACAGTGGTACAACGAAAGCAGAAAATTAGGAGAGAAGAGAGTAGAAAAATACAGGTTTATATAACATCCAAAGAGAAATTACCAAAACAATTTGCTTTGGCTAAATGAAAAAAAAAGACGTGTTAAATGTTAAATATGTGAACCAATTTAAGATACGCATGGAGTTTGCTGACGAAACGAGTGCCACGATATTAGAGAATTGTAAAGATCTGGAAGAAAAGGGTTGGAGATTTCAGAGAGATATGATAAAAAGTGTATCGTATGGAGTAATAAAAAATATTGATTTGGATATTTCAATGGATGATATAAGAAGTAATATAATCTGTGGTGATTCAGAGACACAATTGATCTCAATTTATCGTCTCAAAAAAAGAAACTCAATTAGTACTTGTGAGGAGGACCTATGGATACCAAGTGAAGCGATTCGATTGGATTTTAGAGGCCCACGTTTGCCACCATACATTTATATTAACAATTTAAGGATCAAAGTAGAACCTTTTGTGTTTCCCGTGACACAGTGTTCACGGTGTTGGAGATTTAGCCATTCAGCGAAAATATGTTCTTCCAAAAAAATTGTGTGCCCAAAATGTAGCGATTGGCATGCTAACTGTGATACCACAAGTTACTCATGCATTAATTGTAAAGGAAATCATATGGCCTTAAATAAAAGTTACCCTGCCTTTGCAAAAGAAAAAAAGATAAGAGACATTATGGCTGAATTTAACTGCACGTACAAGAAAGCCATTATGATGTATGTTCCACCCTCTCCACCTGTAGAAATTAGTGAGAATCCCATGGAATACCAATCTTGTTCATTACCAGATGGAAAAATATCAATCTCCAAAGTACAGCCGAATAAAAGTTTTGCAAATGTAGCGAAATCGACAATTTCTTTTTCTAAACATAAGACGCATAAGTCATCAGTACGCGTTTCTAAACATAACTCAAGCGATAAGGAATATATTTCTAATACGGATTATATGCAGGAGGACTGTCCTAGTGAAACATCTGATCAGGGGAGAAATGAGGAAGATATAGAGAGAAATGAAGAAAACATGAAGCAAAGTAGTAGTAGCGGTAAGAGAAGGAGACAAAATATAGAAACAAAACGAGAAGTCAATTTTGATGAATTATTGTCAAGATTAAATGATTGCTAGATGTTGAAATTCAAAATGATTGATGAAATTCAAAATGATTGCTAGATGTTGTGTGGAGTGGTTAATTTTGGTAGTAGTTGAGAATCTTTCAGATTGGCCTGTATTAAAAAGCATTCTTGATTACATCAATGGCTGATAAAAATTCTTTTACAAAATTAAATATTATGCAATGGAACGCTCAGTCTCTTAAGCCAAAATTGATTACACTTGAAAGCTTATTAGGACTAGAAAGAATTCATATTGTTGGTATATGTGAAACTTGGCTAGATAATCATAATCTTGTAAAAATTAATAATTATAATATATTTCGTAAGGATCGAGGAGATGGTTACGGTGGGGTAGCAATTTTATCACACAAATCTATAAAATCTCAATATGTAGATATTCAAATTGCAAACTCAAATATTGAACTAGTCGGTATTAAAATTTTTAACTGTGCCATGTTAGAAAATATTGTTTGCGTCTATTGCCCCCCGTCTGCTAGAAAAACACAAGATGACTGGGAAGCATTATTTTCGATTTTAACTAGTAGAACTTTAATTATTGGTGACTTTAACGGTCATCATGTGTCTTGGTCATATAAAACAAATTATCGAGGACTCCAAATTTTTTAAGCCGCTTTGGACAGTCAATTAATTAGTTTAAACAATGGTGATCCGACGCGTGTAAAGATACAAGATGGTATAGTATTAAAATCGTCTCCTGATATTACTTTCGTAACATCAGATATAGCTTTGGCACTAGACTGGTACGTTTTAAATGAAACATTAGGCAGCGATCATAGAATTATTAAAATATCTACTAATACTACTAAGTTCTCGCCAGTATTCAAAAGAAACTTTAAAAATGCTGATTGGTCAGCGTATAGTTCACTACTAAGCGATATTTTTTCAGATTTTAAATTTTCAGAAGATCTTCAAAATGATTATAATAATTTTATTCATAATATTAATACAGTAGCAGGCATATGCATACCTGATATAAAAATTAATCCTAACCCACACACTAAATTTTCCCCAAAACCATACTGGAGCCCAGTTTTATCTAAACTGGTTGCCGAGCGTAGATTAGCATTGTCTAAATTTAGATGAAATCCAACCCCAACTAATTTTACTATTCTTAAAGAAAAAAATCAAGTGGCACAAAAATCAATACGCATTGCTAAAAATGAAGCATGCAATCAATTTTGCACTTCTCTAGATTACTCAACATCTCAAAATTTAGTATGGCAGAAAATGAAATGGCTAAAAGGATATAAACAAAATCAAGGGTTTGTTGATAAAAAAATAGCCAGTGAATTATTGTGCAATTTAACACCTGATTTTGTTTCACAGTCTAATCCAAATTTTGTAAAGAATAACCCTTCATTGGAAACTATTATCACTATATCAGAATTTAATAAATGTCTTAAATCTAAAGATACCGCACCGGGACGCGACAATATGTCATATTCTATGATCAAAAGTCTACCCCTAAATGCGGTACAAACACTTATTCTAATCTATAACAAGATTTTATCATCCGGTTATGTTCCTATTCAGTGGAGGGATATTACTGTTGTTCCTATACCTAAATCTCGTCTTGAGTCTAATAATAGTACATCTCTACGTCCGATATCCATGTTATCGTGTGTATGCAAAACATTTTAATGTATAGATTAGAGTGGTTTATAGAGAAAAATAACCTTTTCACTCCCAATACTACGGGTTTCAGAAGATGTCGCTCGCCTATGGCCAATTTAACACATCTAGTATCTAGAATTCAAATAGGGTTTTCGAAAAAGCAAGTAACAACAGCGTGTTTTATCGATATCGATAATGCATGTAATAACGTTAACGTCAAATACTTATTACAAATACTGGATAATTTGGGTGTAGGTACTAAAATTTGTACATATATTTGGAACTTTCTCAAAATTAGACATCTTATGATTCGGGATCATTTAGACATGACTAGATATGCAGCCCAAGGCTTAGCACAAGGGGACCCTTTGTCCCCTTTGCTCTTTAATGTTGCTACCATCTATATTTGTAGAAATATTAAGAATGTGTTCATCTCGCAGTATGCCGATGACTTTGTATTATTTACTACCGCAGCTAACGTAACTCCAACTGCCGAAAAAATGCAATCAGCCTTGAACGAATTAACGCGATTGTTACAGAGTATTAGCCTTCAAATTTCTTCATCAAAAAGTAAAATCTGTGTGTTTAAGCCCCGAACTTTGAGAGAGCATCTGAATCTGGAAATCAACGGAGTATCTGTTCCAGTGGTAGATAATATAAGATATTTAGGTCTATGGTTGGACAGATCACTATCGTGGTCTAAACACATAAATGAACTTAACAACAGAATCTCTAAACTACTTAATATATTTAAGATATTGGCAGGCCCGGGCTGGGGAGTTCATCCTAAACATCTCAGACGTTTATACATAAGTCTTATTCGTAGAAGATTGGATTACGGGAGTTTCTCTTTGACAATGCTAGCGATAATCAACTAAGAAAAATAGATAAAATTCAAAATATCTGTATGCGGCAAATATGTGGATTTATTAAGAGTACTGCTATTCACGTTATGCAGAACGAATTGCATATTGAGCCCTTAGAGTGTCGCAGACAGTATCTTGGTGGGAAGTATTGGCTTAAACTAAAATCACGCTCTGACGAGAATATTATTCTTATAATAAGTGAACTACAAATATTCTGCCAAAATTCTTATTGGAGAAGAAAAAAGAAGCCATTGTTAACAAAAATACACGAACGCTTAGATTTAATGCCAATTCAGTGAGGACTAACGTGAATTGGCATAAAAAATTAGAAATGTTTTCCTATGACACATGGATCAGCAATATGGATTTTTACATACATACATATCATCACGCCATATCCCTTGCAGGGTAGGCAGAGAGAACAGAGTGCCAGATATATGATAAACAGCCTGGCTGACAGAACGCACTCCTGCTTAACGCCGATATTGACGTCAAACCAAGGCGACATTCCATCATCCAGCCGCATACAGGCTCTAGTTCAAATTAAAAATATAATAACAGTTCAACTAATTTAATATTAATTTTCCTTTTAGAGTGGTATCGTCTCTAGTAATGCGTCTCAGCTTATTTACGCCCCACTGCTGAGTACGAACGTCCTCCACTTTGAGAGCGGAGTTGACCTACTATACGACGCTGGTCAGACGGCTTGGTATAAAATTTTACCTCAAGTTTACCTCCATTTTATTTCATTACATCATTAATTGTCATGATTAATTGTCATGATCATTAATTAGATCATTAATTGTCTCTTACGATCACCCATGAATAAAAGGGGTGGTGAATAATATTCTTATTGCTTCACCAGATCAATGAATTTGAAGATGTAGCTAATATTTAAATATATAAATACGCTTTTAAAAAAAGTATCAATCGTCTTCATAAATTACAAAAAAAAAAAACATTGAAATGAAGGAGAAATTTAATAGATTTAACATAAAAAAAAACTACTTATTGCGAATAAAAAAAACTTCTTTATTTCACTTACGGTGATAATATTACCATTCATCATCATCATCACAGCCCATAAATTTCCCACTGTTGGGCTCGGGCCTCCTCCGTAATGGTAGGGAAATTGTCCTACTATACCGCGCTGGTCAGACGTGTTGGTATCGGGTTTTGTTTCGAGTTTTCCTTCACTCGCATAGAATATGCGTTTTATATGCCTTAGTCATCTCGTACGATCACTCACGGGTAAGATATGGGGTGTTGAATAGTATTCTTACTCAGTCACCACACGGAAAGATAAAAAATAAAAAAAATATTACCATTAGGAAAGTTTTTTTTGGTGAGACAGAATATGGTATGATCACGTCTCGCCCGATCCGCCCAGGAAAGGTACAACACGCAACGACATAACCTGCTGTACATTGGAATCTGGATTTGTCATAGGTAGAGCCCTTTAGGAAGACCTTCGTTTAATAGTGAACGTAGATGGGTTAACACATAGACGAATGGATAAGAATACTTACAGGACATTCCACGTGTAGCCACAAAACAGACAATGACCAATAAACATTGAACACTTAACATTCTTACAAGCTCTTCAAAAGACGACCATTGTTATAATCATTACAATGGAAACTAATCTTTATTGGATTTAGCAAAAAGCATCATCTGTCATTTATGATTAATAATAATTTATAAAATTTTCCTTGTTGTAAATATGGGTATTTATATAGATTTATAATGTTTACGCGAATATTAAACAATTGTAATAATTTATAAAATCCGATTACGAAATGAAAAATGATGTCGCAAGCGGGATTCGAACCCGCGCCTATTGGGATTCCGGCCCAATCGTGCTGCCATTACACCACCGCGACTAATTGTAGGACATGCAAATTTCAATTCGTATTATATTTACGTCTTAAGGTGACGGTATGCTATCTACCCGACAATGTTTACACATTGTTATAGGCTTAATACTTCAAACTTTACAGTTAGAATTGTATTAAACGATGACACAACCTTGTTATTTAAATTACTGAAATTTAGCATTTAATATGCTTAATTATTTATAAAATCCGATTACGAAATGAAAAATGATGTCGCAAGCGGGATTCGAACCCGCGCCTATTGGGATTCCGGCCCAATCGTACTGCCATTACACCACCGCGACTAATTGTAGGACATGCAAATTTCAATTCGTATTATATTTACGTCTTAAGGTGACGGTATGCTATCTACCCGACAATGTTTACACATTGTTATAGGCTTAATACTTCAAACTTTACAGTTAGAATTGTATTAAACGATGACACAACCTTGTTATTTAAATTACTGAAATTTAGCATTTAATATGCTTAATTATTTATAAAATCCGATTACGAAATGAAAAATGATGTCGCAAGCGGGATTCGAACCCGCGCCTATTGGGATTCCGGCCCAATCGTGCTGCCATTACACCACCGCGACTAATACAATTAGTAACCGCGACCAAACCACCGCGACTAATTGTAGGACATGCAAATTTCAATTCGTATTATATTTACGTCTTAAGGTGACGGTATGCTATCTACCCGACAATGTTTACACATTGTTATAGGCTTAATACTTCAAACTTTACAGTTAGAATTGTATTAAACGATGACACAACCTTGTTATTTAAATTACTGAAATTTAGCATTTAATATGCTTAATTATTTATAAAATCCGATTACGAAATGAAAAATGATGTCGCAAGCGGGATTCGAATCCGCGCCTATTGGGATTCCGGCCCAATCGTGCTGCCATTACACCACCGCGACTAATACAATTAGTAACCGCGACCAAACCACCGCGACTAATTGTAGGACATGCAAATTTCAATTCGTATTATATTTACGTCTTAAGGTGACGGTATGCTATCTACCCGACAATGTTTACACATTGTTATAGGCTTAATACTTCAAACTTTACAGTTAGAATTGTATTAAACGATGACACAACCTTGTTATTTAAATTACTGAAATTTAGCATTTAATATGCTTAATTATTTATAAAATCCGATTACGAAATGAAAAATGATGTCGCAAGCGGGATTCGAACCCGCGCCTATTGGGATTCCGGCTCAATCGTGCTGCCATTACACCACCGCGACTAACTGTAGGACATGCAAATTTCAATTCGTATTATATTTACGTCTTAAGGTGACGGTATGCTATCTACCCGACAATGTTTACACATTGTTATAGGCTTAATACTTCAAACTTTACAGTTAGAATTGTATTAAACGATGACACAACCTTGTTATTTAAATTACTGAAATTTAGCATTTAATATGCTTAATTATTTATAAAATCCGATTACGAAATGAAAAATGATGTCGCAAGCGGGATTCGAACCCGCGCCTATTGGGATTCCGGCCCAATCGTGCTGCCATTACACCACCGCGACTAATTGTAGGACATGCAAATTTCAATTCGTATTATATTTACGTCTTAAGGTGACGGTATGCTATCTACCCGACAATGTTTACACATTGTTATAGGCTTAATACTTCAAACTTTACAGTTAGAATTGTATTAAACGATGACACAACCTTGTTATTTAAATTACTGAAATTTAGCATTTAATATGCTTAATTATTTATAAAATCCGATTACGAAATGAAAAATGATGTCGCAAGCGGGATTCGAACCCGCGCCTATTGGGATTCCGGCCCAATCGTGCTGCCATTACACCACCGCGACTAATACAATTAGTAACCGCGACCAAACCACCGCGACTAATTGTAGGACATGCAAATTTCAATTCGTATTATATTTACGTCTTAAGGTGACGGTATGCTATCTACCCGACAATGTTTACACATTGTTATAGGCTTAATACTTCAAACTTTACAGTTAGAATTGTATTAAACGATGACACAACCTTGTTATTTAAATTACTGAAATTTAGCATTTAATATGCTTAATTATTTATAAAATCCGATTACGAAATGAAAAATGATGTCGCAAGCGGGATTCGAACCCGTGCCTATTGGGATTCCGGCCCAATCGTGCTGCCATTACACCACCGCGACTAATTGTAGGACATGCAAATTTCAATTCGTATTATATTTACGTCTTAAGGTGACGGTATGCTATCTACCCGACAATGTTTACACATTGTTATAGGCTTAATACTTCAAACTTTACAGTTAGAATTGTATTAAACGATGACACAACCTTGTTATTTAAATTACTGAAATTTAGCATTTAATATGCTTAATTATTTATAAAATCCGATTACGAAATGAAAAATGATGTCGCAAGCGGGATTCGAACCCGCGCCTATTGGGATTCCGGCCCAATCGTGCTGCCATTACACCACCGCGACTAATTGTAGGACATGCAAATTTCAATTCGTATTATATTTACGTCTTAAGGTGACGGTATGCTATCTACCCGACAATGTTTACACATTGTTATAGGCTTAATACTTCAAACTTTACAGTTAGAGTTGTATTAAACGATGACACAACCTTGTTATTTAAATTACTGAAATTTAGCATTTAATATGCTTAATTATTTATAAAATCCGATTACGAAATGAAAAATGATGTCGCAAGCGGGATTCGAACCCGCGCCTATTGGGATTCCGGCCCAATCGTGCTGCCATTACACCACCGCGACTAATTGTAGGACATGCAAATTTCAATTCGTATTATATTTACGTCTTAAGGTGACGGTATGCTATCTACCCGACAATGTTTACACATTGTTATAGGCTTAATACTTCAAACTTTACAGTTAGAATTGTATTAAACGATGACACAACCTTGTTATTTAAATTACTGAAATTTAGCATTTAATATGCTTAATTATTTATAAAATCCGATTACGAAATGAAAAATGATGTCGCAAGCGGGATTCGAACCCGCGCCTATTGGGATTCCGGCCCAATCGTACTGCCATTACACCACCGCGACTAATTGTAGGACATGCAAATTTCAATTCGTATTATATTTACGTCTTAAGGTGACGGTATGCTATCTACCCGACAATGTTTACACATTGTTATAGGCTTAATACTTCAAACTTTACAGTTAGAATTGTATTAAACGATGACACAACCTTGTTATTTAAATTACTGAAATTTAGCATTTAATATGCTTAATTATTTATAAAATCCGATTACGAAATGAAAAATGATGTCGCAAGCGGGATTCGAACCCGCGCCTATTGGGATTCCGGCCCAATCGTACTGCCATTACACCACCGCGACTAATTGTAGGACATGCAAATTTCAATTCGTATTATATTTACGTCTTAAGGTGACGGTATGCTATCTACCCGACAATGTTTACACATTGTTATAGGCTTAATACTTCAAACTTTACAGTTAGAATTGTATTAAACGATGACACAACCTTGTTATTTAAATTACTGAAATTTAGCATTTAATATGCTTAATTATTTATAAAATCCGATTACGAAATGAAAAATGATGTCGCAAGCGGGATTCGAACCCGCGCCTATTGGGATTCCGGTCCAATCGTGCTGCCATTACACCACCGCGACTAATTGTAGGACATGCAAATTTCGTAATCGGATTTTATAAATAATTAAGCATATTAAATGCTAAATTTCAGTAATTTAAATAACAAGGTTGTGTCATCGTTTAATACAATTCCAACTGTAAAGTTTGAAGTATTAAGCCTATAACAATGTGTAAACATTGTCGGGTAGATAGCATACCGTCACCTTAAGACGTAAATATAATACGAATTGAAATTTGCATGTCCTACAATTAGTCGCGGTGGTGTAATGGCAGCACGATTGGGCCGGAATCCCAATAGGCGCGGGTTCGAATCCCGCTTGCGACATCATTTTTCATTTCGTAATCGGATTTTATAAATAATTAAGCATATTAAATGCTAAATTTCAGTAATTTCAATTGTAATAAATCTATTTTTACGGGTTCTATCGGTCACGGTTAATATTAATATTAAGTCCTCGACCAAGGCGTGTAAAGATGTCCCATTAAAAATACACAGAAACTCTGATTATTATTATATCTTTAAATTTCTGTAGCTCAGTGGTATTTCATAACATCGCTTCGATCATGGACAGGGTTTTTTTTAGAATTGAATGCTCTACAAAAGTGTCCATTGCGGCCAAGCCGTAATTCGAACCGACGGGATAGTACAGGCCTTACTTAAACTTGATTTTTCTCATCAAATTTGCATTTTTTCGTATTTATCTCGTGAATTATAAGAATTACAGAAAAATGTGAATGACAAACTTGTAGAACCTTCAATTTTCTACTAGTCCGGTCAATGTAGACATTCGAAACTACATAAATTACCAATATATAGAAAAAAAAATTCAAGATCAAGGGTCAAAAAAATAAGATTTTCGCGATTATCAGCAAAACAGTAAGTTTTATCATAAAAATACTTCAGACAAAAATTGTAGATCATAAAATTATCTACAAAAAATGTATCAATATTTTTTTGGCCTACGAGCCAAAGTTTTTGAGATATAACGTTTCAAAAAGTTG
This sequence comes from Lymantria monacha, assembly GCA_905163515.2. Lineage (NCBI taxonomy): Eukaryota > Metazoa > Arthropoda > Insecta > Lepidoptera > Erebidae > Lymantria > Lymantria monacha. The sequence goes on along the minus strand of LR991104.1, from coordinate 15,346,487 downwards.
TAAAAGTTGTTATCATCATAATATGCACACGTTTCTACGCCACCTATGAGGTAGTGTACTTAAAGCGTTTTTTAACGTGGATTTCTCAGTAGGCCTATTATACGGGTCAGTTGTGATCCTGTTTAGTTTGAAACTATTGCAAAATAATGGATATTAGCAGAGATTGAAAAGATAAAAGCAAATTAAGTTAAAACAAGTAGTGAAATTTAATCATCCGAGTCGTAACTTTCAAATTATTCTTCTTGTTCTTCTTGTTCGTCTTGTTCTTCTTCTGGATCTTTTTGTTTGTCTTGTTCTTCTTCATCTCCATCCTGAGTGTATGTAAACTGCGTTAATAGTGATGTATCGCATGTCGCCTCGTCGGAATCAAACGAATCCTCCACTGTTGGTGATTCAATATTACAGCACGACCGGCCTTGTTAAGGTGTACATGCCAGAGAACAAAACAGTTCGACTTTTTTGCAACCACATTTAGCAATGCACCCCATTTTGCAGTTGCAAAAAATGTGTCCAGCAGTTTTGCCGGCGCAGGTGGAAGTAAAGTTTGGACTGGTTCTAATGAATTGTTGACCAACTTCCAACCCCAGTCTTGCTGAGGCTAGGGTCTAGCTGATAACCAAGCCACTCTTGAACAGGTAATATACCCGAAAAAGATGATGATGAGCAGCAACTGCGTTATTAATATCAATATCTACATTTTCGAAACAATCGTAAATGGCAGACTTCTGTGACAGATGTTGTCTCAAGGTTAAAATGTATGCCATTTTAAATTAAGGGACTGGGTTTTATTTTACCTGATATTCTTATAGTTATAACGTATGTATATTTTATATTATAAGTGTAAGTTACAATGACCGATAGAAACATATTTTAAGATATATTACAACTGTAAAGATGTACACGTATTATACGTGGCGTACTCATGCATATTATGACGACGACATTTTTTGTAGATAATTTTATGATCTACAATTTTTGTCTGAAGTATTTTTATGATAAAACTTACCGTTTTGCTGAAAATCACGTAAAACTAATTTTTTGACCTTTGACCTTGAATGTTTTTTTTCCATACAGGGGAAAGATGGGGAACTTTCAAATTTTATTTTCAATCATATTTTAAACAATCTTACTGATTTCCAGCTTGTTGGGAATTTATGTAGCTTCGAATCTCTAAATTGGCCGGACTATTTATTCAAAAAACGGGACGAATGCGAGTCGGCGTCACGCACAAAGGGTTCCGTATCATTATTTATAAACAAAAAATAATCATGTCTGTTGTATGGGAGCCCTTTTTAAATATTTTTATATTTGTTTTATTATATTATTTTAATTATTTCTAAAGTGAATATATTACTAAATATTCCGTGAATATTTCAAGCGTCTACTTATTATCATTATCAATATCGAGCAAAATGAGCTAAAATCACATTTGTTGTTTCCAAAAATATTTATTTTATTATTTTTTAATATTTGTCATTGTAGCGGCAATAAAAATACACCATCAGTGAAAATTTCAATTGTCCAACTATCATGGTTAATGAGCGCAGCCTGGTGGCATACAGGCGGATGAACGGACGGACAGCGGAATCTTAGTAATAGGGTTCCGTTTTATCTTTTGGGTACGAAACTCTAAAAAGGTTGAACTCATATAAAAGCTTGGTACAATGCAAATACTCTATAAAATTGGAATGTCTCGAATGCCGCCGTACTATATTAGTATGGTGTTTGTAGGTTTCTAAGCTTTAGAGAGGTCATGCACTTTTAGGACACGGCCTTATAGGACTTACTTAACTTAGAGTTTGAAATTTGAAATAGTTGGACGATAATTTTCTAATCGGAATATTGTAATTGAGAGCCATGATAACAACACCTTACATCAATAACTGAAATCCATTGTTCACACGATGCATAATACCCGGTTATATCTTGCTACGGCGATGGTGGATACATTTCAGCGGTTGTTACATACACATACATATCATCACGCCATATCCCTTGCAGGGTAGGCAGAGAGAACAGAGTGCCAGAGAACTCTATCTCTGCATACTTCACTCGCTTCCTCAACATTCATAATTCTCTTCATACACGCTCGCCGGTTTCGGAGACTCTTGACTCCACCTTCCTTCAGTACATGACCGATCTGGTCTAGGTAGGTTAGTCTCGGTCTCCCTCGGTACCTACATCCTTCCACTTTCGCATTGTATATCTTCTTAACCAGGCGTTCGTTCGGCATTCTTTCCACATGTCCGAACCATCGGAGCATTCCCTTTCGCATCTTTACACCAATACTCTCTTTCATACCTACTCGCTCTCTTACATCGTCGTTACGAATGCGGTCGGTCAGCCTAACTCCACAGATTTTCCGCAGAGATCACAATTCAACCGCGTTAATTTTACTATCATACTCTTTTCTGCATACCCAACTCTCGCTTCCATACAGTAATGTTGGGACAAGCACTGCATTATGTATTGCTACACGTGCCTTCTTGCTGAGGTGGTGGCTGCCGAGAAGTTGCCCCAACGCTCCGTTCACTCTATTGCCCGCATTCACTCTTCGCTCTATATCAGTGGTGTACCTGCCATCTCGGCTAAATCCACATCCAAGATATACAAATTCATTCACTTGCTCTAGTACATCATTACCTATTGTTACTCTTACATCTGTTCTAGTTTTATCTCTTTCAAAGACCATTATTTTGGTTTTGCTCACATTCACGGTTTTGCTCACATTCACGGTTCAGCGGTTGTTCGGTTTTACAATACCCAGATATACCCAGTGCTATCCTAAAACCACTAACACCGCTTAATATAATTATATTTACTGCATTTTTTTTTACCCTATAATGATTAAGAAGGGTGAATAAGGTCATCTGCTATAATTCATTCGTTCATTGTTTAGTTAGTTTTTAATCAAAATGTTTGCAAAATTCGAAATGGAAAGGCTGAGTTATAATAGAAACAATCAGTAAGATGCGATAGGAACATAGGACGTTGATGCTGACTAACTGGGTCGCAAGACGTCATGTCGTATGTGCGCTACTACGGTCGTTCCGATCTCTTTATATCATTTACTTGCAAATATTTGAGATCATTCTAAGGGGTCAGAAATTGATATAAATCCTTCGAGTAAGTGATGAACACCGATGGTGTCATAGGTTCACCGGACCAGTTCCTGAATAAACTGAAGCCTCCTGGTCTCCCAACGCACATATTAAAATTGAGACTTGGCACGGCAATTATGTTGTTTCATAATACAAATCCAGCAAAATTATGCAATGGCACCAGATTGCAAGTAAAAACATTACATCGAAATATAATTGGTAACGTAAAGAGAACAATCATAAATTCGACTTTTACGCGGACGAAGTCGCGGGAAAACGCTAGTAAGAATATAATTTTTCAGTGCTCCGTTATTGTGTAAGGAAGTATAAACACACACACACACATGTATATATACATATATATATATATATATATATGTATATATATATCATTCTCCTACTTTTATTGGTCGATACAGTATGTACTCTTGACCATTTTTTTTTTTTTTTATTGGTGGGCTATGGGTGCGTCTCGCCCCGCTGAATCGGTCCGGGGTGACGGAAAGGCGGCGCGTGACCCCATAGACCCACCGTAAAACCTTCTCTCTTCGCCGTGCGAGCGGACCACCGGTACTCGATTTTAACTTCGGTGGCCCGCCCGGCGGTTTACCCTCGCGGGTTCCTCTCGTCGACGCCCCGACAGATTTCGCCGTCGGGGCGTCGCCCTCACGCGGTGGCCTCACGTCGGGTGACCGGACAATTCCCCGGTCCGATCACCCGAGGCCTCGGTTAGGGCGGCATCAGGCGCAGGTATTCGCGCCTGCGCCGCCCCGGCCGCTGACGGCGGCCCGGGTCGCGGGATTCCTCCCGGACTCGTTCCGCCGCCTCCTTCTGCGAGATGACAGCCTCGCAGAAGGCGGCGACCGCGTCCCAGTTCCTGACGGTGTCGACCATCGCTCTCGCGACAGCCGGCAGCGTCAGGTCGGCACCGATAACAGCGACGAGGTCACGGCGCTGCCGGTCAAAGCCCGGACACGCCTCCAGCGTGTGTTGCGCCGTGTCCTCGTCACTGCTGCAATGGTGGCAGAACGAAGTCCACTCCCTACACGCGACCGTGTGCAGGTAAAGGCCGAAGCATCCGTGCCCCGACAACACCTGCACCAGTCGAAAGGAGAGGACTCCGTGCCGCCGCTCCATCCACTCCATCAATACGGGCCGGAGAGCCTCGACGGTGACGACACCGTGTCTAGGCCTCTCCAGCCGCGTAGCCCAACGGGCGATGACGTCTCGGCGGGCGTCCTCGCGCCAGGTGGCTATCTCGCTCAGCGATGGGGAGCCACCTTCGTCGCGCAGTGAGGTCACCCGCCGGTAGAGGTCGGAGAGCATCTCCGCCTCTAGGTCCCACGGGGGTGTCCCGGCCAGTAGGCATGCCGCCTCGGTCGATACCGTGCGGTACCCGCGAATGGCTCTGACCGCCATGACTCTCTGGGGTCTCCACAGAACAGCCCTGAGCTGGACGTTCAGAGCCCTCGCCCACACGGGTGCGCCGTACATGGCCATAGAACGGATCACCCCCGCATACAGCCGTCGGCCCTCGAAGCTGGGTCCGCCCACGTTCGGCATGAGCCGCGAAAGGGCGGACGCCGCGCCGACCAGCCGGGGAGCAATTCGGCGAAAATGCTCCCGGAACCACCATCGCCCGTCGAGCACCTGACCCAAGTACTTCATATGGGCCTGGATGCTGATGTGGACGGAGTTGACGACTAGCGAGACGCCGATTGCCGGCCTTACGCGTGGCCCATGGAACAATAGGGCCTCCGTCTTATTTAGGGCCACCCTGAGCCCCAGCGCCTCGATTCGCCCGACCATCTCCTCGGTGCCGAGAGTGGCCAGGCTCGCCGCCTCTTCGAGTGTCCTGCCCCGGGCTGTGACGAGCGTATCGTCAGCGTAGCATATCACGCTCAGCCCGGGGGGGAGACTCCCTCTCAACGCCCAGTCGTACCCGATGTCCCACAGAGTCGGCCCCAGAACCGACCCCTGTGGAACGCCGCACGACATGGACGTCCGCACAATGTCCCCTGCGGGACTCGCGCAGAGGACACTGCGCCCCTCCAAATAGTCCGCCACCAGCCGCCTCAGGTACAAGGGCACCCCATGAAATCGGAGCGCCTCCCTGATGCAGCTGAATGGCAGACTATTGAATGCGTTGGCGATGTCCAGCGCACCGCCAACAGCACTCCCCCGCCGGTGACAGCCTCCGCGGCCGTCTGCCTCAGTCGTAGCAGGGCTCCGATGGTCGAACGCCCCCTTCTAAAACCGAATTGAGCGTCCGACAGATCGGGTCCCACCTCCTCCAGGTGCTGGACGATGCGGGCAGCGAGGATGCGCTCCAGCAGCTTACCCACATCGTCGAGGAGCACGATGGGCCTGTAGGCCGACGGCGAATCCGGGGGCCGTCCCGGCTTTGGCAGGAGAACCAACCTCCCCTCCTTCCAGCACTCAGGGAACCGTCCAGACGCCAAACAGGCGTTGTACAGCTGCCTGAGGCGAGGCTCGAGGTGCTCGAGGAGCGACGTCAGCACCCGGACTGGTATTCCGTCCGGGCCGGGGGCCGTGGTCGCGGAACGAATCCGCGCCACAGCTGCTCCCACTTCCGTCTCCGTCACGGGCGGAACACTCTCGTCGTCAGCCTCCCGGTCTTGTTCTGGCGAGGCCATGACCGGGGGCGTGTGTTCCGACTGCCGTGGAAACAGCTCCTCGACCACCCTACAGAGGAAGTCGGGCTGGAGGGTCTCGGTGAGGGGGGGGGGGTGTACTCTTGACCAAGGTAATAAGACTCTCAGTCGTCTTTTACGACATCCACGAGCAAAGTAAGGGTTGGTAGTATTCTTAGCCGCTACCACACAGCTTGTATATATATATATATATATATATATATATATATATATATATATATATATATATCATTCTCCTACTTTTATTGGTCGATACAGTATGTACTCTTGACCAAGGTAATAAGACTCTCAGTCGTCTTTTACGACATCCACGAGCAAAGTAAGGGTTGGTAGTATTCTTAGCCGCTACCACACAGCTTGTATATATATATATATATAAATTTTCTTAAGCTTTCCACAAAAGGTCCGCATGGATCAACTCTCACTTAATAGCTGTTCCTCTTTCCTCGTTCCAAATGACTTTCTATGTGACATACCATATTAATAACCTTCGTATTTTATCTTGATATACTAACTGCTTGTGATATACTTGAAGAATATTATTACCTGTCAATGCATTTACTTTTATAGCCGTTTTCTTCTTTGAGATAATAGTTTTCATATGTAACTTGTATAATCCTACAAATAGGTCTTTCTTACCGACCACTAATTTAGTATCGTTAACATCTTGCTTACAATCTGTATTTGTAGCCATAAACATACTATTTCTCAAACATGCTTGGAAATTTGAGCATTATTTTGACAACCTTCTTCGAGATGAATTGAAATTGCTGTACTGACCAAATACATGCGAGTAGTGGCCGACAAAAAATGTATGAAAATCCATATCTGTCGTGTTTTAGCGGCCAAATAAATATATATGTAAATTCATATCTATCGTGTATTTTAAAAATGGAACGATTTGTTACTTAAAAATATTGCAACTAAATAGGCAACTTATCAGAGTTTTATTTAAATTTCGAACTGGTATTAAAAATAAACATACATACATACATATCATCACGCCATATCCCTTGCAGGGTAGGCAGAGAGAACAGAGTGCCAGAGAACTCTATCTCTGCATACTTCACTCGCTTCCTCAACATTCATAATTCTCTTCATACACGCTCGCCAGTTTCGGAGACTCTTGACTCCACCTTCCTTCAGTACCTGACCGATCTGGTCTAGGTAGGTTAGTCTCGGTCTCCCTCGGTACCTACATCCTTCCACTTTCGCATTGTATATCTTCTTAACCAGACGTTCGTTCGGCATTATTTCCACATGTCCGAACCATCGGAGCATTCCCTTTCGCATCTTTACACCAATACTCTCTTTCATACCTACTCGCTCTCTTACGTCGTCGTTACGAATGCGGTCGGTCAGCCTAACTCCACAGATTTTCCGAAGAGATCGCATTTCGACCGCATTAATTTTACTTTCATACTCTTTTCTGCATACCCAACTCTCGCTTCCATATAGTAAAGTAATGTTGGGACAAGCACTGCGTTATGTATTGCTACACGTGCCTTCTGGCTGAGGTGGTGGCTGCCGAGAAGTTGCCCCAACGCTCCGTTCACTCTATTTCCCGCATTCACTCTTCGCTCTATATCAGTGGTGTACCTTCCATCTCGGCTAAATCCACATCCAAGATATACAAATTCATCCACTTGCTCTAGTACATCATTACCTATTGTTACTCTTACATCTGTTCTGGCTTCATCTCTTTCAAAGACCATTATTTTGGTTTTGCTCACATTCACGCGTAGACCCCTTTTCTTACAATCTTCTTTCATTGTGTCGACTAGGGTCTGCAGGTCAGTCGCTGACTGTGCCAGCAGGACTGCATCATCTGCATAAAGCAGAGCAGTGACCACTGAGTCGCCCATCTGGACTCCCACATTCATATCGTTCAACCTTTGGAGACATTTATCCAGATATATGATAAACAGCCTGGCTGATAGAACGCAGTCCTGCTTAACGCCAATGTTGACGTCAAACCAAGGCGACATTCCATCATCCAGCCGCACACAGGCTCTACAGCCCATGTAACTGGATTGCACAGCCTGCAGCAGTTTACCGTTAATACCATACTCCGGTAAAATGTCCCAAAGTTCCTTTCGTACAACCGTGTCAAATGCTCTCTCCAGATCCACAAAACTGCAGAAAACCCTCTGACCTAGGGCCAGATGCTTCTCCACAATGTTGCGCAGAGAGAACACTTGATCCATGCATCCTCTTCCACTCCTGAAACCTCCTTGTGTCTCACACAGTAAACCATCGGACACCATCCTCATTCTCCTTTCAATAATTTTACCATACACTTTTGCTGCCAAACTGGTCAAGCTTATGGCTCTGTAATTTGCGCAGTCATAACGTGAACCCTTGTTTTTAAACAAAGGCACGATGACTACGCTATTCCAGTCCCCGGGAACCATTCCCGAGCACCAACATAAATTGAGGAGCAACTAGAACGCCTCCCGGACACAGGACCCACCAAGCTTGATCATCTCGGCAGACACCATATCAATGCCCGCTGCCTTACCATTTTTTAAACTTCTTATCGCCCATTCAACTTCATCCATACTGATGCCATCGGAGGACTCCGTCGCCGAATGTTGATCTACTAGACCACATGCGACATCGGCGCCAACCGCAGCATCCGCATACATATCGCCAAAATATTCACTCCATCGGCTTAACACGTCTTGTGTTTGTGTAAGAATGTCTCCACCTTTAGACCTTATTTTATTCATTCTGAAGGCTGACCAACCACCCCGAGACTTCTTCACCTCCCTCCTAAAGAGTTTGGTGTTACTCTCGAAGTTTTTAGTCAGCCTATCTTCTGCACTCATACTTGCTCTATCACGTTTCTCTTTCACTAAGGCCTTGGTGTCATTCTTATATTGCCGATATATGTATTTCTTTCTTCTGTTCAGTCATACTGTCATTCAGATTCAAAGAAGAGACATAGTCCAGCCACGCTTTCTTCTTTTGCTCTACGGAAGCTGCCACTTCCGCATCCCACCATGCATCACCATTTGTGTTTCTATGCTTCTTTGAACTTCCACATACTTCTTTTGCTGTGTCTACCATACTCTCTTTCAATACTCTCCAGCATTCTTCAATGTCCGATTGCGGCTGGCTTGCCATCGTCAGCCGTTCTCGGACACCCTCTGCATACTTTTCTCTTACACACTCTTCTTGCAACCTTTCAACTTTTATTTTTTCAAGCCCTCCGAAGAGGACACGCTCTCGCCAGTGCCTCCACTTTCTGAACAGACCACTAAATCTCGCAATAACGAGATAGTGGTCCGTATCGACTGTGGGGCCCCTGTAGGCTCTTGCGTCCAATATTTTGCTTCGGAGGCGACTGTCTACCAAAATTAAATCTATTATACTTTTCTGTTCATTCCTTCTCCATGTATACATATGGATGTACTTATGTTGGAAAAATGTGTTTGACACAATAAGGTTTCTCTCCATGCATACATCCGCTATGAGCCTACCTGCGTCGTTCACTCTCTTATCACCAAATGGACCAAGTACGTCCTCATAGTCGGGACGCTTGGTCCCCACCCATCCGTTCAAATCTCCGCATACAATCACGCGTTCACTGGTTTCTGCATATCCAGAACTTCCCTAACATTATCCCAAAACTTCTCTAGGTCTGATGCCACCGAGGATCCTACGGGAGCACATGCTACAACCATGAATACCTTGGTGACACCAAGTTTTATACGGACCCAAAGAAGTCTGGGATCATACATTCCGTAATCCTTCACACCTGAGGCCAAGCGAGAGGACAGCAGTACTCCTACCCCCATGCTGGCTCGATCGCTCTGTGGTACATCAAACCACAGAGCCATCCCGCCACCAGGAAGATCGCAGGCGTCACTGCCCCTTCGCTTGGTCTCTGTTACACAGAGCACGTCTAGCTGTTTGTCCGCCATGACGGATATCAGCTCGTGCAACTTACCTTCCACACAACCTCTTACATTCCACGTGCCCACCCGGCACTCTGCTCTCCTCGACTCGCCTGACTGGGCAAGGCGTGATGGGTGGCGGCCCCCATCGCCGCAACTGCCGAAGTTCGTTCCGACGGGGGCGGGTCGGTACGCGTCGCCTCCGGGGGACGCCCTAACCTGCATTACGGTACGCATTAAAAATAAACCTGTTTAATAATGAAAAAAAAAAGCAAATGAACCCTTTAGCACGTGAAAAATGTTGTTCGTTGTTCGTGATGTATGTTATGTTCTACTTAATACTACTTAGTTTTAATTTCCGCGCATTATTTGAGAAAAGCACTATACAAGCCTTGGCCACAACTAGGAATTGATGGACGATGATTACATATATTTACACGTTCGTCCATCATTTCCTCTTTTGCTGGCCACTGCAGTAATGTACTAATTTGGCATGTTATCTTACGCAACTAGTTTTGAGAATAAATTATTTGTCAGTGATGATACTAACCAAATATCACTAAGTATTATGTTCATCTTATCATTAACATTTAATTAAACTGAAACAGCGCCTTTTCCTATTGCTGGAATAACACTACCTTCAGCTGTATTCACTATGTGGTCAATATTAAATGCATAAATATCTTATATTATATATGCATGAATTTCTCCGTGTGGTGACGTAGTAGAATACTATTCACCACCCCATATCTTACCCGTGGGTGATCGTACGAGACGACTAAGGGATATAAATCTATATGCGAGAGAAGGAAAATTCGAAACAAAAACCTATACCAACACGTCTGACCAGCGCAGTATAGTAGGTTAATTTCCCTCCCATTACGAAAGAGGCCCGAGCCCAACAGTGTGACATTTATGGGCTGTGATTTATTCTAGCGACCCGTCATCGCCTCGTTTCGCTTCGTCAGTCGCTCGTTCTGTCCCGGCGTTTTAAATCTCTAATAACTTCTAGAATATAAACAAAATAATATGGGAACTTCTGATTTACATTAATTGTGCGACTCTAATGTACTGTTATAGTATTAAAACCTAGAGGAAATATGAAATCTTAAAAAAACGGTGTATCTACTAATTTCTACGACAAATGGTAGTTCATGGATATTTGGCCAGTTAATGCAAATATAAAATCTTAGATTACTCATATTATAGAGTAAGTAATAAACCTCTAGATGACCTAAAACTCCTATATGTTATGCTCCAACGTTGCACAAATTTTATATATATGATATACGAATATACGTATCAAGTCATTAAGCATCATCATCATCATCTCCGTGCACACAAGTCTTACTGTTGTGCTCGAGCCTCCTCCGTAATAAGAGAAAATTTGACATGTTATGTAATTTGCGTTATTTATGAAGATATACACAATAGTTGCCGTCCATTTTATTTGCAGGTGTCTATTATATCACCGTTTGCTTGAGCGTCTTGGCTGTAGTTCTGCTTGTAGTTGCTGCCTACGTTATATATCTGCGATGCGTAAAGACGAAAATTTCCAAGGTAATTCTATGTGGAGCGTCGCGTACAATAGCTTTAATTTAGAGAAAATTCAATCAATGTCTTTTGAGTAAAAATAATAAAGATTATCGTAAAGATAAATAAAACAAAAAATAGATTTTTAATTTAGAGATTTAGATTTAAAAATAATTAGGTTATGAATTTAATTTTGATGCAATTGAATATTTTCAATCAAATTCATTTCTTCCGTTACTTTCATTTCATACATAATATTTGTTTCACATTGCAATAAACACAATTTCTACAAATTTTCCATTTTTGTTTTTAATAATTATCAATGGTGAACGCTGTTATCTGAACGCTGTTGATCACGTGATCAAAGCACTGAGAGCACCTTGCCTCGGAAACACCAGTGTTCACAGTAGAAAAGAAAAATGGCGACAATTTATGACGTCATATATTTAACATACATCGGCCAATCGTGATGCCAAATGGCTATCCGGTTGTCTGTATGCCGCATAATTACATATAGATATAAAAATGTAACATTTTTTTTTCAAATGTAAATAAAAACAAAAAGCAAACTAGTATCATATATTATAGAAACTTTAATTATCTTTCTGTATTCATGTGGCATAATTCTCTACCCTCCTCTCTTGTCCGTGGAAGAGCAGAAAAGCTAGTCATAAAACATTAATGGCAAAATTTCTTGTCCAAAATGATATTCTAGTTCTGTAGTAAGACGTATTGTGCTTGTAGATTTCATTATCATCATATATCATGTCAGCTCATATACGTCCCACTGTTGGCTCGGCCTTCCATCAAAATAAGAGGGGAATTGAATTCCTATACCATGCTGGCCAGGCAGGTTGGTATAGGGTTTTATATTGAGGTTTCCTTCCCTCGCATGGGTCTTTTATGCATATTATATCCCTTACTTGTACGAAACAGGCAAAATGCGATGGGACATTGTAGCATTATCAGAAGTGCGAAGAGAGGGAGAGGGCACGATAATCCTCCGGTCTGGAAATTTGCTCTTCTACCGGGAGGGAGATCACCCATCCCAAGGCGGTGTAGGGTTTATTGTTCGTAAGTCTCTCGTACAGAACGTGGAGAGGATCGAAAGTGTGTCAACAAGGGTAGCGTACCTTATACTCAGAATTACCAAACGGTATTCGTTGAAGGTCATACAGGTTTACGCACCGACTTCGACATACTCCGACGACGTAGTGGAGGCCTTATACTAGGATATCTCGAAAGCCATCCATACGTCCAAAACCCACTTCACGGTAGTTATAGGAGACTTCAACGCAAAACTAGGCAAAAGGACAGACGATGAGTTGAGAGTGGGGCAATATGGATTTGGACAGAGAAACCAAAGGGGCCAAAAACTGGCCGACTTTTTGGAGAAGGAAGGCCTCTTCATGATGAATTCCTTCTTCAAGAAACGGCCACAAAGGAAGTGGACCTGGATTAGCCCTGATGGATCCACTAAAAATGAGATAGACTTCATCTTGACGGACAAACGACAAATATTCAATGATGTCTCTGTGATCAGCAGGATTAAAACTGGGAGTGATCACCGGATGGTTCGAGGCACATTGAATCTTCGTACGAAAGTCAAGCGGTCCCGCTTGGTGAAGTCTACACTCCGACCTACACCTGTGTAATACCAGAACCCCGATAGCTTTCAACTCGAATTACATAATCGCTTCCAATGCCTGGAAGAGTGCGAATCTTCGAACGATATCAACAACAGGTTCGTGGAAACTGTCCACGCGGTCGGGTCAAAATTCTTTAAGGCCTGTCGCGCTACTAGAACAAAAAAGCTTTCTGACCAGACTCTTCAACTCATGGAGAGGAGAAAGGAAATGACAGTACAGTCTTCAGCCGATTGGTCCGAACTCAGGCAGCTTAATAGACAAATCTCTAAATCTATGCGACGCGATATTCGCCGATTTAATACACTGCGTATTGAAGAGGCGATAGAGCGAAATCGAGGCTCCAAAGTGTTCGTACGAGATTTGTCTATTGGGCAGAGCCAAATGACTAAGCTGAATACCGATAATGGTACTGTCATTTCATCCCAGAGCGAGATCTTGGGAGAGGTCGAAAGGTTCTATGGGCAGTTGTACAAATCATCCCTGAATCCTGTTGTCAGCTTGGTCCAAGACCCCAGATCCAAGCTAACTCGGCACTATACCGAAGAAATCCCGGATGTCAGCTTGTACGAGATCAGAATGGCTCTAAAACAATTAAAGAACGGAAAGGCACCGGGAGATGACGGAGTTACCACAGAGCTCCTGAGGGCAGGCGGCAAGCCAGTTTTAAAAGCCTTACAGAAGCTGTTTAATTCTGTCATTCTCGGGGGCGGCGTTCCAGAGTCGTGGACCAGGAGTGTGGTGGTGCTGTTTTTCAAGAAGGGCGATAAAACGCTCTTAAAGAATTACAGACCCATCTCACTCCTGAGCCACGTGTACAAATTGTTTTCAAGAGTCATTACGAACCGACTCGCGCGCAAGCTAGGCGACTTCCAGCCGCCCGAACAAGCCGGTTTCCGAAAAGGCTATAGTACCATAGACCACATCCACACGCTACGCCAGATTATACAGAAGACCGAGGAGTATAATCGGCCTCTGTGTCTAGCGTTTGTGGACTATGAGAAAGCCTTTGATTCTGTCGAAACTTGGGCAGTGCTGCAGTCCCTTCAGAGGTGCCAAATTGACTATCGATATAACAATTTTCTACTATTTCTAGATTATGTAAGCAATATAATACTATAAACCAAAATGTGGATATATTTGCAGATAAGTTACCCAAATTTAAAATTACAGTACTGAGATTGTTACGAAAGCTGTACTGGAAGTAATTTGAATCTATAGATACAAATATCAATTGTTTGTTATGCGCATTAGGATGTAGATGTGTGTAATGTATGTATTATGTAATTATTATGTGTGTGTGTGTGTGTGTATGTACGACTGGTCTTCACCTAAAATAAAATACGTATTAATTATTTTTTAATTTAGCTATTTCTTCTTTCTCTCCATATTTCCAATTTAATTTAATTTTTCCTTTACAATTAAATTTTAATTTTATTTTAATTGCCTATAAGTATTGAAATAATGTACCTACCTTTTTATTGTGCATGATGTGGCACCTTTAAAAATTGTGCAACTAATCTATTTTATTTTTCATAACAATGTTTATTAAGTTTATATATGCAGTTGTAGCAATTCTTGGTTGTCCAAATAAATAAATAAATAAATAGATATATCGAAGTGCTGAAGTGTTTGTATAAAGACGCTACTATGTCAGTCCGCATCCAGGATAAGAGTACGAAACTGATCCAGCTGCAGAAAGGCGTGAGACAGGGAGACGTTATCTCTCCGAAACTGTTCACCACTGCGCTGGAAGATGTCTTCAAGCTCTTAGACTGGATCGGACTCGGCATTAACGTCAATGGCGAATACATCACTCACCTTCGATTCGCAGATGATATCGTAGTCATGGCAGAATCCCTGGAGGACCTTGGCACCATGCTCAATGACCTCAGCAAGGTCTCCCAACTAGTAGGGCTGAAAATGAACATGGACAAGACGAAAATCATGTCTAATGCCCATGTCATTTCTGTACCGGTCCTGGTTGGGAATGCGATTCTCGAAGTTGTCGATCACTATGTTTACCTAGGACAAACAGTCCAATTAGGTAGATCCAATTTCGAGAAAGAGGTCAGCCGACGAATCCAACTCGGCTGGGCAGCGTTCGGGAAACTTAGGAGGATCTTCTCGTCTAATATTCCGCAGTGTCTGAAAACAAAGGTTTATAACCAGTGTGTGTTACCAGCGATGACTTGCGGCACTGAAACGTGGTCTCTAAATGTCGGCCTCATAAAAAGGCTCAAAGTCGCTCAGCGTGCTATGGAGCGGGCTATGCTCGGTATTTCTCTACGTGATAAAATCCGAAATACGGAAATCCGTAGAAGAACGGGTGTAACCGACATAGCCCTAAGGATTAGCACGTTGAAGTGGCAATGGGCAGGCCACATCGCTCGACGAACCGACAACCGTTGGGGAAAAAAGGTTCTCGAGTGGCGACCACGAATCGGACGACGCAGCGTAGGACGACCCCCCACTCGGTGGACTGATGACCTCATCAAGGTCGCAGGAAACCGTTGGATGCAGGTGGCACAGGACCGTTATAGATGGCATTCTCGTGGGGAGGCCTATGTCCAACAGCGGACGTTTACGGGCTGATGGATGGATGGATAGAGTCTATCACCAGATTGGTACGCGGCCGCTAGCTAAAACGATCCGGTAAGAAAAGCAGGCTGGTAATTTATCAAGGTCTAAAATTATATGCAACGTGTTACTCTTAGTAATAAGTGTTAGCTCCAGTAGGATGATTTATTTTAATTTTATTACAGCATGAATATGACTACGTTGGATCTACGTATGATCCGAAAGCAGTACCAAAACTCCGAGTCAAGCAACAGAATCAAGTGCTAATCTAGGATGTACCTAAGGAATGAGATAACAACGATATACAAACTGTCAATAATGCCATCTATTGAAAAGGGAACGAAACTAGCAATATATTGAACGTATTATATTTACATTCCCAATAATAAAGTAAAATAAATCGTATTTCATTTTGACACGGTGTATTTTTTTTGAACTTGCATTAGCCAGTGTTATATGTGTGATTACGGTTACGGTTATATCGCTTGTGGGTGTCGTAAAAGACAACTAAAGTTAGAGTTTTACATCGACCTGGGCCAACTCCATCCGATGCTGGCTGGTCAACGATTACATTCTCAAGTAGGGTTGATCAGGCAGGCGTCTGGTTTTAAAATTATTGCCAAAATTCTTGCAATATTTACGATGAAAATAGTACACGTAGTATAGTTTTCCATGTGGTGACGGAGTAAGAATACTATTCACCACCCTATATCTTGCCCGTGAGTGATCGTACGTGACGACTAAGGGATATAAAACGCATAGATGTTCTATGCGAGAGAAGGAAAACTCGAAACAAAACCCTATATCAACACGTCTGACCGTCGCGGCATAGTTGGTTAATTTCCCTCCCATTACGGAGGAGGCCCGAGTCCAACAGTGGGACGGTTATGGGCTGTAATGATGATGATGATAAAATAGTACACATTGTGTCAAACCCAAATAATAGGAGAAGGTTGATGATAATTAACCACTGTACGAAAAAAGTGGCAGCTCTAATTGTAAACAAACTTGCAAAGTTAACGTCAACCCAGGGCGATTATTCATAGCTACCGAAGACAAAGATCGGGTACCGGTAGCCCGCTCGTACAGCGAAGAGATGCGTTTTTCAGGGTGGGTCTATGGGGTCGCACGCCGCCTCTTCCGTCGCCCCGGACCGATTGATGTCATCCGTACTCCATCGCAAAAAAAGGGTGTTTTTTCATAAAAAAATCAATGTTTTAATTATTATTTTTTAATAAACAGGGGCAGGGGCACTCCATGGAACCGGAGCGCCTCCCTGATGCAGCTGAATGGCAGACTATTGAAGGCGTTGGCGATGTCCAACGACATCGCCAACAGCACTCCTTTGCCGGCGACAGCCTCCATGGCCGTCTGCCTCAGGCGTAGCAGGGCCCCGATGGTCGAACGCCCCCTCCGAAACCCAAATTGAGCGTCCGACAGATCGGGCCCCACCTCCTCCAGGTGCCGGACGATGCGGGCAGCGAGGACACGCTCCAGCAGCTTAACCACATCGTCCAGAAGCACAATGGGCCTGTAGGCCGACGGCGAATCTGGGGGCCGTCCCGGCTTTGGCAGGAGAACCAACCTCCCTTCCTTCCAGCACTCAGGGAACTGTCCAGACGTCAGACAGGCGTTGAACAGTCGCCTGAGGCGAGGTTCGAGATGCTCAAGGAGCAACGTCAACACCCGGACTGGTACTCCGTCCGGGCCGGGGGCCCTGGTGGCGGAACGAATCTTCGCCACGGCTGCCCCCACTTCCGACTCCGTCACGGGCGGAACACTCTCGACGGCCTCCCGGTCGTGATCTGGCGAAGCCATGACCGGGGGCGTGTGCTCCGACTGCCGCGGGAACAGCTCCTCGACCACTCTACGAATGAGGTCGGGCTGGAGGGTCTCGGTGAGGGGGGTGCCCTGCGCGCGAAGCTTATTCAGCGACGCGCGATACGGGCGACCCCAGGGGTCACGGTCGAGACCATCCAGCATCTCCTGCCAACTCGCGTCCTTGGCGGACCGGATGGCCAGCCGAAAGGCGGTACGCGCACTGCGGTACGCCTCGTACAGCTGGCCCTCCCGCTCAACATCGCGGCGACGCCGCCGACTGCGGGTGTAGGACCTTCGGGCACTAATGCACGCCGCACGAAGGTCCGCCAGTCTTGGGGACCACCAGTAGACCCCCTGCCTCGGAGGTAGACGCCGCACCCTGGGCATGGCCGCATCGCAGACCTGCGTTAACGCACTGTGGATGCGGACAGCCTCAACGGCCACTCCGTCCGCTGGGGGTTCCTTGGACGGCCCTGCGGGAATGTCACCGTACTCGTCCATTCTAGCGGTAGATCCGCCGCCCTCGTCTTCTCCGGACGGCTCTGCGATATCGCTGTCGCCCTCGTCCGTCGACGGCTCTGATGCGAATCTACCGCCGTCCTTCCTCGCTTCAGCGGCGGCAGCCTCCCTGCGCGCTCGCCGCTCCTTCATCCGCCTTTTGAAACTGGAAGCGTGCCCCCTGCTTCCTGGACGACTTCCGCTTCGCTTTTTGGGCCTCCACGATTTGTGCCGGGCCCTCGGCGGACGCCTCAAGTCCCGAGGACGAGGCATCGTTTTGGTCAGTTTTGCGTTGGCATGCCCGGGACTTGAGGTGGGAATCACTATGATCCCCGTCGTTCATTTTATTTAATTTTAGAGTATCCATAATGATCCCACGAGTATGGGAGATACTATTACGTCGACCCGGGCAGAGATCCCTTTACCCGGGCAAGCCTACATTTACCAACCAGGGGGGCAGGATACCGACCCTGGCTGGAGCGTGCTAAGAACAGAACAACCCATCTGCCATGCATCTTCTCGCCGCACGCCAAAACTTAAGATTGTGGGTGATTTCCGAATTCGAATGTACATTCTTAATTCTTTATAGAGGTTGTCTTCCTCGCGGTCCGGGCGGTTAAGCCAAGATCCTCGCTCCTGAAACTAAGACAAGCAAAGAATCAGGTTTACGATTTGTCGACGGTGGCACATGCCTGCCCAGCCCTCAAATGAATGAGTGACTGAGCCCGTCGAGAATTCGCGTCCGGTCACCTTCTACGGATAGAGGGCTAGGAGCGAATCAGCGCCAGATATTCGCTACGGGAGACAATCCTACAGAATGATCTGGGGGACTGCCGCCCGCACCCAGGGTACACCACGCGGAGGTTTCTGACATCGTACCCGGCTAGAGCCGCCCTTGGATGCATGTTTAGTAAGTATTAAACTCCATTGATTATGATATATTTTATTTTACAACAATAAAAGTCATATTTATATATAGCAAACATTTTTTTAATATACTGCTGGTATAACATACGTTGGTTCCGATTCTTTTATTTGACGCTGAGATACTTTTAAAGGCCTTGAATACATTAGCTCATCACATAAACTTGCGTATATTATAGTCTGTGGAGATCCTGTCACTTCCGAATAGGTTTCAAGTTCAATTTCTGGCAGTTTTGATGGTGAGCCAGATCCCTCTGAAGCTGAATTATTTTGAAGCTCATTGCACCTCTCTCGCTTCTGGAATTTCACGAAATACTTGTTTAAGAATCTTTATTAATCTTTTTTATATTTCTAGTCGTCCTTTACGGTATTTTTGTGGAACTGAGGGATAATAAAATATATTTATACCAGTAATAGATTTTTTTATTGACTTCAGAGGCAAACGAGCGAGAACGAGTAGGTAATTTGATTGTAAATTGTAACTGCGGCCCATGGGCCTCTACAACACGAGGGGCACAGTCAGGCTGTTGACTATTGTAAGATGGAGTTTGGGTCGCCAGCTCTCTTCCTTACTTGCTAATTAATTTGAAATATGTATTTTGGTTACAGTGACAATGTCGTCCTTGGGTTAAATTTTTATGTTGGAGATAAACCTTGTGAGATCCACAAATTATTGTTTTACGTTTGTGTGTGATGTGGGTCCTTTAAAATGAATGTTTGTAAATTCCCCCGCAATATAAGGACTGTTTCTTTAGTGCTGCCTTTTTTATAGTATAATTTCAAATAAATAAAAATATTGTTAAGAAAGATAGTAAGTATGAATTTTATCTTACCTCCAAAAATTCTTAATAATAATATTTTTTATTCATTATCCATCTTTTATTTGGTCTTCCTAAGGGAAGACCAAATAACATGGATGGACTGCGTGATGTGTGATATGGATAGACAGGGAGTGAACACAGAGATGATAGATAGGGAGTGAACACAGGATGATGACGATGATGAAGCTGATGATAATTTAAAACAAATAATTTTATCAATATACCTTTGTAGTCTTATAATACAATATAAAAAAAATGATGATTGATAAAATCAGCAAGGCCAAGGGGACCATCACGGCAACGATGTATATAGTTCCACCTTCCAATTTATCTGTAATTAGATAACATTATATTAGGGCGAATGCGAATGAACGGCAAGAAATTGCGTGAAAGTGGACGGCAAAAGAAGAGATGAGGTGAGGAGTTGAGGACCGTCTTTCGTAAAGACGACAATGTGAGAATTTGGTTATTATACGTAACGCTCACGCTCGTCTAACTAAGTTGGTAAGACGTTAGGAATAGGTTGCCTGTATAAATGTGTTCGAATTTCACACGTGGCAATAATTTTTCGCTTGCAAAACATGTTCTTCATTGTAATGTTAATATTTAGTTTGGTTTCATAAATTAATTTTAATTTCGACCGCAATGAGAAGAAAATTCTAGGAATATCAATCATGATATTTACTCGTTTCGTGACGTAGTTAGAATACAGTTCACCACCGCCTATCTTGTATGTACGAGTGTCGTGAAAAACGACAAAGGAATATAATCTACACAAAGAGAAGGAAAACACGAAATAAAATCCTATCTCAGCACAAGTGACCAGCGTGGTATTGTATTTTATTTTACTTTATTTATGGAGGAGGCTGGAACCCAGCAGTGGTACATATATGAACTAAGATAGTGATGATAATTAGGAAGTCCAGAAATAATCATATAACCTTCTGTGCTATAATAAGTAGAGTTAGCGTCTTCGACGGGTTTTGAAGTGATTACTTCAGTAGTCTTATTATCTTTGAACAAATAAGGCGTTGTGACTTTATTACTTGTCTCTTCAGAAGTACTGCCAGTTGGATGCGTGTATATACTGCTGATCATATATTCTGAAAACATATTAAATTTTTTTTATATCTATAAGGACATGTTTTTAAATTCCCTTGCAAGAATTCTTTTCTTTTTTAATTAAAAAAGTATCCCATATTAAGGGAACGATTCCATATTATGAGACGCATTTTACTCAACTTTTTTTAAAATAATTTAACGATCAAAGTAAACTCTTATAATTAAATAATATATGTGCCTCAAATTTATCTTTATTTGTAAGGCACGAGGCAAGCCCTCGTGACGCTTTGAAGTTAGATCTATGACAATTTGTATTTGACCTTTTACTAATAAATAAAGGCAGAAGTCAGACAGACTCAAAACTCAGTAGTAAAAATGGACAGAAGCTTATCGAATTCGCAATGTAAAATAATTTAAAAATAGTTAATTCGATGTACAAGAAAAACAGAAATAAGATCTGGACATGGATATCATCTGATGGAAAATCAAAAATGAAATAGACTTTGTATTGGCAAATAAAATAAAATGTTTCACAAATATTAACATCATTAATAATTTAATTTTAATACCAACCATCGTATGGTCAGAACTCAACTGAAGACAGCACCTCCAAAAAATGTAAGACCGAAGCAAAATAATTTGGAAAATCCAAAAACGCACGCCTCATAATTTTTATATTATTAATTATATACTATTAGTCAATGCCGTAAATGAAAATGTAAGAAAAATAAAATACTTCTGAAATTTGGTGTCATTCTCGACGTAGTGCTAAACATAGCTGTTGGTTGACAATAGGCTATATGGCATTTCTTTCCATTGCCTGTCTCAATGTACTAACAAAAATGTAAACGAACCCAATTTTCATAAGGTATACATACACTAACTGAACGACTAAGCAGTTTAGTTTTTTATTAATTGAAATTAAACGACAAAGAATTACCAAACTATTTTCGAAAGGAAACAGCGCGTTGCGATTATGAAGCTTTTAATTAAAGAAGAAAGAAAAACTTCGATACATTCATTTTTACGGTCGCGTGAATGACACATGCTTATGGTAACATCCGGACGTCCTCGAATATTTTTTTAATCAACTTTTTTCTTACTTTTAACAAAATAATTACATTTTAAAAATATTAAATACGCTTAGACGAATGTTTTTCTTGACATATGTATGTTATATCACCCTATAAGTGCAATTTGAGAAAAATACAATCATTTTTAAGTTTGAAGAGTGCTTGATTTTCATATATCGAGAGTAGTGCAATACCTCAACGCTTATGAGGCGTGCAAAATAAAAAAAAAAACATGAACATTAATTGTAATCAGCAAGCCGATATTCTATCTAACTCTTTAATAACCAATCTTAAAGATTCCAAGTCAGAACATGCAAATGCTAAAATACAAGAAAAATATAGCTGGTTAGAAAAAACTATTAAAGACACAACTAAACAGTACATTAAAAATAAGGACGCAGAAAATAAACACTGGATGTCAACACAAACTACTGACCTTTTAAAGCAAAGATCAACCCTAATTAACACAAAAATCACAACCAACAGAAGAAAAGAGATAGCAAGGCTCAGTAAAGAAATAAAAGAAAGTATAAGAAAAGATAAGAGACAGTACAGAATGACAAAAATAGAGAAGTATATACATCAGATAGATGGAATTAAGAAGACATATAAAGAGGTAAATAATAAAAAGGATTGAATAGTTACACTGAAAAACAGAAGTGGAAAAAAGACAAGCAGTAGACAAGAATTAATAAAGATCGCTACAGCATTTTACACTAAATTGTATGAAAATAATACTGTTGACACTGAAATAGATCTATCTGATACAGGAACCGTGCCTGAGATCATAGATGAAGAAACCAGATATGCCCTCAATACACAGAGAAAGGACAAGGCGCCAGGGCCTGATGGCATAAGTAATGAAATATTAAAACTAGCTATGCCCAACAATACTGCCTATTTTAACTGAAATATTTAATGACATCATCGTCAGAGAAATTATCCCCACACAGTGGACTCAATCTCATATAACAGTTCCTTTTAAATAAAAAAAAATATTAAAAAAATCAAAAAACCCGACTGCGTAAAATGTCACCAAAACTACGTACATAATAAAAAAACTGAAAAGAAAAAACCAAGCACTTAGATGTCCGGTGGTCTAGAATTCCATAATATATTATTGAATAAATACTATTGCAGAAAATTAAATATATTTTAATAATAGAACATGACAACTGAACAGTCGGGATCCATTGAAAAATTAGATTTGCTGTCGAATAAAGGGTCCTGACTGTTCCGTTGTCATGTTTTATTATTAAAATATATTTCATTTTCTGCAAGAGTATTTATTCAATAATATATTATGGAATTCTAGACCACCGGACATCTAAGTGCTTGGTTTTTTCTTTTCAGTTTTTTTATTATGTTACGTACATAATAAAAAAACTTGTTTTGGTGACATTTTACGCAGTCGGGTTTTTTGATTTTTTTAATATTTTTTTTTATTTTACACTTTTTAGTTATAAATACCTAGGTAGCTATAGTTATCTTATTTATTAATAAGTAGATAAGTACCTAACTATATGTAGTTTTTCGACTGAAGTTGAGTACTAAATCGTTAGAAATTGGAGATGGGCGACCGCGTCAGACATTAGATACTTTAGGTAGGACTACCTATGGTATATTGGACAATATACCTACTAGATACTTCAGTATATGTCCATCCACATCCAGTTATATAAATTTTTCGTCTTTTCATCGTAAATTTCTACTGTCTAAAAAACGTATATGTGAGAAAGGTTGTTACGAAACTTTAAATCGATATAGATCCTAAACGGCCAGTCAAATCGAAAAATGTTGACAGAAAACTAAAAATGATTTTTAAATACCTATTTAACGATACCCCACTCGATATAGTTTGTTGACTTTAATTTTTTTAATTTTCACAATATGGCGTCCAGTAGTCGCCATATTGAATTTTCAATAACGTCATATCTTTAGTGACACTCGCCGGATTAAGAGGAATCGATTGACGTGCGAATCATAAAAATCGGCCCAGGCGTTTGGTATATATAGTGCTTCAAAGGAACATACAAACATACATACATACATATATACATACATACATACATACATACATAGACTGTTAAACACAATACCATTCCTTTGCAGTCGGGTAAAAAGGGGATATTGATAACCATCGGCCCATCAACCTGATGTCTAACATATATAAAATATTCGCAAAGATTATATTAAAACGACTAGAAAGAAAATTGGATGAACAGTGGCCGATAGAACAAGCAGGTTTCCGCAAAAACTATTCCGTTCTAGATCATATTCATATTGTGAGGCAAATATTACAAAAATATGACGGAATACCAGCTCACATATTATTTGTCGTTTATTGATTATCGTACAGCCTTCAATTCTCTAATACATATAAAGATCTAGGAAGCCTTAAAAGGACAGGGGATAGAACACAAATATATAAGGATACTAAGAAATATTTACAAGCATAGTATAGCATGTAGTATTAAAAACATAATAAAAGTAAGAGTGACACAAATTAACTACATGGATGAGTACATATATTTTGGGCAATTGATGGCGCCAAAAGACAACATAAATAAAGAAATACAAAGAAGGATAGCAAATGGCTGGCATAGATTCTGGGGCTTAAAGAAAGTGATGAAAGACAACAAACTTCACATAGCAACAAAAACTAAATTATTTAATAATAAAATAGAAATACATGATTCGGTATTTTTGGAAATGTATCCCCTAAATGAGTAAAATCGGGGCAGCACGGTGCCACAACTCAAACTTTTATTTTCTGCGTGAGTGTGGATACTACCTCGAACGGACGGGCCACCCGTGGGCAGAAAACAGTGTGGCCCTAGTACTAGAAATAACTTACGTTTTGTGTTTTTAATGTCTTTGTCGAGTCTTGGTGTGATTGGTCTGTTAGTAACATTATGTGCAAACAAATAAGGTGGAGTCACTTTATAGGTTGTGTTTGTGGAACTACTTAACTAACAGTAGTTTGATGATTAATAATGGGCTATTCCTAAAATAATTAAAATTTTCATTTCCTTATTCTGTAATAATATTATTGAAGGAGAGGTCAAATTTTGCGAGTTTGTTTATATGTCTGGAGAAATCTTTGGTACTATTGCACTTATTCGAAAAACTCTTTAACCATTTATAGGTACATTATATTCGACGGACATAAGCTATATAATTATCATCGTCATTTTTCTGCTCTTATCCCAATTACTTGGGGTTGATAATATATGTAGTCGTATATATTGCAAAAGTTATTGGCAATAGTTTTATGACCGGCCGCCCGCCTGACGTCAACCCTCCTTGGGAATGTAATTGTTGACCAAACGGCATCAGATGGAGTTGGCCCAGGTAAGGCTTTTAGTCGTCTTTTACGACATCCACGCAAGCAAAGTAAGGGTTTATAAAATCCGATTACGAAATGAAAAATTGATGTCGCAAGCGGGATTCGAACCCGCGCCTATTGGGATTCCGGCCCAATCGTGCTGCCACTACACTACCGCGACCAATTGTAGGACATGCAAATTTTCATCTCGTATTGTATTTACGTCTTAAGGTGACGGTGTGCTATCTACCCGACAATGTTTACACAATGTTATAGGTTTAATACTTCAAACTTTACAGTTAGAATTGTATTAAACGATGACACAACCTTGTTATTTAAATTTTTACTGAAATTTTAGCATTAATTTCATTTCGTAATCGGATTTTATAAATTAAGCATATTAAATGCTAAAATTTCAGTAAAAATTTAAATAACAAGGTTGTGTCATCGTTTAATACAATTCTAACTGTAAAGTTTGAAGTATTAAACCTATAACATTGTGTAAACATTGTCGGGTAGATAGCACACCGTCACCTTAAGACGTAAATACAATACGAGATGAAAATTTGCATGTCCTACAATTGGTCGCGGTAGTGTAGTGGCAGCACGATTGGGCCGGAATCCCAATAGGCGCGGGTTCGAATCCCGCTTGCGACATCAATTTTTCATTTCGTAATCGGATTTTATAAATTAAGCATATTAAATGCTAAAATTTCAGTAAAAATTTAAATAACAAGGTTGTGTCATCGTTTAATACAATTCTAACTGTAAAGTTTGAAGTATTAAACCTATAACATTGTGTAAACATTGTCGGGTAGATAGCACACCGTCACCTTAAGACGTAAATACAATACGAGATGAAAATTTGCATGTCCTACAATTGGTCGCGGTAGTGTAGTGGCAGCACGATTGGGCCGGAATCCCAATAGGCGCGGGTTCGAATCCCGCTTGCGACATCAATTTTTCATTTCGTAATCGGATTTTATAAATTAAGCATATTAAATGCTAAAATTTCAGTAAAAATTTAAAGTAAGGGTTGGTAGTATTCGTAGCCGCTACCACACAGCATGTTTTTAACCTACCTATTTAGGATCTTTTTTCTGCTTACCGTGACTATCATTTCTTGGCACTCCTCTGTCAGCGGGAATCACGTTGAATTTTATTTGAATTTCCGATTTACTAGAATCATCTAATACAATACAGTACCATTCAGTATACATGTATTTTGTTACACGCGGCATCTGTAACATCAAGAATTTTAAGTAAAAACTCTGGGACACATGATAGAGATGAAGCTTTTGTATTACAGTGAAACATTAAAATTATTTATCAAACACTTTTGTATGGAATAGATTATTTTTGAATTACTCGATGATTTAAAATCATATTTAAGTCACACTTGCGTAGGACTTAACTAGCCGATTATTGCACACTATTCGTTGCTAAATTCATACACGCAACTTTTTTTCAAAATAAAACTTTCATCAAACATATTGTAAAAGTTATTAGCTTTAGTTTTATTACCGGTACACTATCTTCTACTATATATAACGTTAACTCTCTTTGAGAATTAAATTGTAGATCAAACATCAGCATGAGACAGAGTTATCTCAGGTTGATGCTCTTAGTTGTCTTTTACTACTCCCACGCCGAAGAATTTGATTCTAACTAAAATTCATCATCATCATCATACATATCGCCGTCCATTGCTGGACGTAGGCCTCCCTCATGTTATGCCACAGAGTGCAGCACTATGCCGCTTGCATCCAATGATGCCCAGCAACCTTCACCAGGTCGTCTGTCCACCTAGTGGGAGGGTATCCTACACTGAAAGAAAGAAAGAAAGAAAACATACTTTATTCGGCAATGCGCCACACAACAAAATTTACATGACTATACTTACATGATCAATAATAATTATAAATACCAAATACATTCAACCACTAGATACTAGGACGCTAGTCATAGTTGTATATTTACAAATTATGCATATATAGGACAAAATATAACCTATAAAGGTAGTGTAACATTAGAAGCAAACTCAGTGTGGCATCATACACCGAAAAGGCCACAGCTCAGCATTTGCTGCATATAAATACAGCGCTGATTTTCAGCTGTAACCTAAGATGGGCAACGGCTAACGCTCGCATTTACGTTTCACTAGAACATATTCGAGACATAAAATTGAATAAGTATACAAAATCGTTTTTAATACGTGCGTCGTCCGGTATGTGGTCGCCACTCTAGAACCTTTCTTCCCCAGCGGTTGTCGGTTCTACGAACGATGTGGCCTGCTCATTGACACTTAATAAAAATGTTGAAAAACTAAACATCAAATCTTCTTAGAAACACTTTTGATACCTTCTTTTAGAGATCTACGGTTTTTATATAGCTAATTTGTGTTTTCCTGAATGTCATTGTATTTCATGTTTTTCATTCGCACAATAAACGTTGTTTTAGAAAACTATACTATACGTATTATAATTATTTTCCACAAAATAAAACTAAAATTGAATAAATAAAATTACCTGTATAATACTTGTTTTGTTATCTGGTTTATATATATAATTAATATTAAATAAATCATGTGGTGGTTTATTATCACGACAACTGAAAAAAAAAAATACAAAAATTAATGTCATGCTACCTTAGTCCTCTCGTGACCATGAATGCTGTAAGATATTCAAAACGTCGGGCAATTAAAAATCAAATCTAAAAGTAATTAAAATCCCAATAATAATTTTTCAAATAAATAGTAAATAAGTTATATTAAACATTTAATTTATGAATTATTATATTATGGTAATTCATTATAGTTTAAAAATCTAACAAAAACTATTAAGCTACCACCGGATCGGCACGCGGCCGCTCTGAGAAATATCCGGCAAGAAAGTTTTCTTGCTTGCTTTTAGTGCTATGCCTTCTGAGTTCAGAAGGCATAGCACTAATTTTATTATTAATTTTTAGAGGCGGCTTACTTTATATTACTAAAATTTATTAATTTAAAATTTATGATTTTATTTAGCTATTATATTATATAGTAATTATCATAAATTAAATGTTTAATGTAACTGATCACAAACAATATAAAAAAAAATTACATATAGAATTATTTCTTTTTGTACTTGCAATAAATTTATATTAAAATATGTGTAAAAATTTTAGTAACTGAAACTGTAGCGGGTAGATATAAGTTTCTGTAATAACGATGACTTGGACGTAAGACACCTTTTAGTCCTCCCATGACCATGATCACTGTAAAATGTACGAAACGTCGGGAAATTAAAAATCAAATACAAACGCGATAGAATCCGTAAAAGTAGTTTTATTTCAAATATGTAATACTCGCATAAAGATTAGAAATCATTATGGTAAATAAGTTGTCCTACGCATATCAAGTGACCTATAATAGCGAGCTGTCCATGGCGGCTGTGCGACCTGTTCGATCCGTAACGGTCCAGCGAAATGAGCTTTTAGATAATTTAGCTCGATTACGTGACAAAAACCTTAGCCTCTCACTCGCCTCGGACCGGGGAATAGTCCGGTCATCTGACGTGAGGCCACCACGTGAGGACAAGAGGAATCCGCGAGGATAAACCGCCGGGCAGGCCACCGAAGAAAAAGATCGGGTACCGGTGGCCCGCTCGGCGCGCCACCGGCCCGAGGAGTTTGCATGGTAAGTCTATGGGGTCACGCGCCGTTTCTTCCATCACCCCGGACCGATTTGACGGGGCGAGACGCATCCATAGTCCACCGCAAAAGAAAAGCCTCTCACTCGCCTTTGTGACCAATCGTGGTATTTTTGAAGATCTACTCTATCAATTATATTAGGTGTATTCCGAAAATGGATATTGTATATAGATTTGACAGCAACAACAAAGTTGTATAAACACACAGCGACTAAGCACATTTACACCAGTACAAATACTATAATCTAATCGGGATAGTTCTACGAAATGAAGCAAAATTAAACTCCAAATTTCTACAAATTTTACTGTCCTTGTTAAAGCAAACAAGGCATTTTTATTTTTTATTTTCTTACGTTGGCTAAATTTACTTACGTAGGCTAAAAGGGCGATAGCTACGGCGAGGGCTTAGGTCCAAGGAAGGATATATAACTCCTTAAATGGGCCTCAAGGGCAAAAAGCGCTATATCGCATTACAAAAGCACGGGAAGAACGAGCGAGAGATATTAGCCATGTAAAGTGTATAAAAGATGAAGCAGGCAAGTTCTGATGAAAGATGAAGAAATAAAAGAACGTTAGAAGGTGCATTTTGAAAGACAAATGAACGAAGAGAATGCATGGAGTGGAGATTTAAAAAATAAATCAGAGTACTCCGGCCTAGTGAATGAAATTACATTAGATGAAGTAAAAAAGACAGTGATTAGTGTGAAAAATGGTAAATCTGTAGGGCCGGATGGTTTTTTTTATTTTTTATTATGAGTATGTTATTCCACAGACTTTTTGTCCTTGCTCTTTTTATGTTTGATTTAATTGTTATGGTGGTTTGTTTATAAAATTAATGTTCTTGAAGTGGCTTTATTACATTTTGATAAAGCTTGAAGAGCGCAATTCATGTGTCATAAATGTTGAGCGACAACATGTCTTTTAAGGTTTCTTCTTGGCGCTGGTGGTCTTGTTGTTGGTGAAACCCTTCTACTTGTAGATGTTGCTGTCCTCTGTTGTTGATGTTGATGTAGTGATGATGAAAATGATGTCTGTGACGTTTTATTTTATGATGTGCTTAATTTGGAAGTCTATGTCTAGGTTGATGGTAATTGACTCCATGCTTGTGTTGACTTTAGTTATTGTGATAGTAGACCAAGCTCTTTCATTACTCTTTCAGGGCTGGATGGTATACCAGTTGAAGTGTGGCAGATTTTAGGAGAGCGTGGTTAGGAGTGGCTGACTTTGTTCTTCAATAAGTTGCTGCAGGAAGAAGAAATCCCCGACGAGTGGTGCAACAGCGAGTTAGTGCCCATTTTTAAAAATAAAGGGGATTTTCAAGACTGTGGCAATTATCGGGGAATAAAGTTCATGTCACATAGTATGAAAGTGTGGGAAAAAGTAATTGAGAAGCGATTGCGAGAGAAATGTGATGTCACTCAAAACCAGTTCCGTTTTATGCCGGGTCGTGGGACAACGGATGACATATTTGCACTGCGTCAACTATGTGAAAAATTCCATAGTGCACACAAAAACTTGCATATGGTATTCGTTGACCTCGAGAAGGCATAGGACAGAATACCAAGAACAGTTTTGATGTGTGCACCAAAAGAGAAAAGTGTGCCTGTGAAGTATATAAGGTTAGTCTGTGCTACGTACCGGCGATGTAGGTCGTACGTAAGATCAGCTGTTGGAAACACCGATAAGTTCAGTGTTGGGGTGGGCCTTTTTTTTTTTTTTTTGTGGTGGGCCATGGACGTCGCACCCCGCCAAATCGGTCCGGGGTGACGGAAGAGGCGGCGCGCAACCCCATTGACCCACCCTGCAAGCACCTCTTCTTCGCCATGCGAGCGGGCCACCGGTACCCGATCTTTGTCTTCGGTGGCCCGCTCGGCGGTATGCCCTCTCGGGCTCCTCTCCTGTTGACGCCCCGACAGATTTCGTC
Organism: Lymantria monacha; assembly: GCA_905163515.2. Classification (NCBI taxonomy): domain Eukaryota; kingdom Metazoa; phylum Arthropoda; class Insecta; order Lepidoptera; family Erebidae; genus Lymantria; species Lymantria monacha. The sequence goes on along the minus strand of LR991104.1, from coordinate 15,315,910 downwards.
GTCGAGGCGTCGTCCTCACGCGGTGGCCTCGCGTCGGGTGACCGGACAATTCCCCGGTCCGATCACCCGAAGGCCGTTAGGGCGGCATCAGGCGCAGGTATTCGCGCCTGCGCCGCCCCAGCCGCGGGCGGCGGCCCGGGTCACGGGAATCCTCCCGGGCCCGTTCCGCCGCCTCCTTCTGCGAGATGACAGCCTCGCAGAAGGCGGCGACCGCGTCCCAATTCCTGACGCTGTCGACCATCGCCCTCGCGACAGCCGGCAGCGTCAGGTCGGCACCGATAATAGCCACGAGGTCGCGGCGCTGCCCGTCCCAGCCCGAGCATTCCTCGAGCGTATGTTGCGCCGTGTCCTCGTCACTACTGCAATGATGGCAGCCCGGAGTCCATTCCCTGTGCACGACCGTGTGCAGGTATTTCCCGAAACACCCGTGCCCCGTTAACACCTGCACTAGTCGGAAAGTGAGGACCCCGTGCCGCCGCTCCATCCATTCCATCAGTACGGGCCGGAGGGCCTCAACGGTAATGACACCGTGTCTAGGCCTCTCCAGCCGCGTAGCCCAACGGGCGATGACTTCTCGGCGGGCGTCCTCGCGCCAGGTGGTTATCTCGTTAAACGATGGGGAGCCGCCCTCTTCGCGCATTGAGGTAACCCGCCGGTAGAGGTCAGAGAGCATCTCCGCCTCTAGGTCCCACGGGGGTGTCCCGGCCAATAGGCACGCCGCCTCTGTCGACACCGTGCGGTAGCCGCGAATGGCTCTGACCGCCATGGCTCGCTGTGGCCTCCACAGCACCGCCCTGAGCTGGGCGTTAAGAGCCCTCGCCCACACGGGTGCGCCGTACATGGCCATTGAGCGGATCACCCCCGCATACAGCCGTCGGCCCTCGAAACTGGGTCCGCCCACATTCGGCATGAGCCGAGAAAGGGCGGACGCCGCGCCGACCAGCCGGGGAGCAATTTGGCGAAAATGCTCCCGGAACCACCATCGCCCGTCGAGCACCAGACCCAAGTACCTCATATGGGCCTGGATACTGATGTGGATGGAGTTGACGACTAACGAGGCGCCGATGGGCAGCCTCACACGGGGCCCATGGAATAGTAGGGCCTCCGTCTTGTTTAGGGCCACCCTGAGCCCCAGCGCCTCGATTCGCCTGACCATCTCCTCGGTGCCGAGAGTGGCCAGGCTCGCCGCCTCTTCGAGTGTCCTGCCTCGGGCTGTGACGAGCGTGTCGTCAGCATAGCAAATAACGCTCAGCCCGGGGGGGAGACTCCCTCTCAACGCCCAGTCGTACCCGATGTCCCACAGAGTCGGCCCCAGAACCGACCCCTGCGGAACACCGCACGACATGGGCGTCCGCACAATGTCCCCTGCGGGGCTCGCGTAGAGAACACTGCGCCCCTCCAGATAGTCTGCCACCAGCCGCCTGAGGTACAGGGGCACTCCATGGAACCGGAGCGCCTCCCTGATGCAGCTGAATGGCAGACTATTGAAGGCGTTGGCGATGTCCAACGACACCGCCAACAACACTCCTTTGCCGGCGACAGCCTCCGCGGCCGTCTGCCTCAGGCGTAGCAGGGCCCCGATGGTCGAACGCCCCTTCCGAAACCCAAATTGAGCGTCCGACAGATCGGGCCCCACCTCCTCCAGGTGCTGGACGATGCGGGCAGCGAGGACACGCTCCAGCAGCTTACCCACATCGTCCAGAAGCACAATGGGCCTGTAGGCCGACGGCGAATCCGGGGGCCGTCCCGGCTTTGGCAGGAGAACCAACCTCCCTTCCTTCCAGCACTCAGGGAACTGTCCAGACGTCAGACAGGCGTTGAACAGTCGCCTAAGGCGAGGTTCGAGATGCTCGAGGAGCAACGTCAACACCCGGACTGGGACTCCGTCCGGGCCGGGGGCCGTGGTGGCGGATCGAATCTTCGCCACGGCTGCCCCCACTTCCGACTCCGTCACGGGCGGAACACTCTCGACGGCCTCCCGGTCGTGATCTGGCGAAGCCATGACCGGGGGCGTGTGCTCCGACTGCCGCGGGAACAGCTCCTCGACCACTCTACGAAGGAGGTCGGGCTGGAGGGTCTCGGTGAGGGGGGGGCCCTGCGCGCGAAGCTTATTCAGCGACGCGCGATACGGGCGACCCCAGAGGTCACGGTCGAGACCGTCCAGCATTTCCTGCCAGTGTTGGGGTGGGCCTGCATCAAGGGTCGGCGGTAAGTCCTTACCACTTCGTGTTGATAATGGATGCCTTAACATCGGAGATACAGGAAGAGGTACCCTGGTGTATGCTTTTCGCCGACGACGTTGATCTTATCGGGGATGATTGGCTTGAGGCCCAGAGCATGCTGGAAAAATGGAGCTGTAGATTGGAGAATTTTGGCTTGAAAATCAGCAGAACAAAAACAGAGTGTATGTTCTGCGATTTTGGCGTTCTCTCCAATTTTACACCTATATCTCTAGATGGAGTACCTATACCAGTATGCTCTGTAATGGTGACCTGGATCGTACGGTGAAGCACAGAATTGACGCGGGATGAAGGAAATGGCGGCAGGTCACGGGTACCATATGTGACTTTCAAGTACCCTTAAAATTGAAGAGTAAAATATACAAAACCTTAATAAGGCCTGCCGTATTGTATTGTATGGGTCAGCATGTTGGGCTACAAAAGCGACGGATGAGAGAAGGCTGCATGTAGCAGAGATGCGAATGTTAAGATGATTGTGAGGCTTGACGAGAATGGATAAGATAAGAAATGAGCATATAAGAGGAAGTTTGAAAGTGGCACCAGTGACGGAAAATTTTAAAAGTGAACGCCTGACTTGGTATGGACATGTGATGAGACGGGATGAAAGTAATGTTGGCAGAAAAGTTTTAAGTATGAATGTTAAAGACTTTAGGGGTAAGGGAAAACCGAAGAAAAGATGGATGGATCGCGTGAAGCATGATATGAATAGAAAGGGAGTGAACGCAAAGATGACATCGGATAGAATTGAATGGAAGAAAAGGACATATTGCGTCGACCCTAAGTAATTGGGATAAGAGCAGGGTAATGATGATTATATTTACTTACGTTATAAATGAGACTTTAGATTTCCCTATTATAATATTGAATGGTTCATTTTCTTTTGCCCTTATAATCTCGTTTGCAATGAATTTCAAATATTTACTCGGTGGTTCTTCACCTGAAATAAAAAATATTTTATATTTAGTGTTTTAACGTTATAAGCTATAAGCTGTAATATATAATGCTTCGAGATATCTTCAGCTCTCTTAAGTTGTAGTCAATTTTTAATATATATATATATATATTTTAATATTCTAACTATTCATTACCTATTCTTTATTATTCGATCAAAATATTTTTAGACATTTTATTTATTTTCTTAAAAATAAATTTTACTAGAGCAAGTGGATGAATTTGTATATCTTGGATGTGGATTTAGCCGAGATGGACGGTACACCACTGTAGAGCGAAGAGTGAATGCGGGAAATAGAGTGAACGGAGCGTTGGGGCAACTTCTCGGCAGCCACCACCTCAGCCAGAAGGCACGTGTAGCAATACATAACGCAGTGCTTGTCCCAACATTACTGTATGGAAGCGAGAGTTGGGTATGCAGAAAAGAGTATGAAAGTAAAATTAATGTGGTCGAAATGCGATCTCTACGGAAAATCTGTGGAGTTAGGCTGACCGACCGCATTCGTAACGACGACGTAAGAGAGCGAGTAGGTATGAAAGAGAGTATTGGTGTAAAGATGCGAAAGGGAATGCTCCGATGGTTCGGACATGTGGAAAGAATGCCGAACAAACGTCTGGTTAAGAAGATATACAATGCGAAAGTGGAAGGATGTAGGTACCGAGGGAGACCGAGACTAACCTACCTAGACCAGATCGGTCAGGTACTGAAGGAAGGTGGAGTCAAGAGTCTCCGAAACCGGCGAGCGTGTATGAAGAGAATTATGAATGTTGAGGAAGCGAGTGAAGTATGCAGAGATAGAGTTCTCTGGCACTCTGTTCTCTCTGCCTACCCTGCAAGGGATATGTCGTGATGATATGTACGTATGCATGTATGTAAATTTAACCCTGAAATTGGCAGCAAATACTCATCTCCTGGATGTTTACGCGAGTATATTTGAAACAAAACTATTTTTACGGATTCTATTATTGTAATACGATGTTGCGGCACGGAGGTTGGCAGCGACGAATGAAACGACGAGCGGCACTTGTAGTACTTTTTATTTTGAATAGACAACGTTACAGAGAATAGGTATTGTCTATTATAAGAATAAGCCGAGCAGTTATTCACTAGACATGTGTAAGTAATGCGAGTGATGCATCACACGTAATATTACCCGACCGCGTACTGTCATATTACACATTGCGCGACTAAACATGACATGACATTAAACATCACACATCACATTAAACATGACGCCGAACACTCGTGTACTGTTCTGTATTTCTGCATTGTTCGGTAATTTGGTAACGGTTATCTATCTCTCAAACGCGTCGTGTCTTTTCGGGAGAGTGAGAGGGATAGAACGACTGGACCGCGCTGCGCCTGCGGTCGATAAATATTTATTTTAAGCTCTATTTGCAGAACATTAAGGCTTATATTAAATGAAATGTCATGTGTGATGTTTGAAGTGATAGTAAAATGTATTATTATTCGGCACGAAATGTAATGCCATATAACATCACTTCGCGAAACAGTACTTCGCGCATGTCTATTATTCACGTACTTATTCCAATTAGGACATAGGCAGCGAATGCCGCGCTATACTCGTAGAGAGTAGAGAGTCCCAGGGAGCTGTTCCAATTAGGACGCAACTACCAGATGCTAACTGTGGAGTTCTTGCGGACGGAGAGAATAATGAGACACAAGATCTAGTTTTAGTCTGGTTTATTGTAAGATGTGGTGCGGCTTAAATACTATAATATTACGTGACTAAAAGTGCTTATGCTTAAGTTTGGGCTTCCTATGTAAATGTCGGTGTAGTAGGTTAGTAGGTCAGATGTAGATGATGTAAGTCCGACGATGTCACGTAATGCTGAATTTGTAGGTGGCAACACTAACTACTCTTCACGGTAGCTTGGATTTATTCTAAAGTGAAGAATTGATTGACCAGTTATGATCTGATCTGAATTTCTTAACTGATGAGCTTAATGCTAGGCGAAGTGATTATGCTTCACAGTATCTTAACATCGCGATTCAGAAAATGACGTCATTTTACTAACGCCATCTCGTATCCACGTGATGAAACAATTTATTATGACCCAAGATATTTAATGTAAGAATGGTCAGTTACATTATATATTATATTCGAGGACTCCTCCCGTGACCATTTTCTTAAACTTTTTTATAGCTTATGATTAGTTATTCAACGTTCGATAAAAAAAACTTCTTCTTCGTACTGCATTACTTCTTAATGTAATAATAAAAAATAAACGATAATAATAATAGTAAAAAGTAGCTAACATAGCGAAGTTTAAACCTAAACCCCCACCAAAAATTAAGTGATACATCATCACGCCATATTCCTTGCAGGTTAGGCAGAGAGAGAACAGAGTGCCAGAGAACTCTATCTTTGCATACCCGCTTCCTCAAAATTCATAATTCTCTTCATACACGCTCGCCGGTTTCGGAGACTCTTGACTCCACCTTCCTTCAGTACATGACCGATCTGGTCTAGGTAGGTTAGTCTTGGTCTCCCTCGATACCTACATCCCTCCACTTTCGCATTGTATATCTTCTTAACCAGACGTTCGTTCGGTATTCTATCCACATGTCCGAACCATCGGAGCATTGCCTTTCGCATCTTTACACCAATACTCTCTTTCATACCTTTTTTTTTTTTTTTTGTATACGCTGTGGAAATGCTTTTACGCACTATCCCCCGCCAGTGACAGACGGGGGAGTGTGTGGGACTCGCCGGCCATAGATAGTTGGCGGCCGGAATACCCACTAAAACCAGCAGCGGTCCCTTCCGCGCTTTAACGGGATGCTGGAGAGATCGTCTAATGACATTCTATCCCCGACACCCCTACGCTTGGCCATGTGTCCACGACCAGTCAGCCGTCAAGGCGGTGGGAGGAGGTGCGCGTAGCGGCGCCTCCCTCTCCCTGGTCGCCGCCGGCGGAGCGAGTTCGAAGACGCGAGTGCTTCGCGTTCTCACTCCGCGGCCTCCTTTGCAGAGATGACTTCCTCGCAAAAGGAGGCCATCGACGTCCAGTGCTCTCTTTCATACCTACTCGCTCTCTTACGTCGTCGTTACGAATACGGTCGGTCCGCCTAACTCCACAGATTTGCCGCAGAGATCGCAAAGTGATACATGCTAAAGAAAAAAGATTGCGTGAAAGAATTCCGACAGTAAGTGGTTCATAGAATGGTTGTGATGGAGAAAGGAATAAAAGAAGAGACTGCAAATTAATGTGGAAATGAGATGGTTCTCTATGTAATGGAAGTAGCAAAGGATGTTCTGGATGAGACGAAAGGTAAAAGAATGATTGATTAGAGATACATGGTGGTGAAATGACAGTGTGCAGAAGGTTTTGAAAGAAAAGAAGAATGTTTTTAAAGAATGGAAAAGTTTGAGTGATGATAAGCCGGTATTGAAAGAGCAAGAAAGAATAGCCTATACGGAATGTAAGAAAATATATAATGGAAGAGTGTTAATGAATGATAAAGACAAACAAAGGACGCTGGAAGAGTTATTTTAAAAATTTACGAACGAGGAGAACGTTTGGATTGGTAAAATAGAAAATCTACCGACTAACTGAGGTTTGTCTACCAAACCCAAGATGGTCGGTAGATTTTCTATTTACTTATTTATTGGAAGTAAGTACAGATGAAGTAAAAAAGGCTGCCCAGAGCACGAAGAATGGTAAAGCAGTAGGTCCAGTCAGTACTCATGTAGAGGTATGGAAATTTCTAAAAGATGCAAGGAACTTTATGCGTACCGCAGTGTGGGTTAGGGCGTCCCCCGGAGGCGACGCGTACCGACCCGCCCCCGTCGGTACGAACTTCGGCAGTTGCGGCGATGGGGGCCGCCACCCATCACGCCTTGCCCAGTCAGGCGAGTCGAGGAGAGCAGAGTGCTGAGTGCGCACGTGGAATGTAAGAGGTTGTGTGGAAGGTAAGTCACACGAGCTGATATCTGTCATGGCGGACAAACAGCTAGACGTGCTCTGTGTAACAGAGACCAAGCGAAGGGGCAGCGACGCCTGCGATCTACCTGGTGGCGGGATGGCTCTGTGGTCTGGTGTACCACAGAGCGATCGAGCCAGCATGGGGGTAGGAGTGCTGTTGTCCTCTCGCTTGGCCTCAGGTATGAAGGATTACGGAATGTATGATCCCAGACTTCTTTGGGTCCGTATAAATCTAGGTGTCACCAAGGTATTCATGGTTGTAGAATATGCTCCCGTAGGATCTACGGTGGCATCAGACCTAGAGAAGTTTTGGGATAATGTTAGGGAAGTTCTGGATATGGCAGAAAGCAGTGAACGCGTGATTGTATGCGGAGATTTGAACGGATGGGTGGGGACCAAGCGTCCCGACTATGAGGACGTACTTGGTCCATTTGGTGATAAGAGAGTGAACGACGCAGATAGGCTCATAGCGGATGTATGCATGGAGAGAAATCTTATTGTGTCAAAAACATTTTTCCAACATAAGGACGTCCATATGTACACATGGAGAAGGAATGAACAGAAAAATATATTAGATTTAATTTTGGTAGACAGTCGCCTCCGAAGCAAAATATTGGACGCAAGATCCTACAGGGGCCCCATAGTCAATACGGATCACATCTCGTTATTGCGAGATTTACTGGTCTGTTCAGAAAGTGGAGGCACTGGCGAGAGCGTATCCACTTCGGAGGGCTTGAAAGAATAAAGGTTGAAAGGTTGCAAGAAGAGTGTGTAAGAGAAAAGTATGCAGAGGGTGTCCGAGAACGGCTGACGATGGCAAGCCAGCCGCAAACGGACATTGAAGAATGCTGGAGAGTATTGAAAGAGAGTATGGTAGATACAGTGAAAGAAGTATGTGGAAGTTCAAAGAAGCATAGAAAAACAAATGGTGATGCATGGTGGAATGCGGAAGTGGCAGCTTCCGTAGAGCAAAAGAAGAAAGCGTGGCTGGACTATGTCTCTTCTTTGAATCTCAATGACAGTATGACTAAACCGAAGAAAGAAATATATCGGCAATGTAAGAATGACACCAAGGCCTTAGTGAAAGAGAAACGTGATAGAGCAAATATGAGTGCAGAAGATAGGCTGACTAAACTCTTCGAGGGTAACACCAATCTCTTTTGGAGGGAGGTGAAGAGGTTTCGGTGTGGTTGGTCAGCCTTCAGAATGAATAAAATAAGGTTTAAAGGTGGAGACATTCTTACACAAACACAAGACGTGTTAAGACGATGGAGTGAATATTTTGGCGATATGTATGCGGATGCTTCGGTTGACGCCGGTGTCTCATGTGGTTTAGTAGAACAACATTCGACAGCGGCGTCCTCCGATGGCATCAGTATGGATGAATTTGAATGGGCGATAAGAAGTTTGAAAAATGGTAAGGCAGCGGGCATTGATATGGTGTCTGTCGAGATGATCAAGCTTGGTGGCTCCTGTGTCTGGGAGGCGTTCCTGTTGCTCCTCAATTTATGTTGGAGCTCAGGAATGGTTCCCGGGGACTGGAATAGCGCAGTCACCGTGCCTTTGTTTAAAAACAAGGGTTCACGTTATGACTGCGCAAATTACAGAGCCGTAAGCTTGACCAGTTTGGCAGCAAAAGTGTATGGTAAAATTATGGAAAGGAGAATGAGGATGGTGTCCGATGGTTTACTGTGTGAGACACAAGGAGGTTTCAGGAGTGGAAGGGGATGCATGGATCAAGTGTTCTCTCTGCGCAACATTGTGGAGAAGCATCTGGCTCTAGGTCAGAGGGTTTTCTGCAGTTTTGTGGATCTGGAGAGAGCATTTGACACGGTTGTACGAAAGGAACTTTGGGACATTTTACCGGAGTATGGTATTAGCGGTAAACTGCTGCAGGCTGTGCAGTCCAGTTACATGGGCTGTAGAGCCTGTGTGCGGCTGGATGATGGAATGTTGCCTTGGTTTGACGTCAATATCGGCGTTAAGTAGGGGTGCGTTCTGTCAGCCAGGCTGTTTATCATATATCTGGATAAATGTCTCCAAAGGTTGAACGATATGAATGTGGGAGTCCAGATGGGCGACTCAGTGGTCACTGCTCTGCTTTATGCAGATGATGTAGTCCTGATGGCACAGTCAGCGACTGACCTGCAGACCCTAGTCGACACAATGACAGAAGATTGTAAGAAAAGGGGTCTACGCGTGAATGTGAGCAAAACCAAAATAATGGTCTTTGAAAGAGACCAAGCCAGAACAGATGTAAGAGTAACAATAGGTTAATGATATCTAGTATATCAGCAGCAAGTGGACGAACAAGTGGCCGAATTTGTGTTGCAGCAAGTGGACGAATTTGTATATCTTGGATGTGGATTTAGCCGAGATGGAAGGTACACCACTGATATAGAGCGAAGAGTGAATGCGGCAAATAGAGTGAACGGAGCGTTGGGGCAACAACTGGTTAAGAAGATATACAATGCGAAAGTGGAAGGATGTAGGTACCGGGGGAGACCGAGACTAACCTACCTAGACCAGATCAGTCATGTACTGAAAGAAGGTGGAGTCAAGAGTCTCCGAAACCGGCGAGCGTGTATGAAGAGAATTATGAATGTTGAGGAAGTGAGTGAAGTATGCAAAGATCGAGTTCTCTGGCACTCTGTTCTCTTTGCCTACAGGGTACAGTTTGCAGGGTACTGCAAGGGATATGGCGTGATGCTATGTATGTATGTATGTATGGAAGGAACTGGCTGACTTTATTCTTTGGCAAGTTGTTACATGAAGAGTTTATCTTGAACGAATAGTATTACAGTTCTCTGGTGCCTAACTTCAAAAATAAGGATAATGTACAAGTATGCAACAACTACCGAAGAATAAAACTTATAACACATAGCATGAAGATTTGGGAGAAAGTAATAGAGACAAGAGTGAGAGACGAATGTTGGATAACTAAGAACCAATTTGGTTTTATGCCAGGACTGGGTTCCGCGGACGCAATTTTTGTCTTACGCCAACTTATGGAAAAATATCAATGTCCACATAAAATCTGCACATGGTATTTATAGATCTAGATAAGACGTACAACCGTGTTCTCCGGGAAGTTTTGTGGTGGCTTTGAAAGAATAAGGAATGGCTGGAAAGTATTTAAGATTGATGAAAGGTATGTATGCAGGAACACTAACGAATGTCCGGTTCGAAACTGGCATTTCTAAGTAGTTCAATGTGACAGTAGGCCTCAGTTATTAGCCCCTATCTGTTTCTTCTGGTAATAGATGCTCTGACATTGGACATTCAGGGGAAGCACTTTGGGGTATACTGTTTGCAGATGACATTATCCTCATCGGAGAGGATGCAGTTGAGGTACACAGTGGACTTTAAAAATGACAAGAGAGTTTGGAAAGAGTTGACTTTAGATCAGCCGCACCAAAACTGAGCAAATATTCTGTAACTTGAGTGGCTCTTCCCGAGTCTCTCACATTGCCTTAGATAGGGTATCCGTACCTGTCTGCTCAGACTTAGGCTCGCTTCTCTAATACGATGGTAATATTGACCAGGAAGTTACTAGTATCTGCCAGCAACTTAGCGAGATCGACCTCAATCTATCGAACACCAAATTCGATTTTCGGAAGGGGCGTTCGACGATCGCGGTCTTGCTGTGTCTAAGAGTCTTGGTCATAAAATCTGTCATCGGATATGAAGTGTTGTTTCTACACATCACCAACGCATTCAATAGTGTGTCATTCAGCTGCATCAGGAAAGCACTCCGATATCACGAGGCGCCCGTATATCTCAGGTGGCTGGTGGCAGATTATTTTGAGGGGCGCGCCATCCACTATAAGAACCGAGTATGGGACGTTGTGCGTACGCCCATGTCATGCGGCGTTCCACAGAGGTCGGTCTCAGGACGCACCATATGGTACATCGGCTACGACTGGACGTTCAGACGTAAAGGGCCTGGACGTAATCTGTTATGCTGACGATACACTCGTCGCACCCCGGGTGGGACGCTAGACCATTGCTAAGGCGATGCTCGACAGCATCAGCAACTGGGCCGTGGTCGCCGCCTTACTGCCAGGGCGTCGCCTTGCCGGGGCATCGACGGGGGTTGGTATCCGAAAGGGTAACTCGTCGGGATGGCCACGGATGCCAAGGATTGAATACCAGTGGTCGGCCCAATGCCGATGGGATATGATGGTTGATGAGCCCACGCTCCGTTCCGGATGGAATGGACGGCATGTGTCCAGACCAAGGCCTGCCAAAGAAAGCACAAAATTTAATCTACCTATTTATTTTAGTAAAATTTATTTTTTGCTTACCTTGACTGTGATTTTCACCCATATCAGGGCAAATTACTTGGAAATAAAATAATAAAAATGACTGATGACGAAAATCATCTAATACATTACAGCGCCATTTAGTATTCATAGCTTTTGTTACACGGGGAATCTGTAAAATTTAGCATTTAAAGTAATAACAATGTCTTTTTTTTTTTTTTTTTTTTTTTTGTGGACTATGGATTAGTCTCGCCCCGCCAAATCAGTCCGGGGTGACGGAGAAGGCGGCGCGTGACCCCATAGACCGACCGTAAAAACTCCTCTCTCTTCGCCGTGCGAGCGGGTCACCGGGACCCGATTTTTAACTTCGGTGGCCCGCCCGGCGGTTCACCCTCGCGGGTTCCTCTCGTCGACGCCCCGACAGATTTCGCCGTCGGGGCGTCGCCCTCACGCGGTGGCCTCACGTCGGGTGACCGGACAATTCCCCGGTCCGATCATCCGAAGCCTCGGTTAGGGCGGCATCAGGCGCAAGTATTCGCGCCTGCGCCACCCCGGCCGCTGGCGGCGGCCCGGGGCGCGGGAATCCTCCCTTGCCCGTTCCGCCGCTTCCTTCTGCGAGATGACAGCCTCGCAGAAGGCGGCGACCGCGTCCCAGTTCCTGATGCTGTCGACCATCGCCCTCGCGACGGCCGGCAGCGTCAGATCGGCACCGATGACAGCGACGAGGTCACGGCGCTGCTGCTCCCATCCCGGACACACCTCCAGCGTGTGTTGCGCCGTGTCCTCGTCACTCCTGCAGTGGTGGCAGGCCGGCGTCCACTCCCTATACACGACCCTGTGCAGGTACAACCCGAAACACCCGTGCCCCGTCAATACCTGCACCAGCCGAAAGGTGAGGACTCCGTGCCGCCGCTCCATCCACTCTATCAATACGGGCCGGAGGGCCTCAACGGTCTCCACACCGTGCCTAGGCCTCTCCAGCCGCGTAGCCCAACGGGCGATGACGTCTCGGCGGGCATCCACGCGCCAGGTGGCTATCTCGCTCAACGATGGGGAGCCACCTTCCTCGCGCGCTGTGATAACCCGCCGGTAGAGGTCGGAGAGCATCTCCGCCTCTAGGTCCCACGGGGGTGTCCCGGCCAACAGGCACGCCGCCTCTGTCGACACCGTGCGGTACCCACGAATGGCTCTGACCGCCATGGTTCTCTGTGGCCTCCACAGAACCGCCCTGAGCTGGGCGTTCAGAGCCCTCGCCTACACGGGTGCGCCGTACATGTCCATCGAGCGGATGACCCCCGCATACAGCCGTCGGCCCTCGAAACTGGGTCCGCCCACGTTCGGCATGAGTCGAGAAAGGGCGGACGCCGCGCCGGCAAGCCGGGGAGCAATCTGTCGGAAATGCTCCCGGAACCACCATCGCCCGTCGAGCACCAGACCCAAGTACCTCATATGGGCCTGGATGCTGATGTGGATGGAGTTTACCACTATCGAGGCGCCGATGGGTAGCCTCACACGGGGCCCATGGAAAAGTAGGGCCTCCGTCTTGTTTAGGGCCACCCTGACCCCCAGCGCCTCGATCCGCCTGACCATCTCCTCGGTGCCGAGAGTGGCCAGGCTCGCCGCCTCTTCGAGTGTCCTGCCCCGGGCTGTGACGAGCGTGTCGTCAGCGTAGCACACCAAGCTCAGCCCGGGAGGGAGACTCCCTCTCAACGCCCAGTCGTACCCGATGTCCCACAGGGTCGGCCCCAGAACCGACCCCTGTGGAACGCCGCACGACATGGGCGTCCGCACAATGTCCCCTGCGGGACCCGCGCAGAGGATACTGCGGCCCTCCAAATAGTCTGCCACCAGCCGCCTGAGGTACAGGGGCACTCCATGGAACCGGAGCGCCTCCCTGATGCAGCCGAATGGCAGACTATTGAATGCGTTGGCGATGTCCAACGACACCGCCAACAGCACTCCCTTCCCGGCGACGGCCTCCGCGGCCGCCTGCCTCAGGCGTAGTAGGGCCCCGATGGTCGAACGCCCCCTCCGAAACCCATACTGAGCGTCCGACAGATCGGGCCCCACCTCCTCCAGGGGTCGGACGATGCGGGCAGCGAGCACACGCTCCAGCAGCTTACCCACATCGTCGAGGAGCACGATGGGCCTGTAGGCCGACGGCAAATCCGGGGACCGTCCCGGCTTTGGCAGGAGAACCAACCTCCCTTCCTTCCAGCACTCAGGGAACCGTCCAGACGACAGACAGGCGTTGAACAGCTGCCTGAGGCGAGGCTCGAAGTGCTCGAGGAGCGACGTCAGCACCCGGACTGGAATTCCGTCCGGGCCGGGGGCCGTGGTGGCGGAACGAATCTTCGCCACGGCCGCCCCCACTTCCGACTCCGTCACGGGCGGAACACTCTCGTCGTTGTCGGCCTCCCGGTCCTGATCTGGCGGAGCCATGACCGGGGGCGTGTGTTCCGACTACCGTGGAAACAGCTCCTCGACCACCCTACGAAGGAAGTCGGTCTGGAGGGTCTCGGTGAGTTGCGCGCGCGAAGCTTGTTCAGCGCCGCGCGATATGGGCGACCCCAGGGGTCACGGTTGAGACCGTCCAGCATCTCCTGCCAACTCGCGCCCTTGGCGGCTCGGATGGCCAGCCGAAAGGCAGTCCGCGCACTGCGGTACGCCTCGTACAGCTGGCCCTCCCGCTCGACGTCGCGGTGACGCCGCCGGCTGCGGGTGTAGGACCTTCGGGCACTGATACACGCCGCACGAAGGTCCGCCAGTCTTGGGGACCACCAATAGACCCCCTGCCTCGGAGGTGGACGCCGCCGCACTCTGGGCATGGCCGCATCGCAGATCTGCGTTAACGCACTGCGAATGCGGACAGCCTCAGCGTCCACTCCGTCCGCTGGGGGTGGTGAGGACAGCCACGTGCTGACAATGGCCGCCTCCGCCAGTAGATCCCTGTCAAGACGACCCACAGCCCACCGCGGAAACGCGGGAGCTCCGTCCGCCCTGTGACCCCTACCGGGTTCCCGGGGGGAAACCTCCTTCCGGATGTACCGGTGGTCCGACAGGGTCTCCGCCTCCTCCAGGACACTCCAGTTCCTCACCCGTGGCGCGACAGCGGGGCTAGCGAACGACAAGTCCACTATCGACCCGCCTTGCCGCCGCACGCACGTGTCCACCGAGCCTCTGTTCAGAACACAGAGGCCCAGTGAAGCCGCCCACTCGTTGACCGCCCGCCTGCGGTCGTCCGTCGTATGGGACCCCCACGCCGTGGATTTGGCGTTAAAGTCCCCCAGAACCAGGACGAGGCCCGGTGCCAGTCGCCGTATTGAGGCCTCCAAGGTGGTGAGTGAGGCCCCGAAATCGTCCATCCTCCTAGTGGGGGAGAGGTATACGCTGTAGAGCGTGACCCCTCCCCACTCCGCCGCGACAAATTCCTCGCCCCTATCCAAAAGGGACAAGGACGGGAAGTGCCGCTGCGTTGAGACGACGATTGCCGCAGTACCGTTTCGACTGACCACCCAATTGGGGCGATCAGGCACGACGTACGGTTCCGCGACTACGGCTGCACCAATCGACCACTCCGCCATGGATTGCAGAAGGAGATCCTGCGCTCCGGCGGAGTGGTTGGTGTTGGCCTGCAGGAGGAGGTGCATGGATGGTGTACCCATTATCGGGTTGTGTCCATGACCTCCTCGCCAGCGGGCGATCGGACCGCGCTAGGAGCGGGAGCGGCCGTGGTCGTAGGGCCGCCCCGCGCCTTTGGGGCCGAAGCTGGAGGTTTGCACGCCCCAGAGCCCATGCGGTGCTTGGCGGGCTTATTGCCCGCCGCACACGCGGGGCAGTGGGGCGGGGCGGCGCAAGATGCCGCCACGTGCCCGGTCTGACCGCAGCGGAAACACAATCCGCCGCAGTCGAAGCAATTAGTGCACGTCGGTCGGGTGTGTCCGACCGCCATGCACTTGTAGCACCTCGCAGGCCGGTGCTCAAGCACGGTTACCCGCGCCGAGCTCCAGCCCACGAGGAGCCTGCCTGAGCCGGCCAGTTGCCTGACCGACTCCACCGGGCACTGCGCCCAGGCAGCACCTACGCCACCCGGACCGGGACGAATGGCACCGACCCGGACGGTGTCTATGGGACACCCGGTTTTCGAGGCAATAGCCTCCCGGATGTGTTCCACCGTCACTGAATCGTCCAAACCCGAAATGCGCATTTCGGCGCACTTGACGGGCCTGGCGATCTTGCTGCCACCCTCCTCGGCGAACAAACCTCTCAGCTTCTCGGCCACGCTGTCGGCCGTCTTGGCGCCCTCGGCCCCTGGGAACTCGAGAATTCGAGCCCCCGTCCGGGCCTTGCGGGTCCTGGCTTCGACGCCTCCAATATCGGAGACGTCTAGCTCCCGCCGGGCCTTCCCCAAGACGGCCTCGTAGCTGAGGCCCTTCTCGGCCGCCTCGGGCAGCACAGTGATCACCACTGCGGCCTCGTCGCGGCCTCGCTGGTCGTCGCCGGCGGTGTTGTTGCGGGCGACTTTAGCGGTCCGGCAGGAGCCGGAGCCGTCTTCCTCCTCAGGGCGGGTCCCTTCGGAGCTGGGCCTTCGGCCGCGGCGTAGCTCCCCAAGCGGCCACCCTGACAAGGCAGCGGGGCGGGGGCTGGTGCCACATGCGGCCGCTTATCCGCGGCTAGGGGCGGCCGGACACGTGGTTCTGGAGGCAGTCTTGCCTCCAGAACGGCCACACGCGCATCAACGAGTTTGCCAACTGCGTTGATGATTTTGGCGAGGGCCTCGTCCGACAAGCCTCCCACCTCTAGCGTCGGGGTCGGCTGAGCCTCTCCAGGGGCCCGCTCCACGGCGCCTGGCGGCTTTGGCGCCGCAGGGGCGCTAGCCGGCGGCAAGCGGTCCGCGGGGAGAGGCGTCAACCTCACCACGGGAACAGGGAGTTTCGCCGCGGTGACCACGCCAGCGTCAGCCGGCGACGCGCGCTTCGCGGCGGCAGGCATCTTCCTCGCCGCGGGGACGGGTGTGACGCTGACGCCATCACCCAACGTCGTCGGCGCCGCAGCGGCCGCTGAGTAGCGGGCCCTGGCCGATGGCGCGGCTGGCGCAGGTGACACGAACAGCACCACCTGCGCCTTGAGGTCGGCCACGTCTATCAACAGCTGGCGGTTTGCCCGACGCATTTCCGCCAGCATGTCGCCCAGGTTCCGGTTTCGGGTCCGCAGGCCTGACATCTCGCCTCAGCGACCGCCGCCGCCCTTTCCATGGCCGAGGTCCCTCGCCCTCTTCGGGAGGCCTGGATCTTGGGTGGAGGCATGTTGGCCACGCTCCCCTCGGTTTCGGCGCTCGAGCTGCCTCCCTTGCTCAGGGGGCGCTTTCGCACCTGCGAGGGGAGGGCCCCCTCCTTCTTAGTCGCGGTCGCCGGCGGCGTCTTTGCTGATAGACGCGCCGACGACCTAGTGGGGCCTTCACCAGCCGACCCGCTGTCCTCTTTGGACGGCCCTGCGGGAATATCACCGCCCTCGTCCATTCTGACGGTAGATCCGCCATCCTCGTCTTCGGACGGCTCTGCGACATCGCTGTCGCCCTCGTCCGTCGACGGCTCTGCTGCGAGTCTACCGTCCTTCTTCTCTTCAGCGGCGGCAGCCTCCCTGCGCGCTCGCCGCTCCTCCAGCCGCCTTTTGTGGCTCAGGCCGTTGCCCCGAGTCTTAGCTTCTCTTAAACCTCTCAGCTTCTCGGCCACGCTGTCGGCCGTCTTGGCGCCCTCGGCCCCTGGGAACTCGAGAATTCGAGGCCCCGTCCGGGCCTTGCGGGTCCTGGCTTCGACGCCTCCAATATCGGAGACGTCTAGCTCCCGCCGGGCCTTCCCCAAGACGGCCTCGTAGCTGAGGCCCTTCTCGGCCGCCTCGGGCAGCACAGTGATCACCACTGCGGCCGTCTTCGGCGACTTGAGCCCCTTGCGTGGTCTCTTCTTCCGTCCGGCTCCTGCCTGAGAAGCGGGAACCTCAGCGGCGCGCTTGGCCTCCACTCTCCTCCTTTGGCCGCGACTCCTTCTGTCGCGTTCGGCTACCTGCCAACCCTGTTCGGGTACGGTAGTCGTGCCAGACGCGGAAGGCCTCGTCGCGGCCTCGCTGGTCGTCGCCGTCGAATATCACCGCCCTCGTCCATTCTGACGGTAGATCCGCCACCCTCGTCTTCGGACGGCTCTGCGACATCGCTGTCGCCCTCGTCCGTCGACGGCTCTGCTGCGAGTCTACCGTCCTTCTTCTCTTCAGCGGCGGCAGCCTCCCTGCGCGCTCGCCGCTCCTCCAGCCGCCTTTTGTGGCTCAGGCCGTTGCCCCGAGTCTTTCTGGGCGACCTCCGCTTTGCTTTTGGGGCCTCCACGATTTGTGCCGGGCCCTCGGCAGACGCCTCAAGTCCAGAGGACGAGGCGTCGTTTTGGTCAGATTTACGTTGGCATGACCGGGCCTTGGGGTGAGAATCGCTATGATCCCCGTCTTTAATTTTATTTAATTTTTGAGTATCCATAACGAATCCCACGAGCATGGGAGATACTATACGTCGACCCGGGCAGAGATCCCTTTACCCGGGCAAGCCTACATTTACCAACCAGGGGGTCAGCCGGTACCCTGGTTGGAGCGTGCTAACGACAGAACAACCCATCTGCCATGCATCTTCTCGCCGCACGCCAGAACTTAAGATTCTGGGTGATTTCCGAGTCCGAATGTTACTTCGAACTCTTTATAGAGGTTGTCTTCCTCGCGGTCCGGGCGGTTAAGCCAAGACCCTCGCTCCTGATACTACGCCTCAAGACAACGTGTCTTGAAGCAAGATATCAGGTTTACGATGTGTGGGCGGTGGCATGTGCCTGCCCAGCCCTCAAATGAATGAGTGACTGAGCCCGTTCCAATATTTCGCGTCCTATAACCTCTACTACGACTGTAGTAGAGTGAGGAGCGAAATCGCGCAGATATTCGTTACGGACGACAGTACAACAGAAGAACTGGGAACCGCCGCCCGCACGCAGGGTACACCGCGTGGAGGTTTCGGGGATAGTACCCCAAGTAATAACAATGTCTGAGTATGTCGTAAAGACACACAATAGAAGTGAAACATTTGCAGTTCATTAAAATGTTTCATTGTAATGTAAATGTTTCACTTCAAACACTTCTGTATGGAACAGATTGTGTTTATAATTTATTCATTTAAATAAAATTATGACAGCGAGAAGGGTTTATGTCTCACTTCTCTAATTCTTTTCAAGTTTGAAGTGAAAATTGTGGTGCGAATATGTGATATAGCAGTCGCTTGGGCATCAGAAGTCCCGGCATTGCATACAATTCAATTATGCTCTACACACATTCTGATTTTTTCCGATTATGATTTTCTCAGATCGATCTGTAAGAATGATACTGACGAGCGTTCGGCACTCACGCACGCACACACGCACGCACGCACGCGCACACACACACACACCACCGTGAACTATTGTAGCACACCCAGATCTCGCTTCGTATCATATTTACGTCTTTAACCCTTAAAGTCGCATGATGTTTCTTGCTAATAAAAACTAGTAAACTGAATTTTAATGGTTTATTAGGCATATAAAAAAGATACAAAAAATATTTTAAAAAATCTTAAGTTTATATTTTTTGGAAAAACCTATGTATAATATACTATACGTTGCCACTTTTGCTCGTAACAAGAAGGAATCGACAACGTATCGCATACTAGACGTTGCGCTATATTAGTGCTTCAAGTGATAAGCCAAAAAACAGTTTCTGCCTTTGACATAGCATAAATGTACTTTGCATTTTGTGCACATTGTACTTGCTTGACCTCCTTTACAATATTTACATCTCTGATACCCCGTTAGCTGAGGCCAATGATCATATTTATCAAACCTCACATCTTCAAGGGGTCTCTCGGTCATTGGTTTCTTTATCTTTCGCCTCTCAGGTACAGATTCAATGTCCTTTACAGCCACAGTTCTATCACGCCTCAGAAGTCCAGCGTAGATTTCGTAACGAAAGTCTTTCAAATGATCTTGCTTCCTTTTCTTATTTATTTGTTTGTCATGTCTACGACGTAAGAGCCAAGCATTATTTACACATATATCTAGAAGCTGGGAAAAAATATTCATGTACCATCTGTGAGATTTTATGCCCGTGCGGTATAATGCTATTAGCATATCTGCCAAATCCACACCTCCCATGTGGCGATTATAATGTTTCACAATTTGTGGACATTCTACATTTACGTGACTTTTTGTCTCTTTGCTGAAACGTTTGATATTCTCAAGGGGAAAAGCGTCAACATAAGAGCTTACTAACCTTACATGCTTATTATCAAACCACTTGACCACACTCAGTTTGTTTTCATTACAGACCACTTGGGTAAAAGCTCCTCTTCCTTTTTTCTGTAACGATTTATCGTCAACCATTTTACACTCTGCATCCTTCAATCTATTTTTCCTAACGGTGCCTAAACTGAATATACCATAGTTTTCTCGTAAGATATATATTAGCTCTAAAGAGGTGAAATAATTATCAAAGTAAACAACACTACATGCTTGTTTTCTTATGGATTTACATAACGCTAAAACAATTTTTCCTCCAACACCCAAAGATTCTTCTTCATCGGTAAATTTTACACCTCTAAACGTATCATCGCCAGCGTAGAGTATGAAATCGTAGATGATTCCAGAAACACCAGCTCGAACCAAATTTTTAAAACCCCACTTACTTGGCTTGTTTGGGTTATACTGACGACGACTGCCCGCTTTTTTACCCTTATATGGTATAACCATCTCATCTATACTGAAAGCATTTTCTTCTTCAATGGATAAACATTGAGACCGAATGCATTCAATTAAGGGTCGCAGTTTATAATACCTGTCAAAAACATCAGCTTGGGTATTATCAGTGAAATGTAAATATCTTCTTAGTTGTTGAAAACGCTTCAAGGACATGACATCTGCAATTTTTGGATATCTAAACGATGCTTTCCAGTAGTCTTTGTAAGAAGGTAAAACTATTATACCCATAAGAATGTTGATGGCCAAAAAATCTAATATTTCCTCTTCTGTAGTTTTGATCGATTTGCCCTTTTCTTGAACGCTGTACAAGTTGGTATTCATCATTATATCGCTCACCAATACTCTGGGGAAAAAACGATAAAAATAGTCTAAGGGTGACCAATCAGTAGGTACTGCATCTTCAAAAGTAGGATTAGATATGTTAGTCTTGTGTTGAAATGACACTTTCTTCCAACGAAAACGTAAGTTTAGTTTTTTTATACAACGTCTTTTTATTGTGTTAATAGTAATAGAAGGCCCAGTACGTTTTTTTTGTCCACGTGTCCTCAAAGGTGTGTCAGGTGCCATAGAAGTAGAAGGTTGAATAGATGACACAGAACTAATGGAAGAAATTGAAGGGATTGCATCATAGTTGCATTGCGTAGAGCTCGGAAATACAGCGTTCAGGATTGGTGTGAGGGGAACTTGAGTAGTTTCAACTTCAACATCAGAAATATTTGATTCTTCCTCGTCCTCTGAAGGGTTGGCTGACGAAACGGAGCTCCCTAGAATGTTCAGCCTTTCAAATGATGATTCTAGTGACGGTGCGGGTGAACTCCCAACTGTTCTCGCTTCATCACCAGTGCTCGATTCATCACTAGCATCAGAATGAGCATTTAGCGCAGGCACCAAAGACAATATTCGTCTGGCTCTTCCATTCATTGTGATCTAAAACAATATGAAGCAAACATGCAAGTCAACTACCACCCAAAAAGCCAAGACGTTATTTCTGCACCCTATATGACTAGTATCGTATCAAAATATCAAACAATTGTTAGTTTCATCACATAACAGCGATTGTGGCGTTGTATAGTATACTATACAAACAAAAAATGTAGCAAATGTTAGCATTTGTAGCATTGTATAGTATACCATACATATACATTAACAAGTCAAAATAATACAAACAGCATACTTTCCAAGTTATTTATACAGCAAAACTATTAGAATAACATTTCACCTTTACATTTTATGCATTTTCAATGCATAATTAGCAATAAAGACACGAAAATAAGCAGAACTCACCTTGATAATAATATCGGGTAGCGACTCGTTCGTTAATTTTCACAACTGATTTAAATTTACCATAGTTTAAAAAAGTATTGTCATATTGACTTAAGAAAAAACGTTCAGAAATTTGATTTATGATGAAATATTACAGATAAAATGGAATGAAAATGGACAATATTTTTTTAAAGTTAGACGTATATTATACTATACAATGTCACTTTAAGGGTTAAGGTGACGTGCGCCATCTATCCGACAATGTAAGTGTATGTAAGTGGCAGCACGATTGGGCCGGATTCCCAATAGGTGCGGGTTCGAATCGTGCTTGTGACATCATTTTTCGCCTCGTTATCGGGTTTTTATAAATAATTAAGAATATTAAATGCTAAATTTCACTAATTTGAATAACTAGAATCTTATACCAATCCTAATGAATAGCATGGTATGAGAGGTCAATGAACTTCAAAATTGTCTCTTTCAACCTTGTCTATTAAAATACAGGGATTTTCTCTGATATTGGTATTGTTGAAGTTCATTTAGGTTTGTAGTAGTAGGGCGTTTGCTCACTGCCACCAAAGGTAGCAAAGACAAGATAAATGTTCGATAGACAGAAATTGAACAATTAATATGATTATTCAGCCTTTTGCTGTCCATTTTTAGACAGAGACAAAAACGACTGCGGGGATAGCGCCATAATCGGCGATCCCATTGTTATATTAGATAATTAAACGTTTCCCAAGAGAACCCTTAAGCTCTGTCATATTTGTGGTGCTATAATAAGAATACAAGCGTGTTTTCATGTATCAGCCAAATCGATTGCAATGGTTGGGTTTTAACAGAAAGTTAAATCATCGTAAAGTGAAATCCCTTATTGGTCCTGAAAGATTCGTTGAAGGGGAATAATTATTTGATTATCATCATCATCCTACTTTTATCGCAATTATATGGGGTCGATGCAATATGTACTCTACTTGTAATGATAGGGTTTCATTGTTGACGGTTTTCTGTGTACAGCCGTGGGTTGATTCGATCGGGGTAGTACCTACCACACTCTCGCAGAAAATCAACGTCTCTGCAGTGACAATGCGCTGTTCCGTAAGTCCAAATTTATGGGTTGGGTTCTGTTGGTAGTCAGCGGTCTAGCTATACACCTGGTATTGCAAAGACCCATGAATAGCAGTAACACTGCTACTATAAGCAATAAAAAGCTTTACATACATACATACATATCATCACACCATAGCTCCCGCTCCTAGTGCGGCACGATCGCCCGCCGCAAGCCAGGAGTTGATAATGGACACGGCCCATTAATGGCTGCCCAGTCCACTCACCTCCTGCAGGCCAACACCAACCACTCCGCCGGTGCGCAGGATCTCCTCCTGCAATCCATGGCGGAGTGGTCGATCGCTGCAGCCGTAGTCGCGGAACCGTACATCGTGCCTGATCGCCCCAATTGGGTGGTCAGCCGGAACGGAACCGCGGCAATCGTCACCTCCACGCAGCGGCACTTCCCGTCCTTATCCCTCTTGGATAGGGGCGAGGCATTTGTCGCGGCGGATTGGGGAGGGGTCACACTGTACAGCGTTTACCTCTCCCCTAACAGGAGAATGGGCGATTTTGGGGCCTCCCTCACCACCTTGGAGGCTTCGATACGGCGACTGGCACCGGGCCTCGTCCTGGTCCTGGGGGACTTCAACGCCAAATCCACGGCGTGGGGGTCCCCGATGACGGACGATCGCGGGCGGGCGATCGTGGAGTGGGCGGCGTCACTGGGCCTCTGTGTCCTAAACAGAGGCTCAGTGAACACGTGTGTGCGACATCAGGGTGGGTCGATAGTGGACTTGTCGTTCGCTAGCCCCGCTGTCGCACCACGAGTGAGGAACTGGCGTGTCCTGGAGGAGGCGGAGACCCTGTCGGATCACCGTTACATA
This sequence comes from Lymantria monacha, assembly GCA_905163515.2. NCBI lineage: Eukaryota > Metazoa > Arthropoda > Insecta > Lepidoptera > Erebidae > Lymantria > Lymantria monacha. The sequence continues at coordinate 15,292,499 of LR991104.1, read as the reverse complement.
CGGATTGAGGTCTCCCCTCTCCGGGACCCCAGCAGGGGTCACAGGGCGGACCGAGCTCCCGCATTTCCGCGGTGGGCTGTGGGGTGGCTGGATAGGGACCTACTGGTGGAGGCGGCCATCGTGAACACGTGGCTGTCCTCACCAGCCCCAGCGGACGGAGTGGACGTTGAGGCTGTCCGCATCCGCAGTGCGTTAACGCAGGTCTGCGATGCGGCCATGCCCAGGGTGCGGCGTCTACCTCCGAGGCAGGGGGTCTACTGGTGGTCCCCAAGACTGGCGGACCTTCGTGCGGCGTGCATTAGTGCCCGAAGGTCCTACACCCGCAGGCGGCAGCGTCGCCGCGATGTTGAGCGGGAGGGCCAGCTGTACGAGGCGTACCGCAGTGCGCGTACCGCCTTTCGGCTGGCCATCCGGTCCGCCAAGGACGTGAGTGGGCAGGAGATGCTGGACGGTCTCGACCGTGACCCCTGGGGTCGCCCGTATCGCGCGTCGCTGAATAAGCTTCGCGCGCAGGGCCTCCCCCTCACCGAGACCCTCCAGCCCGACCTCCTTCGTAGAGTGGTCGAGGAGCTGTTCCCGCGGCAGTCGGAGCACACGCCCCCGGTCATGGCTTCGCCAGATCATGACCGGGAGGCCATCGAGAGTGTTCCACCCGTGACGGAGTCAGAAGTGGGGGCAGCCGTGGCGAAGATTCGTTCCGCCACCACGGCCCCCGGCCCGGACGGAATCCCAGTCCGGGTGTTGACGTTGCTCCTCGAGCATCTCAAACTCGCCTCAGGCGACTGTTCAACGCCTGTCTGACGTCTGGACGGTTCCCTGAGTGCTGGAAGGAAGGGAGGTTGGTTCTCCTGCCAAAGCCGGGACGGCCCCCGGATTCGCCGTCGGCCTACAGGCCCATTGTGCTTCTGGACGATGTGGGTAAGCTGCTGGAGCGTGTCCTCGCTGCCCGCATCGTCCAGCACCTGGAAGAGGTGGGGCCCGATCTGTCGAACGCTCAATTTGGGTTTCGAAGGGGGGCGTTCGACCATCGGGGCCCTGCTACGCCTGAGGCAGACGGCCGCGGAGGCTGTCGCCGGCAAAGGAGTGCTGTTGGCGGTGTCGTTGGACATCGCCAACGCCTTCAATAGTCTGCCATTCAGCTGCATCAGGGAGGCGCTCCGGTTCCACGGAGTGCCCCTGTACCTCAGGCGGCTGGTGGCAGACTATTTGGAGGGGCGCAGTGTGCTCTACGCGAGCCCCGCAGGGGACATTGTGCGGACGCCCATGTCGTGCGGTGTTCCGCAGGGGTCGGTTCTGGGGCCGACTCTGTGGGACATCGCTTACGACTGGGCGTTGAGAGGGAGTCTCCCCCCCGAGCTGAGCGTTATTTGCTATGCTGACGACACGCTCGTCATAGCCCGGGGCAGGACACTCGAAGAGGCGGCGAGCCTGGCCACTCTCGGCACCGAGGAGATGGTCAGGCGAATCGAGGCGCTGGGGCTCAGGGTGGCCCTAAACAAGACGGAGGCCCTTTTATTCCATGGGCCCCGTGTGAGGCTGCCCATCGGCGCTTCGTTAGTCGTCAACTCCATCCACATCAGTATCCAGGCCCATATGAGGTACTTGGGTCTGGTGCTCGACGGGCGATGGTGGTTCCGGGAGCATTTTCCCTCCTCGCACTTGCTCCCCGGCTGGTCGGCGCGGCGTCCGCCCTTTCTCGGCTCATGCCGACGGCTGTATGTGGGGGTGATCCGCTCAATGGCCATGTACGGTGCACCCGTGTGGGCGAGGGCTCTGAACGCCCAACTCAGGGCGGTTCTGTGGAGGCCACAGAGAGTCATGGCGGTCAGAGCCATTCGCGGGTACCGCACGGTGTCGACAGAGGCGGCGTGCCTATTGGCCGGGACACCCCCGTGGGAGGTAGAGGCGGAGATGCTCTCCGACCTCTACCGGCGGGTTACCTCAATGCGCGAAGAGGGTGGCTCCCCATCGTTCAACGAGATAGCCACCTGCTGCGAGGACGCCCGCCGAGAAGTCATCGCCCGTTGGGCTACGCGGCTGGAGAGGCCTAGATACGGCGTTATTACCGTTGAGGCCCTCCGGCCCGTACTGATGGAGTGGATGGAGCGGCGGCACGGAGTCCTCTCTTTCCGGTTGGTGCAGGTCTTGTCGGGGCATGGTTGCTTCGGCAAGTACCTGCACACGGTCGTGCGGAGGGAGTGGACTCCGTCCTGCCACCATTGCAGTAGCGACGAGGACACGGCGCAACATACGCTAGAGGTATGTTCGGGCTGGGACGGGCAGCGCCGTGACCTCGTCGCTGTCATCGGTGCCGACCTGACGCTGCCGGCTGTTGCACGAGCGATGGTCGACAGCGTCAGGAATTGGGACGCGGTCACCGCCTTCTGCGAGGCTGTCATCTCGCAGAAGGAGGCGGCGGAACGGGCCCGGGAGGATTCCCGTGACCCGGGCCGCCGCCCGCGGCCGGGCGGCCCAGGCGCGAATACCTGCGCCTGATGCCGCCCTAACCGAGGCTTCGGGTGATTGGACCGGGGAATTGTCCGGTCACCCGACGTGAGACCACCGCGTGAGGACGACGCCTCGACGGCGAAAGCTGTCGGGGCGTCGACAGGAGAGGAGCCCAAGAGGGCATACCGCCGAGCGGGCCACCGAAGACAAAGATCGGGTACCGGTGGCCCGCTCGTACGGCGAAGAAGAGGTGCTTGCAGGTTGGGTCAATGGGGTTGCGCGCCGCCTCTTCCGTCACCCCGGACCGATTTGGCGGGGTGCGACGTCCATAGCCCACCGCAAAAAAAAAAAAAAAAAAGAGAGAGAACAAAGTGCCAGAGAACTCTATCCTTGCATACTTCACTCGGTTCCTCAACATTCATAATTCTCTACATACACGCTCGCCGGTTTCGGAGACTCTTGACTCCACCTTCCTTCAGTACGTGACCAATCTGCTCTAGGTAGGTTAGTGTCAGTCTCCCTTGGTACCTACATCCTTTCACTTTCGCATTGTATATCTTCTTAACCAGACGTTCGTTCGGAAATTTTTTTCCACATGTCCGAAACATCGGAGCATTCCCTTTCGCATCTTTACACCAATACTCTCTTTCATATCTACTTGCTCTCTTACGTCGTCGTTACGAATACGATCGGTCAGCCTAGATAGGTTTGTGGAGTTTCACAGATTTTCCGTAGAGATAGCATTTCACACTTAAAAAACTTTCATCTTTCACATAAAAAGCTTTCATCAACATATTGGGTTACTCAAATTACTGAAATTTAGCATTTAATATGCTTAATTATTTATAAAAACCCGATTACAAAGCGAAACTGATGTCACAAGTGGGTTCGAACCCACACCTATTGGGAATCCGGCCCTATCGTGCTGCCACTTACACCACCGTGAATTATTGTAGAACATTCAAACCTCGCTTCGTATCATATTTACGTCTTTAAGGAGACGTGTGCCATCTACCCGGCAATGTTTACACATTGTATGGGCTTAATACTTCAAACTTTGCAGTTAGAATTGTATTAATACAATTCTAGCTGCACTAGTTCACGGTGGTGTAAGTGGTAGCACGATTGGGCCGGATTTCCAATAGGTGTGGGTTCGAACCCCACTTGTGACATTATATTTCGCTTCGTCCGGCCGTCTGCTTAACGTCAATGCTCTTTGAGAATTTAATTGTTGATCAGACAGCATGAGATGGAGTGATCCCAGGTCAATGCTCTTAGTCGTCTTTTACGATACCCATGAGTAAGTGCTGATAGTATTCGTAGCTCTTACCGCACAATGTATATTTCAGTTTAACTAAAATTAAATAAAGAAAATTACCCGTATAATACTTCTTTTGGTGTCTGGATAATATATATAATTAACATTAAACTTTGTATGTGGTCGCTCATAATCAAAACAACTGAAAAAAAAACGACAATAATTACTAATTAATTGACGTGAGGTATCTCAGTCTTACCGTGCGTCAAGCAATTAAAAATTAAATACGCAAAAATGTTAAAAATAATCTTATTTCAAATATATATAGTATAGAATAGATAAGGATCGTACCTATACCATGTGACCGATTTTTTACTAAAATATTTTGTTTAAGTAAACCACTGTTCAATTTAACGCTCCTCGCATCGCTCAATGCCGTGGCATCCACATGGGACACGTGTAAAATTGTGCTGCTCTTCAGCAGCAACTCGTGGCGTCACTGAAGATTTTAATACGTTTGTTCTTTTCGCTGACCGGCCCACATTAAACTACCACCCTCGCTGACAGCGGTGTGTTCCAAATGAATTGAAATGTGTAAATTGAGCTTGAAGATAATTTAGCTGGATTATGTGACAAAAATCTTAAGCCTCTGAATCGCCTTTATGACTAACCGTGATGTTTTGGAAGACCTACTCCATTCTTAAATGGGTCACGTATATAGGTTACGTTCCCTAAAAGGATATTATCTTAATATATGTATATAAATTACGCGTCACGTTATTTGTCCGCGATGGACTCCTAAAGTACTTAACCGATTTTAATCAAATTTGCACAGCCTGTGTAGTTTGATCCAACTTAAAATATAGGATAGCTTGCATCTCAATTTACAGGCGCAATATTATTTTATTGCAAATTATTTGTCTATTATTTGACAGTCACAATTATCTGTTATCTCCAAACGATTCTAACAGATGGCGGTATCTGTTGACGGGATTGAGTAAGTATTTAATAGATCGCACTATGTTAAATGTACTAACCTTTCATAAAAACTACAATTTATTAGCATAACCACTACGTGTAACACGTGCTGAGGCCAACTGAGCCACGGCAACGCGTGGCCGAGTCTGCTAGTTGTATATAAATTTAACCATGGCATAACAAAAAAATTTAGTAAAAGTAGGCAAACATTTGTACTTGATGGGCTCGAGCCTCCTCTATAATAGGAGTTAAACTGACCTACTATATATTATCATCATCACAACATCACAGAGGACAGAAACATCTACAAATTCTTCAACCACTTTTTCACCAACAACAAGACCACCAGCGCCAAGAAGAAACCCTAAAAGACATGTTGTCGCTCAACATCTATGACACATTAATTGCGCTCTTCAAGCTTTATCCAATTGTAATAAAGCCACTTCAAGAACATTAATTTTATAAACAAACCACCATAACAATTAAATTAAATATAAAAAGAGCACGGACAAAAAGTCTGTGGTATAACATACTCATAATAAAAAAAAAAAAAAAAAACTGACCTACTATATTACGCTGGTCAGACGTGTTGGTATAGGATTTAATTGCGAGTTTTCCTTCTCTTGCCTGTGCAAGCAACATCAATATGGTATATGCGTTTTATATCCTTTAGTCGTCTCTTACGATCACCCACGGGTAAGATAAGGTGGTGAATTGTATTCTTATTCCGTCACTACAGGGACAACACAAACAGTACAACCACTATATTCCAACCGGAATATTATTTCTCCGGAATGAAGAAAAATTGAACTCTAAATTTCGTCAAATTTTACGTGCCTTGCGAAGCAAGCAAATGGTTTTTAATATTATAATTACTTACTTAATAACTGAGGCTTTGGATTGCTGAATTATAATATCGAATGGTTCATTTTCTTTTGCCCTTATAATATCATATGTAATCGATACGCTCTTATTATCATCTTCAGTGAACTTCAATTCTATGCGTTGTGGTTTTTCAACTGAAATTATAACATTTACTTTATTTAGTCTGTTAACGTTATTATAAACTGTAATACATTATGTAAGACAGAGTTATCGTCGTTTAAATAGAAAAGGTAGGCTAATCAAAAATACCAAATTTATTTATTTATTTATTTATTGCAGTTTAAATGAATCTGTAAATTATTTATTACAGCACCAAGACAGATATAAAAATTTTCACCAATCAATGTTACGAAATCTTGCGATAAATGAATTTCATGCGTGGGAGTCGAACCCACACTTATTAGAAATCCGTTACAATCATCAGTTCGTTTTTCGCTCGTAAACAAATGTTTATAAATAACCTAGCACGTTAAATACTAAATTTCAGTAATTTGAATTAAAATGGCGTTGTAACATAAAATAATTTGGAAAATCCTTATAATTTTTGTATTATTTATTATTAGTCAATGTCATAAATGAAAATGCAAGAAAAAAATACTTTTGAAATTTCGTGCCATGCTCGACGTAATTCTTGTAAAGATGTTATATGCATATTATATATCTCTTAGATATCTTTTAACATATACAGGCAAGAGTTAAAGGGGAGGGGGATGTTAAATTGTATTCTTACTCTGTTCCTCAAATAAAAGTCACCAAGTATTACTATTTTTCATTACATAGAAGGGTTAGTGTTTAACAATTAGGGACTCGCGCCTTAATTTGTAACACCCATACTCGCTACTGGGCGCGCTGGACCCAGTATAATATTATGTTTTTTTTAAATATACTTAATAAAAGTGAAAATTACTTTATTTCAGGGTTAATATGATAATAAACAAAAACAATAGTGCATCAAATACTTATATTTATTGTACTTTCTTAAACGACCAGTTATTACAAAAATTTAAGATTTTTTTGTCATTATTTTATGACAAGATTAAGGTTCATAGTGAAAACTTCTTAATTTAATTATTTTAAACAATACTTTTATATTTTTCTTAAACTGCTATAATGTACCTACTTATAATAATTAACAATTGAAAATTAAAAAAAAATAGAACGTACAAAAATCAACTTTGAAAATCAATAAAATTAAATATCTTTCTTTGGGATAAAATAATACTTCAACATTACTTAGTTATTTTCTATGTCCGATTTAGTTATAACAATTTGAACAAACTTGTTTCGTGTGTTCTCCACAAATAGCTATATTGCATTTAACACAAAAGTTTTGGTTTTTCGATCCTTTTTCCAGTTACAAAGACCGCAACGCATTTTTCGTCCACCCATTGGCGGGAGTGGATTGGATGCCGTAGTAGGTTCGTTTTCAGGAATTATGTTTCAGATACGGTTTTTGATATGCTGTGGAATGTTCGTGATAGAAATTCTATCACGAAGGTGGGATTCAATCAGAGAAATAGCCAACGTTTTGATAAAATCTCTTCGCGTGAAGTTATCAGAAGGTAAATTAACCTTCTGAATAATGTAAGCGTTTAGTCCGCCAATATTCAATAATCCAAAGAATATATATAGTGGCCATCTTTGAGTTTGTCTTGACACAGAATATGTACTAGTCATCTGATCGACTATATCGACTCCACATTTCAGAGTATTGTAATCGGTTATTATTTCCGGTTTCCTTTTTTCACCGGTTTCTACATCTATTTTGGCGTCATGATGCATAGTAGATGCTAAAAGAACTACTTTGCCACCAGGCCCGGCAAGTTCACGTATAATATTATGACTTCGTGTCCTTACGTTTCTTGTCGGTTCTTCAATGCTCCATATCGTAGAGTTATCTTCACCTTTATAATACCCATTTCGTAAAATTGACAATGGAACACAATCTAAATCCTTACGACATAGATCAGATGCTGGTCGACAGATGACTTGGCTTGGCTGTGAGGTTATTTCAAGTTGCGATTGTATATTTACCTCGTCATCGTCGCCTTCTTGTTCAGAATCCGATTGATGTGCATCTATTTCTAAGTAGTCTTCAGTCTCAGAACAGTCTTCGTTCTCTATTTCTTCATTAATATATTCTTCTATTTCCTCAAGTCTTTTGAGACTATTGGTAGCCATTTTCTATGCAATAAACAAAAAACAGGTTAATAAATAGTAAAAACATGATAAAAAACGACTAACGTATTTAGTCGCTACCGGGTCCAGCGGACCCATACGCACCTTTTACGTCCGTAGCAGTCACACGCAGCGCAATAACTAACAAATTCGACTAACATTCGCAGTATTACACTGTCCTTGAAAGGTACTAAGAGTGGCAGCGTCGCAAACTTTAAAACTTAAAAGTTATTACTCATGCATTGAAGGACTGGGTCCGTAGGACCCATTAGCGAGTCCTTAAGTGTTAAGATACTACCGTGCCAAATGCCACGGTTTTGATTTTCACACGTTACAATACTTGTGCGTTCCACAAATCGTTATCCTAAATCTATTGTAATAAATTCGTAAAACTGCATTCAATTTTTGCGTGATGCGTGTACAAACGTACAGACAGACAGATAAATTTTCTAAAATCTTCGTTTTGGTTTCTGTTGATTTAATAAAGGACTCTTCATATTAGTTTATCTTCAATAATAGTATATTATTATGCTTTTCTTCTATTTATGTTTTAAGTAAAGCACATGCTATGGCGATGGAGAGGGAACGCGGTGGGTTATGGGGACTCACGCCACCTTTCCGTCCCGCGGATGGAATGGGCGGGTGCGTCGAAACCACAGCTTACCAAATAAAACTATTTTGATGGATATTATTTCCTGACATTGCGAACACTTTACACCGTTCATGGTCAAGGGAACATTGTCCTATTGTGACCATGAACGCTTCATATAATATAGTTTTATTTTAAATACATATAAATTGGTATGATGATACTAGTGTTAAGGAAATTTGACCGGCTAATCATAGCCGGTGACCATGTTATCAAATATTGCTGTCAATTTTCAAGCTATTGTATTGTGAAAAGGAAAAATAGGTGAAATATCAATTGTTTTTTGATGAAGGTAAACTTTTATAAGCGCACTGTGCATTTTGTGGTTAAATAAGTCTGCGCGCGCGTATTTGCCCCACAGAATAAGTAAAGATGCTACGCATACGGTATACCCACTTGGGAGTTGTTTTTGTGTGTGTGCGGCGTGTGTTGGCACCTCGCATTTGGTTTGGCATCGACTTCAAACCTATTAATAGGTAGCACATACAAATAATAGTCATCATCTCAGCTCATATATGTCCCACTGTTGGGCTCGAGCCTCCTCCATTATGGGAGGGAAATTGATCTACTATACTACGCTGGTCAAACGTGTTGGTATAGGGTTTTGCTTCTAGTTTTCCTTCTCTTGCATAGATGTTATATGCATTTTGATATCCCTTATTCGTCTCGTACGATCACCCACGGGTATGAAATGGAGTAGTGAATTGTATTCTTACTCCGTCACCACACGGAAAACAAATAATAGTATTATATTATTAATATTAAAGGTATTAAATTTGCATAAGAGGTGTTTTAAATTAAATCTTTATTAAGTTATTATATACTAGCGACCCGCCCTCGCTTCGCTTCGATTACGTCAGTTCAATTGTGTAGTTTAGTTTCGCTACATAGAATTCTTTAAAATCCTACTTCATCTGACCTTCGCAGAGCAGAAAGAACGCCCACACTAAATTCCAAGTAGTAGGAGCTATATTTAAAAAAGTAATTTTAATACCCCAGCAACTCTTCTTGCGGGTGGAATTTCATGAAATCCGTTCTTAGCTGATCTCTACTCGGCGTCTGGAATATTCCTACCAAATTTGAAGTCTGTAGACCTTATGGTTCCAGAGATACCGTGATGAGTCAATACATAGGTGGAAATGTCTTATATATATATATATATATATATAGATATAGATATACATATACATACACATATACATGTACATGTACATATATATATATATATAGATATATATATACATATATATATATATATATATAGATATATATATATATATATATATATATATATATATATATATATATATATATATATATAGGGAGTATTAGAGAATGGAACAGCTGGGCAGAAGGATGGTGGGTAATGATGGTAGGAAACCATAACAAAAATTTCAAGGGAAAATCTCGATTCCTTAATGAATTAGAAACATTTGAAGTTTGCAATTTTGTCATAAATTTTTCGTGTGAAACTGATTGAAATGTATCAAGTAAATGATATCTAATCCTCAACATATTCATACTTTGTTAAATACATATTAGAACTTCAGTAAATTAATGATAACGTTTCAATAAAAAACTCAATCTCCGCCTTTACGACATTGCGAACATCTGACTGGTGAATGACCTATTTCAATAGCGATGGTCTGTAACAGAAATGCCTACAAACAGTTTTAAAGAAATGCCGACATCCAGGGATGTAGTAAGGAAAAAGAAATAAAATTAAAAAATTACCTTCTGATGTAGGCAAATATTTTTGAACTTAAAAAAAAATTATTAAAACAGTAGGTTTGTATCGGCAATGTAATTCGTCTCTGTATACTTTAGGCTATTAAAATATGTCAAAGGTGCCGCAAAGACTTGCCGCCATATGTCCGTCCCGTTCTGCCTACTTTGTCGCTCACTCTTGCAAAATAAAGCTCCGCTTACACTGGTCATACACCGAACAACAAGCGAATAGTCTAATTCTTGTATATAACGATTCTCATCACGCGACCTTATTATTAATAAAATGATTCCCTGGTCGCCGGTTCCTTTAATCCTTCAGTTTCATTATTAGATAAATTCCTAATGCACAATATAATGTTTTGCAATTGTCACTTTAATTTTTAGCTAGTTTTCGTAGTAAATTAGATTGATGGCAAACTGAATGGATCGGATGGGGTGTGAATTTAACATATACATTCACGCCCCATCCGATTCAACCAAGATGCCGGAGGGAACAGTGAGTGACCCCATAACCTCCCAGCACGTACCAGTCAGCGGTACCCGGTTCGTGTCATCGGTGACCCGTCCGATTGGTTACCCTTTCGAGTACTATCTAAAGTTGACGCTCCGGCATTACCCTATTGAGGCGTCGGCATGATAATTACATTCACAATACGATTTTGAGTAGTAAACAGACATAAGAAGTAACGAACATATATTCATTAACGATTAATTTTAACTAATATGAGCTTACCTTTATAAAGAAATTTGTAGGTTAAAAATTGAATTATTATTGTTTTATAATTTATATTAGTTTACCCCGGGTGTTCGGTCAAAGGACACGTACGAACGATTATCATCTCCTTAGACTTTCTTCGTGTAATAAAGATGTTCTCGGATGGATCTTTTAAAGTGTTTAGTAATATAGCGTGAGCGTTTGGTATTCCATGCACTCGCGGTGATCAAATGGTGTTTGTATTTTGCCTTGGCATGATGTGTAGCTTATGTGTTTCATATCAAAAAAAAATGTGAATTCGAAATAAATTTTAATATCAAAATTATAATGTTAAAACCCTACATTATCTGGATATGCCGTATATCAATATTGGATATTTACCACTATGCCAACTTTCACAAAAAGGATAGTTCATCTTATTTATTAAAAATAAGTAGGTGTTACTACTCCCCGTGTAGCTATGGGATAGTATACAATTGTCGTTGCCCCTTACTTACCCGTGGAAGTCGTAAAAATCGGCTAAGTGTCTCACCAGGAGAGTGGGCAACGTCTCTCTTCTGGGAATCGTATAACTCCTCACTGCGATCGCCAACTCGCCTGCCAAGCGAGGATTGTACCGTATTGACACAAATCACATTCGTGAGGGCTACGTTCAGAAGTGGACGGTGAAAGACTGAAAGATGGTGATAATGATAAAGTAGAAAATTAAATAACATTATTCTTTTTTCCCTACAGAAGCCTATATTAAACTATAACTCGAACAAATACATTTTAGGTATGTACCTATTCATACCGGCTCGTGACAAGGTAGGTAGACATAAATGACGTCACAATTTAAGGCGAAGTCCTACAAAGCCATATTTTTGAAATCGCTATAACTACTATGTTTTACTGTTTTTTGTATAATACATATATATTCTAAATATGATCTACGACTATGATACTACAGCATGTTCAAAGGATGGTCACATAACCTGATACATCCTGTATATATATATATATATATATATATATATATATATATATATATATATATATATATCATCATCATGTCAGCCCATCGCCGTCCACTGCTGGACATAGGCCTCCCTCATGGTATGCCACAGAGTGCGGTTCTGTGCCGTCTGCATCCATCGACGCCCAGCAATTTTAACTAGATCGTCTGTCCACCTAGTGGGGGGGCGTCCTACACTGCGTCGTCCGGTACGTGGTCGCCACTCTAGAACCTTTTTTCCCCAGCGGTTGTCGGTTCTTCGAGCGATGTGGCCAGCCCATTGCCACTTCAGCGTGCTAATTCTTCGTGCTATGTCGGTTATATATATATATATATATATATATATATATATATATATATATATATATATATATATATATATATATATATATATATATATATATACATCCCCAAAGTGATGTTGCGTCATACATGGCGCTTTTTACCGATGATGTTGCATCCAACTCACTTGTTGCATCATTTATACGGACGCACGATTGTCCAGCTCTCAAATTCAGCCAGAGGCAGCCAAATGGTTGATACAACGCATGGGTGAAATATTGGCGTGGACTCCATTTTGTCACTGGGGTGATTTTTGCCGTATTTTTTAGTTCTGCACTATACCGCGCAAGTTCGGGAGGCCGCCTCAGCGCGGCGTATATTATTGGCGTATATTCACTATTTTGGTCACAGACATTATGTCGATAATGTTGCTTCTGTATATAAATTAAAAAGTTTTTATCGATTTTAATTAGTAGTTTAATTGCGTCACACAAAATGGCATCGTGCAAAGGCCATCGCGGGGATTACAGGAGTGAGGGGGCGGAGTTAGCAAAAAAAATTCAATACTGCGTGATTGTCGTTATTTGCTTTTTTTAATTTTTTTATGGTCTATATTAATAAGCGTATATTCGATGTTTTTTTTACATAGATCATGTCGATAATGTTGCTTCTGTATAGAAATTAATAAGTTTTTATCAATTTTAATTAGTGATTTAACTGTGTGACGCACACAAAATACTAATGCAGGAATAAACATGATGTCGTCTATTGATCCAGCGATATAGATGTGGGCCAACAGCCTCCACTGTTTGTCTTCCTGTTACGGAGGATTCTATCTACCTTTCATCGCTGAATCAAGGTTCCCCAGGCCGTCACCATCACTCTGTCCAGTTCTCTGTCAGAGATCTGCGCACTCTAGGCTCGCGCCGTGGCACGAAGCCGGTAGGCGTCTACCTGGACCTCCGCTTCAAGCTCCCAGAGCGGATCACCTGGTGGTGGCCTGCGAGCCCTATTTTGTCCTTCACTCACCCAATTGGGTGGGAGACAATAACGAAGATGTGGCTGTTCTGTCCAGAGGATGTTCCGGCCCTCCCCTCTCTGCACTGGAGAGGGCAATGGTTATGTTGTGGTAGGGTGGCGAGACTTCGCTATCATCGGTATCTATTTCTCTGGCCATTGGTCAACTCGACCTGGAAATGGCTCGGTCTGCCATAGCACAGCGTTGGGGCAGGACGGGACAGTTATTCACAGATATAGAGGGGCTTGCACGTCAAATGAGAAGTGCTCTTGAGGCAATCTGCGATACGGCGACGCCAAGGGCTCGGTGGAGGCCGCTGCGCCGTCAGATGTACTGGTGGTCACCTGAGATTGCGAATCTTCGGTGGCTTCTAACCGGGCGCGGCGTGCCTACGTTCGATATCGTCAGAGAGTTGACCGGGACGACGTCCTTGAGGGTCAGCTGCGAGAAGAATACAAGACGAGGAAGAAGACTTTGCAGCTGGCCATCAGCCAGGCGAAGGAGAGGGCTCGTGAGGAGCTACGTGCAGGCCTCGACCGGGACCTGTGGGGGCGCCCATATCAACGGGCGCGGAACAAACTGGGTGCCTGTGGCGCTCCCATCATCGAATTTGATGGACTCGGGTTTCCTGTCGGGGATAATGGGGGAGCTGTTCTCGCGTTCTATGGGACATGTTCCCCCTCGAATGGTTCCTCGGTCGGTGATGGAGGTGGAGACCACAATTCCACCCATCACCGACCGAGAAATGGAAGTGGCCCTTTCGCAACTTCACGGGAAAAGGAAAGCGCCTGGCCCGGACGGCGTCCCGGGGCTTGTGCTCGGTATCGCCGCAGAATACCTCAAGAGTGAACTCCGGGAACTGCTCAACATTTGTTTGAGGTCCGGGCAAAATTTTTCGGGAAGATGCTTGTGGACCGTCTCGTACAGCACCTCGAGAAAGTCGGGCCGGGACTGTCCGGATGTCAATACGGCCAGGGGCGGCCGGTCAACAATCGATGCATTGGCCGCCCTGAAGTCTCTGGCCACCGAAGCGGTGGCCCAAAAGGAGGTTCTTCTGGCGGTCTCGCTCGACATCAAGAACGCCTTCAACAATCTTTCATAGGAAACATTGAAGGAGGCATTTCGGTGGCATGGAGTGCCTCCGTATCTCCGAAGGCTGTTAGAGGCGTACCTCGAGGAAAGGCTCTCTTCGCATACGTCGCCATCGGGTGGAGTGCGGCGTCCCACAGGGCTCGGTCCTCGGTCCGGCTCTGTGGAACGTCGGATTCGACTGGCTCCTACGGGGTCGGCTTTTCCCCGGGATGGAGTTCATCTACTATGCGGATGATACCCTCGTCACGGCGAGGAGGCCCGACTTCCGGGGAGCTGTCCGATTGGCAGAGGAGTGAGTTGCGCTCGTCGTGGGCCGGATCGGCATGTTGGGCCTGAGGGTCTCAGCGGAGAAAACCGAGGCCCTCCTATTTCATGGCCCGAATCGAGGTCCTCCCCGAGGAGCACACATCGGTGTGTCTGGGGTTGCCGTGCCAGTGCGGGCTCAGATGTGCTATCTGGGCCTGCACCTTGATGTAGCCTTGATGTGTCTAGATGGAATTTCGGGCCACACTTTGCCCAGCTCGTCCCAAGGCTCGTCAAGACGGCCGCGCTGTTGGGTAGGCTTCTGCCAAACACTGGCGGTCCCGGGTCGTCCTGCCGGCGTTTATACGCCAGAGTCGTGGGCTCCATGGCGCTGTACGGAGCCCCTATTTGGGCTGATTCCCTCACCACCCGCAACAGAGCCCTTTTGCGAAGACCGCAGAGAGTCATGGCGGTGAGAGCTATTAGGGGCTACCGTACGGTTTCCTGGACCGCGGCGACGTTGTTAGCGGACGACCCACCTTAATCGTTAGTGGCTGAGGCTTTGGCGGAGGCTTAGCGAATCCGCGTTGCGACGCGGGCAAGACCTTTATGCCACGTCTTTACTTATCTTGAGATTAGCTTAATCAAATCAACATTTATCAGTAAACTAAATCGTCACATTCAATAGTGCGATGACCACACCATTAAATATTTCTTCTAGGTAATTTTGTGATTATTTCTTCTGACATTAATTTTATATCCTAGTTTTATTGTTGTTAACATAAACTGGAAGAGTTTGTTTGTTTTAAGCACTGATATCAAGAAGGATAAACTGCACTAAATTATATAAAATAAATTAGTTTTGGTGTGCACTACCAAAGTGGCGTATACGAGATCTGTTTAAAAAGTATCACAAATTATATAATGTATTAGCTTTTGCCCGCGACTTCGTCCACGCAGAAGTCATCTCTGACAGAGTTAAATAGAAAAAGCAATGCAAGGTGTTGAAGGTTTATCGCTAGGATAATAATCAACAGCGTCAGAAACTGGGATGCGTTGAGGTGTTGATTCTGCGAGTTAGTTGTCTAACGGAATTAGGCAATAGGGTGGGTCCGAGAGAAAATACTCTACGTTGACACGCTCTACAGTCGGTGCTTTGGGCGGCGCAAGCATGAGTACCTGTATTTAGGTTCACTGCATGAGGGCTTTGACTCGAGATGATACTCGGTTGCGATGGTCCGCCCGCACAACGTAGATGTACGTGTACGGCGCGCGTGTGTCTATATACCATTTTTTTTATTTATTTTTTTTTGCGGTGGGCTATGGACGTCGCACCCCGCCAAATCGGTCCGGGGTGACGGAAGAGGCGGCGCGCAACCCCATTGACCCACCCTGCAAGCACCTCTTCTTCGCCGTGCGAGCGGGCCACCGGTACTGTGTCTATATACCATAGCCGGTCACTAAAGAAAAAGGTGGTTCAAAGTTCTATTAATTCTACAAATTATATTGCCATTAATATACTATTTACGGTATGACCATGGGATAAAAATATAGTTATCGCCACCCTTTATTTGACTGTTTTGTTTCACCAGCAGAGTTGCGACCTCGTTAGATATGATTTATTATTTGAGTTATAGAGTGAACATTTTTGAAGCTAAACTTAACCTGTATCTTAAACTATTAGGCAGAACCTATTGTCGTCTACTATGTGTATCGTGTGAGCTCTCACGCTGGAACTGGTCGCCACAACGGCACTGGTGCGGGGTTGATGGAGAGGGAGAGAGAAACACGTGTTTATTTATTTTTACCGAAGAATATTTGTACGTAATTTGAAAAGAATCGATAAAGAAATTTTCTCCCCATACACACTTTGCCGCTTTGTTACACCCCCTTAAGGGCGGAGTTCATAAAATCCTTTCATATTGAATCTCCATGTCATAAATAAAAAAGTGCTTCAAAATTTAATGTTTCTAGCTTTAATAGTTTCGGCTTGGCTACCGCCAAACGTTTGAACGACTCATTACCATGAGTCGTTCAACCCGCTTCACAGGCCTAATTTACACAACCAGAGGGTGAAAATTGACAAATGCCGGATATTACCCTAGAATATTTTATTCGACTCGTAATTTGAAAAGAATCAATAAAGATTTTTTTCTCTTCATACAAACTTTGCCACTCTGTTCCACCCCTTAGAGGTATAATTTCGTAAAATCCTTTCTCAGTAAATCTCTACGTCATAGAAAGAAACCACTGTCAAAATTTCAAGTTGCCAGCTTCAATAATATCCGGCTTGGCGCTAATGATTTAATGAGTCGTCTAACCCGCTATGCAGGCCTAATTTACACGCCCAGAGGGTGAAAATCAACAAATGCTGAAACACGTATTTATTTATTTTTACTGAAGATAATTTATACGTAATTTGAAAAAAATCAATAAAGATATTTTTCTCTGAACATTTTTTAAATTGACATAACTTTTTTTTTATAAACCAATTGACATAAAATAAAGCCTAAATGTTAAGTGAAGTTTACCACAATATATTAGTGAAAACCGCATCTAAATCGGATAAGCCGTTTCTGAGATTAGCGTGCACAAACACACAGACAAACAGATAAACAGACAAAAAATTTAAAAAATATTGTTTTGTGTTATATTAGTGTTGATAAAGGTCCCAGTAATATTTTTTTTCATATATCTTCCATTTACAGACAGCGACCCGTTACATTTTTATTATATGTAGGTATAGATAATATACGGAAGCGATATACCCATATATTTAGATGGATTTAGGAAAATCGAAGAAATGTATTGATAACTAAGAAATATACAAAGTGTCGGATGATTTCCATCATGAACGGACACCACAAACCAGCGAGAATTATCCAAATTGAATATTTTCATTTCGTGTTTAAATAAAATTTCTCGTCGACAATGGAATTCATATGACAGCAATGTAACAATATTCGCACGATTAACTATTGGAATCCCATTGACAATGGTGGACGCTACAGGATTCGACTTTAAAAAGACGCAACAACACTTCAGCGATTTAAATATATATATATATATATATCTACAGAGTCGTTTTTCTAAGAGTACCCAATTTTTTTTATGATGTTCTACATATAAATAATGTTATATAAAAAATGTCTAATATTTAAAATCACTAGTAATTACCTAATTATTTTCACACACACACCGTTATATTGAAAGTTTAGGTTATTTAACAGTAAAATTAGCACACGAAATCACGAATTCCTAATTAGGTCATGGTCAAAAGTTTACTGGCGAGGTGTCCGGTAGCGGCGTCCGCGCATGGCGACGGGTGGCAGGGTGAGGGGCTGGGGTTGCGAAATAAGCCGAATGTTCACCGAAAAAGACTAGGCAACTACGATTTGTATTAGTGTGCGTTTATAATTATGAATGTCTAAACATGTCAATAAATTTGGATTTTAAGGGAATGTATTAAATGTGAAATGTATTTTTTTTTTTAAATAAAATCATATGTTTTTATTTCAATAATCAATTATACTATCGAATCTGAACCTACTGTGTAAATTTGGGTACCTCTTGAAAAACAATCCTGTATATATATACAGAGTGGAGACGTCAATACGACAATAAATGAAAACACCGTCAATACTAGTGTATAGGAGTATTTTGAAACTATTAAAAAAGTGCTCACATGGAAATTTAAAAAACATTTTTTTCAAACAAACTTTTTATCATAAATATTGAAACAAAATAGAACACGTTTGTAAATATTAGTTCACTAACCTGTAGACAACGTGCAAGCGGCGAGCGACGTCGTGTCATATTTTACGACTTCGGAACGTAGTTAAATAAAATACCTACACCTAAGGTTTTAGGCGGTATTCATTCTCACTTGATTATTTTATTAAATTTATAATCACGATAACTTTAATAATTCACTTGGTCCTTAAACTTTTAAATTTTCGATATGTGCGCCATGGACCCGATCGCACAAATTATATCGTCTTAAAATATTATTCCGAACTCTTGTTAACAGGTCGCCATTGACGGCGATGTATTTTAACTTGTCGAAAGATCGTACAATTCTATTTTTTAAGTCCTCCACATTATCAACGTCTGTTAAATAAACATCATCTTTCACATAACCCCACAAGAAAAAGTCCAATGGTGTGAGATCTGGTGACCGCGCTGGCCACCGTGTTGGCCCATACCGACCAATCCACTGATGTCCGAAAATTCCAGACAAACACTCTCTGGCAGCAACCACGGAATGTGCAGGCGCACCGTCTAGTTGGTACCACATCTGTCTACGCACGTCTAGAAAAAGGTCGTCCATATACTCAGTAACAGGCCCGTTAATTAATTCTAGAAACTTTGCCGCATTTAAATTTCCATCAATAAAAATTGGTCCAATTATAGTATCCCTGTGTATACCAGCCCACACATTGACGGCAAACCTGTATTGGTGCGAACTCTCTCGTGTTAGATGTGGATTTTGGTGACTCCAGTACCGGAGATTTTGGCGGTTCCATAATCCGTTCCTTGTAAATGTACTTTCATCACTCCACATTACATTGTATAAGAAATCGGGGTTTTCGAAATTTTTTCGTAACATCCAATGGCAGAAGGCTTCTCTGGCCGGCATGTCTCTTGGTAACAACGCCTGTACTTTCTTGTATTTAAAAGGCCTCTGTTTATCGCGTTTTAAAACTTAGTAAATAGTTTTATGGTTTACACGAAAATGACGAGCCGCTCTACGCAGACTAGATGTTGGGTGGCGAGCAAAATAATTCAAAATTTGTTCATCTAGGGTGGCTCTTACACGCGAAGGAGCACTATCCATATGAGTGAGTAAGGATTGATTATCCCGTAACCTCTGGACAGCTTGTACAATAGTCCGGCCATTGGTAGGACAAACACGTGTGTTTCCATACCTCTCTCGGTACGTACGTATGGTTAAAGCTGCATTTCCGTGACATTCTCCATAAATTAAAATCATATGTATACTCCGAAGCTGTGTAATTATAACCAGGCATTGTAAATGAGAAAAATTACTATTCTAACACAAAGTAAGCGTCTAATTTAGCACAATTCACTTAAAAAATTACAGTTACCTACTCAGATAGTACATGTTCACTAGAAAAAAAACTTCCTATGTCGCACAACACACTTTTAAACGTCATAAACAAAAGTAGTTGACTGTAGCCACAGAACAATATACTCAAGATAGGCAGCAGTCACAATTTGCAAATCATCAATACCGCATGCGACGCGACGTTCACGTCACAGGATCACGATGCCACACTGACCTACAGACCTATTAGGTATAATACTTTTGAACAATAAAGCGAAACAAAAAAAAATTGTCCCTTTCGCACATTTAGTTGACCTTGATGAAACCGGGATCTTCTTTCATTATGCCGCATTAGATAGTTTCAAATTTCTTATTTAAGTCTGATGACACGGTTTATATGGATCTTGAGACTCAGGAATAAGGTATAATATGCATTGATTTGTATTGCGTTTGGCGAAGACTTGAAGTGGTAACATGGCGATATGTAGGTACTACCTTCATATTAATTGATACCAATGCAGCCCGGGAGGTCATTGATCTCGTAGTGATAGGCATATAATTTTAATTTTTTATACAGAGTGGGGTAAATGTTAATAATACAAAGTAATGTGCTGTAGCTAAACTATACGACATATTGTATTCAAAGTTTGTATACAGGCTGGGCAAGTCATCAGATACACTAGATTAAAATTATTGTCGTATGGTCGTCTCCACCTTGTATATATATATATATTTTTTTTTTTTTGAGATATGTATAAGTTGATCATTGAAAGTATTTCATCTTGATCCTACATATAGTAGACTATAATTATTTAGGATTTATTTTTTTTAACCGATTTCAAAAAAGGAGGAGGTTCTCAATTCGTCTGTATTTTGTTTTTTATGTTTGTTACCTCATATCTTTCGACAGGGCAAAGCGATTCTAATGATTCTTTTATGAGAAAACCATATAAGTCTAAAATTAGCATTAAGTATGAGTCGATGCGACAAATGAACGAGTAGCTCAAGCCCCGCTACTAATAGAACAATCTATGTGTGTCTGTAACACTAAAAAGTAAAAAATAAAAAATAAAAACTACGTTTAAAAAACCCGACTTCAAAAACGGAAAAGTACAAAATAACTTAAAATACTATCATTTGTATCTGCTATCTATTGATTGTTTCCGTTTTTGAAGTCGGGTTTTTAAATGTAGTTTTTATTTGCTTACCTTGACCATGATTTCTGGGCAAGCTGACAGGGGAGCCCCTGTCAGCGGGAATCACATCGATTTTCATTTGCATTATCTGTTTACCAGAATCATTTAATACATAACACTGCCATTTAGTATACATATCTTTTGTTATAGGCGGCAACTGTAACATATAGATTTTTAAGTAAATACTCTATCTAGAAATGTCGTAAAGACATGCGATAGAAGTGAAAGTTTTGTATTACAGTAAAATATTTTAATTATTCATCAAATATTTCTGGTATGAAATAGATTGTGGTTATCATTCATTGATTTATATAAAATTATGAAAGTGA
This sequence comes from Lymantria monacha, assembly GCA_905163515.2. Taxonomy (NCBI): domain Eukaryota; kingdom Metazoa; phylum Arthropoda; class Insecta; order Lepidoptera; family Erebidae; genus Lymantria; species Lymantria monacha. Next base: position 15,271,438 of record LR991104.1, on the reverse strand, counting down.
GAAAAGTGTATGTCTCACTTGTCTAACTATTCTCAAATTTGAAATAATAATTTTGGTGCGAAAACGTGATATAGGAGTCGCTTAAGCTAGCTTCATATGTTGGATGGAGACGGATCTACAATACAGTCTCTTCTTCTTGTTTATCACGTTTAAATTAAAAGACAAGAGGGAGAAAATTTGAAATAGTATCATATACCAATCCAATTGAATAGCGTGGTATGGTGGGTGAATGAATGTTTAAAATTTCCTCTACTACCAAATGTGTCAAAGGCATGGTAAGAGTTCGATTGACAGAATCAGAACAATTACCATGATTATTCACATGGTAATGGTTTTTTGCTGTCCATTTTTAGATAAAGCAACGGAACCCACTGTAATATTATACGTTTCCCAAAGGTTAAGCTCTTTCGTGTTTGTGGCGCTGTACTGCTGCGCTTCAGATCAATACATTCTTTATTTATTGACCTGTTAACCAATTTTGCCATAAAGTCTCCCATTCTGTATGAAGTGATCTTTTTACCATTTCTCCTGTTTTCCTTTTCTAATTAAATTTGTTGCAGATCCTAATATAATTGAAAGCATCTCGGAAGACTTTCTGAATTAACAGTGGATGACATTGTGGATCCTGGTTTACAGGAGTGGTGGGAATATGTATAGTGGGGCTAGTTTCGCTAGAGAGGGTTTCTTTCAACTCTCCCATTGTGGTGAAGCTGTTCACCAATTTTATCTATGAAGACCAATTTAGAGGTGATATTATGTTTTAATCCAGTCGTTATACGTCAATGAATTATTACGGGGGTTTTAAATTATATTTTTAAAAAAGAGATTTCTATTTTACAATACATGTAAATTTTACAATAAACTAGTGCGATGAGAACTCTTACTTTGCTAATGGATGTCCTAAAAGACTACTAAGAGCTTCATATCAAATTGAACCAATTCGCCTAATACCGTTTGGTTAAGCAAATTAAAAAACTTGCATCGGACATATTGCAAAAGTTTAGGTCATAAGTGACCGGTACACTATCTACCATATATAACTTCAACTCTCTTTGGGAATTAAATTATTGATCAGACAGCATCAGACAGACTTGTCTCAGGTCGATGTTCTTACTCGTCTCTTACGACTCCCACGACGAAGGGTTGGTAGTATTCGTAGCCGCTACCATACAGCACATATTCTAATGAAAATTGAATAAATGAAATTACCTGTATAATATTTGTTTTGGTATCTGGCTTATATTCATAATTAATATTTAACAAATCATATGGTGGCTTATTATCATGGCAACTGAAAAAAAAAACGACAAATGTTAGTGTTATGAACTACCTGAGTCCTCTCGTGACTGTGAAGGTGACGCTGTAAAATATTCGAAACGTCGGGCAATTAAAAATCAAATCCAATTCATAAAATTAATTTTATTTCAAATATAAAGTAGACGGCTCGCTAAGCCGTCCTCGCTTCGCTTCGGTTACGTCAGTTCAGTTGTGTAGTTTAATTTTGTTACATAGAATTCCTTTCGGAGAAGGAATTTCTTAAACCCTACTTCATCTAACTTTTATAGGGCAGAAAGAAAGTCCACACCAAATTCGAAGTCTGTAGCGCCAGTATTTGGACATGTAAATTTTTTGGGTTATCACTTACGCAATCCCCTTTAGGGGTGGAATTTTTAAAAATCCATTCCTAATTTATCTCTGCATCGTTACATAAATATACCTAACAAATTAAAAGTCTGTACAAACTATATTAAAAAAAATGAGATCTTTAAACCCCAGCAATCCCCTTTGCTGGTGGAATTTCGTAAAATCCGTACTTAGCTGACCTCTACTCGGGAAAACGAATATTTCTACCAAATTTAAAGTCTGTAGGCCTTATGGTTCCAGAAATATCGTGATGAGTCAATACATAGGTGGACATCTCTTATACATACATATATAAAAAAGATAGATAAGGCATCGTACTCATACCACGTGACCTATAACAGCGCGCTGCTAATGACGGTAGTGCGACTCGTTTGGCCCGTAACACTGGGCAAAATAAGCTTGATTACAATTTAGCTCGATTACGTGATAAAAAGCTTAGCCTCTCACTCGCCTTTGTGACCAATCGTAGCATTTTTGAAGACCTATTCCATCCTTAAATGGATCAAATATATTTTATATAAATGGATACTTTATATAGACTTGGCTATGGGGTAATAATAAATTTGTACAGACACACAACGGCTAGGCACATCTACGCCAGTAAAATCATTATACTCCAATCGGGATATTATTTCTCCGGAATGAAGAAAAATTAAACTCTAAACTTCGACAAATTTTACGTGCCTTGCATAGGAAGCAAATAGTTTTTAATATTATTATTACTTACGTAATACGTAAGGGTCCAGGTTTCTCTATTATAATATCGAATGTGTCATTTTCTTTTGCCTTTATAACAGTATGTGCAATCTCTGTTTTAGTTTTTTCATCTATATGGAATTTCAATACTATGGTTTGTGTTTCTTCAACTGAAATAAATAATGTTATTTTATTCAGTCTGTAAACGTTATTATAAGCTGTAATAAATAATGCTTCGAGATATTGTTTTTAACATATATATTTTTTTAATATTTCAACTGTCCATTAACTGTTCTTCACTGTTCGATCAAAGTATTTTTTGACTGCTTTCGTTTATTTTTTATTAAAAATAAATTTTACCCTCAAGTTAGTACTGCAGCAGGTAGCAACTACAGATTTTTATTTTTACTTTTTTGTAGTTTATGATTAGTTATTAATTGGTCAATTAAAAAAAAAAAAATTTGTTCGCTCTACATTACTTTTTAATTTAATATTAGGTAATCATTTTAATGCCCAGGACAAACAACTTTTTGCGCAGAAGTTTATTTTAGCGAGCTGCTTGAAATATTCATTTCAATGGTGTAATAATATATAAATTTTACCTTCGAATAAAATTTATATTATGCTTAGAATGACGTCCGAAGTCCATTATGTGAGTACAACGTCCTTTTGCCTCACATTGTCACCGCTACCTATACCCGCACCTAGTGCCACCCATCACTTCCGGTTCACAACATTCACTTGCTGAACACAAGTCACCTTTTTCGACATTGTTAATCTCATGATGGTATAGCACCAGGGAGGCATTACTGGGACTTCGGACGTCATGGGAAACATAATACAAATTTTATTCGAAGTTAAAATTTTTATATTATGCGATCCGTTTGACGTCCGAACTCCATTATGAGAGACTGTTTGTTATCTTCTGGTGGCTTGCATTTTGATAATACTAAGATAAAAGGCAACAATGTGATTGTATGTAATATAATATTTCAGATTATACTTTCTAAAAGTACAAATTGTGGTAGGACCACGCTGTGGACAGTTTTCTGTCTACAGCCGCGGGCCGGTCCGTCCGGGGTAGTACCACACTCTCGCAAAAGATCGACGTCTGAGTAATGGCAATGTGCTATTGCGCTTCGTTTGGTGAGCGAGAGAGCCGGCAGCCCAACTGGGGTGGGTTCGGGGTTTGTATTGGTTGGCAGCGGCCTAGCTATACCATTGGCAAAGGTCCATGGGCGGCAGTGACACTTACCGTCAGGTGTGCTGTCTGCTCGTTTGCCACCATAAGCAATAAAAAAATAAAAAAAACATTATCGTCGCCAATTCGGTTTAGCTAGGATATCATTAATATGTTAATATTTTTTACCCAATTCAAAGATGAGACTGCTGATCTACAACTTACAGCTGGCGCATGAATATCAGTATCAACTAGAGGTTTCTACTTGCAGAGAATATTGCCCCGGCTTCCTTGTATTGTAACTATTAAAGCCGTAACCAATATACTGTATCGATGCTTTTGTCAGGTGTGGATAAAAATGTTCAATTACGATGATAATATGAGGATGAATCAGTATTCGACTCGAATATGTGGTGCAAGGTCCGTGCCCGTAAAAGAATCCGTGCAATAATTATTATGCAAAAAATTAATAATTAATCAATTATTACTATTAATAAAAATTAGTTATTAGGCAGCACACCTAACAGTAAGTGATTTGCCGCTTCTGAAAGTTTGCAATATCAGGGCTAGGCCATTGCCCACCGTGAGCCTCGTTTAAAGAAAGATAATTGTGTCAGTGTTTGAAAAAACCGCAGCAGATAGTTCATTCCAGATCCTGCAAGTACGTAAGCGAAATGACTGCTGATAACTTACAGATGCAGATCATGACGTTTCCAGGTGAAACGGATAAACCCTGCTACGGTGTCGAGTAGTATGGTAGTAAAAAAGTGACAGTGGTATCAAGTCGAACAGTTCCTTCAAAATGGCCGCAGCGTGCCTGGATACTTTAAAGAAACTATTTAAATTTGCGTTATACTTTTTAAGAATCTAATTAACATCTTTCGTATTCCATTCCTTATGTACTAAATCAGTAATTTCAAAGGCGCCAATTTAATCAAAGAAAAATCTTTTAGTGCGTTTTACTAATGGGTTTACCCTTATTTTTCATTTTCAATACAGTGTCGTAAAAAGATGCCATAACCGATATATGAACGAGAAATGTTTTATACAAGAGACGATCAGGTGAAATTATATACCCAAAATGCCTAGATATAATTGCTGGTTTTGGTAAAAGAAAATTAATGCTATTTTCTTAGCAAATGACAGAAAATGACAGAAGATTGTAAGAAAAGGGGTCTACGCGTTAATGTGAGCAAAACCAAAATAATGGTCTTTGAAAGAGATGAAGCCAGAACAGATGTAAGAGTAACAATAGGTAATGATGTACTAGAGCAAGTGGATGAATTTGTATATCTTGGATGTGGATTTAGTCGAGATGGAAGGTACACCACTGATATAGAGCGAAGAGTGAATGCGGGCAATAGAGTGAACGGAGCGTTGGGGCAACTTCTCGGCAGCCACCACATCAGCCAGAAGGCACGTGTAGCAATACATAACGCAGTGCTTGTCCCAACATTACTGTATGGAAGCGAGAGTTGGGTATGCAGAAAAGAGTATGAAAGTAAAGTTAATGCGGTCGAAATGCGATCTCTGCGGAAAATCTGTGGTGTTAGGCTGACCGACTGCATTCGTAACGACGACGTAAGAGAGCGAGTAGGTATAAAAGAGAGTATTGGTGTAAAGATGCGACTAACCTACCTAGATCAGATCGGTCATGTACTGAAGGAAGGTGGAGTCGAGAGACTCCGAAACCGGCGAGCGTGTATGAAGAGAATTATGAATGTTGAGGAAGCGAGTGAAGTATGCCAAGATAGAGTTCTCTGGCACTCTGTTCTCTCTGCCTACCCTGCAAGGGATATGGCGTGATGATATGTATGTATTCTTAGCAAAAATCTTGGCCAAAATTTTGGAACACCAAATAGTAGCATAATCTTTATAGTATACGGTCTCCTTCATGATGATAACTGCTTCTCCTGCGGTCTCCGCGTCTGTCAGGGTATCCCCTCCGAAATGAGTTAGTTTTCAGGAGTAACTGGCCAACTTGCGCCGGTGAAAGAATTATCACTGTGTCCACCAGCGTCTTAACAGATCTCTTAGTTTAATAGAACGTTTCAGGATACAGATCTAGATCTGGTCTCCAAAAAGACTTTCTATTTGGGTGCCTCTAGAATGTACTTACCTGTAGATGAATTTAATGATCCAATATCCTAGATATTAAGTGGGACAGCGAGAACAGGCATGCAAGTCGGTAGTTGAAAGTGTCGTGAAAGTACGCGTTCCAGACTGAAAATAGTTTACCACAACATGTACATTCTGTAGCGCAAACAGGACAATCGAGACAATATTATACGTCTTGTGCAGTCTGTAACGCAAACAGGACTAGCGAAACAGTTTGCTACAACATGCGCTGTGTAAAACAAATAGGCCTATAATTGGTGTTCTCCAGATGCTGGACACTCTTAATGCTTCGTCTGAGATGTCACACGGTGATGTTCAGATTTCGTAAAAGGTGATCAATTTTTATTGAACAGACATTATCAGGTCCCACACCTTCGTTCATACCATCTAGCGGCGAAGCGCAAGGGTGAGGTAGTCCACCAGGTTCAACAGCTGTTGAGTCAGATCTTGCAGTTGAGACCGTATTCACTGTCACTGTCAAATTCCGAATCTCCACATCTTTGGTTGACATAGCAGCCCTCATGAATGCGGGCGGTATAAGACCGCACTTCGTGGCTAAATATGAAGGAGGTCTACGTTCAGCAGTGGATAACAAAAGGCTGAATGATGATGATGACCCATGGAATGTTCAACGCGTCAGTGATGACGTGTTCCATGGTCATTCTTTGGGGATGAATTGCCTACTACCGACTGAATTTCTCCGCCCATCAATTGAGTTCTGTACGTACCTCAGAAGAGGATCCAGAAGGACGCAGACTCTGCGAGAGCGGACACTTTCGGAGTCTGTTGCTGTATTTCTGCAGTAATTGGCAGTGCAACTTTCCCCAGTGGGTGATGAAGGTCAGAAAGTTGGTGTCCTGATAGGCATTGTGCCCGATCTAGGTTCCAACTGCCGGCCTCGAGTCGTCCTCGCAACATCTGACGAATTCGTTATATTTTCTCCGAGGTTAGGAACTTTGTGTTAGATTTGGTGTCCCATACCACTCTCGGAAAATTGACTAACCACGTTGGTGTTATAACCGATTTATCCATATTGACCCGTCAATTCAAACTGGTCAAAAACTGTATTGCAAATACCCGAGTTGAGAGTGTAATTCTGTTCTAAAATACTATGAAATAATTATCTAGATAGACTACTATCCGTAGCTCTTTCTTGCGAAGTATTTCTGCAATCTCATTTGTTATAGAGGCGAAAATTCGTCGCACCGCTGTTAGGTCGAACAGCAGACACGTCACCTATAGCCGTCGACCTTGGCAGTTGATCCGGAGAAAACTGCGTGATGATCTTTGACGGTAGGTGATAGTAGACCCGTCTTAGCTCTTGTAGAAAATTGGACGCTCGGTGATAATGAAATAGATTAAATGGCTAGGCATGAGATATAGATTTATGCCTCGGCTTCATGTATTGATTTACATAAGACCAACATCTCATTTATTTGAGGTTTAATTGATAGTCAACCTCGACAAAATTGTTAGCAGACGAGTTAAATGGGCTGATCCCGGCAGCACTGCAATGCCGTGCCGATGGTAGCGGTGAGTTGAGCAAGCGCCGAACATCCAGTCGTCTCACAGAAATCAGTTTAATATACTGGTTCCTCAGTGAGGGAACTTTCAGATATTAAGTTAAAAGAACAGATTCTACATTTTGATCTTAGCCAAAAGGTCGAGAGGCGATAGTTATCATCCTGGTAGAAGATTTTATCTACCCCACTGATTTCTATAAATCAGGCTAAAGTAAGACACGTACACGAAAAAAGAGGTATTTTATCTGATTTTTTAACAATATCTCTACGGCGCATTTCTAATACTCCGGGGCTCATTTTCCACTGATTTACTGTAGCATGCCGTGAGATACAGTCTTATAATACGAATTATTATGAAATAATAACGGATTTAACTCTTCTCATAAGGAGAGACGCATCGAGCTGAATGTCCGCAGACACAAACTGAAAACTTACGTACGTATTTGTTATATTATATTTATCTTAAAAAAAAACTATAGACTCATTTGCGTGTTCTCCTCCACGGAAATCTTTAGGCGAAAGATTTAAGCGTTTTGATGGGGAACCAGAGATGTATCGAAATGTGTTCCAATTAGGCAAATTAATTCTTTATACAGTCTTAATTTTATCAACACTTGTGTGCTTTGCTTACGGAACCGTCAGATTTTTGACCAAAACGTTCAAAATGACGATACTACCCGCATAAAATTTATTAACCACTCTCAGGAATAATGCTGAGTGTGTTGCGCAAAATTGTAAATCCATTTTACTGCCTAGGGATTAATAATCGCAGGCGGGTAGGGCACGTTTAAAGGTGGCGCAATTGTTGAAGTTAAAGTATTATTGAAATGACTCACCTGTTAAGTAGGTCAAACCTTTATATTAGTTACCAAGAGCTGGTATTATTCATTGATTCAAAAGGGCACCTCCTGATCCCATAAGCAATCCAAAGAACTATCTTCACTTCAATAGGCTAGCGATAACCTCTCCATTATCCTTTTTTTACACTTAGGAGGTTAAATGTAACGGAAGAAAACCTAAATAGTTTGAATGTAACTTTCTACTTAAATCTCGAAAGTTAGTTAAACCAATTTAAAGCTTGCATCCAAAAATTTTGGATTTTCTAATAATAATAATAATTTACTCTAGTATCAAAATAAATGTAAAATGTTTAGTTTTTTGCGACGACTATGTGCTCGGCTCGAAAACGATGCAACAATGTCGAAGATGGTGTCTTGTGTTTAGCAGGTAAATGTTGCGAACCGGAAGTTATAACTTCAGATAGGTGGCGCTAGGTGCGGGTCTAGGTAGCAGAAGTAGCAAAAGCAGCGACATCTAGTGACAATGCGAGGCAAAGGGACGATGTACTCTCATAATGTACTTCGGACGTCAAACGGAACGCATAATAACGATAATGATAATACGAGTAGTAACAAGTAGCTAACATAGTTTTTTTAGGGCTGTGATGAGTGTATCGTCGGCGTAATAGATTACGCCCAGCCCGGATGGGAGGCTCCTTCTAACGTCCATTTGTAACCGATGTCCTCGACAGAGCCAGCCCCAAGACTGACCTATGACATGAGCGTTCGCACAACGTCCCCTACTTGGTTTTTATAGAGGACGCTGCGCCCCTCCAAATAGTCTGCCATAGCTAACATGCCAGAGAAAGAAGGTTTCGCGAAAGAATTCCGAAAGTGGTTCATAAACATCCATGTTTCATGGATTATGTTCCGTTCATCCCATGTCGAGGTCCGCCCCGGAATGCACTCGATTTCAGACACAAGTTCAATCCTTCTTCGGGACATTCTGATGCTTGGTTTGGCGCTTATCATCCGTGCTGTCATCAACTTAGCAATGTATATTCTCTATATGTATGTCATTGGTAGGTAGGATAAACAAACAACCTCAGAGAGAGCATCGAGCCATGGTATACCAATATTAATAGTTCGTATCGGAGCAAGAGCCATCGACGATGACTTTTATTCTCCGACCATCCAGAAAGATAGCCATCTACTTACAGAATCCCTCAGAGATTCCATAAGATGGTAGTTTCGATAGAAGGGTCCCGTGCAAGGTCCTATCGAACGCGTTTGAGATAACTAGGCTGAAAATTAGCACCTCACCCTTGTCTTCCAAACCCTTTGCCTAATGGTGTGTAAGCTACACATGAACGTCACCCGCCGATCACCCATGACGAAAGCCGTATTGGCGATCATTGAACACCTGGTGCATGAGTTTGTCTTTTTAAAAAAAAATCAATTCAGTACAAATCACTTACTCTTTTGTCCAAGTATTATTCCTATACAAACGAAACAGAACAGATACAAAACGTTCAACATATTTATTATATAAATATATTCAGTTATAATACAACCGGCCGAGTTAATAATCAAAACATAAAAGGCACTGAATACGAAAAATTTCCTTGTGACGCTGTTTAATATAAAAATGATTCATTTATCTATACACATATATATAAATAAAGTTGCCGCCGTCGTCTGTGCGTTTATATTTTTTACATTACGCAACAGATTTTAATATGGTTGTCATCAATACAGAGTGGTTTAAAGGGAAGATTTATATACAATACATATTAGAGATGAAAAAATCAAGAATTTAAAAGATTTGTAATGTAATATCGTAAAAAACAAATGTATTCGCAATGTATGCAACCGCTGGCTAAGATTATAAAAATAAAATACTATGAACTATTATATTTTCAAAAGATCTACAGAAAATAAATTATTGGTAAATATAGCGCCTAAGAATAACCTTATAATAATCATGTATATCTTTACATATTGCTAAAGAAATATATTTTTAATAATATATAACCACTATTACTTCTTATCCAAATAAATACATTAGATACGTGGTGCATTTAATGTACATTAAAATTACACTTTACAGCATAACATTAAAATGAATATTGTAAAGTTCTTCTTCTTCTTATGTATTGGCAATCAGCTACTTATACGAGCTATTGGTGCCAGTGCCAAGTTATAAATATTTTCATGTTTTTAGTCTTTCAAGTTAGTCGTTGTCTAAGTCAAATTGTCGCCATTAACAGGGCAATGGCCACACTGTTAATGGTATCTTGTGGGAATTTTGATGGAAAACGAAAACGTTGTAAAGCACTTTTATATGATATTCACTACATCCCAGTAGTTCCTCCGCTTCATATTACATAAAATGTCATCAAACTTATCTAATACAACAAGTTAAAACACTAAGATATCGAATATAATTCAAGAGCACCACATGACGTTTTCTTATTCCCGTCAAAAGTCCTATTATAAGGTTATAAGAGATATAAAATGCGGTGACAAAGCGAGTGAATATTGATGCGAAGCGTAGTGAGGGCGCGTTATTAGTGATTCAATATAACAATAATTAGTAAAAATATCCTTATATTATTATCTATGGTAGCCTAAAGGAAGTATGGCTAAATATTTTAAATATACAAGTTTTATTTTATGGACAAATGTATCATCATCGTCTCGCACATCCCACTCAATTGAATTCAATTCCACATCCCACTGCAGAGTTCGAGTCTCCCCCTCTTTTTGTTAATTATGAAGTAGAATGATTCTTTTGTAAAAGGTTATTTATATATTTGAATATTAGATCTCCGAATTCATCGATGTGGTGATGGAGTAAGAATATAATTCAACACCCTCATTTTTACTCATGGGTGATTGTAAGACACAAATAAGAGACACATAAAACGACATCACTGCAAGAGAAGGAAAACTCGATATAAAAGTTTATACCAAACTATCTGACCAGCGTAATAGTGCTGCCACTGTGGAGAAGGCTCGAACCTAGCAGTGGAACTTTTATGAGCTGAGATGATATACTAGATACATTCACATCAAAAAAATATATTAAATTGGTTCAATTGCTATTATATTTTTAATTTGCGCATTTATCTGGTATTTATTTTCCTCTATTGCCACAAATAGTTATCAGTCAATACTACATTTGGTAATCTAGTGCCATGCGATATCGGACTAAAAATACATCACACCGCGCCTTAGCTGCCATAGGTTTGGTAAAAATAGGAAGAGATCACTAGCAGAAATGGAAATCAGAAATTTCCTAGAAAATGTATAACACTAAATCCGACAACCAAAGTAGGATTATGGTTTATCTTCCTTCAGGAATCCGATGTTCTGAAGAGAGATAAGGAGAGTAAAAAAAATAATGTGTAAATAAACATATAATTTTGTAGAAATTCAGGTTCCAATTTTTTTTAAGCAAACACTGCACTGAGAAAATGAAATAAGGCATGGGAACAATAGATAAAAAACCCAAATTACCCATAGTTGCCCCGATTCATTCAAGTTTCGACCTTACTAAATCCATTTCTGTCCTGATCCTCTCACATATGATCGTTTCATCCTATAGCTTGACTCTATTGCTCTCATTTTTATCTTAAATCCATACATACATACATACATATCATCACGCCATATCCCTTGCAGGGTAGGCAGAGAGAACAGAGGGCCAGAGAACTCTATCTTTGCACACTTCACTTGCTTCCTCAACGTTCATAATTCTCTTCATACACGCTCGCCGGTTTCGGAGACTCTTGACTCCACCTTCCTTCAGTACCTGACCGATCTGGTCTAGGTAGGTGAGTCTCGGTCTCCCCCGGTACCTACATCCTTCCACTTTCGCATTGTATATCTTCTTAACCAGGCGTTCGTTCGGCATTCTTTCCACATGTCCGAACCATCGGAGCATTCCCTTTTGCATCTTTACACCAATACTCTCTTTCATACCTACTCGCTCTCTTACGTCGTCGTTACGAATGCGGTCGGTCAGCCTAACTCCACAGATTTTCCGCAGAGATCGCATTTCGACCGCATTAATTTTACTATCATACTCTTTTCTGCATACCCAACTCTCGCTTCCATACAGTAATGTTGGGACAAGCACTGCTTTATGTATTGCTACACGTGCCTTCTGGCTGATGTGGTGGCTGCCGAGAAGTTGCCCCAACGCTCCGTTCACTCTATTTCCCGCATTCACTCTTCCCTCTATGTCAGTGGTGTACCTTCCATCTCGTCTAAATCCACATCCAAGATATACAAATTCATCCACTTGCTCTAGTACATCATTATCTATTGTTACTCTTACATCTGTTCTGGCTTCATCTCTTTCAAAGACCATTATTTTGGTTTAGCTCACATTCGCGCGTAGACCCCTTTTCTTACAGTATTCTGTCATTGTTTCGACTAGGGTCTGCAGGTCAGTCGCTGACTGTGCCAGCAGGACTGCATCATCTGCATAAAGCAGAGCAGTGACCACTGAGTCGCCCATCTGGACTCCCACATTCATATCGTTCAACCTTTGGAGACATTTATCCAGATATATGATTAAACAGCCTGGCTGACAGAACGCACCCCTGCTTAACGCCGGTATTGACGTCAAACCAAGGCGACATTCGATCATCCAGCCGCACACAGGCTCTACAGCCCATGTAACTGGACTGCACAGCCTGTAGCAGTTTACCGTTAATACCATACTCCGGTAAAATGTCCCAAATTTCCTTTCGTAAAACCATGTCAAATGCTCTCTCCAGAGCCACAAAACTGCAGAAAACCCTCTGACCTAGAGCCAGATGCTTCTCCACAATGTTGCGCAGAGAGAACACTTGATCGATGCATCCCCTTCCACTCCTGAAACCTCCTTGTGTCTCACACAGTAAACCATCGGACACCATCCTCATTCTCCTTTCAATAATTTTACCATTCACTTTTGCTGCCAAACTGGTCAAGCTTATGGCTCTGTAATTTGATCAGTCATAACGTGAACCCTTGTTTTTAAACAAAGGCACGATGACTGCGCTATTCCAGTCCCCGGGAACCATTCCCGAGCTCCAACATAAATTGAGGAGCAACAGGAACGCCTCCCAGACACAGGAGCCACCATGCTGGATCATCTCGGCAGACACCATATCAATGCACGCTGCCTCACCATTTTTCAAACTTCTTATCGCCCATTCAACTTCATCCATACTGATGCCATCGGAGGACGCCGTTGTCGAATGTTGATCTACTAAACCGCATGCGACACCGGCGCCAACCGTAGCATCCGCATACATATCGCCAAAATATTTACTCCATCGGCTTAACACGTCTTGTGTTTGTGTAAGAATATCTCCACTTTTAGACCTTATTTTATTCATTCTGAAGGCTGACCAACCACTCCGAGACTTCTTAAATCCACCTCAGTGAAATTCTGTTATCCTATTGGCAAAACAAAATCTATTAAACCACTTACTTTGTAATTTATTTGAAGCCTAAACTGACACTAAAAAAGAAACTTCACTTTGACACACACGTTGTAAAGAGAAAATTCATATGTAATAGAGCAAATTTCTAACGTTTTTAACCCAACACTTTAAAAACCATTTTATTCAAAGATCGCAGTGAAAAGAAGAATAAATATCGTCATAATATATACAAAAAATTTTCATGATTTTAATTTTAGACTTACAACATAACTTAGAATTAAATTTTATGGGATAAGAGGGTTGCAATAAAGATCTCTATTTTGACCCAATTCATCTGCTGGACCCTGTTTTCCCTATTACACGGAATCACCTTTGGTACGAACAGTGAGTTTCTTTACTATGTACCCCTCAGAATGTGAATCTGATATACTTTCTGTCAGCAATAAAAAAAAAAACAAGAAAGATACTGAAAATCGGTTACAGTTTTTAAAAAATTCCTACTATGGAATAATCACTTGTATTGTCGGGCATTTTACAAATAATTAACTAACTTTATTATTCATTTATATAGGTACGATGATTTAGGCTGAATGTGATGCCATAAAACATGGAAGTTACGTAGATGCTGTAGTAGCGGGTACCTGCCTCTTTCGACGTTATAAATGGAGCGCCACTGAAGTCAAGGTAACGAACCTTAACATCAGACTTTTCTGGGTAAAGTTACATATTTGATATCTGTAATTGTTTCGTCGTAGTTCATATACATATATATCCTATTGCTGAACTTGTGCCTTCAAACGCCCTTTTTTTTTTTTTTTTTTTTTTTTTACGCCCTGGGTTGACGATAATTTTGTTACATTGTTTACCGTTAGGGCTTCCAAGTTTTTCGTACAACGGTTATTTATCATCAACCTGCTCCTATTATTTGGGGTTGACGCAATTATGTACTATTTCCATCGTATATATTGCAAGAATTTTGGCAATCGTTTTAAAACCAGCCGCCTGCCTGGCGTCAACCCTACCACCAGACCAGACAATATCGGATATCAGAGTTGGCTCAGATCAACGTGAAGCTCTTATGGCCGGTTTCTGAGGTATTTTTAACTGGAGTTTAAACGTTCGATAGCGCTATCGGTTCAATAACTTGTTGAATTGCGTTTCTGAACACACCATCATACGACAAACTTCAGTTAAGTTTGGTTTAACTTAACTGACCAAAAAGGAGCGTTTATCGATTCGATAAGTATTGTTTGACGTTAGAACTAACCTAAAAACATTTTGTGATTTTTGTTTATTTAAATTTGGAGTTACACTTTGTACTTACACCTTACGTAATAATAGCTATAATTATAAATACCAAGCAGTTCATCGAAGACTCATACAGAAATTTTGGAGGCTATAGTTAATAAGTGCATATCTCGAAACCAAAGGAATCGCAAAAATGCATTCGAAATGTTACCTAAAAAATTCAAAAGTGAGATACTGCTTTAACAAAGGCACTGTGATATATCTTTGCAAAAAACTAAACTCAAACGAACGGTGCATTAGCTCCAGATGCTAATAGTAAATTTACTTCGTCAGTGTTGGAACAAATTTTTATTGCCACATCTATGCTATTACCTACTGTCGATAATGCCACCAAATTCTATGTATACTTCTCACTTTCAGTAAAATATTGTATTTTCTACGTTTATTGCCATTACCATTATTATTTAATAAGAATAACCATTATTATTTAATAAGAATTAACAAATATTTAGGTGCAAACGAAACTAAAATACCACCCGCTTTCAAATTCACGCAGACAAACAAAACGAAGTATTTTTTTAAAATTTAACGTATTGGTTTGACAATGTTGTCGCTCGTTTATACATCCGTTAAAACATTATTTTATAACTAGAATCTTTTCAGTTCACATATTTACTTTCGAAAATATATGTGTGTTAATTATATTTGGTAATAATGACAATATAAAATAGAAAAATCAATTGTAAACTCGATCTTGTGAAAAGATCCATCTAGCGACAATTTAAGAAACTGGTTATCTTCTTCTTCTTCTTATGTATTGGCAATCGAAACTGGTTATCAGTTTCATAGTCATTTGACAGCGCGTTGGGTATTCAGAAACGCAGTGACAGTTATCGGGCGTTTATCTTACGTTTAACTTTATTGAACCAATAGCTATTGATAGTTTAACTGAGAGTCTCAGAAACCGGCCATTAGTCGTCTTTTACGACACCCACAACAGGCAATACAAGCGTTGATTGTATTCTTAACCAATATCACACATAATAATACACTGGCTTATGCAAGTTCAAAAAAATACACCGTGTCAAAATAAAATACGACTTATTTTACTTTATTATTTGGCATACAAATATAATAGATTCTGTATATTGCTAGTTACATTCCCGTTTCAATAGATGGCATTATTTTCAGTTCTTATAACATTGTTTTATCATTCCTTAGGTACATCATAGACTAACATTTGATTCTGTTGCTTGACTTGGAGTTTCGGCACCGCTTTCGGATCATACGTAGATCCAACGTAGTCATATTCATACTGTAACAAAATTAAAATAGTTCGTCATACTGGAGCTAACACTTGCTAAACACGATGCATTCAAGTTTAGTTAAGAATTAACTAGAGAAATTACGTGCCCACTAAATTTCTTACCGGATCGTTTTAGCTTGCGACCTTGCCTTGCCAATCCGATGGTAGATAAATAGATTAATATCAAACCAAATGTAAAATAAACAATATGCAAATGAGTTTATAGGGGGCATCTGGGCAGCAAATATATTCCCAAGGAGGGCTGACGATAGTATGGTAGCCAGACAACAAAAAAAACTATTACCAAAATTTTGCAACATGTATAATGGAAGAAAATTACATATTGCATCCTCGAGGAGCAATTGGGATAAGAACAGAACAGTAGTCATGATAATTACCCATTCATCAACATTCATATCTGAAGGGAACGAGGCCATAATTGTTACACTTGATAAATGGTGTTTTAATCTATGTAGGTATTATACGTTTCTCAAGAAACTGCTGCATCCATGGGATGATGATCTCTTGGTGATTTTAAACGACATGAGGGGAAACACGCATTGAACCACTTAAAACTTAAAGTGTACAACTTACAGCCACGCTGAACTATTCTGTGTAACTGAACCGTTCATTAATAAATATACTTCTCTGTTTCACAAGTGATTTGTCTTTTGTGACATTTTCCTAAAAAAATTACCTCATCATGCACTTCTTCGTATACATGTGGAGAATTTTGCTCAGACACCTGGTTTCCTTCAACTATTACGTTATGTGGTACGGAAGAATCAACATCACCGAGATCTATGTTGATATTTTGATACTGTAATAAAACAAAATTTTGTAAATCTACAGCTATACTTCCATGTAATGAAGGAAATTAAGGTCTTCCGTGTAATGAAAGAATAAGAATACAATTCACTACATCTATGTTACCCATGGCTATTGAAAATACGACTTAGAGATATGATATGCATAAATCACCTATGCGCGAGAAGGAAACCTCAATATAAAAGCCTGTACCATCTTGCCTGGCCATTATGGCAGCTTTTAAATATGTGCTAGGCATCTTCCTGGATATTTCAGCTGCTTTTGACAACGTCTGGTGGCCGATGTTACTACTTAAACTAAAGGCCCGTGGATGCTTCAGAAACATCTACCAACTCATACAGTCATACTTTTTACAAGGTTCAACCACATTGAGACTCGGTCACCATGCTGTGTCTAAATCTTTGATGATGGGCTGCCCGCAGGGATCCGTGTTAAGCCCATATCTGTGGAATTTAGGGTTTGATGACTTTCTTGAGCTACCTCTACTACAAAATTGCTCATTGATCGGTTACGCTGACGACGGGCTCCTACTCGTACATTTTAACACTAGAGACGGACTTGAGAAATTGACGAATATGTGCCTTAATTTAATAGTTAAATGGGGCGCACAAAATCGACTTACATTCGCTCCCCATAAAACCTATCATTTCCTAATAAAAGGTAATTTGCAGTCAATGCCTCGCGTAAGATTTAATAACGCGACTGTTAAAAAGAAAGAATCGGTGTGTTACCTTGGCTTGGTATGAGAAAAAAACTTCTCGTTCATTGAACATATTAAGACTGTAGGTGAAAAGGCGAAACGAAATTTTTACGCACTCACTAGAATCTCCACGTCCACGTGGGGCCTACGTTTTAATACGCTTAAAATCGTATATACAGCCACATATCTGAGGTGTATATGTTATGGCGCGCCAGCCTGGGCCGACAGAACTACGATAGGCGCAGCACGTCGTAAACTACTCCAAAGTCAACGATTAGCACTAATATTCTTATGTAAGGCATACAGAGCAGTTAGTACCGAAGCCTTGCCAGTGCTTGCAGGTTTACTTCCGGTCGACTTGGAGATACAAAGGCGCGCGCCAATGTATTATTCTACCAGGGAAAACATGAGCACCGATTTTCTTCTACCACGCGATCGTATTAAAATTACCAGACTTTTCGCACCGCACTCCGTCGTGTACGAAAAACACCTGACCGAATGGCAGGAAAGGTGGGACTCATCAACTAAGGGTCTTCATTTATATCTTTTCTTCCCATCTATTCGAGAGCGTTTAGAGAAAATATGGTTGGAAATTGACCACTTTGTAGCACAATTCCTCACTGGTCATGGGAATTTTAGAGGTAAATTATTTTATTTTAAACTTGTAGCTTCACCATTATGTCAATGTTCTACTTCTAATTGCGAGTTTGAGCAAACAGCTCACCACATCCTCTGGGAGTGCAGTCTCTGGCGCAACGAGCGCGATCTCATGTTAGACAGTCTGAAAATCACGTCTGGGGTAGTATATTATACAGACCTTGTATCAACTCAAAAAAATTTCCGTGCGTTCAGGCGCTTCTGCCATACCTACTGTTGCAATCAATGTTAAGGCTCACATATAGGCCCCATAAGCGTTGTCATATCCGTGGTGCTGTACTGCTGCGCTTCACGTATCAGTAAATTCTCTTATCTATTGGCCTATTAGCCAATTTTTGCTTCATGTCTCCCGCTTTGCATAGGAGGGAAGTGGAATTTTTTCAACTCCTCCTGTTTTTCTTTTCTAATTAAATTTGTTGCGGGTTCCAAGACAGTTAAAAGCGTTTCCCGGGACTTCCCGAGGGTCAAACCTCGGTGTCTTATACGGAGACCATTGTGGATCCTGGCGTACAGGAGTTACAGTGGTGGGAATGTGTGGTGGGATTAGTCCCAAAAAATGGTGTTTTAACCTATGTAGGTATTATACGTTTCTTAAGAAACTGCTGCATCCCATTCTCTTGGTGATTTTAAACGACATGAGGGGAAACACGCATTGGACCACTTAAAACTTAAAGTGTGCAACTTACAGCCACGCTGAACTATTCTGTATAACTGAACCGTTCATATTCATCTATAATAAATATACTTCTCTGTTTCACAAGTGATATTTATTTTCCTAAAAAAATTACCTCATCATGCACTTCTTCGTATACATGTGGAGAATTTTGCTCAGACACCTGGTTTCCTTCAACTATTACGTTATGTGGTACGGAAGAATCAATGTCACCGAGATCTATGTTGATATTTTGATACTGTAATAAAACAAAATTTTGTAAATCTACAGCTATACTTCCATGTAATGAAGGAAATTAAGGTCTTCCATGTAATGAAAGAATAAGAATACAATTCACTACATCTATGTTACCTATGGCTATTGAAAATACGACTTAGGGATATGATATGCATAAATCACCTATGCACAAGAAGGAAACCTCAATATAAAAGCCTATACCATCTTGCCTGGCCATTATGGTATAGGAATTAAATTTCCCTCCTATTTTGGAGAAAGCTCGAGACCAACAGTGACATGTATATGAGCTGAGATGATGGTGATGAAATGTAAAGGCCCAATAACGTCATACTACAAAACTAGAATATTATACATACATATACATATCATCACGCCATATCCCTTGCAGGGTAGGCAGAGAGAACAGAGTGCCAGAGAACTCTATCCTTGCATACTTCACTCGCTTCCTCAACATTCATAATTCTCTTCATACACGCTTGCCGGTTTCGGAGACTCTTGACTCCACCTTCCTTCAGTACATGACCGATCTGGTCTAGGTTGGTTAGTCTCGGTCTCCCCCGGTACCTACATCTTTCCACTTTCGCATTCTATACCTTCCCAACCAGACGTTCGTTCGGCATTCTTTCCACATGTCCGAACCATCGGAGCATTCCCATCGCATATTTACACCCATACTCTCTTTCATACCTACTCGCTCTCTTACGTCGTCGTTACGAATGCGATCGATCAGCCTAAGTCCACAGATTTTCCGTAGAGATCGCATTTCGACCGCATTAATTTTATTTTCATACTCTTTTCTGCATACCCAACTCTCGCTTCCATACAGTAATGTTGGGACAAGCACTGCGTTATGTATTGCTATACGTGCCTTCTGGCTGAGGTGGTGGCTACCGAGAAGTTGCCCCAACGCTCCATTCACTCTATTTCCCGCATTCACTCTTCGCTCTATATCAGTGGTGTACCTTCCATCTCGGCTAAATCCACATCCAAGAAATACAAATTCATCCACTTGCTAGTAGTACATCATTACCTATTGTTACTCTTACATCTGTTCTGGCTTCATCTCTTTCAAAGACCATTATTTTGATTGTGCTCACATTCACGCGTAGACCCCTTTTAGAATCTTATATCATTGTGTCGACTAGGGTCTGCAGGTCAGCCGTCAGAATATTAGTGAATAATAATGGCGAGAACCTCTAATAAATAAAATGACAGGTTGCGCAGTACAGTAACAGCGAAAGCGTGAGTGGCCATCAATATTGTAGTGTATGCACATTTAATATAATTCGTTAATGCGGGTAGATCGAATAATATGGGTATAAGAGCTCTGTAGAGACTTGTCGCGGGGCACCATCAGGCAGTTTATGAAGCGGTGCTCCCAGAGCTACTTTGACTCTGCCACGACACACCCCAACCAACTAGTGGTCGGGGCGGCTTCCTACACCCCATCGCGCATCTCCAAAGTCCGACGTCCACGTCACGTCCTCAACGACGATGACGACGTTATTACGCTCGCCCAGACCAAAGCCTACGCCGCGCGCGAGGCCATCGCGCACAAACATCCGCGTTTCCGTCCTCGACGTCGAGGTACGAAAACACGGCGAGCAAAAATCACCGACCCCAAGATGGACACGTCCACGTCCACCTTACCCCCAGCGACGCCCCGAGCCGAGGCCCGTTCCCCACAGGGGGAGCCCTCGGGCGAAGTCGCCTAATTCATGTCTATCGGGTTGAGAGCCTTCGGGCTCGCCCGCAGTCCGGTTAAGCTGTAAAAGCCCCTTCGGCTAACAGCTCGCAGTTGGTATGTTTTAGTGGGTATTCAGTGTCCCCTTCAGGGCCTGTGAGTCCCACATACCCCGCCCGGGGCGGGTATGCGAGAAATGCATTTTTAACCACTGCGTTACCAAAAAAAAAAAAAAAAAAAAAAAAAAAAAAAAAAAAAAAAAATGTCGCGGGGCATTTGTGCGTTGCGGATCGTTGAGTATGGTTGTGCAATAGTGTGAAACGTGTCTAGAAGTTAAGCGTGTAATTCTAATATTACACGCATACACTACAAATGGCGACGAGGATAAACGTGAGTACACTGTAAAAAATATTAAAATTAAGGAAGGAATAGGTAATGATTGCCTGTCGGTGGTTTACGTATAGCCACGTTTCTAATAGCGTATTAGAAATTGTGGTATTATAATAAAATAAATATTGATTTAAAATTAATGAATGCTCATTATACAATGAATTATAAATAGCTTTTGACACGAGATGATACGTAAACAATTGTTTCTGACAAGCAAATTCTTACTACTATCCTTTCTTACTAGGGGCCATGCTTTGTATCAAAAATAAGGTCATGTAAAACTATGGTTGTTTAACTACCCATAAGAATTAAAAAAAAAAATATATGAACGTAATATGTTGTCGTTGTATACGTAATAGGTGGCATTTTGAGCACCTAAATTTTAAATTTTATTTTAATGCCATATTTATTATTCTATTATTAAACGCGTCTTTAGATAATGACAGTTAAATTATTATTGAATTATTATTAAATTTTGTCTAGACGCGAATACAATTCTATTCGAATGTTAGCTCAATTTAATTGAATCAAAATAGCTTTACTTAAAAACTATCCAATGTGTAAAAAAAAGGGCCACGCATATCAATCAATAACCTTAAGGGACTGTATTATATACAAGTCCACGCCATAAGCACTTTTAAATTATAAGAGCGACGAATTATAATAAGTCACGCAAAGACAATTAAGTGACAATTTTAAGGACTATATACGTTTAACATAATTACCAAATTATATTAAGTCTACCCCATAAATATTTGCTTACCGAAATGTAACACGGTCAAATTTCAATAAAAGCCACGTAGATCAATCGACTATGTTAAGAACTATGCTCGCACATTAACTTTTATAATTCATTAAATAAGACGTTTATCTAACATAAACACAAAATTATAATTAAGTCCACGCAATGAGTACTTATAAACATATAAATATAATGCAATTGTAAGACCATTGTTGGTTTCGTTCTTTGACAATAGTCACGTCAAAACCGGAAAATAAAGTCAATATATTTAAATCCGGTATTATAAAAATATAATATGGCTTTGCAGTTAAAATACTGTTGTTGATATTCGGTAAAAGTCATTCAAAAATATGAGACAATATATTTGACTCGTTCATTTTATAAAAGTATTATTAATTTTCAGTAAAAACTATGTCAAATTACCAAAATATAAAATTAGGGCTATGCTGTTGTAATACGGTTACTTATTTTCAGTAAAAGCCACGCAAACAAATCAATATATTTGATTTTAGTATCATTCATATTTACCAACTAATAGCCAGGAATAAAATATCGAAATATGATGTAAAAACGTTTACTGGCAGATGCGAGTGTAGAATTTAGAGCAGTTAAATCAATATTTGAACGTATTAAACAGAATAAAATAAATTACACATGAAACTCGCATGCGCACAAATACCTAAATAATATGTAGTCTCTGTATGTTAAACTAAGAACAACAGTTATAATTTTAATGGTTAAAGTTTTTTAAAATAACAATAATAAGTATTGAAATGAATAAATACAAATAATCCGTTGGAATTCAGTTTCTGTTGTGCTGGTCGGCAGGAATGCCATAAAGAAAAAAACGATTTAGGTGGTAATTAATTGCACATATTTCTGTAGCTAAAGCCAAGATATGAGTACGGACTCCTAAAAGAGTGGTTTTATACTGTGGTCGATTGACAATGACGCGCACGTGTTTACAGTTGTAGACAGGTTGTCGTTGGATATGAACATTATTTTACATGGAAAAATAAATATATATATATATATATATATATTTCTAAATTTCTGGCATAAAGTATCATTAAACTGTACAATTTTTATACCTACGTCTTGATTGTTTAAAGTTCAAATAAGCTTAAAATCGGGTTGTAGGTTAATACGTTGCTTTTCTTATTGCTACGCTGTTATCAATAAGAAAATTGATTGAGAAATTAATAAATAAATAACTATGATTTGAATATAAATGTATTCGATAAAAAAAAGCCGTTATGTGCCATAGAGATTTAACAAAATAAAAATAATAACTCTCTATTATTTTGACAAAAATTAAGGTTGATGTTGAAAGTTGACGGGCAGTTTGGCTCGCCAAATATTACTTGGATGACCATTTGTATAACACTAATAAAAGCATAATTAAAACCAAGACAAACGAGTAGTTCGATAATAATCGAAACCATACATATAAAATTTCATTAAGTGACTCTATGAATACTAGAACGTTACTTACAAAACTATCAATTTAGTTGTTTATGGATAGTCCCAAATATAAATTTACTTAAAACTGTAAGCGTTGAGCTAGTTATATTCATGGCAACAAACTGAACTACACCAAAAAAAAAATATAGCAGATTGTTGACCATGTCAACAGTGTGATTCGTTCACACTACGGACAGTGTATTGTTTCAATAAATTGCTGACTATATATTGTTGCAGTATGTTGAGGCCAATATATGTAAGAACTCTAATGCAGCCAATATATCTAATTGTAGACCATTTTATAATAAGGCAAAGTTCAAATGCACAGCATATTTAAATTTTGTACAACCTCCTCTATACGAGTTTTGTCTTTCCAACTTTCAAAACAAAAATAAGCATGCGATGTGTATTGCGAAATTCCAAATTCTTTGAAGAAAGTATTGCTTATGAATTGTTAATACCTCTATTCGTCCACCGATTTTCGTTACATTCTAAGATAGTGGCAAAGTTCCACAGCCGCACTTTCAGATATATAGTGCCAAGAGTATATAATTAGAAAAATATAATTAATACGCCCTCATCCTTAGAAGTAAACACGTTAAAATTCTACAGCGGCATGGTGGTTGAAAGAATTAGACTTAAATGATGAAGCTGTAATTTGTATGAAATTTAGCTACCATATTTTGTGTATAGCAGTAAACGGAGGAAGAGCCTAATAATTCTTTGAAAGAATGTAGAATAGAAAAAGAAACCTGAAAAAAGAATGTTTAAATAATAATTTCTAATTCCTTGCATTAATAGGCGAGGGCAATTCTATTTCTTAGTTTTCCTGATAAGTGCAAATTCGGGGTCATTGGTATGCAGATGCTGCAGTCTTCGGTTGGTGAGACTTCATAATATTGTTTCACATTTTTACAACTTTGTGAACTATGTTCAATTGGCCAGAGGTGTGGAGCATGATGTATTATGCACATTGTGTATACATATTTATTGAAATTTCCCTATTTTATTATTGATTATATCTAGTCGTATATCAAGTTGTCTTTGCACAACAGTTGACTGGTGCTATGGTTCGGCACACGTTCTGCCCTCGCGTTATACTTCATCACGTGAGAGTCCCAGGTTATAAAGTACATCATTCCATAATAAGGCGAATGGAGGAGGAGTACAACGCGCTAAAAGTACACCTCTAATCTAGAAATTAAAGAAACTGAATCCACGGTGTCATTACATAGCCTAGCGATTTGAAGCTTTCTTTAAAATGATTGTGATGTGTGTGGTTACAATATATGCGTAGATGACGTTTTAGATGAGTCGGTGATCTGTAAGTCTTCTGTTAAATCAAAAAGATAATTGAGACTACAAATTATAAGACCATCTAGATACTGCAGAGCAGCGTTAGATTCTAGATTTAATCTACTTTTGCATCTAATTATAAGATCGAACAGATTTCACAGCGCTGGTGTACAGTCTAGAATGTCCTGGATTCGATACCTGCGAGTGGTCTTCCAGGAACCATCTATTTGATTCTTAATTTGAGGTTTTGTATTATTTAATGTATTGTTCAAATGTGGTATGTATCTCTCACACAAACTTCTTTAAGAGTAAACTAAAGGGAGAGGGCTATGTCGTAAAATAGAGGATAGTGAACCAGAGCTGGCATCGTACGTCTTTACAGTATTTAGTTTCATGATGTGGTAATTCTCTCTAAAGAGCTGTATCTGTCAATCTAGTAATCGTAGTAAACTAGTCTAGTAATCGTAGTACAGATATTGCAACCATCAGAGAAGAATGATCAAGTTCTTTCTTAGCAAATTTAATTTTAAATAGAATATTCATTTAAATTTAAAATCAAATAGTAAATGTAGATTTTAAACAAAAGTAATATTGGAAAAAGTAAAATGTATTTAAATGGGATGTCTGCTTCCTTACACGGTAATTAATAACTTCGACTAACATAACAAAAACAAATTAAAACAAGGGGGAGATGTAGTGTATGCACATTTAATATAATTCGTTAATGCGGGTAGATCGAATAATATGGGTATAAGAGCTCTGTAGAGACTTGTCGCGGGGCATTTGTGCGTTGCGGATCGTTGAGTATGGTTGTGCAATAGTGTGAAACGTGTCTAGAAGTTAAGCGTGTAATTCTAATATTACACGCATACACTACAAATATTGTTTTCACTAGAAATGCTATTTTACCAAAAGTATTTATCACAAAAAGCTTCTAGTGTATAAATATTTATAAACATCTTTGTTTCAAGCTTGCCGATAAATTACAGATATCGTCAGCACGTCAATGTCTTGGTCTATGTAAGTCTGATTGTTGAATTTGGGCTTCTTCCACAATTGGAGGGAAATGGACCTATACTTAATACCACGCTTGACACATATTACCATAAGATTTTATGACCAGTTATTCTGCTTTTCCACCTACAACAGAGGAGGGTAATGAATCATATTCTTATTCCGTTTCTACAGGAATCATCATCATCATCATCACAGCCCATTAATGTCCCACTGTTGGGCTCGAGCCTCCTCCGTAATGTGAGGGAAATTAACCTACTATACCGCGCTGGTCAGACGTGTTGGTATAGGGTTTTGTTTCGAGTTTTCCTTCTCTCGCATAGATGTTATATGCGTTTTATATCCCTTAGTCGTCTCGTACGATCACCCACGGGTAAGATATGGGGTGGTGAATAGTATTCTTACTCCGTCACCACACGGAAAACAGCAAGATAATTATAGTTTCTATTATATATGATACTACAATGAATACAGGAAGATAATTATAGTTTCTATAATCTAAGATACTAGTTTTCAAAATTTGAAATATATATCTTAATATATGTATATAAATTACGTGTCACGTTGTTTGTCCGCGATGGACTCCTAAAGTACATAACCGATTTTAATCAAATCTGCACAGCATATGTAGTTTGATCCAACTTAAAAAATAGGATAGCTTCCAACTCAATTTATAGTCGCAATATTATTTTTTTGCAAATTATTTGTTTATTATTTGACAGTCACAATTATCTGTTATCTCCAAATGATTCTAACAGATGGGGGTATCTGTTGACTGGATTGAGTAAGTATTTAATAGATGGCGCTATGTTAAACGTACAAAAGTTTCATATAAGATACAGTTTATTAGCATAACCACCACGTGTCACTGAGGCTACCTTAGCCACAGCAACGCGCGGCCTTATTAATGCGGCGTGCAGAACAATGGATAATCTTTACACTACCACACAGCCACATAATAAATGTGAGCTTGTTAATAATAAAATTCTATATATTCACAAACATGTTGTTCGAGTTACATTTTGTTATCGTCACAGGATAATACTCTGAACTACATAAATAATACTAATGTATTCATAACTTTCAAAATGGAGGATTAGAAAGAAACCCACCATTTTACAAAGATTTATCAATCGACTGCACATCTCAAGAAAGGAAGGAATATCCGATGGTATCAAAGTAGAATACGATATAAGGAATTTGTTTGCTCGAAATTCACGAGCACAGTACAGAAACTATCTAAGACGTTTCAGCTAAATGCGTATTGAGGCCGAAGCGTTTTCAAGACGCTTCATCCTGAGGCAAAACACGTTACTGGAGAGGAGAGTATTTTCTTATGGTCTATCCTAACTTGATTTTATCCTGTATAACTTTATATATTTATTATGGAAGCAGTATATTGCTTAGCTCTGGAAAATACTGGTTCTTCCTTCCTATCCTCCGTTAAAGAATAATAATAGATTACCGCTGCTTAATTGAATCAAATAATCAATCAAATAATATACAAAAACAGACCTTGGCAATTTTTATCAATCAAATAATGTACAAAACTGACCTTGGCAATTTTCATCAATCAAATAATGTACAAAAACTGACCTTGGAAATTTTCATCAATCAAATAATGTACAAAAACTGACCTTGCCAATTTTCATCAATCTAATAATGTACAAAAACTGACCTTGGCAATTTTCGCTTTTATATATCGGCGGTATATAACGCAAGCAGCAACTACAGTCAGAACGACAGCCAAGACGCTCAAGCAAACGGTGATATAATTGACACCTGCAAACAAGATGGACGAAAACTATTGTGTATTTCTTAATACATAACGCAAGTGATAACGTAGCAAGTCGAATTTGTGTGCTCCGTGTTATGCGATGTTGCATGATGGGGAAGCGGGTATTGTTAAGTTTTAGACCATCTAAATACCTAACTGAATTAATGAATACCTAACTAAATTAAACTTATGTTGTGCAGTTTAAATATTTTTTGATGAATTGAAAAATATATCACCTATCTATATACCTAGATGAAATTACAAATTGCCCCTAAACCTCTATATTTTTGTTCTGGATCTCTCACCGCCCTTTAGGCATGCAGCGCTCACAAGAGAGCGTTATCGCCCACTTTGGAAAAAACTGGTGTAAATAGTTGCGTATTTCATCAGCATTAGATATTCCAAGACGAGAGATATTCCAAAGACGGATATAGCCACGCATTTCGACAGCTTTTGGGTATGATAACTAATTTGTAACTTGTATTATCGTTCTATCAATTATCTTAAAATATTTACACATATGATCCGATTTAATCCAAAGTGGTTGAAAAAGTTTTCAAAATTCGAACGGTAACTTTTCTTTTTCCTCATAAATTTGTTTTATATGAGTGTAAATGTGTGTAATAAATCTATGCAAAAGAAAAAAAGGAAAAAATATTTCATTTACCTTCTAACGTGTTATAGCTTAGTAAAAGGAATTTATTGGGATATTGACATGTTACATTAACGTTCTGACCATCCTCGTAAAAGTAAGAAATATCATCACAGGTTGTGGAATTGATCCTTCGCACAAAGTTAGTATCGCCAATACTGATGTTAAGATATTCTGAAAATTTACAAATACTTTATGTTTCTTTTTATTTTCACCAAATTTATCAAAAACGTTGTAATATTAGAAAGAGCTATCATATAGTTTGTTTGTTTGATTGTTTATAAAATAAATGGTTTTATTAACATTTATGATATCAAGAATCAAGCCAATCAAATCAAAATAGCAAGATTGCATATCGAAGTGCTGAAGTATTTGTATTGAAACGCCACAATGTCAGTTTGCATCCGGAATAAGAATACGAAGCCGATCCATTGCAGAAAGGTGTGACATCGGGAGACCTGGTCTCTCCAAAAATGTTAACCACTGTATTGGGAGATCTCTTCAAACTGTTAGATTGGATCGGACTCGGCATCAACATCAACGGCAAATACATCACTCACCTTCAATATGCAGACGATATTGTCTTTATGGCAAGATCCATGGAGGACTTTGGCACTATAGTACGTTGCACAATGGTATCCCAAATGGCGGGTTTACGAAGGACCATGAACAAGACGTGCGACATGACAAATACCCAGTTCATTCCAATGCCACTTTCAGTTGGCAATGGAATTCTCGAAACCAAAGTCGTGACTAGGCCGTTAGGGTCGATACAATATATACTCTATTTCATAGTACATATTGTAGAAGTTATTGGCAATAGTTTTATGACCGGCCGCCTGCCTGACGTTAACTCTCTGTTCTTGTTGACCAAATGGCATCAGTTGGAGTTGGCCTAGGTCATTCTAAGGTTCTTAGTCGTCTTTTACGACAGCCACGAGCAAAGTAAGAATTGGTAGTATTCGAAGCCGCCACCACATAGCACAGCAGTATATTGTTATATAACTGTTAGGGAAAATTGACCGTCTACGATAATAACGTTAATTTTTAAGCCATAGTAGTATTAGCGGGGCATAGTCCGGCGCGTGCTCGTTCGCGTCCCCTGCCAGTCTAATTAGACTGCTAATCCGGCTCGAAATGCGTACCGCAATGCGGGTTAGGGCGTCCCCCGGAGGCGACGCGTACCGACCCGCCCCCGTCGGTACGAACTTCGGCAGATGCGGCGATGGGGGCCGCCACCCATCACGCCTTGCCCAGTCAGGCGAGTCGAGGAGAGCAGAGTGCCGGGTGGGCACGTGGAATGTAAGAGGTTGTGTGGAAGGTAAGTTGCACGAGCTGATATCCGTCATGGCGGACAAACAGCTAAACGTGCTCTGTGTAACAGAGACCAAGCGAAGGGGCAGCGACGCCTGCGATCTTCCTGGTGGCGGGATGGCTCTGTGGTCTGGTGTACCACAGAGCGATCGAGCCAGCATGGGGGTAGGAGTACTGCTGTCCTATCGCTTGGCCTCAGGTGTGAAGGATTATGGAATGTATGATCCCAGACTTCTTTGGGTCCGTATAAAACTTGGTGTCACCAAGGTATTCATGGTTGTAGCATATGCTCCCGTAGGATCCTCGGTGGCATCAGACCTAGAGAAGTTTTGGGATAATGTTAGGGAAGTTCTGGATATGGCAGAAACCAGTGAACGCGTGATTGTATGCGGAGATTTGAACGGATAGGTGGGGACCAAGCGTCCTGACTATGAGGACGTACTTGGTCCATTTGGTGATAAGAGAGTGAACGACGCAGGTAGGCTCATAGCGGATTTATGCATGGAGAGAAACCTTATTGTGTCAAACACATTTTTCCAACATAAGGACATCCATATGTATACATGGAGAAGGAATGAACAGAAAAGTATAATAGATTTAATTTTGGTAGACAGTCGCCTCCGAAGCAAAATATTGGACGCAAGAGCCTACAGCGGCCCCACAGTCGATACGGACCACTATCTCGTTATTGCGAGATTTAGTGGTCTGTTCAGAAAGTGGAGGCACTGGCGAGAGCGTGTCCACTTCGGAGGGCTTGAAAGAATAAAGGTTGAAAGGTTGCAAGAAGAGTGTGTAAGAGAAAAGTATGCAGAGGGTGTCCGAGAACGGCTGACGATGGCAAGCCAGCCGCAATCGGACATTGAAGAATGCTGGAGAGTATTGAAAGAGAGTATGGTAGACACAGCGAAAGAAGTATGTGGAAGTTCAAAGAAGCATAGAAACACAAATGGTGATGCATGGTGGGATGCGGATGCGGAAGTGGCAGCTTCCGTAGAGCATAAGAAAAAAAGCGTGGCTGGACTATGTCTCTTCTTTGAATCTGAATGACAGTATGACTGAACAGACGAAAGAAATATATCGGCAATGTAAGAATGACACCAAGGCCTTAGTGAAAGAGAAACGTGATAGAGCAAGTATGAGTGCAGAAGATAGGCTGACCAAAAACTTCGAGGGTAACACCAAACTCTTTTGGAGGGAGGTGAAGAAGTCTCGGGGTGGTTGGTCAGCCTTCAGAATGAATAAAATAAGGTCTAAAGGTGGAGACATTCTTACACAAACACAAGACGTGTTAAGCCGATGGAGTGAATATTTTGGCGATATGTATACGGATGCTACGGTTGGCGCCGGTGTCGCATGTGGTCTAGTAGATCAACATTCGGCGACGGCGTCCTCCGATGGCATCAGTATGGATGAAATTGAATGGGCGATAAGAAGTTTGAGAAATGGTAAGGCAGCGGGCATTGATATGGTGTCTGCCGAGATGATCAAGCTTGGTGGATAGCGCAGTCATCGTGCCTTTGTTTAAAAACAAGGGTTCACGTTATGACTGCGCAAATTACAGAGTCATAAGCTTGACCAGTTTGGCAGCAAAAGTGTATGGTAAAATTATTGAAAGGAGAATGAGGATGGTGTCCGATGGTTTACTGTGTGAGACACAAGGAGGTTTCAGGAGTGGAAGGGGATGCATGGATCAAGTGTTCTCTCTGCGCAACATTGTGGAGAAGCATCTGGCCCTAGGTCAGAGGGTTTTCTGCAGTTTTGTGGATCTGGAGAGAGCATTTGACACGGTTGTACGAAAGGAACTTTGGGACATTTTACCGGAATATGGTATTAACGGTAAACTGCTGCAGGCCGTGCAATCCAGTTACATGGGCTGTAGAGCCTGTGTGCGGCTGGATGATGGAATGTCGCCTTGGTTTGACGTCAATATCGGCGTTAAGCAGGGTTGCGTTCTATCAGCCAGGCTGTTTATCATATATCTGGATGAATTCTCCAAAGGTTGAACGATATGAATGTGGAAGTCCAGATGGGTGACTCAGTGGTCTCTGCTCTGCTTTATGCAGATGATGCAGTCCTGCTGGCACAGTCAGCGACTGACCTGCAGACCCTAGTCGACACAATGACAGAAGATTGTAAGAAAAGGGGTCTACGCGTGAATGTGAGCAAAACCAAAATAATGGTCTTTGAAAGAGATGAAGCCAGAACAGATGTAAGAGTAACAATAGCTAATGATGTACTAGAGCAAGTGGATGAATTTGTATATCTTGGATGTGGATTTAGCCGAGATGGAAGGTACACCACTGATATAGAGCGAAGAGTGAATGCGGGAAAAAGAGTGAACGGAGCGTTGGGGCAACTTCTCGGCAGCCACCACCTCAGCCAGAAGGCACGTGTAGCAATACATAACGCAGTGCTTGTCCCAACATTACTGTATGGAAGCGAGAGTTGGGTATGCAGAAAAGAGTATGAAAGTCAAATTAATGCGGTTGAAATGCGATCTCTTCGGAAAATCTGTGGAGTTAGGCTGACCGACCGCATTCGTAACGACGACGTAAGAGAGCGAGTAGGTATGAAAGAGAGTATTGGTGTAAAGATGCGAAAGGGAATGCTCCGATGGTTCGGACATGTGGAAAGAATGCCGAACGAACGTCTGGTTAAGAAGATATACAATGCGAAAGTGGAAGGATGTAGGTACCGAGGGAGACCGAGACTAACCTACCTAGACCAGATCGGTCAGGTACTGAAGGAAGGTGGAGTCCGGAGTCTCCGAAACCGGCGAGCGTGTATGAAGAGAATTATAAATGTTGAGGAAGCGAGTGAAGTATGCAGAGATAGAGTTCTCTGGCACTCTGTTCTCTCTGCCTACCCTGCAAGGGATATGGCGTGATGATATGTATGTATGTATGTAGTATGGTGAAAAACAAAAAAGGGTGAGATGTCAATTGTATTTTATGAAAGGAAAATTTCTTTAAACATTCTGTGTACTTTATTTTGTGGGTATTCAATTTTAATTATCCCGTGTGGTGACAGAGTAAGAATTCAATTCTTCACCCATATCTTACCCGTGGATGATCGTAAGAGACAATTAAAGGATATAAAACGCACATAACATATATGCAAGAGAAGAAAAACTCGAAACAAAACCCTATATCAACACGTCTGACCAGCGTGGTATAGTAGGTCAATTTCTTTCCCGTCATGGAGGAGGCTCGAGCCCAAAAGTGGAACATATATGAACTGAGTGGATGACGATGGTGATAATTAAATGTGTCTTATTTTGTGGGTATAAACTGTACATATTAGATATATATCTCGGCGGGAGGGCGTCATCAGATCTTCATTTTCTAGTTCGTCCACTTAACTTTGATCACAAGATAAATTGGGAGGTTCACAATATTATCACCAACACCATATAAAATAATAACATGGAATGCAGTGAGGTTAGTTATGACTTGATACAACCGATCGCTACTAACGCTCACAGATTAATGATATGAAGGCACATCTCACTTCACAAGTAAACTATCTAACGATTGTTTATTTTTTAACTACCTTCTATCGTATTTAATCGTGTCACAACTAAACACACTCAAGCATCATCTTCATCATCAACCTGCTCTTATCCCAATTTATTTGGGGTCGACGTAATATGTCTTCTCCTTCCATACAACTCTATCAGACGTCATCTCTGTGGTCACTCCTTGTCTATCCATGTCATGTTTCACTCAGTTCATCCATATTTTCTTCGGTCTTCCCTTACCC